>CM077226.1:12075075-12470115 GCA_039654775.1 Spinibarbus caldwelli | reverse complement strand
CACTTGGCAGCTGCCTTCAATTAAGTCGGAGAACTTTGTTATTGGTGCCGATCAATTGAGTGGGCAACTGCTTTCAGCTTTTCCTTGTCCTGTGGTTCATAAAATTCATATTATTTTCCTTATTTCTTCTCTGATTTGAAATTATATAGCAAAAAAGGAATGTACAGTAAAAACTGCCATAACTTAAAAGGATAGTTCACCCAAAAATGCAAGATCTGTCATTTAATAACCCTTATGATGCTCAAAATTTTGATTCTTCTGCAGAAAACAGAATATATTTTGAAGATTGTTGGTAATTAAATAGTTTCTGTTCCCACTGACATTGTATTTTTCCTCCATAGTCTTCAAAATGTCTTTTTATGATCCACTGAGGAAATGGGTGGACTGTCCCTTTAAGTATGTTTTAATTAATTTCATTCTATTTGATATTAGTGTGAGTGATTTAATGCACTTTTCATATAGCTTAAATTTATTTGTATTTCAGTTGTAGTTGAATCATTAGTCATCTTCAAGAAAGAAACATCTCTTCCATCTACACTTGACCCTATAACACTATCACTCTCTATTCTATTTCTATTTTAACTACTTGTTTTCTTTTAATTTGTTATAAAAAAAATTGACCCTCTAAAACTAACTCTATATTCTCTCTGTGTGTGTATATATATATATATACATACATACATACACACACACAGTGGGTACGGAAAGTATTCAGACCCCCTTAAATTTTTCACTCTTTGTTATATTGCAGCCATTTGCTAAAATCATTTAAGTTCATTTTTTTCCCCATTAATGTACACACAGCACCCCATATTGACAGAAAAACACAATTGTTGACATTTTTGCAGATTTATTTAAAAAGAAAAACTGAAATATCACATGGTCCTAAGTATTCAGACCCTTTGTTCAGTATTTAGTAGAAGCACCCTTTTGATCTAATACAGCCATGAGTCTTTTTGGGGAAAGATGCAACAAGTTTTTCACACCTGGATTTGGGGATTCTCTGCCATTCCTCCTTGCAGATCCTCTCCAGTTCTGTCAGGTTGGATGGTAAACGTTGGTGGACAGCCATTTTTAGGTCTCTCCAGAGATGCTCAATTGGGTTTAAGTCAGGGCTCTGGCTGGGCCATTCAAGAACAGTCACGGAGTTGTTGTGAAGCCACTCCTTCGTTATTTTAGCTGTGTGCTTAGGGTCATTGTCTTGTTGGAAGGTAAACCTTCGGCCCAGTCTGAGGTCCTGAACACTCTGGAGAAGGTTTTCGTCCAGGATATCCCTGTACTTGGCCGCATTCATCTTTCCCTCGATTGCAACCAGTCGTCCTGTCCTTGCAGCTGAAAAACACCCCCACAGCATGATGCTGCCACCACCATGCTTCACTGTTGGGACTGTATTGGACAGGTGATGAGCAGTGCCTGGTTTTCTCCACACATACCGCTTAGAATTAAGGCCAAAAAGTTCTATCTTGGTCTCATCAGACCAGAGAATCTTATTTCTCACCATCTTGGAGTCCTTCAGGTGTTTTTTAGCAAACTCCATGCGGGCTTTCATGTGTCTTGCACTGAGGAGAGGCTTCCGTCGGGCCACTCTGCCATAAAGCCCCAACTGGTGGAGGGCTGCAGTGATGGTTGACTTTCTACAACTTTCTCCCATCTCCCGACTGCATCTCTGGAGCTCAGCCACAGTGATCTATGGGTTCTTCTTTACCTCTCTCACCAAGGCTCTTCTCCCCCGATAGCTCAGTTTGGCCGGACGGCCAGCTCTAGGAAGGGTTCTGGTCGTCCCAAACATCTTCCATTTAAGGATTATGGAGGCCACTGTGCTCTTAGGAACCTTAAGTGCAGCAGAAATTTTTTTGTAACCTTGGCCAAATCTGTGCCTTGCCACAATTCTGTCTCTGAGCTCTTCAGGCAGTTCCTTTGACCTCATGATTCTCATTTGCTCTGACATGCACTGTGAGCTGTAAGGCCTTATATAGACAGGTGTGTGGCTTTCCTAATCAAGTCCAATCAGTATAATCAAACACAGCTGGACTCAAATGAAGGTCTAGAACCATCTCAACGATGATCAGAAGAAATGGACAGCACCTGAGTTAAATATATGAGTGTCACAGCAAAGGGTCTGAATACTTAGGACCATGTGATATTTCAGTTCTTCTTTTTTAATAAATCTGCAAAAATGTCAACAATTCTGTTTTTCTGTCAATATGGGGTGCTGTGTGTACATTAATGAGGAAAAAAATTAACTTAAATGATTTTAGCAAATGGCTGCAATATAACAAAGAGTGAAAAATTTAAGGGGGTCTGAATACTTTCCGTACCCACTGTATGTGTGTGTGTATAACCTTTGACCCTCTAACACTAGCACTATCATTTCTACTTCTATTCTGCCTACTTTTCTTTTTATTCATTAAAAAAAACAAACATTTACCCTCTTAACACTAGCACTCTATTCTATTTCCATTCTCTCTTGTTGTCTTTATATATTTACCCTGTAACACTAGCATTCTCTATTCTATTTCTATTCTGTTCTATTTTCTGTTCTAAATGTAATTTAAATGTTGACATTTTAGAACTTCAACTTAAACTTATTAGTTTCAGATAGTTGCAAAGGCAGCATTTATTTTCTCTATATATTAGATTAGATTATATTCAACTTTATTGTCACTGTGCAGAGTACAAGTACAGAGCCAATGAAATGCAGTTAGCATCTAACCAGAAGTGCAAATAACAAAGTATATAAATAGATATAAATGTGTATATACATTAAGCTTTATGACATATAGTGCAATGAGGTAGAAGGGCAGAGACCAGCTCAGTGCAGATGACTGTACATACAACATAGGGTATAAGGAAGTATAAACAGAAGGTGCAAAGGAAGTATAACAGAAGGTGCATTATACAGTGAGGTATGCAAGTAGCATATGTTATTTATGGCCAATGACCATATAGTGCAAATGGCATCCGGAGGTAGAAATGTGCAAAATATCAGCGAAATGTGCAAAAACAGAGGGAATAATAAGAACATTGTGAGTGAGGAGTGCAGACAGGTTATTGTTCCGAGGGAATTTTTATTTATTTATTTACTATTATTATTATTATTTTTTAAGCATTAGGTTGACCATCTAGGATGTGGTATTTAGCGCCTGAGATTGGAGTTCAGTAGGCTGACAGCTGAGGGAAAGAAACTGTTCCTGAATCTGCTGGTATGACAGCGAAGACTCCTGTAACGTCTCCCTGATGGGAGAGGAGTGAACAGTCTGTGGTTGGGGTGAGAGGAGTCTTTGATGATACTTCTCACTCTCCTTAGGCAGCGTTTGTGGTAAACGTCTTTGATGGAGGGTAGCCCGACACCAGAGATGTATTGGGCAGTTTTCACCACCCGCTGGAGGGCTTTCTGGTCCGAAACAGTGCAGTTGTCATACCACACTGTGATGCAGTTTGTGAGAATGCTTTCAGTAGTACAACGGTAAAAGTTCAGCAGTATGTGGGGGGACAGGTGAGCTTCCCCTAGTTTCCTAAGGAAGTAAAGGCGCTGTTGTACCTTTTTGATCATTATGGAGGTATTGACGGTCCAGGAAAGATCCCCAGAGAGATGGACACCAAGGAACTTGAAGCTCGCCACATGCGCCACTTCAGCCCCATCAATGTAGATGGGAGTGTGTGTGTGGTCCTTCTTAGTCTGCCGGTGGTCTACGATCAACTCTTTGGTCTTCTGGGTGTTGAGTGCAAGGTTGTTGTTGGCACACCACGTTGCTAGATGCTTAACCTCGTCCCTGTAGGCCATCTCATCATTGCCGCTGATCAGGCCTACCACCGTGGTGTCATTGGGCTCAGCACACAGCCCTGTGGTACCCCAGTGTTTAGAGTGAGGACGGAGGAGGTGTGGTTACTGATCCTAACAGACTGTGATCTGTTGGTGAGAAAGTCCAGGGTCCAGTTACAGCAGGAGGGGCTGATGCCAAGATTACAGAGCTTGGAGATCAGCTTGGATGGGATCACTGTATTGAAGGCGGAACTGAAATCAATGAATAGCATCCTGACATACATTGGTGTGAAAAATTGTTTGCCCCCTTCCTAATTTTTTATTTTTTTGCATGTTTGTCACACTTTAATGTTTCAGATCATCAAACAAATTTAAATATTAATCAAATATAACACAAGTAAACACAACATGCAGTTTTTAAATGAAGTTTTTATTATGAAGGGAACAAAACAAAATCCAAACCCACATGGCCCTGTGTGAAAAAGTGTTTGCCCCCTAAACCTAATAACTGGTTGGGCCACCCTTAGCAGCAACAACTGCAATCAAGCGTTTGCGATAACTTGCAATGAGTCTGTTACAGCGCTGTGGAGGAATTTTGGCCCACTCATCTCTGGAGAATTGTTGTAATTCAGCCACATTGGAGGGTTTTCGAGCATGAACCGCCTTTTTGAGGTCATGCCACAGCATTTCAATAGGATTCAGGTCAGGACTTTGACTAGGCCACTCCAAAGTCTTCATTTTGTTTTTCTTCAGCCATTCAGAGGTGGACTTGCTGGTGTGTTTTGGATCATTGTCCTGCTGCAGAACCCAAGTTCGTTTCAGCTTGAGGTCACGAACAGATGGCCGGATATGGTCCTTCAGGAGTTTTTGGTAGACAGCAGAATTCATGGTTACATTTATCACAGCAAGTCTTCCAGGTCCTGAAGCAGCAAAACAGCCCCAGACCATCACACTACCACCACATTTTGCTGTTGGTATGATGTTCTTTTTCTGAAATTCTGTGTTACTTTTACGCCAGATGTAATGGGACACACACCTTCCAAAAAGTTCAACTTTTGTCTCGTCAGTCCACAGAGTATTTTCCCAAAAGTCTTGGGGATCATCAAGATGTTTTCTGGCAAAACTGAGACGAGCCTTTATGTTCTTTTTGCTCAGCAGCGGTTTTCGTCTTGGAACTCTGCCATGCAGGCCATTTTTGCCCAGTCTCTTTCTTATGGTGGAGTCATGAACACCGACCTTAACTGAGGGGGGTGTATTTGGGTAGCAGGAACAGGGAGAGGTGATCAGATTGTCCAACGTGGGGGAGGGGAGTTGCTTTGTAAGCATCAGGGATGTTTGTATAAACATGATCAAGAGTATTGTCTCCTCTTGTGGGGCAAAAAACATTTTGATAAAATTTGGGGAGAGTTGTTCTGAGATTGGCATGATTGAAATCACCAGCAATAATAAAGACTCCATCCGGATATGTTGTTTGCATAATCTGGGCCAATCTGCAGGCCCAGATTGTGTTACACCAGCCTGTCTGAAATCCTGTGCTGACCAGCTGGCCCCCATCTTCACACAGATCTTCAACAGATCACTGGAGCTGTGCGAAGTCCCTTCATGCTTCAAATGCTCCACCATCATCCCCATCCCAGAGAAACCCAATATTAAAGGACTAAATGACTACAGACCTGTGGCTCTAACCTCTGTGGTCATGAAGTCATTTGAAAAACTGGTGCTGGCCTACCTGAAGGACATTACTGGACCCTTGCTGGACCCTCTTCAGTTTGCCTACAGAGCAAACAGGTCTGTGGGCGATGCAATCAACATGGGACTGCATTATGTTCTGCAACATCTAGACAGACCAGGGACTTATGTAAGGATCCTGTTTGTGGACTTCAGCTCGGCCTTTAACACTGTCATTCCAAACCTCCTCCTGCCCAAACTAACTCAGCTCTCCGTGCCCACCTCCGTCTGTCAGTGGATCACCAGCTTCTTGACAGACAGGCAGCAGCTAGTGAGGCTGGGAAAATACACATCCAGCACCCGTACGATCAGCACTGGAGCTCCTCAGGGCTGTGTTCTCTTCCCACTGCTCTTCTCCCTCTACGCCAATGACTGCACATCTAAAGACCCCTCTGTCAAGCTCCTGAAGTTTGCAGGTGACACCACACTCATCGGCCTCATTCAGGATGGTGACGAGTCTGCTTACAGACAGGAGGTTAAAGAGCTGGCTATCTGGTGCAGTCTTAACAACCTGGAGCTCAACACACTCAAAACAGTGGAGATGACCGTGGACTTCAGGAGAAACCCCCCTGCACTCCCCCCACTCACCATCATGAACAGCACTGTAACGACAGTGGAGTCATTCAGGTTCCTGGGCACCACCATCTCACAGGACCTGATGTGGTACACTCACATTGACTCCATTGTTAAAAAGGCCCAGCAGAGGTTGTACTTCCTTCGTCAGCTGAGGAAGTTCAACCTGCCACAGGAGCTGCTGAAACAGTTCTACTCCGCCATCACTGAATCCGTCAGAATTGTACTTATTCAGAGTGTGCAAAAAGGCTTGCAAAACCCCTCACACCCAGCACACTCCCTCTTTGAACTGTTGCCATCTGCTCGACGCTACAGAGCTCTGAGCACCAGAATGGCCGGACACAGGAACAGTTTCTTCCCTCAGGCAATCCATCTCATGAACACTTGACAATAATTGTGTAACACATAACATTATTTATACACTTACACATTTATCTAACACACATACTTGGTCTACATTTCAAATTTGCACATAATATACACTGCCCTCCAAAAGTTTGGAAATGCCCTAGAAAAGTGGGGCTTTGGACAATATTGGCATGAATCTTTTTTAATTTGTGATAATTTTGCACTGATAAGGGACAACTCAAACTACGAAAACATTTTATTACATAAACAGTTTACACATAGAAAATACTTAAATTTGCGATTCATCAAAATATCCACCATTAGCCGCTATTACAGCTCATTCATAAAACAGGTTCATTGTATTCTAAACTTAATTGGCAATCAATTGTTGAAGCTATTAAGGTGTGCTGACCCAAAAATCTTTTAAAAACCTGGGCCAAGTTTAAACCAGTAACCAGGCATCACAGTTGGCAAAGGGGGATGTCTGACTTTGACGTATATATTGCCATTATTATGTAATCAAAATGAAAATTATTATTGCTGGTCTTCAATGATAATGTCAAATTACTTTAATGTACTGTATTTGCACCAAAAAAATGATAAGGATTTATGCTGATATACAAAACCACACTTTGCCAGAGGTGTTTTCAAACTTTTGGAGGGCAGTGTACCTGTACATACAAAACTGTTTATTGTAATATACCCATACATACAATTGTCAATTTGTATATTGTTATTCCCTATTTACTTGTTCTGTTTTTATTCTTTTATTATCTGTGTTTTTGTCCTGTCACTGTCATTCTTTTGCACTGTGGAAGCTTCTGTCACGAAAACAAATTCCTCGTATGTGTAAACATACCTGACAATAAAGCTCATTCTGATTCTGATATATCAAGTCAAGTCAAGTCAAAGATAAATACTGTACACAGAAAGCACTTCATATATATATATATACAGTGCTCTCCATAAGTATTGGAACAGTAAAGACAAAATTGCTCTGTTGGCTGTGGAGTCAAGACATTTGCAAATATGATTAAAAGATGAATATGAGACAAAACTACAGAATGTCAAATTTTATTATTAGCCGTTTCAACACATACATGTTTTGCCAAATAAAAAGAACAGTTCATCCCACTCATTGATGAGAGCATAAGTATTGGGACAGTTGAACATAAGGCAGATATAAAAGATTAAAAGCTATTATTTAGTTGCAGATCCCTTGCGCACAATCACAGCAGTGAGTTTGTGACCCATAGACATCACCAGACTCTTGGTCTCATCGTTTGAAATACTTTTCCCAACCTTTAATGCAGCCAATTCCAATTGTCGCTTGTTTTGGGGAGTTTCTGCCTTTACTCTCCTCTTCAGCTGGTGAAATTCATGTTCAATCGGATTGAAATCTGGAGATTGACTTGGGCAATCTAAGACTTTCCATTTCTTTGCCCTTATAAATTCCTTGACTGAACTGGCAGGGTGTTTTGGGTCATTGTCCTGATGCAAAATGAAGCACTTCCCAATGAATCTGGTGGCATTTTCTTGAATATTGGTAGGCAAGATGGTTTTGTACCCTTCCAAATTCATTCTGCTACTGTCATCATACATTAAGTCATCAGTAAAGTTGAGAGGGCCTGTTCCAGAGGCAGCCATGCATGCCCATGCCATGACACCACCTCCACGATGCTTTACAGATGAGGCTGTATGATTGGGATCTTTTGCAGTTCCCTTTTTTTCCTCCACATTTTTGCTTTCCCATCATTTAGATAAAGGTTCATCTTTGTCTCATCGGTCCATAAACACAGTTCCGAAACTCTTCTGGCTCAGCTTTGTGCTTTTTTGCAAACTCTAATCTTGCCTTTCTATTTTTGGTGCTGGTCAGAGGTTTGCATCTTGCTGTGTAGCATCTGTAATTCTGTGTCAAAGTCTCCTGAGGACAGTAGATTGTCAGAGCATCACCCCAGCTTTCTGGAAGTTGTTGGTGATTTTACAGACACGTCTTTTAGGGTTTATTTTCACAGCTTTTATGATTTGTCTGTCATCAACTACTGTTGTTTTCTCAGCCGATCAGGTAGTTGTTGGTTGCTGGTGTCGCTGTTGGTTTCCAAACTCTTGATTTCTCCATGCCCTTTGTTTTTGCTATAGCTCTAATTGCTCTAATACCTCTAATCCTCTTTTCTTTTAGCATCCAAATTGCTTGCTTTTCTCTCAAAGTCAGCTCCCTCATCTTCATCCTGGTTTGTGTGTGTCATCATCGAATGCAAGATTCAGAATGCAGAAGTAATGGATATAACTGATATGACACATTCCCTGCTTTTAATATCTGAAGAATGAATGCAACAGGACACAGCTGATCACTTAGAAAGACCTGTGAGGCAACTGTTCCAATACTTATGCTCACATCAGATAGGGGGATGAAACTCTAAAAGTGCTGAACTTCTTAGCTGGTAAAACATCTATGTGTTGAATCACTCAATAATAAAATGTGACATTCTGTAGTTTTGTCTCATATTCATCTTTTAATCATATTTGTAAATGTCTTGACTCCACAGCCAACAGAGCAATTTTGTCTTTACTGTACTGTATATATATATCAGCTTTATTTCAATTACTGAAAAAATTTAATTTTGTTAATAACTTTTGTTATATTCCAAGAGTGAATCAAACCCTGAAAACTCTCTAATGTAACTTCATATATATTGGAACAGATTTGAGAGCTGCAGTGAAGGAATTACATTTGCAGTGCCACATATAACAACAAAGGAGCCACATGGTCTGTGAGGTCAAAGTCAGAGAGCCACATTTACACAAAAGGGTTCTAGGAAAGGTTAATCATCTCCACTTATGAATAAATATATAGGACAAAATTACACCCTGTTGTGTGACCTAGAAAATTGGTCAAATGATTCACAGAATCTCAAGAACATCCAAAATAATTGCCATTAATTACATTTCTTCAGGGTTGCCACAATTAAAAGTGTTACATGGTATCAGAAGCATTATTTTCAGGGTTGTAAGAACAATTTTGACATTTTGAACATTTTTTTTAAATGATTGCTGAGACCTTGATTATTATTAACCTCTTAAAATAAGATACTAAAAGGATCATAATTGTTGGTCTTTCCAAGTGAAGAACCAGGGGTTAAGTGCTTTGATCAGAAGCACTATGGGGGCAGATAACAGTAATTGAAGTTGACTGAAACTTTTGTGTTAGCAGGATTACGTGCAATAGGGGTCGAATAAAGTTGTGCATTTGTCAATTAATTTACAGAAATGGATGAATATTGGCAATAATGGTGGATATTTAGATTGTCCTGACTTGAAGCTGTCAAATGACTTCATAGGAATTGCAATGCAGTTCAATGCGGGCATGATGAACTTATTCACCTACATTGCATGAATAAGAGCATCGTGAACACACATAAACCGCTCATTTTATGTCATGGTTTGAAATGACACGAGGGTGAGCAAATGATCACAGTGTTTTTGTTTTCGGCTGAACTATTCCTTTTATGCTTGACTTTAAATGCGTCAACTGCAAAAATCAAATTTAAAAACAGCAGTTGTTTTTGTACACAGAAACAGCAGGCGCAGTATTATGAGAACATCATGCACGCAATGAGACCCCAGCCAGAATATTTCGCAGTGGGATACTATGGACAAGGTTTCCCATCCTTCCTTAGGGTGAGTGAATTTTGCATTTTTAATGGATTTTATGAAACTGAAATGAGGGATATGATTTTCAAACCATAACTTGGAGAGTTGTTCCTCCATTTGGTGCACAAATGTCTAATTTTCTGTTGTTTATGTGGTGTGAAATCTGTAAACAATGGATTAAATGGTGACACAAACATGCTGGCAGGGTCGGCTCGATGTTTGGCATTTCAGCATCAAACATTGCCAATGGAAAACAGATATTTTGATAACAGCTCTCCCCAAAGAGCTCTCTGAGTAATTGGGTTTTAACAATAAAAGAATACTTTTGTTTTCACTGTCAGGAGTTTGGAAACCCTGGCGCTACACTTTTACAGATACAAGAGCCCCTTAGACATCCAATAAAATGAAAGTCTCTCCACAATTATTATTGGTTGTGCATGCATATCAAGCCATGGATATCACTCGAGTAGAGGAAGAAGCCAGTATATTGATATCTAAAAGTTGCAGCAGATCATGTGGTCATTCGTACTGTCTTCATCAATTTTTACTTGAAGTACTCTGCCTGTTCCAAACAGAACAAAATGTTCATTTACCGTGGTAAAGAGTATGAGTGGCTGGAGGACTTTAGTTTGAAGCTGATGTCTCAGTTTCCCAATGCAGTGAAGATGACCAGCACATCGCCCCCTGGTGACAACATCTGTAACTCACCCGGTCAACGTATCCTTGACTCTTAGCACAGCAAAATACTGACATTGTAGGCCAAATTGTGTTGAATATTTAATTTATATTTTTTTATGTGAATTTTTTTTATTCATTTTATTTTTGTTAAAATTAACTAATTTTTTTTATTATTTTTTATTTTGTTTATTTATTTAAAACATTTACTATTATACAATTTTTTTCTGGTCAGTATTTTTTTTTTTTTTTAAGAAATGTTTTTATTCGGAAAGGATGCATTAAATTGATCAAAAGTGACAGTAAAGACTTTTATCATAAAATAATATCATGCAGTTCTTTTGAACTTTCTATTTATCAAAGAATCTTGAAAAAATGTATCACATTCAACATGGTTTTCTACAAAAATATGGAGCAGCACAACTTTTTTCAACATAGATGATTTTTTTTTTTTTTTTTGACTAGCAAATCAGTATATTAGAATGATTTCTGAAGGATCATGTGGTACTGAAGACTGGAGTAATGATGCTGAAAATTCAGCTTTGCATTACAGCATTAAATTACAATTTGAGGTATATTAAAACAGAAAACAGCTTTTTTTAAATTGTAATATTTCGTAATATTACTGTTTTTACTATATTTTGATCAAATAAATGCATCCTTGTTGAGCATAAGAGACTAATTTCAAAAGCTTAAAAAAACAAACCTTTAAATGGTACTGTAGATTTACATATTTACAGTATTTACATTTATGATGGATAGAATGTATAGATTAGTAGAACTTTTATTTGAAAGTATTTAAATACTTGTGACACCTTTATTTGTCTGAATGTCATTGCATTGGATTAAAAAATATCAAAGCAAGTGAACTTTATTTTAAAATATAATAGCACTTTACAACAAAACATTTCACAGCTACTTGCATTTATATTTTGTTATATAATGCAGTGACATTCAAACTTTTTTTGTTTTTACTCTTTTATAACCAAAACATTTAAAATCACCTTTTCTGCAAACTGTTTTAAGATCTAGAGATCCAAAATGGTGCAGTGAATTTTTTACATCCAGTACTCATTAAAATGCTTGCTTTGGTTGACCTACTGACCCCAAACGTGTGAATGGTAGTGTTTGTGCTTCAGATTAAACAAGTACTGTGTCAGGAATGTGAAAGTTTTCTACACTTAATCAATTCTCCGCAGATATTCAGTGTTTTATGGTGAAGCCAGTCTTAAACTTACCTTCACAGTTCAAGGACAAGGAACTTCCCGAACAAATCCTCAAGTATGAATTCACACACTTGTCACCATTAAAATCTCTTAGAAATAATGCTCTTGTAGATCTTCTGTTGTTTTCTCAGTTATTACAGAACAAACGAGGTGGAAAAGTTCCAATATTCAAGACCATTCAGGAAAGGAGAAAAAGATCCTGACAACGAGTTTGCTGTGAGTTATGATTTATATTGTTGGTGTTATCGCATACAGGCATGAAAACATTGAACAAATATTGAAGTGCGGCGGTTGACCAGATGAAGCAGATGAGGATAATTAGGGTGCGTGAAAAAATGGATTTCAGATTAAACTTGGCTGATATTTTTCTTATAACATTGTTAACATTATATACATATTTTAGCACGTCTCTGTCGAAACTGTTAAGCGAGCTTCAGACTCAAACCTGCGAGTGAATGGTTGATGGTTTTCATCAAGATTTTTTGTGACCTGCAAAGGAAATGAATGCAGGGATCCCAGTCATGACAAACCTGAAATCTTCATCTGAAAAAATGGGTATTTCCAAATTTTAAAGAAATAATTCAAAAGCATCACAGTGTTATTTGCTTTCAAACTGTGAAAAATAAAACAAAATCTTATCAATTTCTTGATATCTGACCCCATTGTGCCCTTGGAAATACCAACTATTAATATCCTTTTAATAACCAAGGGAAAATCAATCATTTAAAATGTTCAGTTTGTCACCTCCTGATGATAATAATAATGAATTCAATAGCTAATAACTCTTTTAAAAGAATGTGGATGTTCACTAACACTGAAGAATTGCCAATAAAATTGAATGTTGTTGTGATTCTGTGAACCATTTCACTAGCTTTCTACGCAAGAGCCTGTAATTCATCCCTATATAATTATTCATAAATGGAGATGATTAACCTTTAGATCTTGGAACCCCTCTGTGTAAATGTGGCTCTCGGTCTTTGACCTCACAGACTATGTGGATCGAAAGGACCACCTATATTACGGCGTACCATTTCCCAGGAATCCTCAAGTGGTTTGAAGTGAAATCCATGTCTGTGGTGAGTTACTAAAACTGTCTTTTTTTGTCAAATGTCAAATGTGTCTGTGAACAAAAATACTGATTTTAAAGACAACATGATATCAAAAGGAATCCTATTCACTTTCTTCACAAATGTACCTTATTTTGCTCATTATTGCATGTTACTGTCTTTGTAATATTTCATCAAATTGTAATGACTTTTTCTGCCTCTGGAATAATATTTCTGCTGATGTAATGATATTCCAGTCTCTAGATATGCTCTTTTATGTCTTTCTCATAAGTGTACAATTTTAAAAGTTTGGGGTCTTTTTTTTTTTCTTGTAATTACTATTGTTTTTTGTAATAGTTATTTTTTTTTTATTAATTATGTTAAAGAATCCAACAGGACAATACAAAATACAAAATAATTACATTTTTATATACAGTATGGTACAGTTATCAGTAGAGTATACCAGTAGAGTATATATATCAGTAGAGTATAATTTTGCATTATTGCATCATAATTTGCACTATTTTCCTGTTTACTGTTTCCTGTTACACTATTTTCTAATACTGTAGAGCTGCTTTGACACAATCTGTATTGTTAAAAGCGTTATATAAATAAGTGACTTGACTTGACTATGTAATAATATTTAATACGGTAAAATGTTTAGCGAGGCTGCATTTATTTAATCAAACATACAAAAAACAATAATATTGTTAAATATTATTACCATTTAAAATGACCGTTTGCTATTTGAATATATTTTACAATTCAGATTTTTAGCATCATTACTCCAGTCTTCAGTGTCACATGATCCTTCTGAAATCATTCTCATATGATGATTTGCTGCTCATGAAACACACAATCAAATCGATCAAAATGTATATACTGTATAAAGCATTAAAATAATCAAGATGTGAAGAAATAAAAGCATGAATGAAATGAGAATTTTTCTTATTTCACTAAAGAAGGTTAGTATTCATCCAGCATTTTATATCTTTTAGACATTCAAAGAGTGATTTAACACATGTATCATCTCCAGACTTTATAGGCAAATACATCTGGGTGTCGCCAGCATAAAAGTGGTATGATATACTATATTTCTTAAAAATAGGACCAAAAGGAAGCATATGTAATGAAAATAACACTGGTCCCAATATAGAACCTTGAGGGACCCCATAGGTAATAGAAACTACTGATGACGAAAAGTTTCCAATTTTAAAAGAAAAGGATTTATTTTGAAGATAAGAGGCAAACCAACTTAGGCAGTTCCTTGGATGCCCAAATGACACTTTAAAGGGTTACTCCTCCCCAAAATGAAAATTTTGTCATTAATCACTTACCCCCATGTTGTTCCAAACCCGTAAAAGCTTCGTTCGTCTTCGGAACACAATTTAAGATATTTTGGATGAAAACCGGGAGGCTTAGTCCATCTGCTATCAGTGGTTGAACCGCAATGTTATGAAGCTACGAGAATTTTTGTTATTTGTATTTTTGTTTTCTTTGCATACAAAAAGTATTCTCGTAGCTTCATAACGTTACGGTTGAACCACTAATAGCAGTTGGACTATTTTGGGCGATGTCTTTCATACTTCTCTGGGCCTTGACAGTGGTAATTACTTGGCAGTCAATGGGACAGTCACAAGCCTCCCGGTTTTCATCCAAAATATCATAAATTGTGTTCCGAAGATGAACGAAGCTTTTACGGGTTTGGAACAATATGGGGGTAAGTGATTAATGACAAAATTTTCATTTTGGGGTGGAGTAACCCTTTAAATGTTCAGTTAGGATAGTATGGTCAATCGTATCAAATGCTGAGCTAAGATCCAGCAGAACTAAGGCAACATTGCTAGCAGAATCAGTTTTTAATAAAAGGTCATTAGCTACTCTAACGAGCTGATTCAAGTGTTTTCTAAAATTTTAGATAAGAATAGTACCTTAGATATTGGCTGAAAATTATTTAGATTTGCAGGATCTAGACCAAGCTTTTTAAGAAGGGGCTGGACAACCGGATGCGTAAGGCATAAAGGAACACAACCATTAGTCAGACTGCAATTTATAATTGAAAGAATGCTTTGTCCAATAGTATCTGTAAACTTGACAAAGAGTTTGGGGGGAAGAACATCAGTTGATGAGGAAGCAGATTTTAAATGTAAAACAACATACCTAATAAATGAGAGCAAAACTGGCTCACATTGAAACAAATAAAAGTCTTTTGTAAAATTATAAATGTTTTACTGTTACTTTTGACCAGTTTAATGTACCTTTGCTGAATAAAAGTATTAATTTCTTTCAAAAAACAGGTAGTCTACGATCAGATTTTATAATCATAATCAGTCTAATGTTGTCAATCGTTTGTAGGAAGAGATCAGCCCTTTGGACAACGCCATAGAAACCATGGAGCTGGCCAATGAGAAGCTGAGTAATCTGGTGCAGCAGCAGGCGTGTGACCGCTCTCTTCCTGTGCACCCCCTCTCCATGATGCTCAATGGAATCGTGGACCCGGCTGTCATGGGGGGCTTTTCCAACTATGAGAAGGTTAGTCTTTCTCCTCTTCTGCTGCTTCTATTAATTTTTAACCAAAAGAAATCAAGCCCAAATCAAGCTATCCACCTCGTAATACTGGCTGAATCAGTCAGATGTGCTCCACAGTTGCTCTGTACCTTTTCTCCTGGTCAGATATGAAAAATTGATGTGTGCCTCGAGGCTTCAGGTCTGCTGGAGCACTGACTGATATTAATTGAAATTTTTGTTTCGCCCCTCAGGCGTTTTTCACAGAGGCCTACATGAAGAAGAACCCCGACCACCTGGAACGCATTGAAGTCTTAAAACACCTGATCGCACTGCAGGTGACAATTCTGCAGATCTGTATTGTGTTTAAAGCTTTACACAATGCACAAAACAGTATATACACAGAGGTGTGGGAGATAGGACTAAAATGTTATACTATGGTAGCTGTGTGTTTCAAAATAGATTAGTGAAAAATGGCTTATACACTATTGTTCAAATGTTTGTGATCAGTAAGATTTTTTTAATGTTTTTGAAACAAGTTTTATGCTCACCATATTTCATAAAAAATACCAGAAAATCAGTAATATTGTGAAATATTATTGCAGCTTGAAATGTTTTTTTTTTTTTTATTTGAATATATTTTAAAGTGTAATTTATTCCTGTGATGCAAAGCTGGAAAGCATTTTCAGCATCACTACTCCAGTCTTCAGTGTTCGATTCTTTAGAAATCATTCTAATATGCTGATATGCTGCTCAAGAAACATTTCTTATTATTATCAGTGTTGAAAACAGTTGTGTTGCTTAATATTTTTGTAGAAACCGTGAGTCTTTGATGAATAGAAAGAATAAAAATAGCAATTAAAATTTTTTTTTTTTTTTCATATTGAAATCAGCTGCTGTAAAAGCATCAAAGTCTGAAATTCAGTTGAGTGTTAAATTTTTAATTTTCAAAATGCTTTAATGTCTGTTTCATTTCAGATCCCGCTGCTTGATGAAGGGATCCGGATCCATGGAGAAAAATCCACAGAGCAGCTCAAACCCCTTCACAACAGACTTGTCACCTGCTTCCAGGACCTGCGTGCTAAAGTGGAGAAACTCTACGGTGTCATTACTCTAGTGAGTCTGACGGATTCGACTCTAAAGAAGGGATTTGTGAGAGACAGACAGAGGGTTTGCAGTTTCTGGGAGGAAATGTTTCAGATCTGAGGAAGTGATTCATATGGAATATTGTCTAACAATTTCTTTGAAGGAGTTTTGAAATCAGCTAAGACAACACAAAGTTCAGTTTTGTGAGACTGTAGACTGCATGAGGGAGGACAGATCTGCTTTGATGAAGTGACTGTTGTCTGTGTGTGTCAGGTTTTTGCTATATTTGCAGGTTTATTTGGTCCCCACAAACGTAGTAAAACCTACACTTTTTAGTCTCTTCATTTAGATGTTTTTCTTTGTGTATGCCACAAGTTTGGTCCCCAAAAGGAAAAATATCTTAAAGGTGAAGTATGTCATTTTTTTGATGTTAAAATACTTTCTCCCATCCCAGGTTATATGCAGAGACAGGTACAAGCAGTTCTTATTAGATGGCACACAACTCATCCCCTAAAATGCAAGCATGAATTTATATTAAAATCAGACTTGTTGTGTAGAAGCATGCTACAGTATGCTTTACTTGGAAATTTTACTCTAAGTAAAAAATACCACATACTTACACTACAGTTCAAAAGTTTAAAGTTAAGATTTTTACATTTTTCTAAAATATTTTCTTATGCTCACTTTATTAACTCACTTTATTGACTCGTGACTTCATTTATGTAATTAAAAATCTAATAAAAACAGTAATATTGTGAAATATTATTACAATTTAAAATAACTGTTTTCCATTGTAATGTATTTAAAAATGTAATTTATTCCTGTGATGCAAAGCTGAATTTTCAGCAGCCAGTCTTCAGTGTCGCATGATACTTTAGAGATCATTCTAAAATGCTGATTTGCTGCTTATAAGTAAACATTTCTTATTATCATCAATGTTGTTCTGCTTAACATTTTGATGAAACCGGTGATACATTTTATCCCGGGTTTCTTTAATGAATAGAAAGTTTAAAAGAACAGCATTCATTTGAAACAGAAATATTTAGCAACATTAAAAATGTTACTTTGTTAAATTACTGTATGTTTAGACCAATTTAATGCATCCTTGCTGAATGAACATTCTATTCTATTCTGTTCTATTCTATTCTGTTTCTACATACTGGCAAATTCACATTTATGAATGCTGAAAGTTCAAAGATAGATTTTAGATTTGAGTTGAATTACACTATAAGTCAGTGAGATCCACGCCAGGCCCATGATATATATATATATATATATATATATATATATAAAAAACGTGTTTGTGCTTGTGTATTTCCAGCCCTGCTCTCTGACAGAGAAGAAGAAGAGTCGCGTGGGATCGATGGTGATGCCGTACATCATGTCCTCCACACTCAGAAGGATGTCCACCATCTCAAATGCCTCCTCTGGACACTCCAGCGGCTCGGGCTCCTCTGACGGAAACTCCTCCAGACTTGCTTCCCAGGAGTCAGTATTCACTGCATCCTGTTTTCTCATTTCTAGAAATCAACTCCCTCATTTTCAGCTCTGCAGTGAGGGCTAATTTGCTGCAGTACAGAGTTCCTGTGGTCATGGAAAGGTCACGGAATGATTCAGTTTCCCATGTAATTACGCTTTTTGCTAGTGGACAAACATGACATTAATCCGTTTAACCTCCGTGTTTAATTGGCTCTTGTAGGTGCTGGATAAGTGGATTCTTGTTAAACAAATCTTTAATTACCATTAACTCCACAATAATTTAGATATAAATAAATAAATAAATAAACTAAGCTCAGCTCTGAGAAAAAAAAAAAAAAAAGAGTAAATGACAACCTTAACCAGTTTTCACTGATCAGCCTGTTTTCTCTTGAGTATTTGCAGATTAAATGATCTCAGATTAGTCATTTGTAACTGGACAGAACACTTGCCTTTTAGGTTTTTTGCTGCAAAGTTATTGTGATTGAATGATGCCTAGTGGGAAAAAACATGGAAAATGCAGTTTCCATTTTTCTTCCCCTCTCACCTTGCTTTGTTTGACATCATCCTAGTATGTGCTTTGATTACTGAGAAAATGTTCTTGGTATTTAATTCTTAATTTAGTGACTAAATTCTTAATTGTTAATTATGACATAATATAGTTTATTTATGACATTTTCCCTTCCTGAGAGGAAAAATGTGACAATTATGAGGGAAAAATTAAGATAAACTAAACTTAAAAGAAAATAAGAGGGGAAATAAGGTATTTTGATTACAGCCTCTTTACAATATATATGTTTATACCAACATATTATAATTATATATTTGTGTTACAAAAAATATTAAAAATCTTACGTTATGGAAATTAAAGTTGTAATATTTTGAGAATAAAGTTGAAATTACGAGAATAAAGTCAAAATATTCTGAGAATAAAGTCGAAATATTCTGAGAATAAAGTCGAAATGTTTCGAGAATAAATGTTTAGAGAAATGTTTTTAAATTTAAATCATAGAAATTAAAGTTATAATATTTTGAGAGTATAGCCTATATTGCGCATGCAAATGACCTGGATTGAGAGCACCGGGAGAAGTTGCCAGGCCTCTGGAATTTATTTGAATATTGTTGCGCCCGAGCAGCTGCATCATCTTGCTGGGATGAGGAAATGTCAATTTTAAGGACTCGCGGAAGCAGCTTAATATCAAAAATATGATATTTATTAACAGACTGAATAGGAACAATTTTTTATCTTAACATCAGCTCACACACCCAAATCGACATTCCTTTGGGGGGCGCTGTAGCTCTCTTACTTAACCCTTTTTTAATACACTACAAAAATATGTGGGATTATTAGCAGAAATCATACCATATGTCATACTCGCGGGGACAGTATGCTTGGAAATAATATTTCATGTCTTCGACTGCATTCGTTATTTGTAGTGTGCCAGCCACCCAATAGCAATATGCTTTGTGCTTTTGGTACTTTTAATATAAAACAAAGTCTCCGCTTTCAAAATCAGTTTTATAGCAAGATTTTTTTCAAGATCTTTAATGTGGCGTGACAGATCACTGTATTTATGGGAATCAATTCATCAAATTAGCCTATACTGTTTTCTTTGTGAAAATTCCACCACCAACTCCGCAAAAACGTCTGTGGCATCCAAACTTTCATTCCTCACATGTAGCATATTTAATTAAACAGCAATAAAACGTTCTTAAGGTTGAAATGGACTCCAGCTCGTCAACATAAGTTATATTGTTGTCTTTTTTGAGGAAGGCTATAACGTTAAATGACTATTCACAAGCTGTTTTATTCATGGTATAATACAGTAAATGATTGGACATATTTAACGTCTTCCATTCATTAATTGTAGAGCGCCAGCCACCCAGTAATCGCAATAATTTTGTGCATTGTTGCTTTTAATATAACAGCTCATTCAAATTCTGTGAGTTTTATCACAAAATACAAATTATAAATGTTTTTCCTCTTTATTTCAAGTTTATAGCAAGATATAAAAGTGAAGGAACATCAGAAGGCATGAAAAAAACAGTATAGCCTAATTTATAATGAAAATAATGTCTCATTATTGTAATCGGAAAGATGATTGACTTGCATGCCTCTTAAACTGAAGTGAATACAGCGATCTGTCACGCAACATTAAAGAGCGTGAAAAAACACATTATTGTAATATAGCCTATATATTGTTTGTATTACGCTATAAAACTGACAGATTTTGAAATCTGAGATTTGGAATATCTCCCGGTGCTCCCAATCCGGGCCATTTGCATGTGCAAAAGGCTAGAATATACTCTCAAAATATTATATATTTAATCTCTATTCTCGAAACATTTCGACTTTATTCTCGAAATATTACGACTTTGTAATATATATATATATATATATATATATATATATATATATATATATATACAGTATGTATGTATGCATGTATGTGTATACTGTGTGTGTGTATGTATGTATATATATATATATATATATATATATATATATATATATATACAGTATGTATGTATGCATGTATGTGTATACTGTGTGTGTGTATATATATATATATATATGTGTGTGTGTGTGTGTGTGTGTGTGTGTGTGTGTGTGTGTGTGTGTGTGTGTGTGTGTATATATAATTCATTTTTAGTGTTGTTTTTTACATTTAGCCAAAATTAATATCAGTCATATATTGGTTATTAGAAATTAACAACATAATTCAAAAATGTAAAATGAAGTACATTGTGACGGATTTATAAATCAACCTGTGCTAAAATATTGTGCTCAGACAGTTACAGACTGACATAATTGGAGAGTTTTAGAATAAACTTCATTTAAATAAATAAACTTGTTCATGTTCTTGAGAAGAGTTTAGAAAATCTTATTGTTTCTTTCTTTGCATGTTAAAACTTCAGGATTAAAATTAAAGCAATGGCAACAATGGTTTGTGCTTTTCTATTGTGGCTTTTATGCTAGTCAGAAGCAGCTGTATTCAGTGCGTTTCTCTTTTAATTGTAATGTTTCCAATTATGTTTGAAAAATCTCTTTTGTTCACTGACCTTCCTTTTATATCAGTGCATCGATACATTAACATTTCTGTTTTTAGCAGATATGTTCTTATCAAAATGCCAGTCAAGTATGTATATCATATAAATAAGTAGCAATTACCAAGACAGACAGCTGAAAGAATAAGACAGATCTCAGAAGAATCTCTCAAGAATGATTGTATGTATATTGAAGTTTTATATGAGGTTGCTATTTGGAGGTTTCCACTTCTGCGTCATTCAACACACAGGTGGCTTACTTATGGTCTCGTCGCATTAAACTGAGATAGGAAAAAATATTTTAAGATTAAAAAAATGAGCACCTCACCTTAATGCAAATGTGTTGCTAGAGCAGATTACTAAACTAATACACAACCAGAATGTTGTCTTACAAATGTGTAATACATGGACGACATGCACAGAGGATTTGTATAGGTGTGCGAAAGGTTTTCATCTGATTGTCTCTTTTTCTCTCAGTTCGCTGCTCTCCCGCGTGAGCGACAGCAGGGTTTCGGTTCTGTCTCGCTCGGAGGAAGATAATCGGATAAGTAAGAAGAACAGGAAAGAATGGAGCATGAGCAAGTCTCAGGTCTTACTGGAGCGACCTGCTGACACCGACGAGGTGCCTTTGTATTTATTTCCTCTGTTCATGGCTGTCAGTGAGCTGTTCACGATATGAAATGTGACCATTCTCTAATTTTAACATCTGTTTGATTTGTGTCATTTCATAGTGAAATTGAAGGATTGAGTGGAATAAATCGTAGGAAAGAACATTTAAAGTGGACTAATTTAATAGTTGGAGATATGATTAATTTTATATGCCGTCTGTGTGGTGGCAGATTCCTCCAGAGAAGCAGCCGAGGCCTAAAAGTCTGACGATAGGAGACCGGAGACTCACACTGTCGCTGTTTCAAGGAGAATCATCCAATTTGAGTTTACACAACCCTCTCAGCCCTCTGCCTGCCTCACCGCACACACCACGCAGCTCCAGTGAGTGCACAACCACACATCCGACACGAACCGAGATGATTGTTTTTTTTTTCTTGACATGAGCTATGGTTTTGCTTTGCCATGGTGCATGAATATGGTAATGCTACCATCACTGTACCATGGTACCACTGCAGTACTTATTCTTTAAAATAAATAGTTTTCAATAGGCCTATACGCTGCCTTTTAAATAGTTTGGGGTCGGTTTTTGAGAGAAGTCTCTTCTGCTCACCAAGGCTATATTTATTTGATCAAAAATACAGTAAAAATAGTAAAATTGTGAATTATTATTACAATTTTAAATAATTGTTTTATTATTTGAATATATTTGAAAATATAATTTATTTCTGTGATGCAAAGCTGAATTTTCAGCATCATTACCCCAGTCTTCAGTGTCACATGATCCTTCAGAAATCCTTCTGATATGCTGATATGCTGATTTGCTTCTCAAGAAACATTTCTTATTATTATCAATGTTAAAAACAGTTGTGTTGCTTAATATTTTTGCAGAAACCTTGATACAATAATGTTTTTTCAGTATTCTTTGACTAGTAAGTTCAAAATACAGCGTTATTTGAAATAGAAATCTTTTATGTCGTTTTTGATCAGATTAATGCATCCTTGCTGAAGTGTTAATTTTTTCTTAAAACAAAACAAAACAAAATCTTACTGACTTCAACACGTGTAATAATATTATGATGTGGACCTCCCATTGACTCTAAAAGAAAACATGTAGCCTTTTTTTTTTGTGTGTGTGTTTTTGTTGTGGGCAACATAATTTATTTTTTATGCTATTTATATTTTATGGGGCATTTAATTTGTCAAAGATAGCGAAACTCAAACCTTTGAACACACCTACTCATTCTTATTCAGTGGTGTTTTATAATTGAAATAAAAAATAACTGAAATTATTAGATTTTTTTTTTTACATTTTGAATCTATTGATATTAAAGCTGCAGTCCGTAACTTTCTTTTATTAAAAATCAATATTTCAATCAATATTTTAGCATGTACATAACCAGCCAGTGTTCAAAACTATCGCCTTACTTTAGCCTGATTCACAATGGCTAGCTTATAATAATTTTTTCTAATTTGAGTGGTACGGGTAGCAATTTGTGGGAAATTCAAGCATGCAGCTGTGTCATTACATCACGTCTGTAAACATAAAGAAGTTTTCTCGGCTAGTAGGCTCTATCGCATTTGAGGATCCTGCAGATGGCGGCTCGTTTATAGCCTTTTCTCAAAGCAGCTGGAATAATTAAATGTATCATTTTGATGGCGGATTGTAATCCAGAAAGGATTGTGTAAGGATTTATGAAACACATGTGACCTGAAATTAATTTATATTCCAGTTCTAGCCTGGGATTACACATGATTTGTATTTTAAAGAGAACCAGTTCAAAGGAAGAATAATTAGCTTTTTAGGGTTAAAAGAATTTCTTAATATGAAATTCGAATGGTATAACAATTAAAGAGACTGTCCATAATTTGAAGTCTACATGCTAATACACAATATACTCATAGTCACGCAATGCTGATGTTGTTAACATAAACAGTTTGAGAACAAAGTATAACAATAATAATAATTTGCACAGTTTGATGTGATATGAGCTAATTAACTGATCGTTAGATTTAATCACCATTGGTAGCGTGATTTATTGCAATGCTTTTTTCCTCAGTTGGTCAGAACAAACATGGCAGACTTGTTACTTACAGTATTCGTTCAGATGACAATATCCAGTGAAAATTCTTATTTGGGTCATATATTCCAAGACGTAGGCTAGAATCTGTGATTCCTAAGGACAGTATCCACACTGGTGCGGTGACTGACAGTCACACATACTCCTCAAAACATTAGATTCTTCCGCGCTCAGGAGCCGTGCTGGAGCACAACCCCACGTAATGAAGATAATTCTGCAAGTAACTGCAATTGCAGGTTTACAAACAGAGAGGGCGACAAAGAGGCAAAACTTACGGACTGCAGCTTTAATATTAAATTCTATATTTTTATGAATTTGTATGAATTATTAAAATGAAAAGTTTTTAGTTAAAACAAGTTTTAAGTCATCACCTTTATAGCACTTTGTGCAATACAGATTGTTTCAAAGCAGCTTTACAGTACGACAGAATTAATTATGCCGACTTAATCAAACATGAGACTAATTCTAATCCTGTTGTAAAGCAGCTC
Source organism: Spinibarbus caldwelli (assembly GCA_039654775.1). Taxonomy (NCBI): domain Eukaryota; kingdom Metazoa; phylum Chordata; class Actinopteri; order Cypriniformes; family Cyprinidae; genus Spinibarbus; species Spinibarbus caldwelli. The sequence goes on along the minus strand of CM077226.1, from coordinate 12,445,815 downwards.
TAAAAAGGCAGTAGTGTCATTATTTAGCTCAAGTCAGTTCAGTGCTGATTGAGTTCAGTTTTAAACAAATGGAAATTCCTACAAATATTTAAGGATATAAACACAGTAATACAAATAAATACACAGAACATAATCAACACTGATTATGCATGCAGCACATCTGTATAAACATATCCTGTATACTGTATAAACAACCTCATATTGATCATCGTCCCATAGGTTACACGTGTCTCCCGAGCGAGAGTGACTTCAGCACACCGGACATCACGAGCACCCCTCCACCAATGCCACCCAAAAAACACCCTCACGAGAGCGAGAGCATCTATAACTCCACCTCTGACGTAAGACACAGCAAGCACAGTCTGCACTAGGAAAACAGTTCAAATATCAGCAGTGAATTTACACTTTCCATTGTGCTTTCAACTGTATTTTGATCTAAAATCTTTGACAAAAATGTTTAGAAAGCTAAAATGCTTTTCCTCTTTTATTTCACCCATAGTTTACGCCTCCTTTACCGACGAAAGTTGAAAACAAGCCTCCACCGCCGCCACCCAAAACACGCAAGTCCATGTTTCCCACCTATGAGAGCAATCCGCAATAAAGACTCTCCAGTTCCCCTGAATCCAGATGCAGACACCTGTGGTACCATGTCTCAGATAAGAAGTGTGAAAAACACTTCTGAACGGTACTTGTTCCTCTTTTAAAAAAGTCAGAGCTGAGATATTATTTGTCATGATTATCTGGGATTTCTGATTAAACTGGTCTGTAATTCATTTTTGGTAGCAAACAGCAGTTTCAAACTGATAAAGCATTATTTTTTTATTTGGAAATGGACCTCTAGTATGTATTTATTCAGAACTGCTGGGCAGGAACGTGACCAAAGGTTGGTTGTTTGGTTTGTTGAATGTTAAAATCAGCCTCACATCCACTGGATTACAGTAGTTTATCTCGACCTGTGTCTGTGCCTTATAAATAGAGATATTTAAAGTTAATGAAGTTCTGTGCACATATTCACTTTGCACATTGCTCATAATTGTTAGGTTGCGCATTCATGCAATTAAAACTTTTGTAGTTGAACCTCGTTCACCCGAAGCAGAGTTTGCATTACTTTCCCCCTTAAGCTAGAGAAGACTCTTGATGCGGTTGTGTTTTTTCCACTCTAGAGAGCTACATTTGTATAAAAAAACCTCAAACATTTAAAAAGCTTTGCGCTTGAATTCTATAATGCTACATATTGTGTCAACACTTAAAGGAATAGTTGACTCCAAAATGAAAACTTGCTGAAAATATACTCTCATTCAGGCCATCCAAGATGTAGATGAGTTTGTTTCTTCATTAGAACAGATTTAGAGAAATGTATCATTGCATCACTTGCTCACCAATGGATCCTCTGCAGTGAATGGGTGCCATCAGAATGAGAGTCCAAACAGCGAATAAAAACATCACAATAATCCATAAAAATAATCCACACCACTCCAGTCCGTCAATTAACTAATTATAAATAAAACAAATACATCAAGACATTTTAACTTTAAATTCCTTAACTTTAAATTTCCTCCAGTGAAAAAGTCTGTGCCCTGTTGTCTGTTCACATCAAAATGCACCCACATATTTGTTTAGAACTATTATGGACTGTATCAACTTGTAAATTGTGCTTGATCTATGCATATTTCTCTCCTGATTCAGGCTAGATGAATAATTTTTCCATGGAGAAAGCGATATTATGGAATATGGACTTTTAGACAGAAGTTTTAAGTTAAAATGTGTTAATGATGGATTTGTTTCTTAAAAACACACAGATTTTTACTTCACAAGACATTAACTGATGGACTGGAACAGTGTGGATTACTTGTGGATTATTGTGATGTTTTTATCAGCTGTTTGGACTCTCATTCTGACGAGGATTCATTGGTGAGCAATGCTACATTTCTCCAAATCTGTTCTGATGAAGAAACAAACACTTGGATGAACTGAGAGTGCATAAATGTTTAGACCGTTTATCTATTATTCCTTTAAATCTCACCTAGGTACAGCGTGGTACTTTATGGATTGGTACATTTTAGTTTGGAGCAACATATATAGCTTTGTGAAACATTCTAGGAAGGTTTTAGGGCTTGCTTGTTCATTTACCTCAAGTCAAAATATCACATTTAAGTAGTACATGCACTGTATTTGTTTTTGTACACTGTATTTTTTTTTTTTTGCTCATGATGTTTTTTAAAATTTCTTTATAAGATAAAGATGTTTAGATTTTTTTTTTTTTTGTGATTCAAAATTTGTCTTCATCTTGATAGAATGCAACTGCAACTTTGGATCTTTTAAATTATTCATTGTCATGTTGTTGAATGCTGCGCTCCAGTTATTACACAAAGATATCAGAATAGCAGGATCATTCTTAAAAGTTCACTGGTTAAAAACTACTGTCAGCAATATATTGATTTCACAAGCGAAAACAGTGTACCAGTTCTAATGCCATGGTGAAAGTTTAAGCAAAACATGCTAACTGTTCTGTCTTTGGCTGCATAGACGAGCACAAAACACTATTTACAGCCTCAGAGGAGACAACAGAGCAGTGGATTTATTGATTTATTTACTGTATATTACTGCTGCCACACAGATCTAAAATAAACATGCGATTTATTTCCCAGCTGTTTACCTTCACAGACATAACCTACTGTTTTTGTAACTTACGCATGTTTTTAATGTAAATATTTGTGAATGAGAACAGTACTCACATGCTGTGACAGCCCCTTTCTGTCAGTGTGCTCTCAGAAAACCATATATCACAAGTTTAAACTAATATGGTTTAAAATGCATGATTTCAGCGCGATAAACATGTTAATCAGAACCAAAACAGATTTTTTTAGCAGGTACGAGCTGTAATGACGAAGCTCTCTTCTGGAAAAGGGGCGGGGAGCAGCATCTCATTTGCATTTAAAGACACATGCTCTAATATAGAATGTTTCTGCTTCCACTCAAAATAGGCATTTTCAAAATGATATAATAAATGATCTGTGGCGTATTTTGAGCTGAAACTTCACAGTTACATTCTGGGGACCCCTGAGAATTATATTACATATTGTAAAAAGGGGCATAATGTGTCACCTTTAAAGTTTTTTCTTGTAATGGGTTCTTATAATAAGGTAACTGTCATAAAGATTGCATAGTTTTGTACTTTAAGAGAGTGTATTTTGCAAATATGGTAATATTTAATTGATGTACACATGGAAATTTCTATTTCTGCATGAAATATTTTGTACATTCTGTATTAAATGCCACAATTTTCAGAACAAATGTGATAGAAATTTCACAAAATTCCAGGGAAAACCAGAACAATGTTTTTTAAAGGGACTGTAAGTGTAAATATAGGATTTTTCTTTACATAAAGCATTATTTAAACTTGACACTGTAATTTAAATAAGATTTGAATGAATGAAATAGTGTTTTTTTATTTTATTTTAATTTTAGTTCTGAACAAAAACCAAGGGTATTCTGGCATATGTGGATCATTTCAACATCCAAACACTTTTTTTAGTATAGTAAATGCATGTGTTTTTAAAGTAATTATATGTATTTTTTAGTCAAAGTGGACCGTTTTTGCCACCTGCCGGCAGAAACCCATGAAAACCATGGAAAACAACCAATCCTAACTGTTATTTGAGAATTTTTGCACTCCAGTTTGAATAAAAGTGCCAAAAGAACTCTTGAATCAAACTATTTACTAGTTTTTCCACTTAAGCAGTTTGAGTTAATAAGTCAAATTACCTTTGTGTAAATAAATAATTTCTTTTCAAACCTGACATTGAGATTTGATGCAACTTACTCTATTCAAATGTTTAGAAATTGCAGGAGGAATCAAATAAATGAGAAGGAATGATTTCAAATAACCACACTGTGCATTTTTTTTATTTTTTATTTTTCCTCCAATATTAAAAAAGATCATTTTCTAGCGAAAACATATTTGTCCTAAGTTACCACTTCTACTCCTTGATTTATACAAGAAAATCAGTTAATCAATGCAATAATCATCACTTCTGTGGCTAGTTTTGTTTTTAGTTTTGTATTTACAGTGGCCCTGTATTTGGATCTGCTTCATATCTAAAATCATTTTAAATTGCTATTATTATTGTTTTATTATTATACATACACCTTTATGACCTAATATTGTTAATTTGTATATTTATTAGGCACACCAATGAACTAGTAAAGGCTAAAAGGTGATTAAACACGTGACAAACACTTCTTGGTCCAATGTGTTTGTGCTTGAATGGAGAGTAAATTGTCACAGTGATCTCATTTAAGTTATGTTCTTCTTGAGTCATCTGGACCCCTGGTAATAACTGGTCATCTCCTGGGTTTACGATGCCCCAGGATGACATTATACTCTTGACATCTGTTCTCTCTCAGCGGGCGGAAGTGGAGGAGGTGGGTGAGACTCGACGCAGCAGCAGCAGCAGCAGATCAAAGCTCTTTGCCGTCCCTCAGGCTGAAGATTACAGACTGAATAATCTCGCCTGTGAAGGTGTTGCTCTTTTTTTATTTTTTATTTTGTGAAATGGCACACAAAGCCAAGTATCCTCTAGCCTGGCATTCATTTGCTAATTTGCTGTTGTTTGTTTTTTTTGACACCAGACAAGAATAGAGCATAATGTCTACTGTATGTGCTGTCGTCCTTCTCCATAGATCTCCTGCTGGAAAGTGATTAAACGTCATAGTCTCTGTATATGCCTGTAAAATGATTGACTGCTAAATAGCCTTTAATCTTACATGCCACTGATGGATATCTCCATGGCAACACTGCTTTAAACTTACCTTCAGAACTGGAGATCCTCATGTATTTATATCTTTAGCTTGATAATTGCTGAAATTTAATCAATTGTTTTTCTGTTAAAGAAATAGTTCACATAAAAAATAATAATAATAAAATAAGTAAATGGAAAAAATTACTTTCTTTCCATAGGCTGCTGTATGATTTGCTTTTGTGAAATGTTTAGCAGGTGTTTAGAATGCTCAAGCCCCTGACTTTTTTCAAAATTAATTAAAAGTGCCACTCTCAACTATTATCAACAACAAAATTCTGTTCTGTAAAACAAAATGTATTTGAATTATAATTAATATGACAACACGTAAAAAAACTGAGACGCTCAAAAATGGAAAAATACATCCAAAATACATACATTTTATGTATCTGTCAAGCTGCCTTTACACTTTACATCTTCAACAAATGCCAAGTAAGATACCGGAAGTTGTCATTCTTTATTTCTTCTGTCAAAGGGGTTTTTTTATTGGGCATATATGGTTTGATTTCCTGGCTCTGTTTTCTGAGGAACTTGAGTTTCTTTGATCTTTCCTCTCTGCATCAGGAAGTGTTTTGTCTGCTGGCTCCACATTGCTATATATTTATATTTACTCTATACCGTTCAACATTTGGAGGTCAGAAAGTTTTTTTTTTTTTTTTTTTTTTTTGTATATATAATAGAAATGAATATTTATTATGCATTAAATTGATCAAAAGTGACTGTAAAACAATGTTGCAAAGGATTTCAAATAAATACTATTGTTTTGAGCATTCTATTCATAAAAGAACCAGGAAACAAATGTATCGCAAAAAATATGAAGCACCATAACTGTTTTCAACACGGATAATAAGAAGAAATGTTTCTTGAGCAGCAAATCAGCATTTCAGAGTGATTTCTGAAGGATCATGTAACATTGAAGTATTGATGCTGAAAATTCAGCTTTGCATCACAGAAATAAATTACATTTCAATATATATTCCAATTGAAAATAACTTATGTTGCCCGCAACAAAAACACTAAAAAAAAAAAAAAAAAAAAAAAATGCTACATGTTTTCTTTTAGGGTCAATGGGAGGTCCACACCATAATATTATTACATGTGTTGAAGTCAGTAAGATTTTGTTTTGTTTAAAAGAAATTAACACTTTTATTCAGCAAGGATGCATTAATCTGATCAAAAATGACAGTCAAGACATTTATAATGTTATAAAAGATTTCGATTTCAAATAATGCTGTATTTTGAACTTACTATTCAAAGAATACTGAAAAAATGATTGTATCAAGGTTTCCGCAAAACTATTAAGCGACACAACTGTTTTCAACTGATAATAATAAGAAATGTTTCTTGAGAAGAAAATCAGCATATATGATTTCTGAAGGATCATGTGACACTGAAGTAATGATGCTGAAAATTCAGCTTTGCATCACAGAAATAAATTACATTTGAAAATATATTCCAATTGAAAACAGTTATTTTAAATTGTAATAATATTTATCAATATTACTGCTTTATATTTTTGATCAAATAAATGAAAATTATGATCAGTAGAATGTATAAAGATTAGCTTCTGTTTGAAAGTATTTAAACACTTGAGCCACACTTAAAATATCTGAATGCCAATGCATTAGATGAAAAAAAAAAAAAATCAAAGTGACCTTTATTTTAAAGAATAATAACTCTTTTAAAGCAAAACATTTCACAGAAATGCTTAGTTGTCTGTTGCTGTTATTTTGTTATTTAATGCAGTGACATTCACATTTAAATTGTTTTGTCTATTTTATATATCCACTGAACATTTAAAGATTCAAAGCTCCAAAAATGATGCAGTGAGGTTTTTGCATCCAATACTCATTAAAATGCTTGCTTTGGTTGTAATGAATGTAATAATTATGAACCCACTTGAAAAACAATTTCTTTATGAATGAGGAAAGCGAAACTGACCTGAGCAGAAAACATTTAATGCTCAGTACAAATTTGTAACTCTTTAATGACACAAATCTCCCTCAGACTACTAGTCTGGAAAAGAAACGCTGATGAAAAGTCTTTCATTAATGTTTCTATGCTTAATGAGCCTCATGAATGAGTCTGTCAAACTCCTGTAAGAACCACTGTAGTGCTTTATCCAAACGTGCTGAAAGGTTTTGTATTACTTTTTAATAAATAAAAAAGTCATGTTTGATGAACTGCACGCATATGCTTGCACAAAAGATGTTGCAGCATCTTTCAGCACACAAAGGAGTTACTTTACACAAAAGGCAAGGAACGAATGTTTTTATACTTTATTCATGTCAACCATTGACAAGTTACATTAATATGAACCTTCAAGGACTAGTAGAGCAGAATGATTGTGCAAACTTTCATAACACAATGTGCAATAACATCTAATGCTCAGACCTGAAAGAATATGAGTTATAAAATCACACTATCATCTCAGATGAAAAGATATGTATTCTGTCTGGAAAAATAGCAAGAAGCTACAACTTTATATCATTTCTATGAAGCTGAACTCTATTTTGAATGAAATAAATGCATTTTTAATTAATGTTTTTATATTTATGGTCAACAGAATTTCCAAAGATTAGATTTTATTTTGAAGTATTTCATTTTCACGTCTCAAGACTTCTCACTGGGTCCCTCTGGAAAAATAGCAAGAACTATATAAATTATATCGATCTGAGCTCTTTTTGATGATGGAATAAATGCAAATATGTATAAATAATATGTATAAATATTTTGTAACTTTTATTGAATTAAATTTAAAACACTTATGCCACACTTAACATGTCTGAATTTCATTGCATTGAAATTACATTTAAAATCTCTTTTTTGCAGGTCATTTTAAGATCAGAAGGTCCAAAGTTAAGTTTTTAAAGACTTTTAATGGGGTCTCTCGGTGAAAAATAGCAAAAAGCTACAACTATATCATTTCTATTAAACTAAACTCTGTATTTTTGATACTTTATGATTGATAGAAAGTATTAAGATTACACTCTTAAAAATAAAGGTTCTTTATTGGCATCAATGGTTCCACAAAGAACCTTTACCATCCATGGAGCCTTTTCATTCCACAAAAGGTTCTTTAGAGTGGAAAAAGGTTCTTTAGATCATTAAAATGTTCTTCACCCTAAGAAAAAAATGGTTCTTTTAAGAACTGTTCAGTGAAAGGTTCTTTGGGGAACCAAAACTGGTTCTTCTATGGCATTGCTGTGAAAACCCCCATTTGGAAGCTTTATTTTTAAGAGTGTAGGATAGATTTATTTCTGAATGTCAATGCATTAGATGAAAAAATACCAAAGCAACTGACCTTTATTTTAAAGAAAAATAATTGCCACTTGCTTTAATATTTAGTTGTTTATTGCAATGCCATTCAGATATTTTCAGTTGTGTAGTGTCTACTGTACATTTAAAATCACTTTTTCTGCAGACCATTTTAAGATCTGAATGTCCGATGCCGTGCAGATTTTGATGGGTCTGTCTCAGGAAAAATAGCAAGAAGCTCCACAACTATATCATTTCTATCAAGCTCAGTGCCCATGGCTGTGCTCATGCGGTTCTGTTTTGACCTCTTCCACCTTCATGCTGCTCAAACAAGGGTACTCGTCCAAAAACAGGTTATAGGATGCGATCAGTTCCTTCCAGTAGCTTTTCTTCCCGTAGACCAGCACGAAGGCGCTGACCGTGGTGTAGATGCTGGCGAAGAGAATGGTCAGAGCCAGTGTGTTCTTCCTCATCAGCACCACCGTCGTCTGCGTGAAGATGTCCACGATCAGGAAGATCACGTACACCACCACCATACTGAGAGTCATCTTGATGACCCGCATCTGCGTGCCGAGCTTGGGCCCGTGGGCGCCATTGGTGCTGGCCTTCATGTCCATCAGATGTTTGGCCAGGTGGTACGAGATGGAGATGCTGCATTTGACCATCACGATTCCTGGAACGATGTCGGAGATGATCACGTAGTAGAAGACGTAGGCGAGTCCGGTGGTGTCGGTGGGCATGATGGACCCGCAGTCGCTCAGCCCGCTGGTGGTGCTGTTGTAGTAGGTCAGCACGCTCAGCAGTGGAACGCAATTGGCGAAGCCGCTCACGACGATCACCGCCAGGGCCATGTGGACGTGTTTGACGATGGCCTCCTGGATGCGCGTGTAGCAGTGCACGGGCTCCACCACCAGTTTAGTGCCGTAGTAAAAGGTCAGGAACGCCGTGCTCCAGAAGATGATGAACTTGACGCTGAAGATGAGCACCAGCAGGATGGTCCCCGCCAAGCTGATGCGGCACACGGTGTCGATCACATCCAGCGTCTGCCATAAGTACGTGAGAACCTGCAGGGAGATGCTGGCCAAGGAGATGGCCGTGATGATGAAGTCGGCCGGGTTCAGACGGTGCTTCGCGCTCTTCCGGTAGTTCCTCTGGTTGATCAGAAGCAGGTACATGTTGAAGAAGATGGTGAGAATCGCCAAGAAGCCGGTCAGCACCCAGGCCACGAGTTTGTCTAAGGACGACAGCATGATCGATCGCCCCCTCTGGATGAGTGCGGTGGTCTCAACATACACATAGGAAAGAAAAAGAGATCTCTTTAATACAGTGCTAAATCTGCAGAGAGATTACATTTACATATCCAGAAAAAAATCTGTCGAACAGTGTTGTTACTCTTTACCAAAAATATTAAAAATTGTTTTCAGTAATTCAAATTAAGTAAAATAAAAATATTAGATGAAAACTAGAAATGTTACCTGGGAAACTTTACAATAAAATAAAACTTGAACTGAAATAAAAAAATTAAAGCTAAATCAATTTTTTAGAAAGAAAACAAAAACTGAAATGATAAATATAAAAAATCTATATAAATGAATAAATTCACATGCAATCTGTAAACCTGTGTTATTGTTAACTGAAGCTATTAAAATAATGCAATAATATAATAATCAACTTTAGATGAAAATCTGAAATGTCTTTAGCAACTAACTAAAATTACTTAAACTGAATTAAAGCTTTTATTTAAAAAAAACAAAGCAAAACAAAAATGTCAAAACCCCCTGATAATATAAAAATAAAAACTAAATATATGTGTGTATGTGTGTGTGTGTGTGTGTGTGTGTGTCTATATATATATATATATATATATATATATATATATATATACACAAAATTAAAACAAAAAAAGTTACACACACACACACACACACAAATTCATATCAACACATACATGTTCTCTGTAAACCAGTGTTATTGTTAACTGAAGCTATTAAAATTAAAGTAAAATTACATAAATAAAAACATTTTTTTAATTACAATTGGTTGCAACTAACTGAAGATAAGATTATGGTGAAGTACAAAAACCGAAATAAAAGTAAAGCTAAAAAGAAATCTTAAAAATCTTAAAAAAAAGGACACAACAACGTTATTTTAAAATGAAAATGAAAACTAAAATCGAAAAATATAAGCTATTTAAAAAAAATGCACTCAAAGGTCAGAGAACTCATTATCAACTCAAACATTTATCATCAAAAAAGATCAAATGTTCTGACCTGCTAGACATTTCATTTCTTTTCCAGTTGTTTGAAAACTACTTACTCACATTTCTTCAAAGAAATTTTAGGAGAAACATGACACATCATACATCATGAATATGAGCGCATATGTTTTCCCTGTAAACATGCACACATTAAAAAGAGTTATAATTCCTTCAAAAAATGCCATTTAAGTACCTTGTTTTGGAGGCCTTAAATATTTTCTCTCATCTTCACTGTGCTCAAGCTTCTCGTGCATTTAGGAGATAAAAATACCAGAAAATGATGTTCTGTCATCATGGCAAAATGCATTTTTTAAGAAATAGTACATGATAGGGAGAAAATTGAAGCTGAATTGCTGTGGTTGGTGCTGAAAGCTCTTGACAATAGCAGACTGACTTTTATACGCCAGCTATGAAGCCAGATTTGAAGGATGATTTCATACGCTGACCATAACCATATTTAAAGCAGTGTGTTTTATGGCACAGAAGCATGACTACTCATTTTAAGCACCATCCAGACATTGTGGTTCAACTCAAATGGCAATCAGGGGGCCGGTGGGCTTGTCATTTTGTTTTTTTACACTCAGATGCACATCTGTTGCACATGCACAAACACATGGTAAAATGCTGAAAAGTCATTTGCTTTCTGATACAAAGCTTTATGTTGTGAGACACAATTTTACATTCAGTAACATAACAACATGTTTACTTTGATGATTAGAGTATTTATGCAATTCAGCAATTGGGCGTTAACCCATACGACAAAAAGTTTTTTTGTTGTTGTTGTTTTTCTGGCCAAAACATATTTTTAAATTCATGTTGTAAAAAGTAAAGCTCAATGAAATGAATTTTTGCAATCGAAAATATATGTAATATTCTAAAGTATGTTGCCCTTTTTTTTCAAATACATGTTCACATATGTTATAATCAACACATATACAGTTTTTACAGGTTTTTTGTTTGTTTGTTTGTTTGTTTTTCAAATGTGGTATATGCAAATGTATTTTCTTGGACTGAAATATATGGATAATATATTTTATACACAAATATATTTTAAGTGCTTTTAAAAGATATTTATATTTTTTAATATATTTTCAAAAATATTTAAAAAAAAAAGTTTTTACATAATTTTTTTGAAACATATAGGAAATATACTTTTAAAATGATCTATCTGTCTGTCTGTCTATCTATTTTGCAGGATGGGTATTACAGGACACAATTAAGAAAGGGAAAATATAAAAATTTGGCCTCTTTCACACCATTAATAAATGATTGCGTTAAATATTTCAGACTGATAGGATGCAGATGAACATTTATTAGAGGTTTATTTTTAAACTTATTTTAACAGGGCTGTAGGCACATATTTAGGATTGGAAGGAAATAAAACTGAGATTTTAATATGTATTAATCTTTGTTTCTATGCCATATGGTGAATGGCATCTGCTTAAACCTACTGTTCTCATTATGAAATCATATCGTATAATTATTCAGATGTGCCCAATGTAAATCAAAGCCAAATTTTGTGGCGGTCAAACTGCTTTGCCTGCACCCGTCCTTCCTGTGCTAATGCACCCTGGATGTCCAGAGGTTTTATTTGACTAGCACACCTACCACTGAAACACATTACGACGAGACGGAGTCCTGAGAAAGACTGCACCTCATTCACAAGACAAATATAGCTCGCCTGACATTCACATGCACCATGCACCTTAATTGGAATATGGCTGTTTAACATGCAGCAGATAACACGGCCAAAGCAAGCACGTTGCTCTTGATGAACTCTGGTGCTCTCTGTTAATTTTGCTGAAAACATTCGAACACCTCCAGCGGTCCTTGCCTTGAGCCAAACGTCTTCTCGTTTCCTTAGTAACCCAGCAGTCGGTTTCCTCTGATAGTGAGAATACTTACATGACTCTGACATTTTACCCACAGATCCGACGGATTAAAGCATCGGATCATCAGGAGAACCTACAGTATTCTGTTTGTGAATCCAACCATCTCATAAACCATGAAAGCTGTTATGGGTATTAAATAATAAATCACAATGCATTCATATAGACCGATACAAAAGTGATTTAATTGGACAAACACACAACTATAGTTCCTTTTGAAGAAGATTAATGGTACATTTCATGTCCTCATCCTAATATACTGGAGAAAATATTAAATTGATTATTTTTAAAAGATGGAGTCATGTGAATTAGTTTTCTTTAATCAAAATTTCACTTTAAACTAAGAACTGGGTTGATTGTAATTCATTTAATTTGTGTGGATGTTCACTTATAACATGAAAAACAGGCTATTTATTGGGAAATATTTCAGTTTGATCATTTTGTTTCCCTGCACAAACATATGTTTAATTCTTTCATAGGTTTTCTTTGTAAAAATCCATTTCACTAAAAGTTTTACTAAATTTTATTATTATTTTTTTTTATTGAGTACAAAATCTGAAAATGGCCTTAATTAGTATACAAAAACAATCTAGTATGGAAGGCTCAACACAATAGAACATATTATTTCCAGACAAAGCATATAACAAAATATTTCAAAACACATAACAAATATAAAAATAAGAAACAAAAACAAGAACGAAAATAAAAGAAAATAATAGTAAAAATATAAAGAAAATATAATTAAAACAAATTATAGAATACAAACAAATTAAACAGTTTTACTGCCTTTGGATTTTTCATTTTTCTAAGGGCATCTGAAAAGTATTTTAGATAATTTTTAAGCACAATAAACAATGGAGGAGATTTAAAATATTGACATTTATGTATAAAATATTTTGCTAATAGTATAATATTATTAATCAAATCCTACAAAACAGAGCACTCTTTGGTTAGTCCGTACATTACATCTTGTAAGGTTAGAGTGAAACTATCAGCAACCACGCACTTCTCTACCATCCAGTCCTGCAATGCTTTCCAAAAAGACTGAGACAAACTACATGTAAAAAATACATGTTCTGTATCTTCAAATAAATGTTTGCATAGATAACAAGGCACGTTTTCAAAATTAAATTTTGAGACCAAAAGGTGTCTTACTGACATCATCCTTCAGGAAGTGACATCATTTCAAAGGGACAAACTGCAACAGCACCAACCCACGAAATCAGTAGGTAGGCTATTCAATGGGTGTTTCTCAAACGGAAGGGTGCATCTCTCGGCTGCCACGTCATCAAACGTCGCTGAAGGCCATCTCAATCAGAAGGATCCTTGGAAGGCAGCCTTCGTTTCGCGTCCTTCATTCAGCTGAATTTGAAGGATGCATGGGATGTATCCTCCGCGACCTTCAATCACCCACAATCCTTTGCACCCATTCCATTTCATGAAAATAAACTGACGAAAAACGAGTCAGTACTAGGCTTGTCTGAATTTATGATGAAATGTTAGACAAAAAGAATGTTTTCGGACATGAAAGCATAGATGCTATTTGACAGGTGGAGCCAGAATTGCTCATTATTGTTTTTATGTTTTACGTCATAATGGAGGAGACGGTGATGTACCTCAGGCTTAGCCAAGACAGAGGCCGGGTAAATTACACTGGTTTGCTGCATCCTTAATTGCCGGTGCTGTGCCCATTTTCGACCCCTGCCAAATTATTACCCCCTCTCGTTCAAATTGCTACCTGATTGCCTAATCCTAACCCCTCCCCCACACCTAACCCTTAACCTACCAACAATAGGGGGGTAGTAATCTGGCGGGGGTCAGAATTTGGCACAACACCGGATTACAACTTTAAATGCAGGTATTGCTTGCAGATTACTTGAATAATGGAAAAACTACGAAACACACACACACACACACACACACACATATAGCAGTTCAAATGTTGACTGATATCTTACAAAGGTGCGATTTCATATAGGCTAGTTCATTGTCTTGACCATGCATATGTAGACAGGTTTGCAACCCGGATTTTTTTAGGCAGATAAGCATAAAAATAAAACAGTGAAAAATAAATAAATAAATAAATAGGGCATTGTTCAGTTCAATGTTCAGTGGCAGCTGTGACAGCTGACCAGTGCTCTGTATGACCGGTCCGAGTCCTTCAGATGCAGCCTTTGATATAGTTAGCATCAATTTTTAATATTCTGACAAAATGTTGTTGCTTTCATTTTCAAAATAATCAGTGGTGGACTGCAAGGAAGTACATTTGTTAAGTATTCTCGTACAAATATGAAGTTTTCTTCTTTTTTTTCTCACTGAACAGCAACACTACAACAATATGGTCTTTTACAACATGATGCATTGTTGTAGATTAAACCCAACTGTATATGAAGTAGGCAACTTTAAATTTAACAACCTTGAACATATTCAGAAGTAAAATGCAATGTACACATTAGTGCAGCAGTAATATTAATGCAAAACCATCCTGACGAATTCTTTTTCAGAACAATACTGTAGGCCTATACCTTTACTTATACTCTCAATACCTTAAGTATATTAGAGTATGCAAGATAATACTTTTAATTAGAGGATGGTTCACCCAAAAAGGAAAATTCTGTAATCATTTACTCACCCTCAAGTTGTTCCAGGTTTGGAATTTTTTATTTTTGGTTGAACTATCCCTATAACTAAGGTTTTAAATATGACTAGTAGTTTTTCCCCAGTGTGGTATTAATAGTTCCTACAAGTAATTTACTTAAGTATCTCAATATTTCTTCTACCAATTACTTTGTCATAGCTCTAAACAATTTTCCTTCTTTCCCTAAATCAGACCAGACCCTGTACTGCAGGATAAAGCTGAATGTGTCAGCGCTGGACAGGTTTTTTAATGGTTTTCGGCTGAGCAGGGAGGCCCTGACAGTGCTGCTGGATCTTCTGAGAAGTGAACGATGACACAGATTGGGTGCCACAATCCAGACCCTGGTGTTTCTTTTCTGTCTGCCAGTGGTGCATCATACAGAGTGGTCTCCAGAGTGTTTGACATGCCTCGTTCCACTGTCCACCGCATTGTCCTTCGAGTCGCTGAGGAGGTGCTGGCCATTCACCAAGAGATTCACCTCCTGAAGACCCCAGAAGACCTGGAGGCAGGCCTGGGCTTAAAACTGATGTTGTTTTTCTGATGTTAAACCTAAGCTATGTTGTAAATAGTTGTAAAAAGTACTTTCAGTAACGTATACAACAATTTGTTTTAATGTGTAAAAAAATGTATTTACAGGACAAAAAATTAAAGGTAAAGAATAATGTTTTATTTAAAAATTATAAGCTACATTAAAAAATGAACAATGTACATAATTACTTCTCTTTTATTTACATGTGAATATGCATAACAAAAAAATGCAAAATGTACAGAAAGTACTCAGACTTATTTACAAATAAATTGCATTACAAAAATGAATAACATATACAACTTATTCATTTAATTTTTCACTTACATCACAAAAATAAACTACAGAAATTAGGTTGTTTCATTGACAATGTGACATTTAAAAAAATGATATTGAAAAATTGTAATGTAAGCATTTTTCCCATTGTTTTCTCTTGGCTAATAAATAATGTATTTGTTAAGCATTCTCTCAAGAAGAGAAAACAGCCTCTCCCTGCTCTCCTGTGCTCTTCTCTCCTCTGTCTCTCTCTGGAGTTTGATGTCCTCTCTGAGCGGCTCCACCAGCTTCCACTCACTCCCTCACCTGTCCCAGGACACTCGCAATCCCAAGGCAGAGCAAATAAACCATGCCTGTTAACAACAACAGCACAATGAATTTCAGCCAAGTCTATTAACTTGCTTACTTGGTATTTTTTAAGTCCTTCACTAGCAGGCTCGTTTTCTCCAGAACAGTCCTAAAACAAGAGAAAATGGAAACACTTATGACAGCAGCACATGCATAAAAAATACTGAAGTGCACAAGTTTGGTTAAAACATGTAGACATATCTTGCACGACAGCACTACAAAAACACCACAAAGCGAAATATTTTCTTATATACTGGTTGTCTTACTGTTTGTGGGCTTTGTGTAAAAAACCTGGCTTTTAACACTTTCGCTAGGTTAACTTAATTGAGTAAAAACACAATACTTACATTTCAATGTGAATTCCCCCACAGAATTCTCATCCGCCATGTTTTTTGAATGTAAATTCATCGTCATCTGCGCAAGTGATTCTGGGATATGGTAGGGTGCGAAGTGTCCATCAGATTACGGCAGCCTTCGTCGCGCCGCGGTGACGCAATCGGCCTTGGAATGCAGTCTTCGGAGGGCGCATCCTGAATTGGGACAGTTTACGTCGTGACGCTGTGACGCAATCGCACTTCAAATACGGACTTCGGAGTGTGTACACTAAACTTTGGGACAGCCTTCGTCGCGCCGCTGTGACGCATTCGCACTTAAAATACGCACTCCGAAGTGCGTACACTAAACTTTGAGACAGCTTTCGTCGCGCCGCTGTGACGCATTCGCACTTCAAATACAGACTTCGGAGTGTGTACACTAAACTTTGAGACAGCCTTCGTCGCGCCGCTGTGACGCATTCGCACTTCAAATACAGACTTCGGAGTGTGTACACTAAACTTTGAGACAGCCTTTGTCGCGCCGCTGTGACGCATTCGCACTTCAAATACAGACTTCGGAGTGTGTACACTAAACTTTGAGACAGCCTTCGTCGCGCCGCTGTGACGCATTCGCACTTCAAATACAGACTTCGGAGTGTGTACACTAAACTTTGAGACAGCCTTCGTCGCGCCGCTGTGACGCATTCGCACTTCAAATACAGACTTCGGAGTGTGTACACTAAACTTTGAGACAGCCTTCGTCGCGCCGCTGTGACGCATTCGCACTTCAAATACAGACTTCGGAGTGTGTACACTAAACTTTGAGACAGCCTACGTCGCGCCGCTGTGACGCATTCGCACTTAAAATACGCACTCCGAAGTGCGTACACTAAACTTTGAGACAGCCTTCGTCGCGCCGCTGTGACACATTCGCACTTCAAATACAGACTTCGGAGTGTGTACACTAAACTTTGAGACAGCCTACGTCGCGCCGCTGTGACGCATTCGCACTTCAAATACAGACTTTGGAGTGTGTACACTAAACTTTGAGACAGCCTACGTCGCGCCGCTGTGACGCATTCGCACTTCAAATACGCACTCCGAAGTGCGTACACTAAACTTTGGGACACAGCTTATGAATTATGGAGAATTTGTGGCATTAGTTCGTTTGTCTCACTTTAAAGCAGATAAAATAATAGAAAACATTGTAATAGAATCAAAATATCAAGTTGATATCCACTGTATCATCCTGTTAATTTTCCTGCCATTGTCTAGGCTAAATAAGCCATAGCAATTCTTTAAAAACAACACAAGCATATTCATTTCTTAAGTTATAGGGTTCAAATGCTACAGGAACAGGAATGAGCCATAAAACAACAGATGAGCAGATAAAACCTGATCTATCCCAGCAGAAATGATCTCATAGTGTATAATAACAATGTCATTTCTGTCAGGAAGCCATTAGTTTGGGCTTTTTGCTCTTATTGGATACAGTCTCGCTTTACTGAATGCACTTAAGCGATTCTGCTGGATTGAAATCGGATACAAAGTCTAGAAATGGTCTCAGTGAATCATTACATAGCCAAGTTTAGTAACTCGCCTCGCACCATTTATGAATAATGACACACATTGTCTGCTGTTATTTTTAAAGCAATCATGCACCATTTTTTATTTTTATTTTTTATACTGGTGGGCAAAAGATAAGCAACAATCCATTAGATGTACATTGAAAAGTCCTGAATATGAGGCTTGAAGGTGTTCTCTTTCAAACAAATTCCTAGCAACAACTTAGCAATGTGCCATTTGACTCAAAACTCCTTAGCAACTGCATAACAGTCTTGGCAACAAGCCAGAATAGCCATGATTTTGCTCTCGCGTTTATTTCAGAAAATCAAGCTGGTGTAAAAATGATGGTTTGCAAGGCAAATCATTGTACTCTTTTTTGGTTTTCTTTGCATCAAAATATTGATTTTTCGTGTCTAATGAACTTTGGCAAGGAAAATCGTGTTCGCTTTGTGCAATTAAATGTGAATTCATCTGCATTCAGTCTGTCACAATACAATAACACTATATATGTGTCCCTGAAACACGACGTGTAACGCTTAATTTCATTTCAAACATCCTTTCATGTTCTCCCACAGCTTCTGATTTTTCATCCAGTCCAGACCTATTTTCTCATAGGTTATTAGTCAAACAACTCTGTGAGAAAAGTGGAAAAGAAATAAACTGATTGAAGCTGAACAGAGCATTAGGGGGGCTAGTGACACTGCAGCCGGGGGGCGCTCTTGTACAACACTACTGCAATGCATTGTTGACCTGCCTATTACAGACAGATGCAAATCAAACAGAGCAAACAATTTCCTTCCCATCATCTCCAAATCACACTGCTGATTTGAACTGAATGCTTCTCAATGCAGGTGCATCACAAGGGAAAAACGGTTAGCCAGAAAAAAAAAAAAAAAAAACATATTAGAGACGGAGGCCTTTATGAATGCAATCACCACCATGCAACACTAAAACCAGTTATTTTGGTTACTTGAATCAAAATAAATATTAACTAAAATAAAATGTGAAAACAATTTTTATTTCAACACTTCTTAAAGTACTAAAATAGCCCAAACTAAATAATCTAAAATAAATAAAAATGAATGTAAACAATATATCTAACTGTTTATTTTTTTTTTTTGATATACTTAAATGAAAAAAAACTAGTAAAAATACAGAACAAAAAATACTAAAAGTGACAACAGAAAATATAAAAATATATGTGCTGTGCCAATGACATAAAGCATTATGGCTGTCATTGCTTTAAAAAAAATCTAATTTAAATTAATTACATGTATAAATATTAAACTAAAATAAAAACATTACTGCAGCAGATTAAAGCAGAATATACATTTTAAAAAGTGGCTTTAGAAAACATTATTTTATTTCATATCCTTCAACACAAATCCATCGCTGGCAAACAGTCCACAGAAATTCCTTTGACAATCATGTTTGATCTGTCTGAGGTAAACTTCAGTCTGGAACACACAACACGACTCTAGGACAGATTTGCAGTCTGGACGAGTGTGTGGTGGGCACAAACTCTACACACACAACTCATTTTGTTGCTTCAGACTCTGATTTCATCCAGTTTGAGAACATGAAACATGTTTAATATTTGGAGCTGATTTTAGAACACGTGTTGTTTTGATTTGTCATGCGTCTCCTAGCAACATGAGTTTGGTTGGAGCAACTTGAAAGTCTGGTGGTGTGTTAATCAACTAAATATGGAAAACGTTTTATGTGTTTTGGCCGTTCATTTACACGACAATGACATTTTGGGGGCTTGAAAACAAACTTTTGAAAGCAGGTTTCAGAGTGCACGTTTCTGAAAACAATACTATTATCGTCGTCTCTGTGTAAACTGCAAAAACGCAAATTTGTGATAACACCAAATATTGTGCACATTCGTAGCTATTATGTGTTCGGTCATTACATGTTCAGTCTGTAGGCATCTGCGAGTATGTACTGAATAGTGTATGTGTGCAGGTGTGTAGTTGACATCACCAGCTAGTGGCCTGGTATGAATTACACAGTGTTTTAATTCGTTTTTTCGGATCTGTGTGAACTGTGTTTTAGGATCATTGTTGTCTGTGCTCTGCATGTGAAATTTTTCAAAAACAAAAGAAAAACCTCTACATTTTTAATACAGTTTTTCTCTGTAACCATTTACCACGTTGGCAAATGTATGATGCCTACAGTAGTGTGTAAAAATCTGTTCAGATTTTTAAAAGTTGTATTTCAGCCTTTAGGGGGCATTCGCACAAGACAGTCTGTTTGCGCTATTTTTTTTTCAGTTAACATTACATAAACTGATGTACAAACTTTGGCCTCTTGCTGCTTTTCTGTGTCTATACCACAGTAGCTGTTTTTAAGGATATTTTTAAGGATGTTTTCAGAATGGTGGAAAACTGACAGGAAAGTTGAGGTTTCTCCCAGGGTTTTTGCTTTTTCTCCACTTCTGACACCTTGTGAAGTTTTTCGATCCATGCATTTGGCTTACTTGCTGGGGTTTACAGAAAAAAACATACTAAGACATCATTTTCTTTTAACTGAACTTCCAAATGAGGCCTTTCTGGAATTTGAGGCATTATTATTGCAATATTTTTCAGCTAAGATGCTTTGAAAAGCACCCATTGTGAAGAGCGCTACATAAATTTGACTTGGGGGGGCGGTGTCAAGCTCAGACCGGTCTAGCTATTTTTGAACTAAAAAAAAACATGTCCTGTGCAATCAGGTCCTTAAAACTTCTCTGATGATAGGAACATCTCCTATTACAAAATTTGCATATGGGTCAGGGGGAATGAATAATTGAGTTTGTATTTTCTTAATCTAATCTTGAACATTTGTAAAAAAATTATTCAAATAAAAATATCATTATTTTTTATATAATGTTATATAATTTTATATATTTTTTATATAATCACCCTTGTAAACAACCACTCAGATGACTTTAAATCTCTTACTATCAGTCTTAAAAGACTGAATTTATTGGTATAAAGAAGTTAAAAGATTTGTTAGTTTAATATATTCCAATTAATACCATGAGCACATTTGACCTAAATGCTTATAAAACAATCATACAAAAATACATCAACACAACTATACACATATTAGCAGACCTGTATCCTGAACAATAGGAAAATTCACATATGTGAATATTCTTCTGTGCAGTTTTAATGTCTCCAATCTTGCCATGGTCTTGCACAGTACTGCATCTTTTTGAGTGAGTTTAATCTTTTCAGTGTTGTGTCCCCTGGCAGGACGTCGGTGGTTATACGGGGTATCCATATCTGCTGTCGTATCTGAGCGGAGGCCTGTGATCAGACGCAAGCATGCTGGATTCCCTTTGGACTCTGCTGCGTTCGGTGTGGGTACTGCTGTGACCGGATCCGACCCGTGTGACATCGGCTTTTCCCACAGAGCTGTAATGGATCCCTGGATGGACCCGATAATTCAGTACAGAACGGAAGCTGGAGTTACGGCTTCCCGGATGACTCTCCGGAGCTGCAGCGTCCTCCCTAAAATACAGTAGAGGAAAGGAACATGTCACTTGATGTTATCCAAATTTATATTTAAAGTATAGCCGAAGTAGAAAGAGGTCACATTACATATATCTGGGACGAATCCAGTTGAGATAGTCATTATTAGGTGTGGTTGTGATTGATGAATAACCAGTATTGCTGATTAGTCAGAAGGGTTTTTACCCATGATTTGTTGTGAAACATTCTTCAACTATGATCTACTTCCGCTGCCGAAGGGAAACTTTTGAGCACATAGTCATACAGTATATGCCAGTGTTTTGATCCCATTCAAACTGCTCAGGTTTTTGAGCCAAAAAGACTTTGAATGGAATTTCCAAAAAATCCCCCCAAAAAGTTCCATGTTTATTGTAAAAAAAAAAAAAATAAATAATAATGATCAGTAAGTCATGGCAGCTTATGTTTTTACACTATTCTAATTCATCAAAAAAAGCCGAACTTTCTCAACTTATTTTCAATATTTTCAACTTATTTTCAACTTATTTTCAAATTGATTATACTTAAATTTCAAGTAGCAACTGAACTTTAGTTGTTAGGTTGAAATAGGTGAAAAGTTTTTTTTTGTACCAAAAAAAAAAAAAAAAAAAAAAAAACTTTTAAAACACGCCCCAAAGTTGCACTTTGGTGCTTTTCGCCCCTTTTTAAGCCAACATATGTAATTTAGCCGGTGTGATACAGAACCAAGGAGTTTTTTCCATTATTTTTAACAAAATATTAATTTGTCAACTCAACACAAGTTTTTGCATTTCAGGAGATATGGAATATATGTCCATCAATCTTTTGCGAAAATGATGTTTCAAATACAATATGCGTCTTTAAAAGTGATTCCAGAAATCAACACTTTAGCAGAACTTACATACACTAAACTTTACAGTTTCATTCCTATAATTGCATATTATAAAAGAAAAAGAAAAAAAGATTTCAGAAACTTGTGATACAAAACAGTTGTCTTAAATGTACTGTGATTAATCAACTGATGAAGTATGGTGATATCTTTTAGTTTAAATTTGATCTTATTCACCTGTCATGTCTTGCCTTAATATTCTGGACTAGAGACAGTGAAGGCATTAATAATGCATGTTCTCACTTTAGCTTATAATTAAAAAGTATATATAACTGGACCTTCTGGTGAAAACGGCATAAGGTCACATATGGTGACATAAGCCAGACTTCTCCAATCACCCGCCCCTGCAAGCTCTCGTTCATCTGCCTCCATTTTTAAATGCAACACCCACATTTCAACATTCAGTCAACAACCAATGCATGCAGACAACAAATATATTTATTCCGGACAAGAATTCTTTACCAAGAATTAAGAATTATCATAATTTTATCAAGTATTTCCCTTGTTTTAGTTAAATCGTGGCCATGATTTAAATTGTGGCCATAAATTGTTTATAAATTTTAGCCATGATTTAACTGTTGGAATTAATTCTTAATTTGGGGTCATCACTTCAGTTTCATTGCAACTTATAATAAACCAGCAATATCTCACCTGATCTCATTAGCAACCTCTTTTTCATAGCGTCGCTTGTTGCAACAGCAAATCAGGAGCCAGATTAGCAAAAGGAGGAGGAGCAGCAACAGCAATGCACCAATCACAGCTCCAGCAATCACTCCCGCTTTACTGGTTGCTAGAAATAAAAGATTTAGATAAAAGACAGATTATGTAGTTGCTCATGCTTAACCTGAGAAACAATTAATCTGAAAGTGCAGCTGAAGTTTCACAAAATCTTCAGTCTTACGACATCATCTTGAGAATAAATAGGTTTATGAAAAGAATATATTGGCACAAAATCCTCTATTGAGGAAGTCTGCATATTTCATTCAAGGCCACATACTGCATAATGGCCTTTATAAACATGCTACTGCAGTTGCCCTGAATATGAGGCATGAACACTGAACAGAAATGTGCTGAATACACAAGAGAATGTCTGGATTTCTAGATTTAAGACGATTGGCATCACCTTTCTCCATCACAAAGAGACTTTTATGTACAAATGACCTATGTTTAAGTATTTAGACAATGATAAAAATGTGTAAATGGCATCAAACTAAGAGGCATCTGTGTGTCAAAAGCTTCAGGATCTTTGCTTTTCACCAACCACACTTTTTTAGCCATTTTTGCTCGATGTTTTTAAATTAGCTGGTATTTTGGTCATTTTGATCACCAAGTTAGTCAAAAAAGACCTAATTTAATATATTATGGCTGTCGCGAATAAAGTGAAAATTAAATTAAGTGTATACGGCATTAAATTTGGATCAGCTCCTGTTGCATCACATTTCTTTTTAGGTGTGTTTACAGTGTTGCGCCTTACAACCAATCACACGCGATTCTGTTGAGGTTATGAATGCAACAGCCAATCAAAGGCGTTCAGATGAGTCATCGCTGAAACACCTGAGTTTTGTGCAGTGTGCACGCTCGCTGACTGAATTCTGCACTCTCACGAATACACATCATAAACAACAAAGCAAATGTACGTTACCATGTAAGTAAGAAATTAGTTTCAGAGTGTAGACAGCTTCATTGATTATAATGGGAGTTTTTTAAAAAGCGATAGACTGAAGTCAGTGATTGATAATGTAAATGTTCTTTGTTCGCTTTCTGTATAATTCATGCACCATTTGAATAACCATGGAAATTAAAGCTTTATAATTTACAATGCTTTGTATTAAATTGTGATCACATTAAATTAGGGCTGCAAAACGATTAATCGTGATTAATTGCATTCCAAATAAAGTTTATGTTTGCATACTATATGTGAGTGTACTCTGTATATTTATTATGTATATAAATGCACACATACATGTATATATTAAGAAAAAAAGTTAGATTTATATGTAAAATATTTATATATAATATACATTATATACAAGTATAAATATATATACATACTAATATATTTTTTACATATGTATGTGTGTATTTGTATATACATAATAAATATACACAGTGCACACACATATAGTATGCAAACAAACTTTTATTTTGAATCGCGATTAATCAGTTTGCAGCCCTACATTAAATACAAATTCAATGACATGACACCAATATCTGGCACTTAAAGACTAAAAAGACACATTAGGCTACTTTAGCCCTACCCTGGAGTTGGTTCACAGGTTTAATTCTGTTGGTTTACCTCTTTGATACCTCGTCTTTCTGTGAAATGTCTGTGCTGTCTTTCTGTCAGAGTCATGACACTCGATTTGACATGTTGTTGTCTGATGTGATCACATTCAGACGTTAAGTGAAGCTTAGGTGTGCTGATACATTCCGGACCCACCTATACTTACGGTTATATGCTTGAAGGGCGTATGTGCATCGTTCAGTGCCTACTTCATTGCTGACATCACAGAGGTACCTCCCTGTGTAGCTGTCACTGTGGTTTCTGATTAGCAGCTCTCCGGTCTGGGGATCTTCAAACAAAAGAGCCATTCAGAATGTGCAGCCATTGCGAAAGGCCCTGCAGCGTCGTTTACAGCAGATTGCACACAGAAAAACTTGTTTGGTTGCTATGAGGCTCAAAATATGTTTTTGTTTTCATCTACAGCAGCTGTATTTGGCTTGACAACACACCTGAAGCTACAGGTTATTCAAGCGGTACCAAATATTAAATGTTCGCTTGAAGTATTTGCTGAGTAGTGTTGCACTAGACCTGGTGGGAACTCACTCTGTGTTGCGGTTGGTGGCAGGTTTCCACTTTCTTTCGTCCATGCATATTTTAGAGGGGATGAACCCTGGGAAGATTTGCAGCGGAGCGAAACGGTTCCGCCCTTCTCCTCGCTACCTTCCACCCAGCATTTCGGGGGCGAAGGTCGTACTGAAAGAAACCAAAACAAAAAGAATCAGACGTCATGGACAAAATCACATCACCGATGCATGGAGCAAACTGATTTGTTTTGAACCTGTAACATTTACTAGGGTTGGACAATACAGAGCATACAATTTTTATCTCAATATTTGAGTCTTATTTATTTATTTTAAATTTATGACATTTGACATACATGCTTTAACCTCACATCGAGTTTGACAGTTAACAATCTAAATTATTCCTCATAGATAAAATCAAGCCATGATAATTTTTCCCTTTTATCCAGTTTCACGTAGAAATGCGTCACGTTTAAGGAAGTGCATAGGTTGCGAATGAATACACTTTCATGTTGACACTCTCATATCTGCAAATCGCAAGACAAGGAAGGACCATGAAATTTGTGTCACACTGTTTAGAAAATTTAATGGCCACATGGAAATGCATTAAAAGCATGGCACGATTCACAATGCTGCCTAATTTTATGTTGCCAGCAAAATGGTCTCAAATATACTGTGAATATATGGTTATTATAGTTTACTAAAACTAAAACTATAAAAATATCTTTAGTTGAAATAAAATAAATGTTAACTCAAATATAATAAAATATAATAAAAATTTGATGTATTTATTTATTTATTTATTTATTTCAGTTAGCTGCCAGGGCAACATTTCTCATTTTCATTTAGTTTAACTTTATGTATTAAATAAACTAAAATGTAAGTAAAAATAAATACAAACTAGACATAGTAAAAGATATAGACGTATTAAAAATCCCAAACTAATTCAGAAAATATAAAAATAAAAACTAATTCAAAATATTAATAAAAACTATAAAAGTATTTATATACATTATTATTTTTTGTATTGTCTAATTGAAATGTTTTTATTGTGTAGCACATTGGTCAACCCATGGCTGTTTAATAGTGCTATATAAATAAAAGTGACATTGACGTTGACAAAGTGACGTTGTTGTTATTATTATTGTTATTATTATTATTATTATTATTATTATTATTTATTTTTTTTTTTTGTTAACTGGGAATAAAAACTTGGTTTAACTAATAAAAACTATGGCTGTAAAACTATTCATTAAAAATTATCATTCATTATTTTTGATTTCAGATTTGAACACTAAACGTCTCTTAAAATCCTTAACAGTGCAAAAACTATCATTTAAAAAATGTGTTTTTTTTCTTAAATATATAACACTAAGCTTAAACTAGAAAAGGCTGAAATTAAAATCAAATGTAAACAAGCTATTCTAAAAATTAAACTATAATTACACTGGACCCTTAAAGGCTTACAGTACTGAGCCAGAGTTTTAGAGCGTGGAAATCATCGAGTCTCTAGACAGGCGAGGTGGCGGGGTTGGGCCGAGGTTAGCAAAGGAAAACAGGAGGCAGTCTTGAACAAAGAGCGTGCACCCCACCTACCATTCCAGTCATGTCATCATGAGCGACTGGATGAAAGGGGCAGGCTAGGGTGGAGAGAACCGGTAAAACAGAAACCCGGCGGCTTGATAAGAGTGTCAGAACCGGTCAGCAGAGTCACAGAATGTGCACGTCCTCACCCATCACTACTAAAGTCACTTTCCTCGAATCAATGCCGGGTGTCTTCTTCACTTTGCACTGGTACGTGGCCGTGTCCGAGACCTTGAGGCTGGAAAAGCTGATCGTGGCGTCGCCGCGGCTCGGGTCGCCAACAAACTTAAAGCGACTCATCAGGTCTGGACTTCCTAGCTGGTACTGTTTCCCTCCAGTGTAGGATAAGATCTGTCAGACAGAGAAACCCAGCTCAGTGAGTCTTATCTAATATAACAGGTCTAACCACCTGCCATCATTAAGACGGAGCCTTACGCATGGATTTCTCCGAATCTCCACACGCATCCCAGGAAAGCCTGAGGTTAAGCGGTTTGGACAAGGTAGAAACGGGAGGAAATTACAAAATCCATCAAGATGATACGATTGATGAGGTGGAGACTGTGATCTCCATGGAGCTGAGAAAACATTCCTACATTCTTGTCTTATCAAAAACAACAGATGTTACGTAATGAAAAGCTGCACAGCATGCTTTCTTTGCACTTTCTTCCTTTATAGTTCACTTTAAATGGTCATGCAGTGTGACAAATATTCCAGTCTCTCAATTAACGAGTGTTATTTTAGTGTCATTACCATTTAGTACCAGTCAGTGTTATTTTAGTATTATAAAGATGCTATTAATTTTTTTTAAATTAATTAATTATTATTATTATTATTATTATTATTAGTCATTTTAACTTTGAGGTCAGCATGGAATGGGAATTCTCCCTGTTTTCTGAAATAAATTAGAATTTTTTTTAATTTAAATTTTAATTCTAGTTAGAATTTTAGTAATTTAGCTGTTTTGTCATTTTATTTGTTTTTTAAACGTCCATATAGTTCATTCATTATTTTTCATTATATTTTATTATATTTAAAATATCATTATATTTTATTTTAATTTAGTTTTATTATAATTTATTTAATTAGTAATTAATGTTTATATATAATTTATTTTAATTAGTTTTTCAAGTATCGTTCTAGATTTAGTTAACTGTAATACCGATAGTATTGTTGATGTACTAGTTTATATGAATATTTTGAATTAGTTTTTATTTTTATACTTTGTGTGTTGCACTTTTGTCATTTGTATTAAATATAATACAATTAAATTTTTTTATATTGTATTATATACAATTGTATTATTTATAATAATAAATTATTAAGAAATTAAGACATACATTATTTTATTTTAGTTAACCATTATTTTTTATTTTTTTACATTTTATTTTTATCATAATTTGCGTTTTTTTTTTTTTTAAAGTTAGTTTTAGTTAATATTGGTTTTAGTTGAAAGTAATGAAAATAACCCTTATATATAAAAGCGGTTTAAAAATGCTATTTAAATAGATGTCGCTTCACATTGCCAGTTATTCTTATGCCTTCTGAGAAAAATCTTAAGAAGATTTTAAGCACATTCTGATGCTTTCGAAAGAAGACGGATCCATGTTCATTTTTGCTATTTCTTAAAGATGCTAGTAACAAGCCCGAGTATCAATACTGGATGTGTTTGAATGTGCTTTAATGTCTATTCTGTATTCTCAGCACTCTCTCACCAGCTCGTCTTTCTGGGTCATGTCTTGACTGACGCGTGTCCACTCAATGTCCAGGTCTCCGACATCTGCAACATCCAAGATGTATGTGCAGCTTAGAGTAACACTCTCCCCCTGGGCTTTCTTGACCGTCTGTGGTCCTGTGGATGTCACCTGTATGGCCAAAGCTAAAGGTTCACACAGAGAGAGAGAGAGAGAGAGACATACGGATAATTTTTCTCTCTATACATTAATACAAGTCAGCGGTTCTCAACTGCTTTGCTTAAAGCCAGTAAACATTTTTATTGTTCTGTCTTTACTACTCATCATGACTATATGGTCTGTTGCAGTTTATCATTTCCATTCAGAAACATTTTTTCCTATCAGAACTGATCTGTTGTTACTCACCAGTTGAGAACCCCTGCTGTAAAGCATTTTTTGGCACATTGATTTAAAGAGCCCATATTCTATGCTTTGTTTGAAAGTCAAAGTTTCTTGCACCAAAAACAGATAATGCCATTTAAACAGGGTGCTTTTGCAACTGGACATTTAACATGCAGATTAGCTCTTTTATGATTGACTAACCTCTTTGCATGAGAGATGAAACTTCCAAGTTGTTGATTAGCCTTATGATATGTGATCATGTGCTCATAGTTGTGATGCCATAACTGTGATTATTTCTGAAGAAACCATTTTTTTGCAGCTTAATTTCAATAATTGGTCTGAGGAAGGAGTGGCATGACAACTTTTATTTCAAAATAGTCCTATTTTCCATGATATGCACTTTCAAAAACAGATCATGAATCATGGCTGCTAATAGTGCCATTTATTTGCACATTCTGTTCTGTCTGTGATAGAAAATCTGCTAAGTGCAATTTCCAATCTTGTGGGTTGGTTCTGAGTGCTACATTGTGGAAGATGATGCTACAGTCCAAATTGCGAGAGTCTGCATGCATCACTCTGCCGCCTCGATCCAGACACCATCCATCGGCTTGTTAAATGCTGAAAGTGCACTTGACGACATGCTGAATCTGGATATATGGCTGCTTGTAACTCTCTTCTCCATTATTTGATAAATTATCTGAGCCACAATCACTAGATAATTTTTCACAAACGTAATAGCACAGCATTAGCCGCACCAAGTGGAATATTGTAGTAAATACAAAACATTCTATATTAAGCCTAAGTTGCAATAGAAAAGAGGCATGTTTACTCTGAAAGCAAACTTAATACTCATGGTGTAATAAAAATTTTAGTGCATTTTGTGCTAGCGAAAGCAGTTCTTGTGTTGTTTGTGAATACCACACATTTTTGTGCTTAACTTTGTCTAACAAAAATATGTTCAAAGAAGAAGCATTTTTATTAATGTTTCCATTAGGTTATAAAATCATTATTTTTGAATGTTTTTTCAATATTCTGAATATACAGATTTTTTTATTTTATTTATTTATTTTTTTTTTAGGGAATATTCTATTTGATTATTTTCCAAACATTATGGAAGCATTAGTTTTGAATATTCTCTGAAACAAGTAGCAAGATTATAAAAAAAACAAAAAAAACAAAAAAAAAAAACCCAAAAAAAACAAAAAAAAAAACAGACAAATGTCTAACTAAAACGTTTCTCTCTCTCTCTCTCTCTCACACACACACACTATAAATAATGTTTTTGTGCTAACAGTTTGAGAACATTCGTAGCTAACAAAATATGTTTTACCAACGTTGTGCTAATGTTCCTGTTAAGTTATGAAAATGTTATTTTTGAATTC
This sequence comes from Spinibarbus caldwelli, assembly GCA_039654775.1. NCBI lineage: Eukaryota > Metazoa > Chordata > Actinopteri > Cypriniformes > Cyprinidae > Spinibarbus > Spinibarbus caldwelli. Next base: position 12,415,736 of record CM077226.1, on the reverse strand, counting down.
TCTTTGAACGTTTAATATGTCCATTTTTAATTAATGTTTTTAAAAACATTTACATTTTTTTATCCTGCTTATACGAAAGAAATGAACATTTTTTTTTATTTTGTTCTCTAAATAAATGTTTAACTAAAACATTTCTGAAAATAAAAACATTCTATGAATGATGTGTTTTTGTGCTAACATTTTGAGAACATTCCCATTTAACAAAATATTTTCAATTATGAAAATGTTATTTCAATTATGAAAATGTTATTTCTAAATGTTCTCACAATGATCAAAACATCCAGTTGCTCCAATGCTTTAAAAAGGTTTTTTATTTATTTATTTTTTCTTGGTTATGTGATCGAGGGGAACATTCCATTTTATCATTATGCGAACATTATGGGAACTTTTGCATGTTTTCTGAACCAGAGATGGGCACAAATACATCAAAATGTATTTAAAATAAAAATGCAAAATACTGTGTAGAAAAATGTATTTAAATTCAAATACAGAATACAGTGTGGGAAAATGTATTTAAATACAAATACAGCATTTTGTATTTTGAAAATACACAAAATACATGTGAAATTGGCCATCTAGTGAAGTAACACAATTAAGGCCTGTTTACACCAAGAACGATAATTATAAAGATAACTATATTAGTGTATTCTAAGTATACAATGCAGTTGTGCCATCTGTCACTTTAAATGCTCAAGCTCTTTAAAGCAGAAATGATTCTGATTGGCTGTCAATGTTTTTATCATTCATCTTTTTTTTTGTGCCGTTATGGTTATAATTGTGGTGTGCTATCTGCTATTCACTTAGATTTAAGATGTACTCACACTACGGCAGCGTTTCCCAATCCCAGTCCCCCCCCCCCCCAAAAAAAATCTGAAAAAAAAAAACCTAATAATACTGACTAGTGCTAATGTTCCCCTTGCTAGTGCTCTTTTTTCCCCTTCATGCTATTGATAACTAAATGCAAATCTGAATGTTTTTCCATTTTAACCTTAATCAACAAGTACAACCGACCATGACATCCTCACCTTATCTTATGCTGCCTTCACAAGCTATCCCAATTGTTTCTTTTTATTTATTTATTTTTTTGTAAATATGACTTTAGTTGGAAATTGGACATGCATGCCTTTGTCATATTTTCTACCTTCTACTATAATTTTTATACCTAAGTTTCTGAGTTGCGCAGGCCATAAACTTTAAATATGGTGGAGAGGAAAACATTTGCTGCTGGGACAGGCATGCTTTTTTTTTCCTCACAGAATCAAGATCACCTTGTTTTAATGTTAAAGTCATGTACATAGTAGTGCAATAACCATTTCAAGCATTTTGTATGTTGTATACACAGCAAAACAGCATGTATTTGACTGAAAATCCAGAATCATGAATAAGTTAACTATAAAGATCTGTGAATGTTTATATAGTTGTCAACGAATGGGATCCTACAGATTTTCTCAGGAAACCTGGCGTCCTCCACGATTCCTATTCTTTCCAACAGCAAAGCACTTGAATGCGACATGCTTGTTATCAGGACTTCTGAAATTTGAAGTAGGAAGTTTTGATAGCAGACGAAGGCAGTATTATTCCTTGTTTCCTTACAGGAATCCAGAAAATTTCATTACCCAATTCTAGATGGAGTCATACAGCTGCAGCTCACATGAATGTAAGTGGCATGTCTGAACTAGTGGATACACGACATCAGCAGTCTAATAAAGAGGTTGATTGGCAAAAAGTATTTTATGTATTTTGAAAATACAAAATACAAAATAGTATTTTGTATTTTAAATACGTATTTTAAATAAATGTATCCCTGCTCTGAACCTTCTGAAGTTAAGTAGTAACATTTAAAAAGCGTTAGATGAATGTCCCACTAAGACATTTCAAAAAAAAAAAAAAAAGACTTTCCATGAGTGATGTTCAAGTAATTTTTTTTTTTAGCATTATTATTATGAAGAACGTTTGTTCATAATTTTGAGAGAACCTTGCCAGACCGTTGGCCAAATTTCTGAGAATGATATGCATTTAAAATTTAACAAAAGGCCACTGCTGTCAAGGTCACACAAATGTTACCAAACAACAACTGTTTACTTTCAGCAGAAACTCAGTGGCTGAATGAAAAGACATGATGCCTGAAACAGCAATCAGATGATCTCTGCAATGTGAACGGATGAGCTCCACAGTCCTCAGATACTCCTGTCAGTCTTTGAGTCTCAAAATCACCAAAAACTGCTTTGAGTACAGATGAGCAGTCTTTGCTAGGGCCGTCTGCTATTTATTTATTTTTTGGGGAGAAATGCTACAGATTGTCGTGTTCGACAATCACGTGTTCGACAAGCACCACCAAAACAACAGAACATGTCAGACGACTATGTCATTCCTGTTAGTATTGCACATTCACACAAAACACAGGGAGTGTCTGTGTGATTTATGGATCATCTCTCTCAGCTGGAATAAAGACAGTCCAAGCATGAATGTGTTAAGCAACACGCTGGGTTAAAACACTGAGAGTGTCAATGTATGGTCAAAAAAAAAAAAAAAAATTCACATTTTCATGCTCTATAATTTAAGTGCATTTAATACGCTGCAAATCATGCTCACAGACAATGAACGACCTTATTGTTTTATGCACACTACATCTGCTGCTTTTTAAAATCTGAAATGCACATGCAAGTGCATTGAAGTGAATCTCAGATCCAGTAATATTCAGTGCAAGAATTTGCATAGAGTAGAGTGTGAGGCCAGTGCAACTTCTCAATATGCAGGGTTAATTTATGCATAACATGGTCACACTTAGATTGCCGTAGAAACTCGATACAGCCCACACAAAGTGAAGAAATAAGTGACCTTTAACACAGAAAGCCCTCAAAGAGACTGTTAAATAAATAAATAAAAGTAATATTTTACACACCTGCATGATTTAGACATACTGCAGTGATGTATAATGCAGCCAAAGGTAACTGGAAGTTAAACCAGAACTTGCTCATAGCCAAATGTCAGCTTCTCTCACAGAAAACCTGGGGGAAAAAGCACAGACTGTCATTGTCCCTCTCTGTCTGGACACTTCATTTGCAAGTGTGAATCATCTGATTCTGATAAGGTTCTCACATATGCCAAATTCAAATGTCATTTTAGCTGAAATGAGAAAGTCTTGAGTTTCGATTCAAAGGAGGAAAAAACGAATTATCTATCTCAACCTATATATATATATATATATATATATATATATATATATATATATATATATATATATATATATATATATATATATATATGCAGCCTGGTCTCATGTTCATACGTAGGTATTAATACATAACACTTACAAGCACAAAACGTACATTTATGTACGTATTTACTGATGCTAAAACGTACAATTTAGACGTATTTCAACGTTTAAAACGTACAAATCGATACGTATTTTTAGCTAAAAAACGTAAAAATATTTACGTATCTTTTATATCATTAAGATATTCGTATAAATGCGTTATTTTATCAATAAGCGATTTTGACTTTTAGAGCCCTTAACCTAACGTTACCCCCAAACATAAAAATACCCATTTTATAGAGCATATAAAACGCAATTGACCGAAACATTCAGGAAAATAACAATTTTAGTAACAATATAGCATTACAAATGTTTTTATAGTCGCTAATCCCACTCCTAACGTTACATCTAAACCTAAACACAGTTATTTCTGTACAGTATAAGAAAAACACGACAGACAGATAAATGCAATTACAATCATTTATTTATTGCAAAAATGTCAAAAGCACTATCAAAAGTAATCCAAATGACGATGCGTTGCAGCCGCAGTCCTCTCTGGCGGAATACAGTAGGTTTGTGTGAGGTGCAGAGCAGAATTTATGTTGTTAATCGCTGAAAATATTATCCAGATTATTTTCCTGATCCTCTCGCTCTCAGTGAACTCGTGAAGGCGCGCGCGGGCTCGGCTCGCATCTTTTAAACACACACCTCACCAGAAACACGGCATGTCGCAATCTGTGACGAATGCAGGTGAGAGCCAATGAGCGTTCGATTATCCTGCCGTAAAACCTGTAGTTTGAAGCGGCAATATTTGAATTCGTAGCGAGCGCGTCAGTCAGTCCGCGCGGGCTTTGCTGTTTACATTCGCTGGACTCTGCTCGGGATGAAGATGAAGATGAAGATCGCCGAATAAAGGCCTGGATTTGGGTCTGTTCCTCGCAGTCGTATGGATTCTGAAGATCTGGATTACAGCGCACGAATAAAATGGTTTTATTTCGTAATTCTGTTGCGGTTTTGGTGTTTTTTTTAATAGTTCTATTGTCAGTCACAGCATGTCGGAGAAAACGCCTTTTGTGGCCCATGGCAAACAAAGTAAACATTACATGACAAGTAAAGGTTAAACGATTGCAGAAGTGTTATTTATTTTGAGGGTTTAAAGTGAAGTCTTGTTTAACATTATGCAGGCCTATTCTTGGAAACGAGCTGACAGAAATCACACAGAACAGAAAGAAATGTTATTATTTCATATTAAGTAAACAGTTGAAAACAGGGTAATTGATATGACAACTAAAAACAACTAATAATAAAATTAATGCAGCGTTATCAATATTCATAAGGATTTATTTTTAGATGTCAATACGTCAGTTTTTAACGTTTAAATGCTGAAAATACGTGACGTAAAAACGTAAGTAAATGTACGTTTTATAGAACCACATTTTACGTAAAATACATACTAATTATCATGAGATCACGTTGATATATATGATTAAAGTGAAATATATATATGATAGACAAGAAATATTTAAAATATATTCTGTTTTATGAGAAAAAATTATAAAAGCATGTATATATATATATATATATATATATATATATATATATATATATATATATGTGTGTGTATTTATAGGCATATGTGTACGTATATGTATATACAGTATGTATATGTATATATAATTACTATATGTGTATAACATTTCAATTTAATATATTTTTTCTTGTCTATTTTATAAAAACAAAAATATCTAAGAGCATGTAAATAAAATATAACTATACATCAATATAAAAACTATAACTGTCCCTAAATAATTTTTTTTTAAAGTAACATTTAGCACATCAAAATTCACTATAAATATTTTAAAACAGGAAAAGTCCACTATCAATTCACAAGTGTGTTAGGATATTTTGACCAGATGGGCAAATCCAAATCCTAATATCTCAAACAGTATCTGGCTGATATTTCTGCCTATTTGCATGCATGTATAAAATGCAAATCACTCAAGAGAATGGCAGTTCATATAGTATATGACTCAAACGTTATAATGAGGTAGAGTTATCAGAAAGAAAGGACTCTCCAGCCACAGAAACTGAGTCTTATCTTTGTGTCTATAAATCATTTAAGGAAGAAATCATGTGCCAATGTAGATGCCAATAAAACACACAGTAATTAAACCTTGAGGAAGAGAGTCCCCTGAAAACTGAATAGAGCTTAAACATGTACTGTACACACACACACACACCTTTCACAATGAAATCAGACTGCTTTTAATTCAATAAGCCTTATTTGAGTGCTTGCTTACCGACGGTCTACAGTAATCATTTCAGTCTCATAAGAAATTAAATAAGCCAGAAAAACTAATTAATGGAGGTCAGAGCAGGCAAGGATTTAATTTCTGTCAGCTTTTATAAAGAGCAAAGTCCAAACTGCAGTCCTTCCTCTCACAACAAGCTCCAGCTCTTTTGTTAACACACAGTTTACATAAACTCAAAAAAAGGGATTTCTGTGAAAAAATAAAAATTACCTCTTAAAGGAACAACCAAATTCAGAGTAGTCCAACAAACTCAGCAGTGTTGTCAGGGGTTTTCTTTGCTAGTTCTTCTATTCAACTCTTACACTCACCTGAAGCAGGTAAACAGGTGTTTCCTCTAAGGCTCCGCCCCCTCACAGCATTCCACCAATCACAGCTTGAGAGTCACAAACTCAGTGAAACTTGCTGCTGACCAGCCCATTCACACCTGGCATGTTTGATTTGTGATTCATTGCTTCTGTGAAGGAATTTGAGCTTTCGTTTCAGTGAATGATTCCACTTGGATTATCTAATGAGAAATGTGTTCAAAGAATCACTGATCAAATGGATCAAATCAGCCATTTTGGCTCAAACCATGTGATTGATTCAAACACAGTATGTTCACAGTAGCAGAGCTTCTCATCTGGATTAAAAACAATGGTAAATTCAAATAATACAATATAACTAGCTTTATAGTCATCCATAGTTAGCATATCATAAACATTGACATTTAAAAGGACAGATTCACATATTTTTCTTGCTGGTTTTGAAACTGAAGGCCGTGCATCCAATCACACATGGTGTTTTGGTGCAAATATACCTGCCATTTGATAAGATGACTAATACTAATTCAATATTAGTGCTTGTTCTATGTGTTAGGTTGACAAATCATACTTACTGTTTATGGATTTACAAAACTTTGGCTATTCTATGTCATGTGAGTCATTTTGAATTTGTCTGGCTTGTGCAATTCTGGGTAATTTTAATACAATTCATGTTATGTTTTTAAGGATAATTTTGTTTACTTCTGATAAACATTTTTGGCACTTTTCTAATGCAAAACCAATTGAGAACCATCTTATGTCACGTGTTGCACATTGTATGATTGCTTGAGTTTGCTCGGTTTTTGTGATTATTTTTATTAGCTTTATTCACATTTATTTTTATATTAGACCCAATAGGCCAATATGTGTCTGTTTATTTTGGAAATGAACAAATGCGTCTTTAGGCTGATGTACAAATGTAAACACTGCAGTGTTATTTCAAGGGGGAATCAGATTGTTTGCTCGGCTCTGCTCAGACACTAATTATCACTACAAAACATGTACAATACTTGATTCTCCTTGCAGTCACTGTAGGCTGTGGATGTGTGTACACAGACTCAGATGAAGTCTTCTGTCAGTCAAGAGCTCTTTTGATCATCGACGCCTCCTCAAACTCCCACAGCTACACACAGAGCCGTGGATATGCTAATATGATCACCCTGGCAACATCACGAGCCACTGAGGACAAAAACACTAGGTGAGTGTGAACGTGTGCACAATTCAGAGTTTAGGAATCAGGTTTCATTCACGAGTGTGAGTTTGAATCAAATGTTTTGTCTGTGTGCTACAAAAACTGTTTTTTTTTTTCTTCTCCCAGCCTCTATTTTGAATTTTGGGATCTGAATTTAGGAATCAGGTCTCAGTATGAATTTGAATTGAATTTCAAATTCAGAGTACCACAGGAGAGAGAGTACCATGGTATAGAGTACCATATGTCAAAATTTGATTGAGGACCCCTTATAAAATATATCCATAAAAATTCTGCAAATTCCTAAAGATTTTGTAATCTGCGTCCACAAACGGTAAAACAAGTCAAGATGGGTATAAAGTATTCATATATTGTTAATTTTAGAAGCGGTAAAATTTCTAAAACAAACAGACATACTCATGAGCATTAAAAAATATCATACAGCAGTTGTTATATGTCAAACGTCTTACATCTTGTAACATTACAGTATAAACAGTTGGTAGAGCTTATTACTGATATGTTTTTAGTAAAAAAAAAAAAGAAAAAAAAAAGAGAGACAAGTATCTTGCGTTGTTCTGCGATATACGTCCTCACGGGCCAGCGAATTGCAGAAAATTGAATGAGCTTAGATCCAAAGCGTAAAACCACACAAATATAGTTTGAAAAAAAAAAAAAATGTTTTGTATCATGCTGCTGAATATTTAATTTATACAAAATGTACATAGAGCATTTAGGGAAATTAAATGTTTTTCTACCATGGTCCATAAAATGACATTTATTTTATTAAAATTAATTTAATTAGAATTGATGTTTTATTAATTATTAGGTATATTAATTCATATTAAAAATATGTAGTTTGAATAATATTAGGCAAGAAAAGTTTCATGCACAAATTCAAAGTACTTTACATAAAAAGGAATTAAAATAATTATCAAATAATCACAACAGATGAATAAAAAATAAAAACAGAATAAAATTGATTTAAAAATGATTATAAATGTATTAAAACAGTTAATAATAAAAAAGGATAGATTAAATATTAAATTAATATTAATATTATTTAATCTATACTGTAAAAATATGATCAGTAAGTCATGGCAGCTTATGTTTTTTTACATTAACAATTTAAATTTTAGATTTATAAGTTATATGAACCTTTTTTTCATAAATGTAGTTCAATGTAAGTTAAAATAGCTTGCACAACCAAGGTGATTTAAGTCAGTAACTGAACTTAAAATTTTAAATATAAATAGGTGGAAATTTTTGCTGGCACATGCAGCAATTTTATGAATGTCTTTGATTATAGATTTGAATTAGATTTCTGCATCTTTTTGTTTTCTTATTTCAAAATGAATTGCACTGGAATTGGACTTTAAAAGTCATTCTCAATTCACTTCATGGTCATGGTGTACATGACCAAAGTTTCGAGGTTCAGACTGATTCACTGCTAACACAAAAACAATGTTCTCCTCATCTTACTTTCACGGCAAACTAGGAGATTTTTTTCCCTCAGGCTTTGCTTCAAGGTCGACAGCCGTTTCGCAGCTAATCGTTGAGATAGCGGCCGTTGATAATTGGTGCCGATTAGGAAATAAAGACCATTCGATGTAGTCTTCCCTGAAGACCTTGAGATATGAGCTTTAAGATTTCTTATCTCTCTTTTTCAAGTACAAATAAAGCATCTTGTTGTGGTTTTCAATGAAGCGGATCATCCAGTGAACTCAATCCACTATTAGTGAGAAAACATTGACACAAGGTGAAAGGACGTCAGGGGACGTGATCTTACTTTACGGTTTTGTATGCGATGCTTCGAAAATAACTCTGTTTTTTGTTTTGTTGTTCAGATGACTAATGAATGGCTCCATATAACATCTGACCTTGAAGAACTACCACAGTTCAAGCAGTCAACTTCAAAACAGTACAGTATTTTCAATAATCTGTGATTAAGTGTCATACAGGAAATCTCAGAAACACTTTAGTTCATGAGTCAGCTGGAGATGTATGACCCATTTTGACGCGTGAACATGATTTCATACACAACATATGGAATATTTCCAGAAACACTAAATATATTTATAATTAATGCTTGAAATTTCATATAGTAGTTTATAGATATTTTGTAACTTTTAATAAATTAATGTTTACTTTATGGACCATGGTGGAAAAGCATTTTTTATTTTCCCAGAATGATACACTTTGCTCTAATATTTAATGTCAAAAATTTTTTTTATTTAATTATCTGAAAACAGTTTGGTGGACCTTTTTAGTGCTCACTTGTAAAATTATAATTAAGGAAGCTGCACTGAATAATTTGTTTTATTATCACACTGGTTTTGTGATTTATACATGCTCCCAGTGTAACTTATTTTTAAGAAACCAGGCAATGGCGAGTGAATAGAGAACTTATACTGTGCAAAAATGTGACCCTGGACCACAAAACCAGTCATAAGGGTCAATAAATATTAAATATTGAGAAAATCGCCTTTAAAGTTTTTCAAATGCAGTTCTTAGCAATGCATATTACTAATCAATAATTAAGTTTTGATAAATTAACAGTATGGAAATTTAAAAAATATCTTCATGGAACATGATCTTTACTTAATATCTTAATGATTTTTGGCATAAAAGAACAATCGATGATTTTGACCCGTACAATGTATTGTTGGGTATTTCTAGAAATATACCCGTGCAACTTATGACTGGTTTTGTGGTCCAGAGTTACAAATAATTCTAATTGTCATGAGAAGAGTTTTTGTATTATTTTCTATTATTATGTTTAGTAGAATATGTTTATCCTTATGACAATGGGATTCTTTTAGCTGTTTTTGCATGTGGCATAAAACGTAGATTAATATTTTTTTGCTGCATGAGACAGTCTCTGTTTTTTGGTGAAACTGTGCCTTCCATGACTCATGGTGTTTTTGTTCTGCTTATTTCTGTTTTAGTAGCTTAATGTGAGAAATACTCCACATATGTGTCTCCATATGGAGTTCGGGAGGAAAGAATTCATCCCAGAATATATCCTATAATCTTGTGATGGTGGAAAACACATGGGTCATGACAGTTGTTTTCTCGAGTCTACTTTGATTTAGTCACGTTCAGGGAGGGTCAGGCAAACATTTCAATTTGATTTATAAAGTAATATGTTGCAGTTACCAGCTCAAACATTTTATTTACTCATCACAGACAGGTGTAACTTGATATGTGTTCATTTCGCACCCTGCTGCCACCTACTGGAGTGGATGCAGTGACACGCAAAAGTGGTTTTGGTTAGCAGTGCATTCACAGGCATATTTGACTCCAGAGATCTTAATGTATGAAGTTGAAAGTGTGTGTATTATGTTCTCCACTTTCCTGCAACACCTTGGCAAAAACAGGGAATGTTCTCAGAACGTTCTGGCAAGGTTCTCTGCAAACATTTCTGCAGAACGTTTGCTCAAAACATTAGCACAAAAATGTTATTTACACGTTCATGGAAAGTTTTTTTCTGAATTCCATTTTTTAAATGTTACTGCATGTTTTAGAACATTGCAAGAACATTCAAAAGTACCATTCCCATGATGTTTGCAAAATGACAAAAACATAATGTTCACTTGCAATGTTTGCATAAAAAACGTTTTAAAACATTTTAAAATCTGCATGTTTTGAACATTCAGAGAGCATTCAGAAATAACGTTTTCATAACTTAATGGGAACATGAGCCAAATGTTACAGAACATACTCTAATTTTCTTAGCTGGGACACACAGGAAGCAAGTTTGTATTCTTTATATTGAGCTAAAAGGACAACCTGTGACATTTAGATTCCCTGGTTGGTCAAATGTCCTTTTGCTATGCGAATTCTCAGGAACGTAAAGTTTAATCGCACCTTAAAACGGCTGTTTCTAGGCAGCTGGTATGAGTCTTGATCATTTTAAACTGTGTTGTCAACAGCACCACACATTTCTCTAGAAGCAAAACATGGATAAAATGACATGGTACACCTTTAAATTGGCTTTCGCCTCCCATCCGAGTGTGATTCAGTCAGCGTGAAAGTGTTTTATTCACTGGAGTTATTGGGGTCACATAAGGTAAAACACATGGGGAAACGCTGCGCTTGTCGTCCCGCGACTGCTTTCACTCAAATGCTAATGGAGTCTTTAGAAAGCTAGGCCGAGGTTATGTTCCTCATTGTGCCATTGAATGCAAATGCTGGATTGGACTGCTGCCACCTGTTGGCTCCCCTGATTGATTTCACGGAGTGCTGCGCTTTTGTTTATTTGGGCCTTTGGTACTGGAGCGGAGAAGGTTGCTCAGTGGTTTCCTTCTGAAATTCCCCAGCTGGTCGGAAAGCCACTCTTTTGAGTAATGAAATCTTGAATTGGACTTTCAAAATGAGAAATGTGAAACAAAAACTTTGGCAAAAGCGCAGTCACCATAATAGGCGTGCTTTGTCATTACAATCCACACGATTTGACCGTTAGAAACAAATTTATGCTTCGTTTGATGTGCCTTTTGCGCAGAGAGGAACCGTATTCAGTTGCAGCTGCTCCGTTTTGGTCTCTGGTGTGAATTTCTTAATAAGCAGAGTAATTTATCTTTGCCATCCGTAGAAGGATGCAATGACAGCTCGGCAGGATGCCTATTAGTAGGTTTGCTGTAGCGCTGCAGCACCAGCATCAGACCTGATCAAACCTTGATGTTCTTCTGCTGCAGAACAATATGTGATGAGAGAGAGGCAGACAGGAAGAGGGGACATCAGCCGACGGGGCTAATTCTGCAGAATGGGAGATGACACGTAATTATGTGGCATCGATCGGCAGGGAATACGCTTAATCATGCTGTGACTGTACGTTGGTAATTTGACCCGTGTGATCTCTGAAAGTCTGAGTCAGAATAGTCAGAAAACCTTAGGCGTTCATTAAAGCGAAGAAAGAAGTGACTCCTCACAGAACACACCTGGATTTGTGTGAATGCCGCAGTGTGGAGAGATGTGTGCGGTGCACGAGTGTATGTTTGATGTGATTACATGTGCTTTCGGCATATGGAGGTGCTCTTGATGCCATGATGATGCATGCGCATGGACGTGCATGCCTCTTTTTTTGCACTACTAAAACACCAAGGTTGTTGAAATGTGGTTCCAATTAACTTAAGCTCATTAATTGAATCTGGCTGAATTCACAAGACCTTGAATGTAAGCTAGGACTCCAATTAAGAGCTTAAAGTCTTATCTTAATTTGGATTCATGGCTATTCTAGGCATTGCTGTCCAGTTGTTCGTTAGGGAGTCTCCCACTGGCAGATGTTGTGCAGTCTCGAACTAGTTAATTATAAGGTTATTATTTAAGGTGTTTATGCATGCTGAAGTTTGTTGATTGGTCAGTTTTAATGTCTCTTGTCAGACCGTCAGGGAAAGGATGAAAGAAGTTTGTAACCAAAGCTGTGGTCTCTTTTCTTTTTGCACTTCTATTCAAAACACTTAAGTTGTTGAAATATAGCTCTGATTAACTTAAGAACATTAATTGATTCTGGCTCAATTCACAAGACCTTGAATATAAGCTGGGATTCCTATTAAGCACTGAACATTGTTAAAAATGTTATCTTGATTTGGATTAATGGCTATAGGCATTGCTTTACAGTTGTTCGTTAGGGTGTCTCCTGCTTGTAGTTCTCTAACTAGTTAATTATCTAGGGTTAAAGCCTATTTTCTGAGATGTTTATGTATGCTGTTGTTTGCTGATTGGTCAGTTTGAATGTCTCTGGTTTGGTTTAGTCACACGGTCAAGGAAAGTAAGAAAGAAGACTGTAACCAAAGCTGTAGTCTCTCTTTCTCTCAGGGGGTGTTTACAGGCAAAAACTGAAAACCTGTTATGATTTTTGGCTGTTCATGTACATGAAAACAGCATTTTGAGGGCATGAAAATGGGAACCTGAAAAAGTGCAAGTTTTTAAAAACAATACTGTAATTTTATCCATGCAAACAGGAAAATGCGAATTTGTGAAAGTGGTGACATCATGCACATGTGAATAGGAATGTGCATAATTTACAAAGTGACATCACCAACTGGCCTGGCATGAATATAACAACATAATGTTTTCGCGGATCTGTGTGAACAGAGATCATTTTGAGAACTCTGTACATCTGTACACCAAACCTTCAAAAGTGCAAAGGAAAAATGATTCCATTTTATTGCAACCAATGTCCTGTAAACACACCCTCAGTTTTGCACTTGGATTTGTCTCTGTACCTGAGGTGTTTTCCTCGGCAACTGTGTTAAAGATTCAAGCCCATCTGTCTTGAGCCATTAGCTCTTTATTCCTTAAGCTATGCTTTCGCTCTTTATTCTCCTCTCAGGTTTTATCAATATGATGTTAATGTTTCTGACATTATTTTGGCATTCTTTCAGCCTGAAAAAATTAAGACCTCCCTATAAACATGCAAAAAGCAAATATGCTTGGCAACATACCAAAATAATACGCAAAATAATAAGAAAACCAAAATAATATGCATTTTTTTGTGTGTGCGCATGAGCTCCCAACTGAACATACACTATTGTTCAAAAGTTTGGGGTCGGTAAGATTTTTTACAATGTTTTTGAGAAGTCTCTTATGCTCACTGGGACTGTATTTATTTGATCGAAAATATAGCAGAAACAGTAATATTGTGAAATATTATTACAATTTAAAAAAAAGTGTTTTCTGTTTGAACGTATTTTAAAAAGTAATTTTTCCTGTGATCAAAGCTGAATTTTCAGCATCATTACACAGTTTTGCTTTATACTATTTTTTTGAAAACAATTTTCCACCAGGGTTCTTTGATGAATAGAAAGGAAAAAACAAACAAACAAACAACAACAGCAAAAAAAAAAAAAAAAAAAAAACATTTGCTTGAAGTAGAAACCTCTGTCACTTTTGGTCAGTTTAAAGCATCTTTGCTAGATTAAAAAAAAAAAAAAAAACCTGCGCCAAATTGTTGAACACTATCTGTCCATTTAAATCTTCAGAGTTCAGAAGAAATATTGAGAGTTGCATCTAGAAATTGAAAACTTAGTTTTTTGTTTAAAAAATGATTTTGACTGATCCATGCATGACTTCTGGTAATGAGAGGACACAAGCCAGGTGCAGAAATCATTAGTGTAATGACTGTGACTTTTGACCAGAGTTCTGTTCCTAAACCATGTGAGCTTCCTCCACAGGCAGCATTTTAAGACACCACAGACGCTCCTGCTGCGGAGCCTGTTCCAAAAGATAGCCAACTTAATTATGCTCCCCCCTAAGATGCCTCATTTTTGCCAAACTCTAAGGCAGCCTTTTTTATCGCTCCCAGAGTGTGGAATGCATTGCAACAAGCACAACAAGCTTGCTTGTATTAAAATCGGCAGACCTGTGCACTTTACCTTAAGAGAAAAATTTGATTCACAGATTTGATGCCTGTGCAGAGTGTTCAGATCAGCCACAAGTTTCATTTCAGCTAGGATGCAGTCTATGTAGGCACCTCACTAGTATTTGAGTCCTACACTTGATCTGCAGTCTAAAATCTCGGAATGGGAGATATGTAGCACCTGAAAAATTTTCTGAGTAACTGAACACTGATTAGGCTCTGATGGCATCTGTGTAGACTGATAAATGCAACCGAAATAGTTTTGATGCTCGGGTTGAAATTTCATCATTTCAGCCTGAGGTGTCTGCATTCATTTCCAGACTGAACTATCTAAGATGCATCAAAGATATGAGGAAAATATTGTACTTTGAACTATCTTTTAACTCTTTGCACAGACACAAGAGACTTCCTTTATGACTTCAATTCAACTTCCACTGTTTACCCTACTACTTGATCTGCTTGAAGACGCTGGTCTCTGTGAAAGTCAGAGCTGGCGCCCTTCGTCGTATGGTAATTGTCCTCGCTTGCAAAAAGGAGGGACGGTGGCCAAACAGGACTGGATTTGATCTGTGGCCAGGGCTCTACTGATAACCCCATCTATCTTAGTTGATTTGGCAAAAAAGGCCTCACTAATGACACCAAAGGGGGTGGCAAACCCACCACCTTGATAGATGTCCAAATCACTGGTAAACAACAGAACACGGGTGAAAAGAAATAAATGACCGTTTCAAATCGGCAGGGAGGTTGAAAATGTCTGAAGACTCGCCAGGAGAGGAAGTTGAGCTTTGATTGGAGCTGGGAACGGAGAATACAGGTGCATATTTTTCTTGTGAGGGAAGATGTCGCCTCAATGAGCCGATGAAGATGGGCCGTACGCCTGAGGAGCGTTCAGTCTTTAAATGACTTTTATGTCACTGTGCACCTGTCAGATGCTATTATACTATATATGTTCACATATTGTACAATGAGAATTCAGATTGTGCCCACAATATAATACAATAAAAAAAAAAAAAAAAAAAAAAAATTAAAGGTGGGCACAATCTCTTAACTCTATACATAAACAAACAAATGGTTGGCAGAATCTCTGAACTCTTAACTATATAATATAATATAATATAATGTCTAAAGGTGGGCATAATCTTAATATCAGTAACTTGGACTTTTTTAATAGTGAATAAATCATTCTAAGAGGTTTTAGACTAGATAAAAATCATTATTTTCATTTCTTATTTTCTCCTTTATTTTGTTCCTTATAAATGCGTAGTTTTATGGAAAAAAAAATCTTTTTCTGAAAAGGTTACATTTTAAAAACTTTTAACAAAAGATCATATATTTGTGGCTGAACTGAATAGTTACTAACAGGTGCAAAAGACAAATTGATGAATAGAAAATCAAGAGAATTATGTGCACAATTTGAACACTTTAAAGATCTTGACATTTTCCATGACACTTCCTATACATAAGTGCTATTCAAAATTAATTAGAATACACACTGTATGAGTCGTTTGGAATGGTGACGACATTATAATCTGTAGATGCAAATGCCATTTTCCCTCGGACGCAATTCACAGAATTAGAATAGCACTAGAACATAAGCAGGAATATTTTTAAAAGACTCTCCAGAAGTAATTCATTAGTCTTATCCTGGATTTGAAGAGGGTTCATTGTCAAAACGGACACTTGTGTTTGGCTCCTCTGGTTCTCCTGTGAACTGTTTTAATCCCCACAGTGCCGTTCAGCCAGCGTACACTTATCATATTTGTCCAGGACAGGTGCCGGTTTCATAAAGCTGATTTACTGGCTCTGGACGGGCTCCGAGGAATTGAGCTTTGCTGAAAAGTGGCTCTAACCATCTACAGCTGTTTTGGACGACACTCGCTTAATGTTGCTTTGGCCTTTGTTTAGCCTCTTGGTATTGGTGATTATAATTGGGGATATCAATTTAGTCTTCTTTGAAAGTGAACTACATGACTGCTGCTACATGACAATCATGTACAACCTATTTGCAGATTCCTCTCTTGTACATTCCTGCTTATCTTAATATTTAAGTCTACAGTATACTCTCATGCACATTTTATTTTATTTTATTTTTATTTTATATTTTTGTTTTTTAAATTTTATTCTTTACTTTATTTCATTTTATCTATACCTATTTATGTATATTTCCTCTGTGTTTGTATTCGATAATATTTGCACTGTCCATGGAGCGGACCTGACTCACATTTCACTGCTAGTTATATCTCTATATAATCGTGTATGTGACAAATAAAAATCTTGAATCTTTAATCTTGAAAATCTTGAACTATTCTAGTGTAGGGTGTCCACAATAAATTCTTTGTGTGTGTGATATTCATATAAGGTAGCTGAAGTGTTTCACACATATGTGCACAGATCAGTTGAATGATAAAGTTTACCATTTTCAACTTTATGCTGTTTTGTGTTCATCTGCTTCTCCCATTTGCTCTTTTTACATGGACTATCACTCTATATAGACTAATACAATCAAATACAACAATAATTTCTCAAATGTTTATTACAATATATACTGATAATTACATTCCCTTCAAGAGTTTTAGGTGACTGGATGCTTTCAACTGATTTTCTGGATCAGAACTTTGGAGCGCAGATCGGGTTTGCAAATTATTTGATTCAGGACAGCACTTTGGAGTGTATTGTTGTGAATAGGGTTGCAATGGGGTGGAAAATTTCTGGTAAATTTCTGGAAACTTTCCAAAAATCCCTGGAAGATTAAAAAAAATCCTAGAAAGTTTCCAAAATTTCTGGAATATTTCTGAAATTTACTGGAAATTTTCCACCTTTTTGCAACCCTAGTCGTGAATCATTTGATTCAGATCAGAACTTCGGTGCGGGTTCATGAATCATTTGATTGAGATCAGGACTTCAGAGCACTTATCGCAAATCTTTTTTTCTGATTTCTTTTTTTAAAAAAATTAAACCGTACAAAACATCAAACCATTAAGGCAGTAAAGAAAGAATGATGCATGGATAATCAATAAACCTACTTCAGTCCACTAAGTATTCATCTTGAAATATTACTAAAAATACAAAAGTTATCCTTATGTTTATATTGTAAAAATCAGTAAAGTTTTCACAGCAAAAAGACACATGAACCACAAGCTACATCCATACTCTCAATTTCCATACTAAAAGTCTTATATGCTAAAAACTGTACTCTGTACGAGATGTTTTTTAGACAAATTTTGATCATGTTGATAATTTAGAGGTCTTAGAAATTTGTGTTTTAAATATGATACAGTTGGCTTTATAGGGTCTTCTATACATTAGGTAATCTTACAGCTTTATTACAATGCAAAACTTTCTGGAAATGTAACTTCTGAAGTCTGGTAATTGACAGAGCTGATTTCCTGTTGGTCCACGACATCTAAATAGAAAAATGCTCTTAAATTTATGCTAAAGGCTGTATGTCTGAAGGCATCTCATGTAAACCATGTTGTATTCTTAGTGTTGCTTGCATCTGTTAGAAAAAGTCCAAAAAGTGCTGTTCTAATTTCTTCACAGATCAAAATTCATGAGCATCGCCGATTTTTCCCATCTCCTCCATCTTTCCTTTTACAAATATGCCATTTCCTTTACAACAATACAGCGCACCCCCTCCACACTTCCTCTGTGACAAGCATTTTCGTCTGTTGTGCTTGGCTATCTAGATTGATGAGAATAGCTTTACTGTTTGACAGTCTGTTAGAAAACATTTCAAGGGAACGCTCTACTGACGGCCCAATATGGAAGCGCTGACAGCTCGCTGGTAACCCGCCGCTGAGGTTTCTGAATACTGAGACAGTTCCTGCTTCTCATCTGCATAATCAGACCAACTGTGTTGACCGCTCTTTTTGTCTCAGTGTTTTGACTCACAGTGACTGTAATTCACAGACAAGTCGGCTATCGGCGTTGACATGCTGATGATGATACTGATGTTGCTTTGTTTTGGGTGGTATTCTAAACCTGCCCTGGGTACTTATGAAAATCTATCAACCTGGTTTGTGAGTTTTAATAATCAACAAATAACACTCTTCAGTTTTTCTATGTTTGAGTTAAAACAAAGGACATCTGTGATTTCATAATCATTTTAGTGGGATTGGGATCACTGTAGTTATTCGTTTTGTTTGTAGTGTGTACATATGTTTGTAAACTGAAAGCCATATTGAATTAGTTCATTTATAATATATGGTGAAAAAATTAATGCATATATAAACTTTGATGTGAACACAATACTAAAGCATGAAGTTAATTATTGTTATGTTGAAAATAGAAATGACAAGATATATACAAGATGTGGAATTGGTCACTTCAGGACTATTTATTTAAAGGGAAAGAGAAACTGGTTTGTCATTTATGTAAGAATTTGAGTGTAAAATATATTTTAATAGAATGTCCGAAAAAAAAAGAGAAAATACATTAATGGATATTTCATCATACATTAAATAAAAAACTAAAATTGTTGTTATCAGTATTGTTGATATTATTTAGGCATGTATATTTTTGTATGTTGTTTTTTTAAAGATAAAATTAGGCACCTAATAATTACATTATTGTAAACAATGTTTACAGTTCAAAACTTTGCAATTGGTACAATTTTTAGTCTCTACTCTCAACAAGGATGCATTTATCTGATCGAAAAAATACAGTAAAGACAGTAAAATTATTACAAATGAAATAACTACTTTCTCTTTGAATATTTTTAAAACTAATTTCAAAAGAACAGTGTTTATTTGAAAATAAAAAGCATTAAAAATGTCTTTAACCTTTGATGATTTTAGTCCTTGTTGAATAAAAATATTTAGTTTATTTCTTAAAAAAAACCAAAACAAACAAAAAAAAAAACACTGCAAGTGTTTACAAAAATTCATAACACTCATTATTATAAGTTGTAAATGGATAGTTTCTTAAACTACCAAGTGTCATTTTACCCAGAAAGTTGCCAGGAAAGGCCTAAATCCATAATGGACAATGGGATATTTAGCTATTGGTGGTCAAAATGAGAATCACTGTGAAAAAAATTGCACACTGTACCAGAACCGTGTCCAATAGACACTCTTATCCGAGAAATATTACATTTCTCAAATGTTTTGCCCAAGTCTGCAGATAAAAATATTCTTTTCTAAAGTCATGTAAGGATAAACATAGACATATTTGATTTGGATGGTATTAAAATCACAAAGTATGTCTGTGAAACACGTGTTTACCCAGCATTCCCAGTCAGAATACGTCTATTGATTCAACTGAACAGCTTCTCTTACTGAAGAGGCTGAATCATCTTTCGATCAAGGGTGAACAGACAGAGCGTTGGACCTCTTGGTTTCACATCATTTAATACAGTGGCTAAAAGCACTACAGCTTCAACCTTCTTTTTCTCATGACTGGTTTTCTTCTGGAAGCGATTATTTTAAGATTAGGTTTGCTTATCTAAGATGAGTAAGTGTCTCAGAAATGCAGTCCAGCAGTACAGCTGTTGTTTTGGGAAATCTTTTGGGCAATCCTTTGGTTTTAAAAGCTGATTTGTGCCGCAAGTTGTTGGAACAAGCAAATAATCAAAGACTCTTTCTTTAGAATGATTACTTCTTTCCAAAATATAATTCCAAGTTGCACAGCTATTGTTTTCTGGAGAACATTTCAGATCACATAAGGCAGATTGCTTTTCGAAAAATAGCAAAGAGCCAAGTGCACATGGAAACTCGTGGCAAATATTGAATGCTTTTGTGTTGTTTGAAGGCCATTGATGAAAAGCCTCCTTAAGATGCTGTCTTGAGTTTGCTACATTCTGTCTGAATGCATTAACAAATGCAGCTGTTGCTAAGGTTGTGATTAGTGATTGGTATGACTTGACAAAAGACGACGACTAATGCAAAACCCTCTTGAACTGAGTCACATCTCTCAGGGACGACGCTTTGTGTTGTCTTTGTTCATCATAATGTCTGTTTGCGATTGCAGGCTTGTTGTAATGGTGTGTTCGTACTGACATTGACCCGCTGGAAGTGTCCAGCAATGCAACACAGTTGAGAAAAGTTGGACTGCAGATGATCAGTGGCTTGATGTGAAGTGATGAGTTTTGGCAAGATGAAGTTTATTTTACTGTTTGTGATTTAACTGTTCTATATTAGCCTGTTTGTCTCCACACATGTGGTGGTATGACATTAGGGCATCCAGTAATGACAATCCAACGCTATCTCACGACCAATTCGTACATATTTTACGAGGTGGTTAATTCGTACAGCCTCACTCATACGATTTTGTACGATTTGTCTAGACCCCAGTGACAGGTAGGTTTAGGGGCGGGGTTAGGTGTAGGTCATTCGTACAAATTCATACGAATTGTGCAACTCGTAAAATATGTATGATTTAGCAAAAATCGTATGAATTTGTACGAGTGAAGTCGTATGAATTAGCCACGTCGTAAAATATGTATGAATTGCCATGAGATTGGGCTGGACTATCAGTATACAGTGATTGAAGTCAGTGTTGTGTGCCTTGGAATGTAGGATAAATTAGTTTAAAAAATAGTATGAGGATAATTATAATAATTACGAATTAATAAATTAATAATTTTTTACATTAATTTGTTCATAATTTTTTATTGATTTTAATAAAAAAATGTTTTGTTCAATAATAATTTGTTTATTTTTATTTATTTTTTCATTTACTTTTGTTATTTATATTATTTATTTATTTAAATTTTTAAATGACCTGGGGGCTGTTTCATAAAACAAGTTTACCAAACAAGTCAGGCTTATTTCAGTTAGTCTGACTTATTTTGAACCAAATCATTTGACAAGTCAGACTAACTGAAATAAACCTTATTTGGTAAACTTTTTTCTTTTTATGAAACAGGACCCCAATCATTATCTTTTATATTTTCTGGAAAAAAATGTATTTATTTATTTATTGTTTGTATATACATTTGTAAATGACATGATCATTATCTTTTAAATTTTTGAAAAAGTATTTTTTTTGGATTTTCTTTCTTTCTTTCTTTCTTTCTTTCTTTCTTTCTTTCTTTCTTTCTTTCTTTCAGATCAACTTTCATTTTTTTGTGTCATTTATTATTAATTTATTCTTACATTACAGTTTAGTTTGATTTATTATTACCATTCATTTTATCCTGTATTTATTTCAGTTTGTCTTTGTGCCACATCCTTCTGTTATTAAATAGAACATTCAGAGTAAGTACTGAGCCTGTATTGGGTAAGTTGAAGCATACGGTGGATGAAATGGGCTGTGTAATAAGTCTAATTCGAGCTGTGCAGCGGCACGAGCAGAACGCCAGTGAAATAGTTTTCCTCACGAGATCTTGAAGAAGTTTGGACTCGGCAGTCTTTTCTATCTAATCAGCAGAGATTACAGCGAGCTTAACCCAGAAGAATGTGTGTCAGTCTTAATCCTGTTTTTAAGTGAGCTGAGTGAAAATGTAATTTATAAGGTCGACGAGGGCAACTCCCTTGGATGTGCTGGTAAGGACGATTTGTTGGTAAGGCAATTTAAAGAGTTGTGCCACAACGCAAGATTTTCCTCCAAATGGATTACTTTTCACCTCAGTGGCCTGGTTTAGTTTCAGGCCAAAAGACAAGTAATAATAAAATCCGACAAGCTTCAGTGTAGGGGATTTATGATGATTATTTTTCTGCATATTTATGGCTGTTGCAGCTCTGCTGATTTGGTCCAAGTGTTTGTGTGACTCACTCACTAAGATATATGTGATGAAAAGTACTGGTGAGTGTTAGAAAAGATACGTTATTCCAAGTGCACAAGCTAAAGAAGTGCTCACACTGACAAAGAGTTCACCGGAGGTCGCCGGGTCACTGTACAGCTGGTCGTAGTGGGCGTCCTGCTGCTGGATGGCCTAAAGTTAATGGTGGGCTGTATGACTAGCCAAATGTGATTTATTGCAGTAAGCAATATATCTAAAGAATCACCATCTTTCTGCTTAAAGTGAACATTCTGGAAAATAGTGTTGCATATAAATCAATATATATACAATTACATATACTAATTTATTATTTATTATAATTGTCACGATCGCTACTGTGAGGAGCGAAATATGAGGAGCACGTAGGAGATCTTCCATAAGTCTTTATTCTTCCAAATCACTGAGAACACACACATAACACATGGAGATGACATTTAAGACCCGACAGAGAACATGAGGTAGACTACACATTAAATACTAAACTAAACGAGGGACAGACATGTGCGGGGAATCAATTAATAATCAAACTAATCAGATCGGGGAGAAATTGGGTCACGGAACATATGGGGAGCAAAAACACAACAAAAACAGTCCAGGGGCGTGACATTACTCGCCGTAACAAGCGGGCAGACAGAGACCAGGGAGGTGACAAAGGAGGGAGGAGCCAGGGAAGAGACAGAAGGGAGACGGAGCAGGAGGAGCCAAGCTGGACCCAGGCCACAGCCATAATGTCCACCTACGGTGGAGCCGATGGAGGGAGGAGCCATGGAGGAGGAATGGCTGCCGACTCCAGGGGGCCGACCAACGGCGGCGGAGCGGGTGGTGGAGGAGCCCGAGATGGAGAGCCAACGAGCCAGGGGGATGCCGAGGATCCGGGGGGCCAGGGTGGAGCCGAGGGATCTGGTGACCGAGGCGGAGATCCGTGGCGGAGCTGGAGCGACTGAGGACCAAGGTAGAGCTGGCGGGAGGAAGGAGCCCAACGGAGCCGGTGGGATGGAGCGACGAGGTGCAGCCGGAGGAGCGGAGTCCTGAGGCGATGGCGGGTCGACGCCCGACCAAGGCGGAGCTGGAGGGACGAGAGAGCCTGGTGGAGCTGGTGGATCGACGGGTGACGGTGGAGGCGAGGGAGCTAGGAGCCGAGGTGGAGCCACTGGGTTTACGGGCCGAGGTGGAGTCTGGGCCTCGGAGGCTGGAGACAGAGGTGAGGGATACTCCGACCACAGCGATGCTGGAGGATGGCAGTCCTGCGCAGCTTGCACTGTATTGATGATGGGCTGAGGGCGAGCAGAGGGGCTGACAGATGACAGCGGAGGAGGAGGCAGGAGTGGGAGGGAGGGCAGGCATTTGTGAGCCTCCGGGCTTTCGGGGTTAAACTCAGGATCGGGAGCCCCCTCTGGGCTGGACAAGGGAACCGGAGCCCTCTCTGGGCAGGACGTGGGAACCGCAGCCCACTCAGGGCTGGACGTGGGAACAGGGGTAACAGAGGGCTCCGAAGCAGGAGAGCGTAGAGGGAGCAGGTCAGCCTCCCAGTCAATAAGGTTCTATTCCGTCTCTCCTTTGTCCAGTTCCATTATATGCTCACCCTCAGCCGTGGTGCAGGGAGCGGAGCTCCACACCGTGCTCTCACCGTCCACGGCTTGCTCCCTCATGGCGGGCATGGTTGCCGGCTCTCGCACCTGCTCAGACAGACCGGGCTCTGCATCCGGGGTGATCCTCCGCTCAGTCTCTCGGCATTGCGCTGGCTCGTCGATTGCAGCGGGAACTGGCTCTCCGTCCTCGGTGGGCTCGGGCTTGTGCTTCGCGCAGCGGAGAGATGGTGGGCTGGGCATTGGGTCTGGAGTGGAACTGGCGAGATCCTCCTTGGAGCTGACGGTGAACGCGGATCCGTTTCTCGCCAGTGTCCACTCCACAAAGGCGGTGAAATCTGCTCGAGGACCATCTTCGGACGACGGCGCTCTGTTCGCGGTGTTCAAGCTAGTGTCATAGAATGAGCAGAGCGCGTTGTCCGGGTAGCTGGTGGTGTTAGCTAGTAGCAGGAAAAGTCTCGTATGGTCCTCGAGCGATCGCTCCCCCTGCTCCAGCAGGAGGAGCAGATATTCTGGGCGAAGGAGGGCATCCATGAAGAAAACACAACGGAAAAAAATACACTTAATAAAAGGAGAAAACAAACGGAGGAGAAAACATGGAGTTTAACTGTATCGGTTGGGTCTTCTGTCACGATCGCTACTGTGAGGATCGAGAAACGAGGAGCACGTAGGAGATCTTCCACAAATAACAGTCTTTATTCTTCCAAATCACTGAGAACACACACACAGCACATGGAGATGACGTTTAAGACCCGACAGAGAACATGAGGCAGACTACACATTAAATTCTAAACTAAACGAGGGACAGACAGGTGCGGGGAATCAACTAATAATCAAGCTAATCAGACTGGGGAGAAACTGGGTCACGGAACACATGGGGAGCAAAAACACAACAAAAACAGTCCAGAGGCGTGACAATAATTTATTGAATATATATATATATATATATATATATATATATATATATATATATATATATATATATATACAAAATATAAAAATATTAAATCTGTTTATGTGTGTGTGTGTGTGTGTATATATGTGTGTATATGTATATATATATATATATATGTGTATATATTTGTATTTCATATGAAAATAGATACTGATCATAGATTGTCACATTTTTTTTTTCTCACAGTAACATGCATTTGTACTCTATGTTCTCACAGAAGATGGATCATGTCACATTAGTGTTTATTATTTGTATGAAGTTAAACCTTTCTAAAGTTTGTAAAATCGCTGTACATGGCTACACCATACGCTGTACATGGCTCCATCACTTATATTACTCACAGAACACGACTGACATGCAGTTACTTTGTGGCTGTAAACAGGGCTTTACGCTTTGCATCTTTAGACATAAAACTAGACTAAAGCTGGACAAAAGTTTGTTTTTGTCAAAGAATACGTCATTTACAGCCATGCTTTCCAGTGTAAATCAGAAGTACCGTATATGTGGTTGAATCTGTGATTTTTAACAAGGTTAGCACTGCTCGGATAGCAATACTCTGTGTGTGGACCTTGTTATAACTGCTGTGAGCCATCTGCAATAAAATAAAAATAAAATAAACTGCATCTCCCATTAGTCCAGAATACAGTGTATGAGCTCTAAAACAGGGTTTCATTCTGACAAACATCTTCAAAGGTGTGCGGTTACTTTCAGCTGTGACCCGCGAAGAACACAGCTCATCTGTGAAATGAGCCTGTCAGTAAACAGTTTGGAAATCAGGGGGTATTTACACTTGCTCACTTCATTTGTTTTTTACTGATCCGGTAGCTATCAGATCATGAAAAGACTGAGTGAAAATGCCCTCCAAGACACATTGGAGACGTACAGCATTTTCCAAACACTCAGGAGGTGGTTTGAGACACATACTTAGCCAGAAAGCATTTGATTTTCTTTATAAGCTTGCAGCATGGGAATTGTAGATGAGATTTATATCAGTTTTATGTGGCTAAGTATATATGCAATATGTATACCTGTCAATTGATCAAGACATGTGAACTGAGTTCTAGAATATTGCTGCCTGATTTACACTACCATTTAAATGTATTTTGATGCTTTTGAAAGAAGTCTCTCTTGCTCAAGACTGCATTTATTTAATCAAAAATACTGTAAAAACTGAAATATTATTACAGTTTAATATAGTAGTGTCCTATTTGAATATATTTAATCATGGAATTTATTTCTGTGATGCAAAGCTGAATTTTCAGGAATCTCATTTGTTATTATTGCCATAGCCTTTAATTAATTGTCAACTGGCTTTTTTATAATTGACAAGTTTATAATTTATTTTAATTAAATTATTTAATTTGGCTATTGTTAACATTTATATTTGTCCACAATATTCACAGCATTTTTTGAAATCTAAATCTTTTGTGACATTATAAATGTCTTTATTCAGTCATTTTTTTTTTTAATTTAATGCATCTTTTCTGAATACAAGTAGCATATTTGAAAATCAGACAGAAAGACAAAGGCGCAAGATGTACTTAACAGCTTTAATGAGGAGAAAAAACATGAAGCACTGCAAATGATAGAATTAAAAATGATAGAAATATAAAACTATTTATTTAGGCCTAGTTGTTTATTATATCTACATAAAAATAAAAATAAATAAATTAGCTTTCAAAATGAGTAGTAGAGGACATGCCTTGCAGGGTTGTATGATTGTAAATGGCAAAATGACTTTCTTGACTTGACCGTTGTAAGTCCACTTCACTAACAGGGTCCTCAGTGAAAGCAATTAGTTGCTCACAGTCCTCCTCTAGCGCCAGCAGACCCCTTCAGTGCCATTTGGATTCGTCTGATGTCTATTAAAATATAATAGAAAGTTTAAATCTAATAGAAAGTGAATAAATTATATGTGCTGCACTAGTCTTCTCTCCCTCGGTGGCTATATTTCTCTCATAATCAGATCAGGCGCTGCGAGTCTGCATTGTGCGGAAGAAGTGCGTCAAGAGACTCCGAACATTTAATGGCTAAAGTATCTCAGGAAGAGTTCTTGATATGCTCTCGGCCCGCATCTCTTCTGTGTCCCTCTTTTCCTCTTTGACAGTCAACAGCTCCTCACTTCCCGCAATTCCATCACAAGACTTTCCGCTCTTGTGAATTTGCAGTGCTAGTCCTGTAATTGGTGAATATCCTCACACTGTTCACTTCTGGACTGTGTCGGACCTCATCATCCACGTCCTGCCAGACCAGGAGAATCCGGCTCAGGACGAGCTGCTTCAGGGACAGCGCGGCCCAAAGCTGTGGCACGAGATAGAAGGGCTGTTTGTATGCTCAGCTAGCGAGTAAGAGCCACTTTGAAGCATTCACAGCATCAGGGTGTCTCCAAATGTGTGTCTTGGCTGCTTTAGGCTGCATACAGAACGAGGCTGAACACACAAATCTGATCATTTAACAGATTTCACAGATCTGTCCTGTCTGTTGATATTCACTTTAGACATAACTGACTGTATTGCTTGTACTGATTTTTCTCCATTAAGTAATAGAGACTAAAATATTAAATAGCCTATTACTGCAAAAAGACACTTGTTAAACATCAGTTTCAGTGGCGCAGATAGTAAGGCACGTGATTTTTGAAGTTCTCCCTTTTCAAATCTCATATCGCATCGGACGGCATTTATTTTGAATAAAAATGAAGGAAATAATCAAAAAGTTGAAAATAAAGTATCGGGTAGGGTTAGGGTAGGTGTAAAGAGGGCTTTATTGTCCCAATAAGGCATCCATTTAATAGTCTAATTTGAATTAAAACTATAATTTACAATCAATACGTTATTATTGCGTACTGTTTTATAATGTACTACAATACTGAGGTGCAGATAATTGCCACTATTTGCAATAAGTATTATAAATAGCAGAAAATCTTGCTATTTTAACATAGTGTAAATAGAATTTATAACTATTTGCACTTAGTGTAAATAGCATATCGTTAAAAATACTGCTATTTTCACTTAGTGTAAACAGAATCCATTGCTATTTTCACTTAGTGTAAACAGAATCCATCGCTATTTGCACTTAGTGTAAATAGTATCTATCATTAAGAACATATTCTATTTGCGTTTAGTGTAAATAGTATCTATCGTTAAGAAAATATTCTATTTGCGCTTAGTGTAAATAGCCGCTGCCCATAAATAAACGGTGTTATTTTTTTCAGTAACGAGTAATCAAACTAATTACTGTTTCCCCCGTTACAACGCCGTTACCGATACTGACAATAAAATGTGGCGTTACTATAACTTATTATAATATTATTACAATTTTATTTTTCAGTTCATCTGAATGGATGCGCAGTGTAGCTGTATTTGACGTACCATAAACTCTAGTGTGAAGGCGCACGACTCGCCGTCGCTTTATCTCACACACACAAAGAAAGATACAGAGCGAGAAAGTCTTACATAACATGCAGAATTGACGCGCTACATGTAAACAATATTCTTTGTTGTATTTTCCTGTCAAAATAACGGAGTTCTTTTGGAATTCTTCAGCTTTTAAGAACTGCCGGGTTCCTTGTTAGTGGGCGGAACTAATGCGCAAACGACAATCTCATTGGCCCCCCCCCCCTTTTTTTTTTTATAGAAACACTAAATGACAAACAATATCCAAGTTATTTGACATTTGAACATTTTTTTTTTATTATTATTATTTTTTTTTAAAGTAACGCAATAGTTACTTTCCCTGGTAATTAGTTACTTTTATAATGATGTAACTCAGTTACTAACTCAGTTACTATTTGTGAGAAGTAACTAGTAACTATAATTACTTTTTTAAAGTACCATGCCCAACACTGTTCAAAGTAGAACGTATTTGTGATGACATAAATGCCTTTTATGGTCACTTTTAATCAATTTAATGCATCGTTGCATTTATTTATTTGTTTAAATTTAAATCTTACTTACCCCAAACGTTTGAATGGTAGTATATCACCAGTTCTACAAAAAACAAAAAAACAAAACAAAACAAAAAAACTTTTCAGCCTAATTATTATTCATAATTATTGTTTATTAATTATTATATAAAGGAAAGGACATGACGTGTGGCCAAGTATGGTATGCTCTGCATTTAACCCATCCAAGTGCACACACACAGCAGTGAGAAGTGAACAAACACACTCACACACTGTGAACACACACCCAGAGCAGTGGGCAGCCAATGCTGTGGCGCCCGGGGGGCAGTTGGGGGTTCGGTGCCTTGCTCAAGGACACCTCAGTCATGGTATTGAGGGAGGAGAGAGCGCTAGACATTCACTCCCCCCACCTACAGTCCCTGCCGGACCTGAGACTCAAACCCGCAACCTTCAGGTTACAAGACCAACTCTCTAACCATTAGGCCATATTATACTATTATATTGATTTTTTTATTGATTGATATCTTTTCTTAAGATAAAATATAATATATTATTATATTATATATTATATTATATTATATTATAAGAGTAATTATAACACTGTCACATTTATTTATTTTCTATTATTTAGAGAAGTACTTTATATGATGAGATGAACAGCAGGAGAAAAGTTAAAACAGTTAATTTTAAAAATAATAATTTTCATGCACAATAATTAAATCCCTATTGATGTGATGCAATGATCAATTGTTATGATATACTGTAACATCAACATCAGAAGTGATATCAGCAGAATATCATAATTGATATTACTCGTCTTCAGTCAGTGGTCCGAATCAGATGGCAAAAAAAAAAAGAAATCTGACCTCATTTCTCTCAAATTGTTTTTGCCATTTATACACATGCAACAAGATCCAGTCTGTGCCAAATGTCTGTGAAAAAGTCTGAAGCGCTGGCTGACAGTGCGGCTTTTGTGGTTTAGATTGCAGGGAGCGACATCAGCGAACAATTGCTTTAAAATTGCAGTCATCTCTCCTGACTGTCCCACAAAGTTGGCAAAAAGGCTTGCATCCAGAGACCCAGACAATGCAAGTGAGTCATCAAGTCTGCATTTGAGTATTCGCTGCCAGATGAAAAGCTGAAGGGATCCTGCATCGCACACTGTAACATTATTGTAATCCATACTGTCCACTTATGAAATGTACAGTATTTTTGAAAGAGCAGCAGCCCTGGAAAGCCTGAAGAAAGTGCAATGAGCTGCAAGCCTGCTAATGAGACAAAATTACATTAGACATTAGATTTCTGCTAATGACTATTATATTGATATTCATATGAAGCCTTGTGCCACTGCAATCTATCGATGATTATTAGCATGATGAATGCGCTTTGAATGCATATTTGCAAGATGCGATGTGATTTTGTTTTGATGTATAAATAATTCATCCAGTTACACTTTACTGTTCAGCTTCAACTATAAGTACAATCCAGTGGTGGTTTGACTTTCTGAAAAGTGTAACACTCTTTTTCTCTGTCAAAACCTTGATCTGTTTGTTTGAGCAGCGACACTGACTCAAGCAATCGCAAAGGTTTGGAGTTTGTCTGTTTTGTTTATTAGATGATCATTAGTGGTGCTAAGCCAGGCATCAATATCAGTTTATTATTGCTTACTTTGCACTTTTGCATGTGATTTACATTGATGTAGAGACCCGAGCTGTAACTAGAGAGCAGAATATCAAAGTCTAGATTCGAACTAGTAAGCAACTGTACCTGAACAACACACTCAATTATATTTAATAAAGGTATTTAATGAATATATTTAGGAAACACACCAGCATAGTGCTGGTGAATTTTGCATTGGCCCTTTCCTTTCTTTTTTTTTTTTTCTGGTTTTTGTCTGGTTTGATGTTACAAGTGGCATAGACATTACATGCTTCATCTTTAGGTTTCAAGATGGGATGCATGAAAATTGAATAGTATGAGAAATGGAGAGAGAGCGGGTGAGAGAAAGCTGAAAAGAATTGTCAAAATATGAATGAAATAAAGCATTTGCATCCAGTCCAGGAAACCTGTAATTCACAACACTGCAATTACAATCATCTTTCATGTGGAGGAAAAAAACAAATGCAATAAAACATCTGTAAGGAAAGCAAAGTTAATCCATAAATATTCTTTCAATGTGGTTTTGCCTGCGGATGCAAACAGTTCATTTACACAATGTCTTTAATTAAACATTTTAATCAGACTGCAGTCAGAGAAAACCATTCACACTTTCTCTAGGAAACATTATGTTTTTATGGAATGAAAGATGCATTGAAAAGTACACTACCAATTAAAAAAGTTTAGACTTTGTAAGAATTTTTAAAGTGTTTTTGAAAGAAGTATTTTATTCTCACCAAAACTGCATTCATTTGTTCAGAAATGGTAAAAACATTTAAAATTGTGAAATATTATTGCAATTTCTATTTGAATAGATTGTAAAATGTAATTTATTCCTGTGAACAAAGCTGAATTTTCAGCATCATTACTCCAGTCTGCAATATCACATGATTCTTCAGAAATCATTCTAATATGCTGATTAGCTGCTCAAGAAACATTTCTGATTATCAATGTTCAAAATAGTTGTTCTGCTTCATATATTTTTGTGGAAACCATTACACATTTTTTTTTTTTTTTCAGGATTCTTTGATGAATAGAAAGTAAAAAAAACAACAACAACAAAAAAAAAAACAATTTATTTGAAATATTTGGTAACAGTGTAAAAGTCTTTGTCACTTTTATGCAAATTAATGCATCCTTGCTTAATAACCAATTAATTTCTTTACTTTCTTTTATTTTAAATCATAATTTCCCTAAAACTTTAATTTATAGTGTTTTAACATGTCTGCTATGATCATGTTGTCTAAATCTGTCTTAATAATCCCAATTTGTGTTCATGTTAAAGGAACAGTTGGTAGATACCATTGTTACTCATGCTGTGTCATTCGACCCACGTGTTGTTGCTCACACAACATTCACCTTGATAAATGGATGTGTTTTGTTTGAGTTAGAGCGTTTCATCACATTATGTACATATCACGACCGCAGTACTGGCGGTTTAACAGTACACAGTGATTCACATGTGAAAACGCTGCCAGCCGAGGCGGATTGTAACGCTGGAGCAGAATCCCATGTTCCCCTGTCACCTTTCTCCTCTAAAGCTGAATCCACAAGTCGTGCACAACTTCACAAATTGTCAGGTTTTGGCTGCAAATCGCGGGAACACTATTTGTCCGTTACTGACAAAGTGCTCTTTTGCTTGTCACCAGGGAGCTCATTGGTTGGGCAGCCGTGAAACCTGTCTGCTTAGCCAGAAAAAAAGGTCAAATTCAGCTAATTCTAGAGTCAGGCTAATTTGAGTTTTTTTTCCCTCCGTTCTGCTGTAAGCCTTCTGTGGGCAGATTGTCGTCAGCATAGTTTCCCACAGAGAGATTTCCTTAGGGTCGCATTGTAATTGCCACAAACTGTAAGGATAGCCAGGGAAATGCTACAGCACTATTGTGAGCATCTAACGCCTGTGTTTCTCAGTTTACTTACACGACACAATGAAGGTTTGGCATGCTGCTGGCCATTTAGCATAACAATATTTTAGGGTTTTAGGGAAAGGTTTGCAGACAACGAAATGCTGCGTAGCTCGAACATCCATTTATCAGGAGACGCAGATGGGGTTGTGGGATGTCTGTATGGGTCCACTTATGAAACTGTACAGGTATATTGGATTTTTTTTTTTTTTTTTTTTTTTTTGTGGTTTGAGCAACATTTTTACAGCAAAAGTTAGACCTAAATGTATGATGATACATTAAGATAAAGACACAAGTAACAATTAAGCATATAGCATTAGTTCTGGCAGGTCACGTGACTCAAGCTTGCATCAGCTGATCACATCTACCTATAGGAATACGACATCTATCACAGAATTCCTATATAAGCTCTATTCAGTATTATTCATCAGCTTTTTGCTTGCTCGGGAGCAAATAACCCTCCTCCATCCCCAACTCCTCCTTTCGCCACAGTCAGGACCTGGCTTTCTGATATTCCGGTTGAATCAGACTCCCTTATCTTGAGTAATGTGTTGCACTTAAATATCATTAAGTACATTAATGAAATCAGCTTTGTTCTGCTCTGTCAACCCTAGTGGGGTTATTATTGCTGCTCTCCCTGCTCATTCATGACAGGGTGCATGGATGGGCAGGGAGTTTTTGCCCAGAACAGAACCATACCGCCAAACCAAACTGTATGCTAAGTATCTATCATTTTGACGATAGTGGTCCTGACAGAACTACAGACAGTTATAATGTTACAAAAGATTTCTATTTCAATTGCATGCTGTTTTTGAATTGATTTTTTTTGTTTAATTTTTAATTTTGTTTTGCATTTATTAAAAACTGTTTAATAAATGCAGTTTTGGTGCAATAAATATTCTTACACCAAACCTTTATATATATTTATATTTATTTGAAGGAAGTATGTATGTATGTATGTTTTATTTGTTTTTTTCCACCTAATTTTAAGATTTTGATAATCAATAAGCATTGACTTAAAGTCATAACAACAGATTATAGCCTAGATTGTAAACTTTTTTTTTTTTTCCTTTGGCAAATATGCAGTATGCAAGCTTAAATAATTCTAAAATACAAACCTAAATACTTCTCTAGAGGTTTTTTTTTTTTTTGTGCATTCATTTTTAATAGCAGATTTTGAAGGAATTCATCTCCATCTCTCATAATAGAATATTTTGTGTTATTGCTTTGTTTTCAGTTCTTATATTGAGAATGTGAGAATTTTGCCAGCTGCGTGAGTATTTTTGACCTTCTTGGTACTTTGTTAGTGAAGAATCTAAAATATTCCTGTGATTGCTCATTTAACATGCTGACATTTTAGCCATTCTAACATGCTAGGTTTGTAGAACAATAAGTGGAAAAAGGAAAATAATTGTAAATAATAAAATGGAGTAAAGCGAATATGCTGGATCCTGCAGATTTGTAGTTGGCCTGTTTCTAAAAGTAATAATTTTCTGTATAAAGCTCAGGACAGAATTCATATGACATACTGGTAAGATAAGCCAACAAAAATGACTCAAATGTCACGGCTGAGGTTGTCTGTTGTAATGCCAAGTAAACGGCGCTGTGTCACGGCACAATCTTTGACACGTAAAAAGCAGGTGACGCCACCAGTGACAGGAGCAACAGAAGAACAGCAGTGAGGATGTTATGGATGTGCACCTGCAGCACGTCCTGATATTGCCGAGTTAGACGTGTTCCTGGGTCAACATATTTTGTTGACCCTGGAACAACATTTTAATCCAAAAATATAATCTTAACCATATTCTTACACCTAAACCTAACCTTACCCATGAGTAATCCCTAAAATCAGAGGAACTGATAGATGAATTACACTGATGTACAGGCACCAAACACTGATTGTAATCCTAAACTTCACAAAAATTATAAACTGGTTCTTGAAATCTGATTGGTTAATCACAATGTTGTTCCAGGGTCAACAAAGATGTTGACCCAAGAACACATCGCACTCGGCAATATCAGGTTGCGCGCACCTGCAAGCTGCACTTTATGGTGTGTGCAAAGTACTTTGAGTTGAGTTTTAATCTACTAACCAGTGGGAATGAGTTGTAAGAGATTAGTGTTGTAAATTAACCAAAAGGACACTAAATGGTTTTAAACTATGCTTAACCTCGTCTAATGAGTAAACGTGGTTGTATTAGAACACTCGTTATGACGTGAGCTAAATTCATAATAGATTGAGATGTTTCTCAAACTGTTGCTGAGCAGAGGAGAAAAATCCACGAGAGGATCTGCTAAACGTCACTTTAAAAGCTGGGCTGCAATTACACGAGATTCCCTTCAGGACACGGAAAGCGAAGATTTCACTCCACGTCAATTAAAGGAGGGAGAGCTGTCAGACGAGAGGCGGATAATTATGTTGTGATGTGGATTCAGCAAGTTCTGGCCTCTATTAAACCTGATATCAGATAACGCTATGATAAACGAGTGCTGATTTGATTTAGTCGCAATGCGTTCCGGCAGAAATGCTAAATTTGATTTTGCCACCGAAATATTGTACAGTCGTGCCTTTTAGTCATACAAGACTATACTTCATAAACACAATGCATTTGATAAGCGTAATTGGAAACTGCATGCTTGGGTGCATGGAGAGACCGCATTTGCATGCTGATATAGACCACTTAATAATTTTTTTCAAAGCTGCTATTTATCTTATTTTTGAGTCTGGTGATGTCAAAATCAAACTACCATACTACTCAGACTGTTTCTGCAGTATGTATTACATTTCCAAACAGAGATTACTGTATCCCACAATGCACTATTCAAATGTGTGATAAACGAACAGACAATCATTTCAGCCACAAATTTATTGTTCTTGTCTTACACTGCAAAAATTGAGTATAAAAATGATATTTTGGTTTTGTTTTTATAATTACAAATATCTAAAAATGATGTAGGACAATGAAATAAGATAATAACGCTCTGGTGGTGCGGTCAAAAATGACTTTTTTTATTTCAGTGAAATGAATGTACTATAGTTTAGTTTGATATTACTTTTATTTAATATTTTGAATTTTTAGAGGATTTCATGGCAGCAATTTATGTTTATGAAATAGTTATGATCCAATAATTAGTTTTTGAGCATAGACCTAAAAATGAAATTAAACGAAAAAAGTTGTGTTCCAAATTTGAGGTTGATATTTAAAAAATTGAGCTTTCTGTTTGGACGCAGTATAAAATGTTTCCACTAAAAAATCCCTTATCATTCATTTCCAATGCAGGACCATTTAACCTTTTCAAATAATGTCCATGATTATTATTATTATTATTATTATTATTATTATTATTTTTATTATTATTGTGCAATAACCTTTACCAAGTACCATTCTGATGAAGCAAAGACGTCTAAAAAACAAAATGTCAAATCTTTCAGTCAAAAATCAAACAGCACCAGAGAGTTGAGTCTTGTCTGAAAAATGCATCAAAATTAAGCGTTTATGCCTAGAACAAGAAAAAAAAATCTGCTAATTGGGTATGAAAAATGAACTTAGGTTAAGGGGAAAACAAGCTTATTCTTCTTACCCCACTGGAAGATATTTTTCTTGTTTATTTTTTAGAAAATGATAATTAATATCTTAAGTCATTTTGCTCTTTAAGTAAATGTATCTTGATTTAAGAATGTTTAGATATTTTTGCTGGTGAACAAGACAAAAATACTAAGAAAATTGTCAACTACATAACAACTGGTCACCAGAAACCCCTGTATCTACAAGAACAGTTTGTCGAATTCTCTCACGCAGTGGTCTCAATGGCCGAATTAGTGCTTAGAAACCAGCATTAAACAGAAGACAACTAAAAAATCGTGTTGCATTTACCAAGGCCCACAGCTTGCAGGAAGGATGGACTGTGGAAAAATGGCAGAAGGTTGATTTTTCCGATGAATCATCTACTGAACTGCATCTCAATCGTCGCAAATACTGCAGAAGACCTATTGGAACCTGCATGGACCCAAGATTCACACAGAAAACAGTCAAGTTCGGTGGAGGAAAAATCATGGTTTGGGGTTACATTCAGTATGGGGGCGTGCGAGAGATCTGCACAGTGGTTGGCAACATCAACAGCCTGAGGTATCAAGACATTCTTGCTGCCCATTACATTCCAAACCACAGGAGAGGGCAAATTCTTCAGCAGGATGGCGCTCCTTCTCATACTTCAGCCTCCACGTCAAAGTTCCTGAAAGCAAAGAAGGTCAAGGTGCTCCAGGATTGGCCAGCCCAGTCACCAGACATGAACATTATTGAGCATGTCTGGGGTAAGATGAAGGAGGAGGCACTGAAGATGAAACCAAAGAATCTTAATGAACTCTGGAAGTTCTGCAAGAATGCTTTCTTTGCCATTCCAGATGACTTTATTAATAAGTTATTTGAGTCATTGCCGAGACATATGGATGCAGTCCTCCAAGCTCATGGGAGTCATACACAATATTAATTCTTTTTCCACTGCACCATGACTTTATGTTCTGTACTGTACATTATTTCTGTTAAGTGACAAGACTTTTGTCTAAGCAAAGTCTGACCTTTCTGTCCTAATTAAATAATTAAAAATCAAGGCATGATAACATTTTATTTTGGTAAAAAGTGTAATCTAGAGGCCTTTGCCTTTCATATAAGCCACTTCTGATTCCAAATGATCAACTAGAAGTCAAGTTATTATTTGTTGTTTCTACAACTTGGATAGGCGACAAGACTTTTGTCAGGGGGTGTAGAGTGAAAATAAGAGCCACACTTAACTTTATTTACATAATATGTTTCTGCAACACTTTTTTCCCCCTTTCATCATGACATTTGTTTCATTGTAGTTAAATCCCCAAGAGTTTCACATCGTATTTACACTGCATCAGATCTTTTTTATGACGATAGCGGCAAGCAAGAGCACAATTAAATGAGTGACACTTCATGTGAGGTGCTTGTACAAATGAAATATTTCTGCAGCAAAATTAAATGAATCAGCAGAGCAAGGCCCATCATCTCAGATGAAGTGTGGGAGGTATTTAACTAATACATGATGCTAATTCCACCCTTCACTTCCGATGTGCACTGTAAAAACAATTTGTCTGCACAGCAAAATCATGAACAGGCAAATCATTTGCGCGAGTTGAATAATTAGATTCTTGCTGTAGCAGTGTAAAGAAAAGGTGATTCCCGTCTGTTAAATTGTTCTTAATTTTTTACTACTTGTTGCAGCAAAAGCAATATTATGTGACTTTAAAATTTTGATCTGTGTACTGAGTGGACAATGGCAGCTCTTTGCTTACTGTGGATAGAATATCAAATAATGTTAAAATAATCAAATGTTTAGAATAATACTAATAAAAAAAAAATGTTTTTGAAGTTTGTTTTTTTCTCCAAGGCTGCATTTATTTGATCAAAAATACAGTAAAAATTTATTGTAAAATGTTGTATTAAAATGTAGTATTGTAAAATGTTATTACAATTTAAAATAACTTTTCTTTTTGAATATATTTTAAAATGTATTTTTTTTTCTGTGATTCAAAGCTGAATTTTCAGCATCATTACCCCAGTCTTAAGTGTCACATGATCCTTCAGAAATCATTCTAATATTCAGATTATTATTATTGTCAAAGTTGAAAACAGTTTTTGCTGCTTAATATTTTTGTGCAAACTGTTATACAGTGCCATTGTTTTTTCTTAATTAAAATTTATTTATTTATTTTTTTTAGATATTTATAATGAAAACAAAAAACAAACAAACAAACAAAAAAAAAAGTTTCAAACAAATGCTGTTCTTTTATATTTATCAAAGAATCCTGGAAAAAGTACAGTTTCCACAAATCTATTAAGCAATGAAAACTCTTCAACATCAATAATAATAAGAACCATTATTTTTGAGCACGATAATAACAGACCACTAAATCAGCATATTGATTTCTGAAGGATCATGTGACACTGAAGACTGGAGTAATGATGCTGAAAATTCAACCTTTTTTTATAATATATTCAAATAGAAATCAGTTCATTAAAATTGTAATGTTTCAACAATATTTCTGTTTTTACTGTATTTTTGATTAATGCAGCCTTGATGAGCAAAATAGTCTTCTTTCAAAAACATTAAAAAATCTTAATTATTCCAGACTTTTCACTGGTAGTTACGAAATCTGTACAGGTAACCATCTAACCACTTGTGATCATTTAGTATGTAAAGAGTGAACATGTCCTTAATCAAGACATCATGTCCTTAAAGTTCCTTTTAAGTGCACGTTGTGAGTCACGTAGCACCTGCTAAACGGGCTACTTGCTTTGTATTAGAACATTCGGACGCAGCAGAAATCAGTGCGAAGCATGACTTCATTACTGCTAATACCACTAAGAAACTAAACAGCAAGCCCTGCAGATTAAGAGGAAGATGTTGATATGACTGCAGCTGTGTCACTCATGTGTCTCTATAATGACACTCGTAATTAAAAGCGCATTAGTGTCCTCTCTTAAGGATGCGAGCCCGTGACAACTACAGCTTGGCAATCCATTATTCACACACCATTGCACCTGTAACTCCAGCCTCACCGTCAGAGGAGAAACCGACGGGGAGCACAGCAGACAGAGATCTCACCCCTG
Source organism: Spinibarbus caldwelli (assembly GCA_039654775.1). Taxonomy (NCBI): domain Eukaryota; kingdom Metazoa; phylum Chordata; class Actinopteri; order Cypriniformes; family Cyprinidae; genus Spinibarbus; species Spinibarbus caldwelli. Next base: position 12,376,972 of record CM077226.1, on the reverse strand, counting down.
CAGAGGAAGAGGAGAGAAACAATTGCTGCTTCTGTCCATGCTATTATGAAATACAGAATAGGACTGATTGGATGTCAGTCATTCTGATTAAACTTTTATAATAGGCCTCCATATTAATACAGCATTTCAGGAACAGTGCCTTGATTTTATTTATTTATTTATTTATTTATTTATTCTACTTTTCATTGTAAGTAGTCATTTAGCAGAGCTTTTTGTTTTCTTCTAAATGGGCAGACTCTATTATTTGTAATTAATGTAAAGTGACGCAGTTAGGCTGAATGATTTTTAGTTTATTTATTATTTATAAATGAAGACAAAAATTAGTCAAAAATCTGTTTTGTTTCTATATTGTATTCTACTTTCTCATCTCTCTCTCTCTCTCTCTCTCTCTCTCTCTACTTTTTCAGTATATAATGCTATACTATCTTTTATATAAATACAATGGTGAAATTTTTTATTGTTTTGCAGGATTTGTACCTGCAGATATTTGTCACCGGCTTATCCCTACATTGATAAATCACAGTCTTTCAGGATGATTTTATGAAAGTATTTTTTATTTTTCTAAAGAAAGGGAGCCACATACATACCGAGGATACAGATAAAAATACAAATATCAACATATCTTTTATCTCTGGTCCAGGATTTCATAAGTCTGTACATGTGAGTATGGCAAGCATCTTGTTTTTCTTTTTTCTTTTTTGGCTGATATTTGTATGAAATGCATGCTGCAAGGCACAGCCAGGTGTGGAATGTGATCACAGAGAATGAAGAACATACAAAAGCTAAGTGTGTCACAGTGTGCTTGATGTATCGTCATAATGGAATCTTAATGAAGAAATGTTTCAGGCTCAATATAAGTAAAGCTATATAGACAACATCTGTGACATGATGAAAATCATTTCCGCTTCAAACCTTCAGGATGTAAAAACAAGCACAAAGTGCATTTACCCCAAAGCTCTTATAGTGGTACCCTGTTTGGTTAGTCATTAAACAAGGATAAATGTTAAAATAAACTGTTTTGAAATTAAAGTGACCAAGACTTGAACATAATTTGTGTTCATGTGAAATAGTGTTGAAATCACTTACTGGCCTTTTCTATAAAGTTATATTCAATATAAAACTTCTCAAAACCTTCAGAGTGACTTCGGTAGCACTTTATTTTACAGTCCTGTTACTCATGTACATACTATTTACTTATTATAATTACAATAACTAGGTATTAACTAGGGACTAACCCTGAACCTATCCCTAAACCTACCCCTACCCCATGTACTTACCCCTTATATTACCAGTAATTTCTTACAAGTACATGTAAGTGCACGTAATGTAAAATAAAGTGCAACCATGACTTCTATTGTAAGCGCATCAATGTAAACAAGATCAAACTGGTCTCATGTTGAGCTTGTAATAATTTGTGTAAACCAGGGTCATTACCGCCATTCTTTATACATTCATTATGCATTTACCAGCAGGCAAGATTATTGAATGAAAGGAGACTTTCTGCTTTCATCGAAAACAACTTACAGATGAAGAACCTCACAAGCAAATTGTCATAAACCAATGTTTTTTTTTCCCTCTTTGGAACATTAAAAATAATTTTTATTCATTTTCCTACAAGTGAATTAGAACTGGGTCTATTAAGCGCCAAAAAAAAAGAAAAAAAAAAAAAGAAAAGAAGAATATCAATCCATATGAGTTGTTTCAACTTTCAAAGTCCTCTATGAAGCCATGAATGTACTGTATTAAATCCAAAAGTGACAGAAGACTTGGAACATAGTGCACACATCAAATTGACCACTTTTATGGTACTCTTTGTCTCAGAAGTTCCTTTTTGTATAAGCCAATTCGATTTCCTGAGATTTTGATCTGGTTAAATCGTCCAGCGTAGTTTCATGACAATTAAACAAATCAGTGTCTCCCAATGGTTGAGATCGTGCCACAGAGGTTGTCAATAGAGCTTATCTTGTCTTAAACCTTGGAAACATTCCTTGAACTCGCTCTCAAATGTCATTGTGATCCTGTGAGTGTTGCATACATGACATGGGCGATGAGTGCGAATGCAGGTGTGAGTCTGTTTTCCTTGCACTCATGCATGATGTGTCTGGTATTAAAGTTGAAGGAGGAGCAGTTTATTCTTCATACAAACATTCACAAGCACAGATTAAGATTCAGTCAGCACAGTTAACCTCTAACCACCCTATCTGTCTCCTGGGTTAATGTACATATAGTTCAACACTGACACAGCACTGGTTTACTTGTCATTGAGATCCAAAATCTGTCACTACTAAGAAATCCTTCTATTGTGCATTTTTTAAATTTAATTTGGTAAATGTTTTTCATTGCATATTATATTATTAGCATGAGAAATTGAGTGGAAAGTTTAATTGAAAAGCTGACCTGGAAAATTAACATAAATTTAAGGTCAATGTCATTTACTTGCATTAATGACTAGGAAATAGGATTCTTAATGAAACTACTTGACAAGAACATTTTGTTTCCTCTGACTTGCTAACAAGAAATTAGGACTGGACATACTGAAGAGTTTTTCTTTTTTTCCAGGTTTTAAAGGAATAGTTCATCAAAAGATGAAAATTTGGCCAAAATTGTCTAACCCTCAGGCCATCCAAGATTTTTGTTCATCTTTGATCATCCAAGAGTTTGTTTCTCGATGAGAGCAGATTTGGAGATATTTAACATTACATCATTTGCTCACCAATGGATCCTCTACAGTGAATGGGTGCCGTCAGAATGAGAGTCCAAACAGCTGATAAAAACATCACAATAATCCACAAGCAGTCGAGTCCATCAATATTAATGCTTTGTGAAGCAAAAATCAAAATCTACTTTTATTTTGTTATTATTATTATTATTATTTTTTTTTTAGAACAGTTTTGGACACTTTTCGCACATTTCTCTCCTCATATTTCATACTCATATTTTAGCCGGAAGCAAGAGTTTTAAGTTAAAAAGAACATCTTGATGTATTTGTTTCTTACAAACACACATTTTTTACTTCACAAGACATTAACTGATGGACTGGAGTGGTCTGGATTACAAATGGATTATTGTGATGTTTTTATTAGCTGTTTGGACTCTCATTCTGACTGCACCCATTCACTGCAGAGGATCCATTGGTTCACAAGTGATGCAATGTTAAATTTATCCAAATTCTGTTCTTGTTCCGATGAAAAAACAAACTTGTATTTAGATTGCTTGAGGGTGAGTATTTTTTGAGCAAATTTACATTTTTGGATGAACTATTCCTTTATACTTTGCTTTTCATTTCTGTGGCTTCATTTTTTTTTTTTTTTTTAAATGTGAGCCAGTAATGGAAAAATCAAAGGATAACATGGTAACAGAAAAATACATAAATTGAAGTTCAAAAGATCAACAAAGGGAGTTTTCTGATGTTGTTGGTTTTCTAACTTTATAAAGACAGAATGTAACATCACAGCATTTCTGTATTTTTAATAATAACATAACAACTATGCTTTGAAAATCCTAATTTTTACACAAAAGACATGTCCTTAAATTTGTAAAATGTGAGGGTTGCTTGAGAGAGCAAAACTGGGCAATTTGTCCTTGACCCTTTTCACACATGAGCTCAAAATGCAAATCAGTATTTACACCTTCACCGTCTGTCTACTTCAGTTCAATCATAATGGTACAGAGCCTTGAACACGTCCAGCTAATAGAGGCCTCTTAGAGAAGCAAATTGCATCATTTGCGTTTTCACCATCAGCCTAGTTTTGCTTTAGAAACCCAAGGTTGTTGTGCACTCTGAGAAGTGGATGGGTAACAGAACTATGCATTCATATTGAGCATATAAACATGTGAAGGGCCTAAAAGAACTAGGGGAAAAATCTTTGTAATTTGACCAAAAAGGAGAGCAGTTATTTCTTGGGAGGAATGAAGACACTTCATCATGCTTTAAACCGAGAGGCATGATTAAGCAACCGAGACGGCGTTTTTAGTTCTTTTTATTATACCTCTGACTAAAGGATTTCTAAAAAAAAATCAATAAATCAGGGGAGAGCCGTTCTCCTAATCTGAAATCTGTGTATTCTTGTGTATGCTTGTTCTTCAAGAGGATGTGAAATGTTACAAAGTAAATTGCACAGAAACCCCCACAGTCAGACCATCCCTGCAGTGACATTGATAGATTGTGTGTTCTTGGCAGACACGACTCTCCCTAAGAGGATCTGATAACACGAGACTTTAAGGGTGGCCATTTCTCACTAAAGGACACACGATGGCACACAATTCTGTGGTTTGTTCTACATCTTTTCTCAGCAGAGTTTGCATAGGCAAACCTATCTATCGCTATTGCTCAGAATTGAGAGCTGTTTTAGTGCGTGACTCATCCATTTGTGGCTCATCCTCAGCGTTTGTACTTCGGACATGATACCACAAATCACGCGGCTTGTTGAGGAGAGACGTGCTATTACTTTTCTAAGTGATCTGACTTATGATTTCTGCCTGGCAGGTGATCAAACAGGCAAAAAAATTCCCTCAGATATTGAAGAAAGGACCTAAGTCTTTAATCTAGAGATCAAAATATCACAGAGACTTGCATGTGGGCCTTTATGACATGGGGTAATAACCCAGAAGACCATAGCAATACTGACACCATTTAGTACACACCCTTGCTGGTCAGTTTTGAATGTGCAAGCGTCACATTTTCAGCAAAAGCATCTAGTTACACTCCTAATAATATGGATAGTTCACCCAAAAATGAAAATCTGATGTTTATCTGCTTACCCCCAGGGCATCCAAGATGTAGGTGACTTTGTTTCTTCAGTAGAACACAAACAAAGATTTTTAACTCAAACTGTTGCAGTATGTCAGTCATATAATGGTCAATGGGACCCACGGCTTTGAGAGACAAAAAAACATACACAGACAAAACCAAATTAAACCCTGCGGCTCGTGACGATACATTGAGGTCTTAAGACATGAAACAATCGATCTGTTTAAGAAACTGAACAGTATTTATATCACTTTTTTACCTCTGATCCACCGCAATGTCCAGCTGTCCTGAGCGCGTTCACAACATCCGGCGCATGACTCATCAATGTGCTCTGGCATAGTAGACGCATGTGCGGAAGCGATCCATTGCGCGTATACATCACTCATTGTTTAGATCGCTTCCGCATTTATTTAGTTTCCTGAGGGACATGGGTATAGCAAATAGGATGTAGAATACAGTTTTGGAAATCATTATTATTAATTAAAGGGGAAGGGGAAGAAGAGAGATGGAAGTCTCCCTTCTAGTTATAGTTTATCTCTGTCTAGCTCTGGTTCACACTCCAGTACAGTAGGTGGTGGTAATGCACTATTGAAGTTGGATACCGCCGGTAAACATCAAGGAAGAAGAAGATTATTGCTTCCGCGCATGCGTCTACTATTCCAGAGAACGTTGACGCGTCACACACTGGATGTTGTGAACGCACTCAGGACAATTGGACATTGCGGTGGATCAGAAGTAATATATATAAATACTGTTCAGTTTCTTGCACAGACCAATTGTTTCGTGTCTTAAGACCTCAATGTATTGTCACGAACCTACATCTTGGATGCTGTGGGGGTAAGCAGATAAACATCAAAATTTTATTTTTGGGTGAACTGTCCCTTTATAAATAAGTATATAAATACTGTTCAGTTCCTTGCACAAACCGATCATTTCGTGTCTTAGGACATCAATGTATCGTCACGAGCCGCAAGGTTTCATTTGGATTTGTGTGTGCATGTTTTTTTTTTCTCCCAAAGATTGTGTGCCCATCGACTTGCATTATAGGACTAACAGACTGCAACGGTTTGAGTTAATAATCTTCATTTGTGTTCTACTGAAGAAACAAACTCACCTACATCTTGGAAGCACTGGGGGTAAGCAGATAAACATCAAATTTTCATTTTTAGGTGAACTATCCCTTTAATAATAAAAGTTCCAAAAGGAGGCTTTTGTGGCAATGCCATTTAAAGAATCCTATTTGGTTCCTCAAAGAACCTTTTATCGAACAGTTCTTAATTATTTTCAGTGTGAAGGACATTTTATTAATCTAAAGAACCTTTTTCCACTAAAGAACCTTTTGTGGAATGGAAGGGTTCTATACTCTTAAAAATAAAGGTTTTGAAAGGGGGTTTTAGCTGTGATTTCATAGTAGAACCATTTAGGTTTTTTAAAGAACCTTTCAGGGAACAGTTCTTAAAAGAACCTTTTTTTTTCTTGGTGTGAATAATATTTTAATGATCTAAAGAACCTTATTCCACTATAATGGACCTTTTGTGCAATGGAAATGTTCTATGGATGTTTAAGGTTCTTCTTGAAACCACAGATGCCAATTAAGAAGCTTTATTTTGAAGAGTGTTGTTCCCTCCAAATCAAATCCATGCAGCTCTTTTTAGCCAATAACTTTGACTAACAGCAATGACCATTTGATCTGCTTTGGCAGGTTTGATTCTCATTCAGCTTGTTACTGGCTAAAGACACAGCTGCAAATATGTTAAGCATTTATGATGGATGTAATTATAATGATTATACAGCAATCAAGAGGGGCTTTTGGACGCTTTTGGACAGATGGCAGTGGGTCTGCATAATCTTTCCCACGACTTTCTGTCCATTTGCATTCATTCATTGATGTACTGATTGTGTTTAGCTACATTAATACATTGGGTTGTCCTCATGTTGCACAGACAAACTCCTTAACCGTGGCTTGTTTCAGCTGTACAGGATACCGCTCAAAAGTTTGCGGTCAGTTAGATTTTTAATGTTCTTAAAAATGGTTTCTTAATCTCACCAAGGCTGTATTTATTTGATCAAAAGTACAGTAAAACAGCGATTTAATTACAATTTACAAGCTGTTTTCTATTGTAATGTATTTTAAAATGTAAATGACCCCAAAATTTTGAATGGTAATGTACTGCAAATCTCCTCGTAATGTTAGAGAAATCTAATGTGATGAATGTATTATTGTTGTCCAAGTGTGAAGATCTTAGAAAGTTTTTATGTAAGTGGTTCTCAACAGGACCCAGATTTTACATTGGAAATTAAGTAGTGACCCAACATGATACCCAAATTGTTTATAGTACAAAAAGTAAACCATGTCCTTGAATTTAAACATTACAATGCAGTAATAATATTTCCAAGAAATGCTAAAGCCCAGCAATAAGCTAAATTATTAATGTGACAAAAGCTAAAACTATTTTGGTTTCTAAAGTATGATGCCCTAAACAGACAAAAATTCACCATATAAAACACATTGTGGTCGACACAAACCCTGTGAACCCGTATTTAACGTAGTATGGGTCATATTTTCCTCACGTTTAGTAGTTTGTTCACGGTTTGAGGATTATGTCATGCAGCCTTTCCATTTTTGGCTTCTCATTCTGTCTAGTGGATGAATTTGTGCCAGAATACTATTGGATTGTACACATCTTTGACGCCAAAAACAAAAACATTTATTTTGCTGTCTCAACTATGAATGATTATATGGTTAGCTGCATTTTATTATTTGTCTACGACCCTGATCAGAACATACCTGCGACCCAATAGTTGAGAACCACTGTTTTATGCAATGCCAAATTTGCAGCACAAAATAATGATGGTGTTGAGAGAAAATGTCCAGCGTGTTGATCAGATGTCGAGCGACAAAAAGGCCTCCAGATGCAAGTGTTTCAAAAACATGAAGTTGATCTCTCTTTGATTCATCACATTCGGATGATATGCTGCTCATACAAAAATAGTCAGCTAATTTTTCTATCTGAACAAAGAGAAAGGACTCCTAAAAATCCAGGGAAAGTGGAAATTCCAGCTTTAAACGGAGAACAAAAAAGCACATTCACGACACGCATACAATACCCACAATTCAACTCTCCCATGGTGTGTCCGAGTTCAGCCAGGGTTGAAATCAAATCACAGTGGGAACTCGTGGTGAAGTTACAGTCCTTGCAAACAGGCTTTTCTTCATGATGTTTTCACAGCAGTCAAAAATATCTTCTGTTGTTATGTAGTCCTCAGAATGATCCTCGTGGGTTGTGCTCAATAGAGCAATTACCGTCCACTGATCACGAGAGACGTTTCAGATGGTTTGGCATGAATAGTTTGTCACATCACTACACAACACAAAGGGATGAACAGGATGGGAAGTTGGACGGTGGGCGTCGATTTCTTGGGGAGAGCAGGTAGTAGCTATCATACAGCAACAATGGCAGCGTCGAGGAACATTACGGATGGATTTGCCTTGCGTGCTCGCAAGCCCCATTGTGGGGGACATTTATTGTTGGTCGAAGTAAAAACCAAACCGGCTCGACTCGAGGACGGGGTGTCAAATTGATGCCGCATCCGCTTGCTCCACTTTTAAAAGAGTCCAAAATGAGGGGTTGAGAATGTGTGCCGCCCATTCAGCCTAATTCCTTCTCCTTTTGTATTACAAAATTCTCAGCACTGAAGCAAAATCCAGGAAAGGCTTTATCTGAGCCGCTGCAAATCATAATGGGCAGTGGTGCATTTTCTCACGGGCCCCTCAGTGAATTGTGGATATGTCTCCCATCCAGGCCCCTGGCAGCGGTCTGGGATACGTGTATGCATTCTGTGAAAACAAGCGAGAATGCATTAGAATTAGACTACAAATATAGCATTGTATTGGGCACTTTTCCAGCTCAATTGGAATGCACTAAGCATGTTGTTTACACCCAGACTCAATGCATCCAAACAAATTAGCTTTCAAATGTGTTTAATTTGATAGCGTTCCCAAGATGATGTTTCTTGTGCAAACAATGCTCTGCTTTTAATCGAGCTGAGCTGTCTTTGACTCCGGTTGAAGAATCAATTAACTGTCACAACTACATATTCAGTATCTTTCTTCCTGCAGCTAGGAACATTTTTAAAAAGCATGTCATTTTCCAATTAACTTCTAAACGGCGAGTTCGCGAGATGAACGGTTCACTTAATGCACGTAAACATGTTTCGCACTCGCTCATCTTCATGTAGAGAGTAACCTGTGCTGTGAACAGCTCTTCATGTTTAAAACAGATGAAATTAAAACGATCCCTTCTGGAAAAGAAGCTATGCATACATCGCAGTTTTACATTAAATGCGAGTTACCACGTGCATGCAAATCATTTACAGTCTCTACGTCTTCTCAGAAACATAAATACAGTTTGTTCTCTGCTTAAAAATGTCCTTTCATCCAGCCAACAATCATTTTTTGCGTAATTATGTGCCAAACGGAGGAGTTTACATGCTGTTTTTATTTTGCAGTGTTAGTTGAATATATGATATTCATTCTCTGTGAAGACACAAAAACAGTAGGGGTCTAATCTCTCAATCGCAGGGCTCCACGGAGAGTCGTAATTATTGAGCTTATGAATAAATCATATTTCATGTCTCTCAAAGTGGACGGAGTAGGATTCAGTTTGTCGAAGCTGAACACAGAGGAAGGCGTACTTCTTGTAAGGCGAGTATAGCTAGGGTATGACTTTGAACTGCCTATTTAGTTAATATTATAACACTAGAAATGGCTGTAGGCTGGAAACATACATGCATAATGAGTGGAATATGTTGACACGATCAAGCAAATTAGAAAAGGCAATATCTATTTACAAAGTGCAAATAACTGACCTTGAGTTATTGAAAAAGCTGTTTTCACTCCACCTACCATTGCTTAGGCGATGTATGCTAAGTACAATAGCTTTCCACTTCAATTTACACTGTGTGAGTGGCATTTGCACTTTGTCTGAAAAGGATGCTATGTGTTGCTATTTACATTAGGTGCAAACTGGTGCAATATTCTGTTACACTTTGTGTAAATAGCAATTGGCATTAAAAAAAGAAGACAGGTTTTGTTTTCACAGCCAGCAAGTCAAGATTATTGGTGCTTCTCAACCCAGATTAAAGTGGCGACTGGGAATGGGAATTATAGTATATATAATGATGTAATAAAAATATTGGAATCAAACTTTATTTATTTTATTTATTCATTTATTTTACAGCACAACTCTTTTTACAGCATAACTCTCGCCTGAGTTGATGTCAAATGAACATCCAGTTAGTATTACAGTGAGTCTGCTGACTGATTAAATTAAAAAGAACCAGATCAAGAGTCATTATTGTCACTGGTTGTACTGTATGTTTGTTGCATATGTTTTCGAAAGCAAAAGAAAGATGTGTTTATAATTCTTCTGTGCCCAGTATGTCATTCTTATCACATTCTATTCACAATGCAAGCTTGCAGTGCAATAAAAAATAAAAGAAAGAAATAAATACTGTGTGGGTGTGGATTAAACTCACTGCAAGATATAGTTTATCTTTCTATTTTTTATTATAAATGAACAATGAACAATATTTACTGAAAAAAAAAATCAACACTTAAATTACAAATGAAACTTTTAAAAGAAACACTCAAGGTCATGTTGACATTATGCAAACACAACACGCATACATAAGGGAACATCCAGTTCTTTCCTGAGTTTTCTTAGCATTTTAGTCAGACTATATGGCTAGGGTTATGATTAGGATTTAGCTTAGGGTTACTTCCATGCAATTAAGCATATTTAATTGTTATTTTAATAGTAAGTACATGGATAACAAGGACACCTTAAAATAAAAGTGTTACCAAAAAAAAGAAAAAAAAAAAAGAAAAGAAAAAAAAAGACCCGCTTTTATGTGAGGGATGATGGATATATAATTCACTCCCAAAACTTCGCTGTTTGTACAGGGTATATGACTGTTAGCTGAATAAAAAAACAAAAAAAACAACAACTTTTATTCAAATTCTGAACGGATTATATTTATCTTAGAAAGTGCGCAAATCCCTTCCTTTATAATCACTAAAAAGTTGTCACTTACTTCGGTTCATCGCAATCTCACAAAGTTCCTTTATATTCAATGAGCCTCTTATTTACACTGTTACATTATGCAGAACAAAATCCAGCATTTAGCTGTGAGGGAATTCTGACTCATTTGAACGGAATGGCCGATCAGAGGTGTTCAAGAATCAACAGTCTGTGATTGGCTACACTGCTCAACGCTTAAAAAAAACATGTTGTAAATAGAAACGTTTGATGTTCTCCAGAGCTCAAACACAATTTCGCACGTTGAGCGTTTACCAAATCTGTCTTGCCAATATCCCATTATTACATCAGGGTATGTATCCTATTATTACTACTTTGGGTGCTTTTCACTGCGTGAGACAATAGACGTGTGGCGTGAGAGTGTGAGAAAAGTGTCAATTGCATGAGTCTCATGCTGAATGTGTGAAAGTTGGCAGCCCTGCTCTTGTTAGAGTTAGCTATCATTCTAGCTTGTTCTTGCTAGCTGTCGTTCTAGCTCTTGTTCTAGTTGGCTGTCGTTCTAGCTAGCTTTTTATCTAGACATCATTCTAGCTATCTGTCTTTCTATTTATTTAACTGTCGTTTTAATGATCATAGGTACCTATTCTGTGTATCATTCTAGCTAACTGTCTATATAGTTTACGTTTGGCTTTTTTTTTTTTTTTTTTTACTATTTTAGAAAGATAGGAGGTGATGGGGAGGATAATAGGGGAACTAAAAGTTGTGAGCCAGATTCAAACTCTAATTGCCCTTATAAGCACCACTGCAGCGCGTCAGTGTATGTGTTTATTGCTAACCTCTGTTGTTTTCTTTTGATCTTGAGTTTTGAGATTTCTGGATTGTTATAAATCACTCAGACCTCAGATAAGCGCTAACCTGAGGACTCTTTTCACCGCGGTGGGAGATGCTTCTCTAATGGCTTTTTAATTTGCACCTCATCAGTCCTGCAATAGAGTATTCCAGACGCAGAATGGATAGCGCTCACCTTATCATTGATTAGTCTTCCTCAGAGACTCTAAATGAGCCTGTCCATCAGAGGTGCTCATTTCTCTACAAAATAACACTTATTACCATAATGCCGTCTCTGGATCATTATAAATCCGGCTCTGTACTGCCTAACTGCCCTTTCAGCACACGTCTGCACTCATGCGTGTTACCGTGTGCGTGTGTTTTTATGCAAACTTTGCCTTGATTTATCAGGCCTGAATTGCTGTGGATTGTGAATAAAGGACAGCAGCTCGAAGAGAAGCGAGCCAGACGCTGCGACACATAAACGTGCAAGCATATAAATCTTGATGGCCACTCCACCTCTCCGCCTGTACAATAGAATCATGAGTCATGCGGTGATGCAAATTAACTGATGGGCCACATAAATTGTTATGATGACAAATAAAAATGTCAACATCAACACTTCGCCAGGTTGGAACACGTTTCATATAATGTGGCGGACGGCTGGAGTGAATCTAACAGTAGTGAGACATAAAAATGAAAGGTTATTGCTTTCATAGCTCAGGAATATTATGGAATATTTTATGTATATAAGTATTAGTCATTTGATATGTCAACATGCCTCAGATGTTTCAGCTAAAATCCCTTAGGAAAAATAAAAATTATCATAAGCGAGTCAACAGTTGAAATACAGTAACAGTACTGAATGTAGACAGCAGCTTAGATATTTTGCTCTTGTGAGAAATTATTACGACCTGTTTAAGATCTCTGACTTTTGATTGCAGACTTTTTCTAGGCAAATCTGAGCACAGTTTGATACATTCTTGAGATCCAGGAGAGAGATTTCATATTCCTTGTTGTTTGTGACAGTTACAGTGTCCAAATTTAGTTGTGATTTCTGCCACAGTGTTTTAGAGAACCACTTTATACTTTATACATTAGTCTTGCAACTTAATCATAGAGGGAAAAAATCAAGTAAAATCTAGACAGGAGACATCAGCAAATGTCTCCATTTGCCCTCTATTTTAATCTCATTGTTACCTAGGAGAAAATCTGAGATATGTGATTTTGTTGAGCATCATATTTGATACATCAGGCTTCTATGGCTTCTATAGTATGATATAGGAGAATATGGAGCTCATACTTGAGGATGAGCAAAAATATGCAATTTGGTGCACTTGCTGATTTATATGACCACTTTACAACAGCGTAGCAGACTACTTACATTAAAAATGCATATACTGAAAATATCAGTTGTCACTGTATCTCCCAATAGACTTTGAGTTTAAAGGAATAATTCTGATATTATTTGCTCATGTAATTTTAAAACTGCATACTTTGCATGGAAAATCCCATGCAAAATAAATCAATCCTCATGCAGTTCTTTGCTACACAACAGCAGTTCATAATGATCAAACTGGACATCAAAAAATGGGTAAATATGGCTCTTTCATGCTAATGCTCTTCATTTACTTTCATGCACTATATTCCAAGCCTTATGAAGTCAAATGAGCTTGTGCAAAGAAAACGCTTATAATCTGCCCTCTAAATCTTTCTAGCCTGTGTGATCACACCATTGTGTAGTTTCAGACGACTCAGAATATAGTGCACGAGTCATATGGACTACTTCTAGGGTGCTTTGAAGGTATATACAGTAGATTCTGATAGATGTAGAAGACGTAAAGAGATGTGTAATGATTGAAATTCTTTTACTTTCCTTTGGGAAAGGATGGCAGAGGAATTCCAATAACAGAATGTGGCAAGAAAAAAAAAATGCATGTGCAATCAGATCTCATTTGTATCTAGTTTATTTTTACATTATTCCAATTTGAATCAGATCCCAGAGGAGATTGCTTATATGTGCACACGGCATTTACATGCCAACCCACAGCATTCACTCGTACTCCCATCAGGTAACATGGAAATGGGGGAAACTGCGGAGTGAAATGAGCATGTAGGTCATGCAACAATTTCCTTTTTGACGGCTGTGATGGCAGTATGCAAATGCACACCCAGAGGGGTCGTAGGGGTTTGGATCTGTATAATTGTCTCTATTACTAGCAGGAGAGCGACTTTTATATGTCAAATGTTAGTGATTGCAGAAAAAAAATAGACAAGCATCTGCAGGGAGGGACGGTGATATCTTCAGGCTACTGTGACATTCTCAGAGGGGAAATTTCAAGAAAAAGTTTAACTGCGCTTTTAAGTGCCCCTTTGTACATTATGAAAGAGGGCAAAATGTAGAACAGCTTGTTAGCTGTGAATAACCGAAATCAAGTTAAATAAGTTCCACAATTGCAGGCGTGCTGATAACTGAGGGAGAATTTTGACCTTTTTAAGATGTATATTCAAAGCTCTCTGCAGGAAAGACTCCTCTTTTACTTGCTGATTAGGCTCTGATTCTGTTTCTTCAGTGCTGCTAGGATTTGAAAGCTGGCTATTTGTGGAAGGGAATACTAGCGTGCTGCATACTGTGCAGTATTCAGTGCATACTGCCAACTAATAGCGAGTAAGAGTTTAATATAGTATGTGACATTGCATGTTTCAAGCAAGAGCATGTCCCCCCATACGTTAGTCAGTTGTAAGATTTTGGCCTAGTTGGCCACTTTTAAAGGGATAAATGAAAATTGTCAACATTTACTCTCCACCATACTGTATTTTTTCAAACCTGCAGTGTTGGGAAGGTTACTTGGGAAGGAAATGTAATAGATTACAGATTACACATTACCTTATTTAAAATGTATTAAGTAGGGTCAATTACTATATTAAAGTAACTGATTTTGATTACGTCTCTAAATTTGTAATGAATGTTTTCGAATGTTAATCATTTTAAAACATTTAAAGCAGGACTCAACACTGATTACGGTCATTTTTTTCTAAATCCTTCATCACTTGAATTAGGATGATAATTGTTTATTTTTTTTTAAGCAAAGCAACCACAACATCAGACTTTATCAGCTCTTTTTACTTTCAGATCATTCTGAAGTTAAATGGAGATTTAAAACCATAAAAATAAATACTTTAATAGTTATGATACTGTTTTTGAAATCAAATATTTGCATAGATATGACAGTGGCATCAACACTGGCATCTAACAATGCTTGGGAAAAAAAAAAACTGTTAATCTTAAAAAAAAACAAACAACAACAACAACAACAACAACAACAAAAAACAGCATATACACAAACCCAAATAGTATTTTCTATTGTCATATAATATTGTGTCCTATTCTAAACTCCTGAAATATTGGTGTCTCATATTTTAAATGCAATTTGGGAAAGAAATGAATCAAATCTGTATGTGTGTGAAAATATTCAGATGTAGCCCAATTTTTTATCATTAACATTTTCATAAATAACTTTAATTACACATTTTATTCTCAGTAACTGTAACATATTACCGTAATATTTATTTTGTAATTAAATTATGTAGTTCTGTTATATGTAACTTTACTCCCCAACACTGCCAACCTATATGAGTTTCTTTCATCTATTGAACACAAAAGATATTTTGAAGAATGCTGGTACCCAAACTGTTGCTGGTCCCCATTAACATTTTATATTTGATTGTTATGTTTCAAGTCACCTTTAAAGTGATTAGTCTGTTTTAATGAGTATCTACAACTTATTTTGGTGTGTATAATAAACACTGTATGACCTTTTCCATTCACTCAACAAACTGTTACACAAGGTAGGTAAACTAAAACTAAAGTTCTACATCATTATTATGTAATCTCAATGCTTAACTTAAAATTCCCAAGTAAAGAACTGTATTGTTATTGAGTTTATAGAACTTCCTGTATTACTTGATGGAAGCACAGGCTAAATTTAAGTTGATACCTCAAGTTTTTGAGTTTTGTCAATGTTTGATGTTTTACAGTAACAGTATTCAGCATAGTGTGCTCTTGTATACTACACGTTTTGGTAGGTTTTGTTGTAGGCCAACTGGGTGATGTGTTTTATCTCTACAGGAGTAATTCAGCTAAAATTTGGTCATAAAATCCTTATTTCGTCTGTGGAACACAAAAGCACTTTGTCCTAGCTTGGCTTTTTTAGTGCAATTAAAGTTAATATGGACACTTAAGGCCGGCTGAACTCAGAAATGACAGTAAAAACACCATGGAAGCCCGACCAAGCTGTTATATGACTTCAAATATTGCCAATTTTAATGGTGTTGAGCCTTTTTCTGATTAGCATCCATCCCTTATCCCATATCTTTTATTGAATGGAAAAGAGCATATCAGACATTCAGAAACAAGTTTTCCATTTGTGTTCAACAGAAGAAAGAAAACTAAAGGAGAATAACTGCAAACACGAGAATTACCTTTCGGTTTAATTAGCCACTGGGTCGAGGGTTCAGGCAAATTCCTTCCTTTCTTTGATGAAGTCTCGTCGCGGTGCGATATAAATAGCATTAACATCCTGCTGCACAGTTTGTTTTTAATCTGCACCTTTAATCCAAGATGGATTCTGCTCTGTGCTTCTCACTTTAATTTCCTATCTCACTCCTTAAAGAGTGTTGAGAGAGAGAGAGAGAGAGAGAGAGAGGAGACCGCAAGGGCAGTAATGAAGCGATTTCTCTAATAAGGGAGGACTTCCTCTGACCCCCTGAGCTCAACCGTACCTTCAGCACTACTGTCTTCTGCTGTCACACTGTGAGTGTGTGCATGCATATGTGCATATGCCGCAGCTCAAGAGGGCAGCCGCTTTCAGCAGATAGGGTGCTAAGTGTCTATCTTTAACTGATGGAGGAAAATGGAAGAAAAACTGAAATAGTTGCATTATGTCAGTAGGACAGGAGAAGCGAGAGCTACAGTGGGTAAATAAGAGAAACGCTGCTGTTTGGGTGCACAAAACTGAAAAAGAAGAATTTTTTTTTTTTTTTGTAGGTTTTGTTTTCCAGTACAAATATCTAAACATTCTTGAATAAAGATGCATTGAGAAACAAAATGACTTTAGATGTTAATAAATCAGAATTAAGTGATTTCATGCTTAAAGCGAGATAATAGATAACAATATATATTATTAAGATAATAATAATAATAATAATAATAATAATAATAATAATAACTGAATTCAAAGGGGAAAACTTTATTTTTTAAAGTTTTTTAAAAAAAATTTAATTTAATTAATTAATTAATTTATTTTTTTGTATAAATTCGCTTAATTTGACATTTTTCAGAAAACAAGATTTAATAAATCAATTTTTATTTTTGGGTTAACTATGACATTAAGTCAGCAGTCATGTCCCTGCTGTTGTTCTAATGCCATATGCCCTTCTTTCTTTTTTTTATAAAATGTTCCCACTCTGGTCCATATCTAATGGTAGTGGATGGTGATCAGCATCAAGCAGTGTTGCCAAGCCCACGGTTTTATTACAAAATTGGGATACTTTTGTTGCTGCAGGTTGTTTTTTAGTCCCCCATTTAGATCTCCCCCATCCCCTGGAACACAATTTTATTGGTGGGGAAAAACACGATTGGGCTAGTTTTGGGTAAGTTTTGAATAGCAATTAGGCTAGTTTTGTTTCACAGATCTGGCAACCCTGGAATCGATGGAAAAGATGGAGAAGTATCACAGATTGGTCCCATGCAAACACATGTCATATATTTCAAGTCTTATAGGTGTATATGATAGTTTGGTGAAAAACTAGCTGAAATTTTGTATTATTTAATGAAAATCCTGACCTTAGCTGTTTGTCTCCGTGCACGACTGCGTGCTCACCAAGGAAAAACACACAAGTTGTGAAAAATCAAGATCCATGTAAAATCCATGTACTTTCTTCTCTGAAGTAAATACATCTGTTGTGTTCGTTGCAGCAACAAATTATCGTGTTTGCCACGCAATTATCATTCTGACTGTCAACTGGAATTCTGGTATGGAGATATTCAACATATTAGTGAAGAAAGTACATGGATGCTTTTTGAGATTTCTAGGCATTGTATTTCATGTTGCGCTTTTATTAATATTGATTCTCACAGCTTGTGTGTTTTCCTGAGTGAGTTGGAGTGAACTGCGGCGCTAATAGAGTCTCATGAACACACAGTCATTTACAGAGACCAACAGTCAAGGTCAAGATTTTCGTTTAATAGTTCATTAATTTTCAGTTTGTTTACCATTATACACCATCCTATACACCCAGAACACTTGAAATTTATGGAATGGACCATTCTGTTATACACTTCATTTTTTTTGCTTCTTTTGTAAAAAGCTTAATGCTGATCGCTATCCACTAGGGCTGGATATTGACACAAATTTCACAATTCGATTTGATTTTGATTCACATGCTTGTGATTTAATTTCGATTTTACATGTATATAGCTTTTTTGGATATATAACAGGTATAGTGCATGGCAAATTTTCTCAAGGAAAAAAAAATCTCTCAAATAATGCTGAGTAATGAGAGTCAGTTGGATATTTTACTATAATATCAATGGTTAAAATTAACAGATTTGTATACAGACACTTAAATTACACTCAAATGTTTCATAATAATAAAGTTATAATACTAACTTTACAATGACATAATTATATTTTTACTCCAGTTAATTTTTTGAAATATAAACATTTAATGTGCTGTCATAAAAAAATACTTGACGGATTTATTCAAACAAATTAAGTATTGAAGAACAGTACAAATCTTTTAAAAATTTTTAGCAAATTGCTTCTCTTCAGTTAATTTTTCTAGGTGTCTAACGAGTTTATGGTCACTGATTTTTTTTAAATTTTTTATTTTATTTTGTTTTATTTATTTATTTATTTTTTTAGGTAAATATGATGTTACATAGCATTGTTTGCAATCTGTTATACTATCATCTTTCTCTTTCTCTCTTTCTTTTAACATACCTTCAGATGTACATTCGTGTTTATTTCATACTGTAACTGCCATTAAAGCAGAGGAGATGACTAGTTCACGTCCTTCTCTTGACCTGAGGCACTACAGCGATCTGTCACTCCACATTAAACAGCACCAAAACGGTATTTATTATTTGAATATCATAATAAAATGGACAGAATTTGGACAGAATGGACAGAATCAAAAGTAACAAAGCACAAAGCTAGTGGGTGAACTGTCCCTTTTAGTCATTTTGCTTTTCCAAGTAGGCTACATTCTTTTATTTTCATTTTCTTTAATGTTTAGATGTTGTACTGGAAAACAAGACAGAAGTACAAGTATCAAAGTCTTTTTTTCCCCCGTGCAGTTCATCTGAAAGAAAAAGTTGTCTGATTCAATGAACATATATTGATAAAGTTTTCCAGAGTTGCATTCCAAGTTGCATCACACATCTGAAAGATGCTCTGAGTTTTATTTGAGACAGTTGGTGGCAAGTGAACTAGATATCCTCAAAGCAGAACTACTCTTTTTTTTTTTCTGGGTTATGTCTGTGAAATAATCACTACTTTTAGACAGATAAAAATTCTAATTGCAAAGTCTGCACACATTTCTGCTAATGTCTGTGTTTTCTTAAATAACAGTGTGTAAATGATAGGTCTATTACACTATTTCAGATAAAACATCCCTAATCAGCACGTATAAGCAAAATTAACTCTGGTCAGACAGTCTCTTCCCAAGTGTGTGGTTCCTGGACAGAATAACCTCTAATGTGAAACAGACAAGTCTACATGTGACTAGGTGAAATTTGATAGTAAAGAAGTAAAAAGTCTCAATATATGACAGATGGAGGAGGGGTTGAAAAATGACATCAGAGGCATGTTAGTTTTGCTAACAACTGTTCAGAAGTTTGAGATCAGTAAGAAAAATTATCACAAAACATCAGCAAGGATGCTTTAAATTGATCAACATGACAGTAAATACTTTGAAATTGTTACAAAAATGATTTAAATTGTTACAAAAATAAATGCTGTTCTTTTGAACTTTCTATTCATCAATGAATCCTGAAAAAAATCAGTTTCTAAAAAAAATAAAATAAAATAAAATAAATCAGCACAATTGACTGTTCGCAAAGAGCTTGACTGACAGGCAACAAACTAATGAGGGTGGGCTTTTGTGAAGGGTCAGTTGTTTTCAAAACTGATAATGATAAGAAAGTAGGAGTAATGAAGGAGTAATGATGCTAAAAAAAAATCAGCTTTGCATCACAGAAATAAACTACATATTAAAATATGTTCCAATAGAAAACAGTTATTGTAAGTTGCAATAATATTTCAAATTTTTACAGTGTGACCGTATTTTTGATAAAATAAATGCAGCCTTAAAAAAAAAAAAAAAAAACTTACCAACTCTAAACTTTTGAATCTCTCTCTCAATGACAATGACATACTGTATACTGAATCATTTAACTATTATTATATTTTATAACATCATGGAAGTCAATTGAGTCAGGGTGGATTTCATGTTGACTTTAACACTGCTTTCGATCCAAGTAAATACAAGGATTGCGCATCTTATGCAAAGAGTGTGAGACTCCAGGAAGGACGGAAGCACAGCGTAGGATTATCTGTAATGTTTTATTCTTCTCACACACATGATACGCAATACTCTGAGGTGATATGAATGGCTTCTTCAGGATATGACAACGCAGGTTGACTTTCTTATGTGAAGACACTTAATATTCTTCAGAATGCCACACATTTTATATGATAGTTATGAGTCACCAATCCCGAATGCAGATTTTACAGTAGTTGCTTTTTAAATATGAAATATGATACAGAAACACTTTTTTAATTTACATTGATCTATCTGATTTGATTATTCACAGCTCATGAAACAAATCCCTCTTCACCTTGCAGTGGAATCCATTTCGCATGTAATGCACATATATGTACTATTAGCATCTTCACTGTGATCTGTCAGTCTGCAGGCTCCTGACACAAAACACACATTGCTTTCTCCCTCGGAAAATGCCGCAGACTCTGAAAAATGTGCCAACTGCTGTCTATTAATACACCTTGCCTTTTTATCTCATCCATTTAGTCTGTTGTTTTAAGATTGCTAATAAACGTGACGCCTGTGTAAACACCGTCCTTGGCTTACTCCTGGGAAGAGCCGCGTGCATTTTAATTTGGAGTGCAAATTTAGAGTAATTATTGTTAGGCCTGTTTTGTTGCAGGAAGTGATGGAGTTATCACTTAATTGATACTGCTGTTGCCTAAATCATCAGCCTGAGCCACAATCACAATTAAAATAGACCTGCTCACACAGATTCCTTTTGATCAATATTTGCCAGTATTTTAAATTGAAAGTATACATATAGAGAGAGAGAAAAAAGAGAAATGTTATTTTAAGAAAATGATATATATATATATATATATATATATATATATATATATATATATACAGTTGTGCTCAAAATTATTCATACCCTTGGTAAATATGATCAAAGAAGGCTGTGAAAATAAGTCTGCATTTTTTATCCATTTGATCGTTCATTTAAAAATTTAAAAAAGTCTAACCTTTAATTGAAGTAAACAAAAGTGAAAGTGGGGGAAAATCACATTAGGAAATAAATATTTTTCTCCAGTACACAATGGCCACAATTATTGGTATCTCTAGAAATTCTTATGATTAAAATATCTAATATGAAGTATATTCCCATTCATATTTGTAGTTCTTATCACACCAGGGTGACTAGGAACATGAAGTTGTCCAGCCTTGGCTTCCTGTTTCACAGGATTATAAATATGAGGAACACAAAGGCCAAATTCCCTTAATCATTGATCACAAGGAGTAAAACCAAAGAATACATTTCTGATGTGCAGCAAAAGATTGTTGAACTTCACAAATTTAGAAAGTGGCAGTAAGAAAAGAGCTAAAGCATTAAAAATCCCCATTTCCACCATCAGGGTAATAATTAAGAGGTTCCAATCAACTAAAGATATTACAAATCTGGAAGATGACGTGTGTCTATATCATCCTAATGCACGCTGAGGAGGAGAGTTTGAGTGACCAAAGACTCTCCAAGGACCACAGCTGGAGAATTGCAGAGATCAGTTGAGTCTTGGGGTTAGAAAGCCTCAAAAAAAAATAAAAATAAATAAATAAATAAATAAATAAAATAAAAAAAAAAATAAAAATCCTCCACAAAAACTCCAGCATATTCAGTTGTCAGACATGACTGGAACTTCAAATAGCACTGGCTTCTATGGTCAGATGAAACAAAAAAAAAAAAGAGCTTTTTAGCAGCAAACACTCAAGATGGGTTTGGTGCACACAGGGATAAAAAAGTACCCCATGTGTACAATGAAATATACTGCTGTATCTTTAATGTTGTGGGCCTATTTTTCTGCAGGAGGTCCTGGACATCTTGTTTAGATTCATGGCATCATGGATTCTATCAAATACCAACAGATACAAAATTAAAAACTGATTGTCCATGCTAGAAATCTTATAATGGGCCGTGGTTGGATCTTCCAACAGGACAATGATCCACAAACAAACATCAAAACCAAAACAAAAAATGGGTCACTGAGAACAAAACCAAGCTTCTGCCATGACCAACCCAGTCCTCTGACCTGAACCCTATAGAAAATGAGTGGGTGAACTGAAGAGAAGCAGCACTAACATGGAGCTGTGAATCTGAAGGGTCTGGAGTGATTCTGGATGAAGGAATGGTCTTTGATCTCTTGTCAGATGTTCTCCAAACTTATCAGGCATTATAGGTGAAGATTCAGAGCTGTTATCTTGGTAAAAGGAGGTTGCAAAAAGTATTGAATAAAAGGGTGCCATTAATTGTGGCCAATGTGTATTAGAGAAAAACATTTATTTCATAATGAGATTTCTCTCCCATTTTAAATTTTTATTCTCCAATGAAAGGTTAGAGTTTTGTAAATTTTTAAAATAAAAGATCAAAAGGATTAATAATATGGACACCGGCATAAAAAAAATACATTTTATATTTTAAAAAGTTTTATACATATTAGTTTTTATCATATAGCAAAAAACTTGAAAAAACGTTTTAAAATATAAAATGTATGTTCATGTGCAACAGTTATGCTAAAAACACTAAAAATATGATTTATGCTATGCCATTAAAACAGCGACATCTGCTGAGGCACACCATGCTGCGTTGTCACGGGAACATCAGCTGAAGATGAGGAAATGACTTCTCTCACTTTGCCAAGTGCATTCCAAACGACTACATAATGGCACGCATGTGCCCTGTTCACTCCAAAGTCCCCACTCAAAGGGGATAGGGATGATCACTTCCATTCCAAGATGTACAATTTTTTCTTATTTTGTAGAAATATAATTTTTTTTTTTTTTCATTTAGTACTGGCCTTCGGAAGCAACAGAAGATACTTGCATGTTTCCCGGAAAACAAATTAACTACAATTTACCTTGATCTTCAAATTCAAAAAGTTTTCACCCCCCGGCTCTTAATGCATCTTATTTCCTTCTGGACCATCAGTGAATGTTTGAACCTTTTTTAATAGTTGTGTTTGAGTCCCTCAATTGTCCTCAGTGTGAAAAGATGGATCTCAAAATCATACAGTCACTGCTTGAAAGGGTTCAAATATGCAAAAGATGCTGGAAACCTGAAGATTCTGCAGGACATGGAGGATTTTTCTGAAGAACAGTGCTCAGTTTAACTGTTCAGAACAAACAAGGGACTCATGAACAACCATCACAAAACAAAAAACAGTCTTGGATCATCCAGGTAACCACACACAGTATTAAGAACCAACGGTTCACAAACTTTTGCATGGGGTTATTTTAATAATTTCAGCTATTTTTTTTTTTTTTTTTTTTTTTTGTCTTGTGGACTAAATGTAAACATTTTATGTAAAATATCTTACTCAGGACAGTACTAAAAAAAAAAAAAAAAAAAAAAAAAATTGCATGCATTTTTGTATGATCTCTCTTATTTTGTTAAAATTACTCACATTTTCACAGATTCTACAAGGGGTTCACTAACTTTCAAGTGGCACTGTGTGTGTGTGTGTGTGTGTGTGTGTGTGTGTATATATATATATATATATATATATAATATTCTTAAAATAACATTTCTCTCTTTGTCACTTAATTAATTTGTGGCTTACAAAGTATTTATACATTTTTATACATATTTTTGCTGATTAATGCTGAATAAAAATATATAGTAGACATAATAAATCATGAATAATTTTCTGCATGAAAAAATTATATATGACATTGCAAAATATATGCACAGATACAAAAATAAACTTTTCTTCATGCTATGTATGTATGCAAGCAAGCGTGTGTGTGTATGCATATATATATATATATATATATATATATATATATATATATATTCAGGGCTTGACATTAAGCATTCTTATGTGGTTGTCCTTCGGACAAGTAAATTTGTCATTTACTTGTCCGAGTATAAAAGTTACTTGCCCAGAGAGAATTTTTTATTTTTGTATATATATATATTTTTAATTGAGTTATAAATATAATTATTT
Organism: Spinibarbus caldwelli; assembly: GCA_039654775.1. Lineage (NCBI taxonomy): Eukaryota > Metazoa > Chordata > Actinopteri > Cypriniformes > Cyprinidae > Spinibarbus > Spinibarbus caldwelli. The sequence continues at coordinate 12,352,808 of CM077226.1, read as the reverse complement.
ATTGTAGTTATACAAAACACATTTAGTTTATTTATTTAGATTTTTCTTTTTAAATAAAATAATAAAGTGTGATAACACTGTTATATTTTAAAATAAAAAGGGAGTATTAATTACAAATACAATTATTTTATATTAAACTTAAAAATAAAATGCTAATATTTACTTCTTTTTTTATATATGAATTTTCAAACTTAAATTTTATTTTTTTAATTAGTTCAATTTAATCAGACAATTAGTATAATAAGACATTTGGGCTGTTACCACACAAATGAAATCAGTATCAACAAAATTCATCTTTGCAATGTAGGAAACACAGAAGCTGCATCTGAAGTGGAATAGTATTTACCCACTGTTTAATGCAGCTCTGAGGGACATGGAATGCTTTACTCTGGAGTTACAAATGAATAAATAATGTTTCGATTCATAAAACGTTGAATACTGATATTTGAAATATTAAACAAAAAATTAAAAAATACTGTAAATGTGAAATTAAAACCACCAGTAGGTGGCATCAAGTCACTGTTTATAAGTGAGTCATTGCGACTGAACTGAATCATTTAAACGGTTGATTCATTCAGGAACGAAACGCCGTCATGTTGCTCAGAGACGCAAAACAGTGCTGTGGCTGTGTTTGGAATGATTTTTGTTGGTGAAACAGCAGAAACAGGAAATATGGTGTCTAAAACGTAAGTCTCTTAATGTTAACTTCTTGTTTATTGAACTCTTGCATAAAATCACATTTGTAATCATGATGGTTTTTGGAGCAAAAAAATAAATAAAAAACTGCGCTCGATCTTCGTGTGAAACTATATGAAATTATATAAATATATACATTTTCTGCTCCCATATCTTGAATTTTCTGATCATTCTTCATGCATTGTAATACTGAATCATGCAGTGAAAGAATGCACTCGCACGTGCGCTAGTCTAACCTAGACGACTTTACGGAATGTATGCGCGCACTCTGTAGGTGTGTTTTGTTTGATTCTTGCAAGACACTCGTTAAAACAACAATTACGAAATTATCGCAAACGATATATATCGCACACCCTATAACAAAGGCTATATCATAAATAAAGGCAGTCATTACTGTTTTTGGTATTGACTTTTTCAAGTTGCTTGTCCGACTGGGCAAGCAAATTTCTCTTTCACTTGCCCGTCCAAAACATTCACTTGTCCTGGACAAGCGTTAATGTTGAGCCCTGATATATATGTGTGTGTGTATATATATATATATATATATATATATATGTGTGTGTATATGTATATATTGCATGAAAAAAACTGATCGCTTTTTGTATCTGTGCCTTTAATAAATAAAAATATATAAGACATTAAATGATTGAATTAAAGTGTTGGAAATGAAAAAAATCAGAAACACAACTTCACAATGCATTATGGTAATGAGTGTTGTGTTTAATTTGCAGAAAAAATAAATTTCACAATCCAGACAGTTCTAAAATATGCTTAAATTTCTTTATGTAAAATATGATTTATTATATTTTATGACTGAGATTCACTCAGCAAAAAAACTGTTCTAGAAAAGTCATGTTGTGACAACTTGCTGCTTGCTTGAAATCGAACTTGCTGTTTTCCATGAAAAAATGTGCATTCAGTCTGAAAGAAAAAAAACAAAAACAAACAAACAAACAACAACAACTAAAAAAAAAAAAAATGCTTAAAATTGCAACTCCAAGTGCATGTTACTTCATGGTTCTGGAGGCAAAGTATCCTTATCAGCAATAGAAGCAAACAAGCAAGCAAGTATCCACTTTGGAACTTTCAGCAGGGATGAAAAAATGAGCAATTTCATGCTGAGATTAGAAGTGTGAAGCCAAGGAGGAAGTGCAACTGACAGACTAAAAAAACTATCTCAATTATTAGGGTCACCAGAAGATTGGAGAAGTCAGTCACAGTAATGAAGTACAGGTTAAAGCAGAGCTTGATGTACAGTGTTTATGCCTTTCAAATTCAAGATGCATATTCCACCAGGTTGTCCTAATGAATCAAAACATAAAATGACAACAGCTGGTTTTGAATTGGGAAAACTGTCAACTGTACAGGAGATCGACTGAAAAATTAGCACACGAACAGCATGCAAAAATGATGTTTATGAAACCGCAAAATTTATTCTGCTTATGGTGTTACAAATCAGTTTCATAACAACTACAGTACTGATCTTAAAATACTCAAGCCTCCCTAAAAAACCAGACATGTTTTAGACCAATTTTTATTTATTTTTTTTATTTTTTGTATGGGTGGATGGAGAGATGAATCATGTAGTTTATTGGTCCCTGAGGGATAATATAAGCTCTAAATGCCTTCAGCAGGATGCATATGAGCATATGCCTCACTGTATATTTCTATAATTTGGGAGCTTTCGAAACTGGTGGGAAGATGATTGACATCTTTATGAAACTATCAGGCACAGTAAAATGTGACATTCTCTGAATGTCACACATCAGCACTTGGAGACAAGCCAGTAGCATCGCTTTCATCATTATGGTGACACAAGTTAAGGCAGTGGCTCTCAGCTGGTTTCACTGTATTGGACATCAAGGATAGGATAGGAATAGGATGATTTACTGTTTTGGTTAGTGTAAATGTCTTTTGGCTATATTGTAATACACAGATAGTTTTTATTGGATGGGAAGTTTTTTTCCTTCCTTTTAATAAGCCTGTTTATTGCTTTGCACTAACTTTGCATGATTATGTGGTTAGTTGTATTTTATTATGGCTGTGAATCAATGTTTATGCCTGCTAATTAATATAATTAAATTAATTACGCCAATTAATCCGTCAAATTAATCAGAATTGATTGCAAATATCTGTTGAGAAGTCATTCAATTATAATTTTCATTTCAAAGCATTTAATAGACAACAGCTGGCTTTAGAAGTCCATGTATTGTTAAATAAATGTAGACTGATGTTCAGTTATATGGAAATAAAGTATATGACTGACCTAAAGTTCAGTTCATTTTACAATGGAATCTTCATAGCTATTTATGGTACATTCATTTGCATTGACTTATTTTGTTTTTGTATTTTTTTCTCGGTCTTCATACACATTTGGCTGTTGCATTGTATTTCACATTAACATTTGCTTTCATTCTGTTCTGCAATGTTTTTAAGCAGACTCACAAAAAACATAAATGGATACTTCATGCTTGAATTTCCATGATGGTTACGGAGTTTACATAAATATTAGGGGGCATGATAAATTGCATCAGATTTTAAAATAATTAATCACACTAAATGAACGTTAAATTGATAAGCCTAATTTGCATTTTCCCCCTGCTTTCTTTGACCCTTTCAATATGGACCATCAGTTGAGGCCTGATGCAATGCATGCAGAAAAGTGTTTCAGCCTGAAAAATACAGTGAGGATTTGATAGATGCTTGCAACCTCACATCTCATGTAGTGTGACCTACTATCGCTATGCTTTTCTCTTGGGGTGGGACAGAAAGTCAAATTGGGTACAATTAAGGTGTGTATCTTCCCCATAAAAAATGTCATGCATTATCTGGTTAGGTTTGTAAAAACTTTTATGAGGGTACTTTTAATAATTTTGCATCACCCAAAATGATAAGAGAGACCAGAGTCAATTCGACACAAACACGAGAAAGAAAGATAAATAATAAGATGCATAAATGAGTACTCCGCTCATTAAATGTCAAAACTGAATACGTGATGACCCATTATAACACAGAGCTCCAAAGATGTGATCAAATGAACAATGTAGCAGCCCCAAGCAGGAGTTAAAAGACTAGGCAATAATTGAAGGTGATGGAAAACATGAATATGTACATTGATTTCCAACAGCTGGTACTGGTAAAGGGCATGTAGTCATGCAGCATAATGCGTCTAGAAATAGAAAAAAAAACAATGCTTTGTACAATAAAGCTCCATAATTTAAGTCCATAATTACTGAACGTTGTTTCAGTTCCGTCTCGTTCCATGATAAACACAAGGCTTATAATAATGACTCACAATGATGTCATTGTGAGAGTTGTTTCATGTCAAGAAGGCTTCGTTTCTGTAAGGCAACTACAGATGACACTACTCTGCAAGGATTGTTAGCAATAAATTAGATTTAATTGAGGGAGACCATCGAGAGAAAATTATAGAGCTGGTTGAAAAGCACTTAAGGGTTGTAAAATCAAATAAACTACTACGATGGGTCAAAGGATGAACTTGTTTACAACTTTTACACATTACTTATCAGTGTGAACGAAGGTAGCAGAATTTAAACTCGTGTCTTATTGAACACATGCACTCTGCAGTGTGACACGTCTCTGACAACTTCAATTTAAAAGAATAGTTCACTTAAAACCAGCGATTCAAGTGGATTATCATTTATTTATTTATTTAGAGTTTGAGATGATGTCTAGTAGTATGGCATTTGCATTTGAAAGAGGAGGTCATGTGATTTTACTTATTTTATCGACTTAATTGACCTTGATTGATTGGCTTTTGGCAGGTTAGTAGACTTTCTCATGAGCAGATAGACAGGTAGATGGTGGGTAGAAAAGTTTAACACAGGGAGCTGTCACACTAAGACACATTTAATTTTCACTGAGCAGGCACAATCCCTGAAAGTGGATGTGAACTGCTTACTTCTTTCATACTTTTCATAATAGTGACTAACATCCTGTGTGATGTTGATCGATGTTGACTTTAAAATCTTATATGAGGGGCACAAAATGGACAATTTTCATTATTTACTCTTTCTAAACCTTTATGCTGTTATTTGTTCTGTAGAATATGACAGGAGAATCTTAAGTTTTTATTTTTTCCATTGACCATTCATAGTGGCCGTGTCTGTCAAGCTCCAAAAAATGACAAAACCGTAAAAGTTCATACGACTTGTGCTGCTCTCAGCTAAAGATTTGGAATAGAGACAAATTACATTCATCCTAATTTCATGAGGGGAAGGGGTTGTCCTTTTTACAGCTTGATTGATGTGGTCACTGAACTATTGTTGTATGAAAAAGTCTTTATGTAAAGATTCTTCACATTTCTCCTTTAGAGATCTACGGAAAACAATTAACCACATGTTTGGAATGACTTGGCGAGTGACTAATGAGAGAATTTTTGCTTTTAAGTGAACCATTCCTCTACTCATGCAATTAAATGTGAGCATTTCAAAGATGTAATTCAAAGGAGTGACAGGGAGAAGGAGAGAAGGTTTACGGGCTGTCATACTCTTAAAAAAGTTTACCTCTGACTCCCCGGTGCAGAGAATGCGTTTTTTTAGCGGTAGGTCATACCTCGCACTCTCTGGAGCCCGAGATGGTGCAGGTGCACGCCCCGTTAACCAGAGAGTTCATGGTCTCGGCATTGGCATGGTTGTAGCTTAGATAATATTCTTGCAGTTGAGAGTTGATGTTGTGCTCAGGCTCTCGAGTCTTTTTCCTGCGCTTGCGTCGAATGGAGTGCTGTTGGAGTTGCCTCATGCTGTTAGGGTATCGTCGCCACGACACGTAAATCACTAATAGGATTAAAGACACAGAGAGAAATAGGGCAACGCTGCCAGCGATGATCTTGTGGAAGGTCATATGTTCAAACTCAGGTTCGGGGGTGAAGGGTAGGCTGCTAGGTGTTACCGATAGGGGTGGCAGGAATTCATTGTTGGACTGAACAGGGAATAAAACCTTTGGGGTGACTATTTGCACGTGGGTAACTTGAGAAAGCTGTCTAGTTGTGGTGCGTTGGGTTGTAGTGGTGGTTGTGGGTGGCTTTGTTACATAAAGAGTTGTCGTAGTAGTAGTCAAAAAAAGAGTTAATTCCGTGGTCGGTTCCACGGTGAATATCTCCTCACACACCGAGTTGTTCCTCACTGCGTCCATGACTCTTTCTCCCTGAAGGGATTTGGGAGTGCTGCAAATAATGCTGGCATCTCTAGTTCCCCTGAAGTTTCTCAGCCATGACACCAGAGGGCAGATACTATAGCGACAGTCCCATATGTTTCCTGCCAGGTTGATAGTGCTAATGGAGATCCACGATGAAACAACTTCTTGGGACACGTTGCTGATCTTGTTAGACTCCAGATTGAGCGTATGCAAGTTGGGCAGACACCTAAAAATAGCAGGATCCAAAACTTGAATCTCATTGCCAGATAGATCCAATTTCTGTAAAGTGTGCCAAGTCCAAGGCGAACCTTGGACGACCGTCCGTATGCGATTCCATTGCAGATAAAGAGCCTGCAGATTTAAAAGGCGTGGAAATAGGAAAAAGTTAATCCTGGAAAATTGATTGTGTTCAAGGTGAAGTTCGGTCAGCCTGAGCAGTCCCAGAAAGGTCGTACGTGTTATAGTCCGTAGGCGATTGTAACCCAAATCTAGAAACTCCAGGCTTCGACATTCCATAAAAGTACGGACAGGGATGGTTTTGATGCTGTTTGATCTCAGGTGAAGATTTTGAAGCTTGCGTAGTCCGTAAAAATGCCCCGGCATCAAGTCCTGCAGCTGGTTGTAGGACAGGTCAAGGTTGCGCAGGTTTGGGACAGTCTCAAAGGTGCTGTTTTGCAACTGCGCAATCTTGTTAGAACTTAGGATTAGTTCCTTTAGCCTGCGAAGTCCTTGGAAAGCCAGTCTATCCACTACGCTGATCGAATTGTGGTCCAGGTAGAGCCAAACCAGCTGGTTGAGGTGAGCAAACTGGTAAGGTAGCAACAACAAGAGGCTGTTGTACCGCAGGGATAGACCCTGGCACCCTAGAGAGATGTTCTCCGGGACGTCTTGAAAGGCGCCAGACTCGCAGTAAACAATCTTGCCTTCGCAGCGGCAACTCACAGGGCACATCCGCTCCCCCTTGCTGAGCAGCAGGAGAACAGAAGCATGGAGAAGAAAACATGACAGGCGCCCTTCCCAGAGTAAGGGCCCTGCGGAGAGACACAGACAGAACACAGACAGACAACATTTGAGGTGAGTTTTAGTATTCACCCTAGAGAGCACAGGTTTGCAAGTGACAGAGTGGGTGCGCTCATCCATTATGCACAGCCTCATCTTTATCATCAAGGAAAACGATTCATGACTGTGATGGATGGGGAACATCCTGTAGAGTGTGCAGAGTGTTTTCAAGCTATTAAGACGTAATGCATGAAATCTAAAAAAAATAAATAAAATTGCACTGGGGATCCTCTAATTGAATATGAGAATTCAAGCGGAATTATCCATCATTTAGCACTACACCTTTTAATGTACCCTAGTTTTAGCCAAAATGGAAGCGAGTGGGAAGCGAAGAGGGTGCTTTAAATGAATGGAAATCAATGAGATCCACTTATCAGAGCAGAGCTAATCAGCATATGTCTAACATAACATGGAACAGTTCGTCGTTTCTCATACACCCCCTCAAAAGATTTAACTAATGTTGCAGATTAAAAATAACATTCACAATCTACGTAGCTCAAAGCACCCGAACACCGAATGCATCTTAGTCTTCACACTAAATTAAGTATGAGAGAAAGGCTACATCAGGGTCATCCGTCTCAAAGTTTGCTTGTATCATTAGCAAGTAACACATGACAAATAAGTTTCCCACTGTTCTGCTGCTTTGCATTGATGCTTTAACAAGAAGAGATGTGCAACAGCACTGGGGCATACCAAACGGTTTACACAGTCATCAATTTTATATAACAGTGTCCTATTGGGGCAGTAAATATGCTTCATCCTGTGGCTAAGGGCCAGTCACCCATCTCCTGCTGACTAGTTATTGGAACAGAGAGATGGCATTGAGACCACATCGCTTCCCTTAGCAGCAGAGATCATTAGCGACATGGTCTTAATGGATAAAGACCCATAAGAATGTGGTAATTCTTCCAACATGAGACTTCGCAACCAAGCGAGCTCGCTGTATTCCCTACTGGCATTTATATAGAAAGAAGACAACATTTTATAAGTAATTATATGACCCATTAATACCGCACATCCTTTTAATTGGGGACAACAAATTCGACGAGAGCAGCGCTCCCACTGAGATATGGATTGATTTTCCTTGAGGGTATTTCATGAGCAGTGGGCTACTCGATGGATTTGGTACATTTTCTATTGCTTGTTATTAAACTGGTACAACAGGAAAGAACTTCATCCAAAAAAAGGCTGCATGTGAACCTTAGCAATCAATCTCCACGTCTGGCTGTTAAAGAAATCAATGAGCAAATTAAACCTTTGAGAGTCATTAGAAGCTAAAGATTTGCAGAGCTGATTCGCTTAATGTTTTCCTCTCACTGTTTCCTCTAACTGTTTAAAATCAAGAGCAGATAAGGATGTTTTTAAAAGCATATATGCCTGATGTGTTTGCAGTGGAGGGAGAGTTTTTTTTTTTAAGCTTTGCTGCATTTTCCTGACTACCCACATGATAGAATATGTTGATTTTCTTGAATTAGGTTGCTTGCACTCAACATGAAATCAAAACTGATCTGTTTACTTTATCAATACACAATCCTGGTCTTAATTAGTGTTTGTAATATTTCATCAAAATGGAATAAGTTTCGCCTCTGGTTTATACACTGCAATTTAAAAGTTTGGCATTAATACGATTTTTAATGTTTTTGAAAGAAGTCTCTTATGCTCAATATAACTACATTTATTTGATTAAAAATACTGAAAAACAGGAATATTGTGAAATGTTATTAGAATTTTAAGAAAATGTTTTTCTAATTTTATATACTTTAAAATATAATTTATTTTTATGATGCAATGCTGAATTTATCAGCCATCAGTGTCACATGATCCTTCAGAAATTATTCTAATATGCTGAAAAGCTTTTCTAAGAATCTAAGTGTTTACTGCTTTTTTTTTTTAAATCAATCTAACACATCCTTGTTGAATAAAAGTATTACTTTTTCAAAAAAATAAATAAATAAATAAAAATTCTGACCCCAAATTTTGAATGATAGTGTATATTGTCGCAAAGGATTTGTTATAAATAAATGTTTTCTTTTAAACTTTTTATTCATCAAGAAGTCCTGAAAAATATCAAAAATATAGTGAAAAATATAGTGTTCCTGTGGCTCAGTGGTAGAGCATTGCGTTAGCAGCGCAAAAGGTCGTGGGTTCAATTCCCAGGGAACACACATACTGATAATTGTAAAATGTATAGCCTGAATGCACTGTAAGTCGCTTTGGATAAAAGCGTCTGCTAAATGTAAATGTATATATCATAGGTTCCAAAAAATATTAAGCAGCACAACTGTTTCCAACGTCGATAATAAATCAGCATATTAAAAATAGCAACTAAATTTTGCCAGTAATTACAAAGAGAGAATGAGCAACCCATTGAATTAACAAATTTACAATTTGACAAATCTATCTATGTATCTATCTATCTATCTATCTATCTGAAATGTATCACATTATTAGTAAAACGGGTTGCAAACATTGCTTCATCTTTTGCTGCTCCCTGTCTCTTACCTCAATGTCTCACTATAGAGGCCATAGTTGTGATCTGATGGATGCACAAGATGACATGAAGAATTTACTGTGGAACTGTGAACTTTTCACCTGTGTCACCACCTCTTTTTAACAGACAATTTTTGAGGAGCCCAAAGAAAACTAATTGACATTTGAGACACTCGTGTCCATGTTTCTGTGGTTCAGAAGGCCATTAACAGGCCCTTCGACATCAGGACGAGGAGAGAGGCTGAGAGAACGAGGGCTGCCATCTCCCTTGGCAAAAAGACAAGTTGATATTTCAAATGAATGCTGCAGTGTTCCATTACCCTGACATGGAGAGTAATACACGGGCCGGACTCAGCAGGAGATGATTAAGAAACAAGACGAATGCGATGAGGGTTTGAGAAATAATGTAGCTGGGTAACAAACCAAATAAAGCAAAATGTGGCAGACAGGCCACATTTACCCAGTTCTTCAGGTACACAAGTGTATTTACATCTTTGGCGCTGGCAGAGAAGGCTGTCTTTATCCAAAGAAGAAAACTAACCAACACAGCTAGAAATGCACCAGATGGAGAGAGGTCAAGATTTACTCTAGAGTAAGCATTTGTGTTCAAATTAGAGACGTCAATTGAATTTAGTACAATTAATTACATAAGTAACTTTTAATGAATGCATTATCTTCGTTTGGGAGATTTTCTTAGCTAATATTGATAAATGCAATCAATTTGAAAATGATTAATTAAACGGCATATCATGCAATTAATTCACGTTGACTGACAGCCCTAGTTTAAACTTTGAAGGATGTTGCTTGATGTCATGCTTTGTGGTAGAATAACTTTCACTCAAGCATCAATTCCCAGTCCACAGAATGAGTTCCCAACACTTTCCAATGAGGTCTATTAAAGTCTCCTTTTTCTAAGACTGTCTGTCTGCAGGGACTTCCCTTCCCAATGGACTCTCATCGCAAGGAGTTTGCTTTGCTTTTGTAATGCTTTTTTCTCTGTGTCCTCAGAGTTTAACGTTTAAGGGCATAGCTAATCCTAATTTGAGTCTATTGTGTGTCATTCAATCATAAGAAAAACCGTTCTGATTGAAATACAAGCCTTGTCAAGAGCCATAGGGGAGGGCAAACTAAACCTTGCCTGAGGAAAAGGTGAAAACATATTGTGGTTCTGAGAATTTCATTATTTTTGTCAGTGGTGAAGCTGAAAATTAACAAGCATTCAACCCCATCTGTTCTCTGTTCAATTACTATAGTTTAACTGTTGCACTCAATGCCAAGGTCATGGGTTCAAATCCCAGAGAGCATACATGCTTATGGAAAAAATATCTTGATTGCACTGTTGCTCTTTTTCAGAAACCTGTTTTGTTTCTGTAGTGTGATTCGTTTAGCGAAACAGCATATCCAATGCTACAAAAGGGTGAGACTTTATTTTTATGATTTTAGGGTTTAAAGTGGGCATTTCGTAGTAAAATAGTGTCATAATGTGAGTTTGCAGTGGGTTTGAAGGACTACTCCCCTCCTGAAACACTCACTTTTGAGGAGGCTTTGAGGACTGGGACGTGGAGGCGTGAAGGTCAAGTTCACTCCAGAGCATCTCTACTTATCCCAGTTGAAAAACTGCGTTTTCAAATCCTTGCTGTCATTGTTTATTTTTATAATTACATAGGCTGCATTACCTACACTCTCGGACAAAAAGGTACAAAAGCTGTCACTGGGGCAGTACCTTTTCAAAAGGTAAAAATATGTACCAGTTAGGTACAAATATGTACCTTCAAAGTACATATTATGGACCCTTTAGCCGCCCCAGTGACAGCTTTTGTACCTTTTTTTGTCAGTAACTTAAAAACTACTGTATGCTTAAATAACTATTTGACTTTTGGTTAGCATTAAAGTCTAAGTGACATAAAACAAAAGGAAAGTTGACAGAATGAGATCTTACGTTTAAATGAAAAAATATGATTACTATGTATGTATTTATTTATTCTTGATTAATACATTTAGAAACATTCATGGATGAATTAGTAATAATAATAATAATAATAATAATAATAATAATAATAAAATAGAAACATATTACATAAAACATGTTGACTTTTAAATGTTTGCCAAGTGAGTAAACTGTATTGTGGCTACTTCTGCAGTCTGGGCAAAGTAACCAGTCATAGATAACTCTATTAAAGCTACTTTGATGTGCATGACTGGAATATCAAAATATTCTTAATGCGGTTGGATTTGTGCCATATGGGCAAAGCCCTTCTTTGCCCTGGAGTCCTTAAGATAATGCATTTGATAATAATTATAAATTAGATTCATCTTGATAGAGCATACAGTTATCAGCTGGTGTTTTCTCATAGTTATTCTGGCATACATTAAGTGTTCACTCACATTAACATATCTGTGGTTTGAAAATGAATTATTCATGTCAACATACTTCATTTAACACTGTTTAGCTCTGAGACTCAAAATAGAGTAGCCTATTTGTTAAAGATTTTATCATAGGATGATCTGCAGCTCTGTGCATTATGCCAAGTATGGAATTCTCTGGTTTTCAGGTGCAGTTTCTGTAGGAGGACCTCACATGCTCCTTTTATAGGTGCTTGGAGTTCTTCCAACATTTGGTTCAACATAATAGCCAACATAATGGCCATACAATTTGGTTTTAAGCAGGTTTTTGTTTATAATTGACTAAATATCTGAATTATAATGATTAAAGATATCACATAAAGCTCACTTGGAATCATTTGTGGAACTAATATAAAATTTAGAAGCTAAATGTGACATCAATGTTTCTGGGGAACATGCAGAACTTTGGTTCTATAGTGTACAGTAGTTAGTGATCTGACTCCAGGGCAGACGTCTATTTGTTCCTAATTCAGAAGCAGCACAAAGAGTCAGCAATGTCCACAGATAGAGGCTCTCTAATACACAGACTTAATTGATGATAACATGGCTGCTGATTCAAATGATGATTGAGGTGCTTGTGGATTTCAGTAGGAAGCACAAGGAAATGTAATATTATGAAGCCCAGCAACTGCTGAGTGCAGCCTAGTATGCAAAGACACAAAGGCAAGGTCTATCATTTTCCACTGGACTGCCAGCAAGAGACCAATTAAAGGCTCTTTCCATATGATTCAGACTTATCATAAATCACTTCTAAGCATTTAATAGGGTTGTTGACAGGAAATACTTTTGGGAAGTTGATGTCTTGAGGTGTGCCATGAAAATATCTAAAGTAAGATTGTGGTCATTATTTTAATTATTATTATGCATGCAGATGTGAGACTAAGAATATTTATCAGTATTTTTGCTAACAATATATAAGGGAAAAGTCACATTTTTGATAGGTTTAAATGTGTGATAAATGCATAAAATTAAAAAGGGTGACATTTTCATAAAATGGTGATAAAATAAATGCACCAAGCCTTATAGATCTAGATGAAAACGCACATCTACTGCTGCACGCGTTACTGTGGGCAACAGCGCATTATTTTCTCACTAAAGAAGAAGAAGAAAAAAAAAAGATTATTTGTCCGTTTATCTGCGTCCATAATAATTAGAAAATGCAAAACTGAGCTCAGTTTTGTAGACAAACACAAGAAAAAAAGGTGCTTTTGTTAATATATTTGTTGCATCATATGTTAATATCTATAAAATTGCACGATAAAGCTCGCTTTGTACAAAAAGGCTCACATTTAAAAGTCCAGAAGCATTAACGCTTTTCCATTTCAGCTCCGTGTTTCACTATAAATTACAAGGCGTTTGAGCAAATGCATGTGTCTAGTGATGAATGATCAGGAAGGTGGAAAAGAACATGACTGAAATCAGGAATGGAGAAATTGATTGCCCATCGAAATGCATGCAAAACAAACGCACACGCACAAATCCATAATGAACAAACGCGTCAAAACCACACAATTATCGCATTTGCAACAGATGTTTCAAGTTGAATGGTTTGCATGCGCTCCGAATGTTGGAAGACTGTTTATCATGCCATTACGCACTTAAACGCAAACCAACAGAAATGTTTCTTTGCCTCGTGTTCTTACCCATGGCACTGGTTCTGCTCCAGTTGAGTGTTTAGAAGGTGATTCACTCCAGAAATCTCTCTGCGCTCTTTGGTGATGCTGAAGCGCAACTAAATAAAAGCGTCAGTTTATTGATCGCAGTTGCGCGAGAGTCAAACTGACAAGCGTAACTACCTAAAACCGAGTTGATATGTCAGGTTACCGATTCCCACGAATATTAAATCGCGAGATGATGCGAACGTGATGAGTAAAGCGACAAAACAAAACGAAGAGAAGTTTTTCAGGCGATAAAAGGCGTCATGATCCATACTGTGGCTGGGATGCTGGAATCTTCGGGACGCGCGCAGCTTCAGCACCGGAGAGTCTGAGGGACGTGTTGCATCCCCCGGTTACAATGCTGCGCTGCGAGCGATTCAGGAGCGTCGCGGATGGACGGCAGCGATCACACGTCACGCGTCTGGGGGTGGCTGTGGTTTAATGATTGAAGATCTGCGCTGGGAGATGATAGGCTGCAGGTTCTCAACTCAATTCAAACAAGTGTTGATTCATCAGACATCTCTGTTGTTTACCTGTAGACAATTCAGAGGAACTAATTATGTACGTTTTAATGTTTCACCCTTATATATTGGGTGAAATATCAATCATGAATTGTTTTGTATCACAATTCTATTGTCAACATAGTGGTTAATTTCATTCGAATTCACAACTTTCAACTTCAAATTTATGTAGATGTTGCCATTTTGTTCATGTCACTGCAAGAAAAACTGGCGATTTATTAAATACTGTATTCTAGCTTTTCATCGATTTTTTTTTCTTTTCTCTAACACACATTCTTAAGATCATTTTAGTGATTTTTTTCCTGATATTTATTTATTTATTTAATTTATTTTTATTTTTATTTTGATGTAGAAGTTTTCACCATGGAGCATACACTGGTGATGTACTAGAAAGAAAACTGATTTCACAGTAAATGATCTAATTTTCAGCAGTAAGAAAAAAAAAAGTCTTTTAAAGCTTGTTGTTTTGAAGAACAGGTGGGGTGAAAATGGGCAATTGCTGTAGTTATTCTGTTCTGAACATCAAATCCTTTATTTTTCCATCAGATGTATTCTAAATAGTTGGTTGACTAAAAATATTTGGACGTTATATTTTAAAATGACCTCAAGTTAGCATCGGGTAGCTAATTAGCTGGCCAGTTAGCATCAGCTAACCTTTTTTTTTAATTATAATTTTGTAATTCATAATTATTGATTATATTCTTTTTTAATTTTAAGATAAATCTGCCTGTACTCTGATTTTGCTGTAAAGGTTTAAAGCAAATTTCTTTGTCAGACTGGGGGGCATTTTACCCCACTCTACCCTACATTTGAGTCAGTAACAATTAAAGTCTGTTTATGAATTTAAATAGCCATTGCAGAATCTTTAAAGGAATAGTTCACCCAAAAATGAAAATATGCTGAAACTTTATTCATCAGCCAAGATGTAAATGAATTTAGCATTGCATCACTTACTCACCAATGGATCCTCTGCAGTGAATGGGTGCCGTCAGAATGAAAGTCCAAACAGCTGATAAAAACATCACAATAATCCGCAAGTAATCCACACCACTTCAGTCCATCAACTAATGTCTTGAGAATTGAAAAGCTGTGTTTTTGTAAGAAACATATCCTCCATTCTTGCCAAAATGTGGGTCCATAATAACATCAAAACCCAGCCACATATTTGTTTAGAACTGTTTTGGACAGTTTTCACTTGTGCTTGATCTGTGCATACTTCTCTACTGATTCAGACGAGACAACTTTTTCACTGGAGAAGCAATATTATGGATAGAGGATTTGTATTAATTATACTACACATTTGTTACTAAATTTGTCTAAATAAATGTTTTTTTTTTAATTATTTTTTTTTTATGCTTGATATTGTTTTCTGAATATGACAAATGATCTTATAGGTTCTGCAAGGAATGTGCTTTCTACAATGAGAATGTCCACCTGAAACCAGCTAGTAAATGTGGTTTGGCCGGACTGTGACAAATTGATCATCTGAAAAGAGGACAAGGTCTAAGATGTACCGTGTCCCATCCTGACTTCTCATTTCAATAGGAAATAGATCATTACAGGAAAGAGAACTTTATTTGTTAAACTGTTTCATGGGGTAGTTAAAAGCCAGATCCCTCAATCGCTGAATCAGGCAGTGATAAATCAAGGTTTAAATATCAAAGTTTTGATGGCAAGGAGGAGGATACACTGATTGACATGTAAATGAGGTCTCATTTTTATGTCTAATGGTTTGATCTTACAGTACCTTACATCTTTTCTACTGCAGTCTGTAAAGCCGGCAGAAGGCCATTATTAAGGTTTCACATAAAGAGATGATATTGGCAAAATGGGATCTAGGCTCTTGAGCTTTATTTGCATCAGATCTTTAGGTCTTTATGATATCTTACCGAAGACTTGCAATAGTTGCATGGACCACTTTATGATACTTTCATGGTGCATTTTCATTTTTAAATCTTGACAGAGTTTGTCCTCATTCACTTTCTTTTGTGTATGGAAAAGAGTCATCCGCTTTTGTTTTCCACTAGACCAAAAAAGAAAGTTTGGGTTTGGAACGAGGAGGTGTAAATGATGACAGATCTTACCTTCAACAAAATCAGTCTGTGCAGAATAAACACCCATTTCTCATTGATTCCATGGAGGGCACTAAAAATATCTGAAAGTTTTATATGGCAGTATGATTTTAAAGTTTGCCCTGCAGAAGTTTGGGAAGGAAACAATAATTCATCGATGCAAAAGTGAAATCGCTTTGTAACGATTTGATGTGTCTTGAGGACTGTTTTGACTATTTAATGCTTCATTGAAATCACCCTTTGAATAAATTAAAGTTGTTGGCAGACAGTAGGCGATGCTCTCGTGATCTTTAATTGATGTCAGATGTAATTATGCTGTAATTCTCTCATCATCAGCCAAAGTCAGGAGTTGCTGTTGACTCACCAGCTAATCACAGATTAGCAGCACCATCATTTTGGGCCAGATTCAGCTCTGATACAGAGCTATATGTGCTTAAAGTGATGTTTAAAAGTCATATTAACATGACTCATGTGATTACGGTGATCAGTGATGTCTTTGTCCCGACTGAACATGGGTGTTGTATATTTAATTCAGAACACTCATTCTCAACCGCTCGTGTTTCTTCATTAAACATTGAATTACCTCTGTGCAGTCTCTGAGATGATAATAGATGTATATGATTAAATGTCAGTTGCATAACCTGTGAATTTACAGTATTATGTCCTCAGCTGTTTAATGAAGGCTTGCTTGCTTTTAATTGACCATGAGAGAAGTTCTTGAAAGTTCAGTAAGAGAGTTGGGAAAAATTACACGATCATTATCATTAGAGCATTATTTGTTCATTTTCCCTGCAGTTTCTTGCATATATGCTGAAAACTCAGATGCACAAGGTCATTTATTCTTGAAGAACAGTATCTATCTATCTATCTATCTATCTATCTATCTATCTATCTATCTATCTATCTATCTATCTATCTATCTATCTATCGAAAGAGAGAGTTGGGCACCATTCAGAATTGTGTTGCCTTGTATATTGAAAGTTTATGAAATGCCCTTTGTTTCTTTTCACTTCCCAAATTTGAATTCTGCTTGTAAACAGGATGGAGAATTGAAACAACAAAACTGAATTAAAATAGAGTGACACAAAGTCCCAGTGCTGTTTTTTTCTTCTTCTATATTTCTTCTAATAGTCAATAATATGCAGTGTTAGTGTGTGTTTTTTTTTTGTTGTTGTTCTAACCTCACATTAAATGCACTTATATGTATGAATCACAAAATTAACAGTACACAATGTCTTGCTACTGAATTCCCAAAGAATACAATTTTTAAATGTCAAGGTGTGTAAAAAAAAAAAAAAACAAAAAAAAAAAAGCCCATCTCATATCAACAGCTCAAGTACACAGCAGTCTGTGTGCAGCTCCATGAGCTCCCGGAGGATTCTTTTGGGGGGGAAAGTCAAAGTTTTCCAGCACCACAACACTTCCTAAGTTTCAAAATGAAAACAGCATCAATATTTGGAATGTAGCTGAAAGGTTAAAAGATCTGAGGCATCTAAAAGAAGCTTGTTTTATTATTACTGAGTCACTGAAAACGTGCCACTGCATTAAAAGGCTATTAAGGATTTATCTAGTCGTTTATCATGAAGCCTGACATTTAATTTTGATATCAATTTCTTCTCAGTGAAGTTTTGTAAAGAGTCCAGATGTGAGAAAATTGGAACTCCAGCACCGATTTAACAACTACTTTTCATGCCATTTTTTATCTTTATGGCTGCTCTTTTTGTGTCTAAAGAAAAGGCAGAAAAGAGCTCTACCTATAACACGTTAAGCTGATATTGTAATCTGAAAGAGAGCACTCAGACCATAAGCCATAACTTTTATCCCGGTGCTTCTGATCACGTTAGCTCTGGAAAATACAAGAATCTCAAACTACTTGCCCTGGCTTATGCAAGACTGTCTGCTTTGACCTCTGGGTAATTACTTAAATGAGCAGTGCCAGTTAACCACTAAAAAATCTGTTCACTTGCATAATTACTGCTGTCAGTGCATGGTTTCTTCAGGTTTTATGGTTATACGTTTTTTCTTGACATTGACTGACATTGAGAATTGATTCTAAAAGCATTTAGTTCTTATAACCTGTGGTGACAGACTCGTATGGACTTTATTCATGCACCCTTGGTATTTACTGGAGTGTTAACACATCTAACTGTTTCCCCCTGTTCACTAAACCTCTTAAACATTGTTCAGTGTGTCTGTCTAGAGTGAACATGAATTAATAATCTGTGGTGCTTTAAAAAAATCTTTGATTCAAGTATAAGGTATCCTCAGAGAAAGGCATGACATTTATACATACTTTATTCTGCTTTATCAAGCGTCTTCATGTCATACTCTAAGGTTTTGTGTGTACTTTGTGTTTGTGTGTGTATATGGCAGGGGTGTGTATGTGTATTGACCTTTTACCGTCAAAAACAATATTGTAAACTCCACCATGGCTTCATAAGATTACTGAGGCTGACAGAATGCACAAAAGTATAATGTTATACAACCATAATGAAACCTCAAACTGTTAAGTAGGGGAGGTCAGAGTCAATTGTAAAGCAACATTTCTGTGATACAAAAGTTCTCTGTCTGTCTGAGAAAAATAAATGCAGTCATTTCACTTGGTAAGTAATGGTACTTTGAGAAAATAGTTTTTGGATGTTCAATACACCTGGTTAAATGCCAAATTTGATTTAATGCAGGTGAAAACGAGGCTATGTATACATGTACGGTTTTTACAGTGGCAGGCACTGTATAAAGGTTCAAGATCATCTGATTTTTACAACTTTCAAATTTTTTCAGATGAACAGTTACGTTGTTAAACTACAGTACAGTCTAGTGAACTCACTGTACTTCTATCCATCACAGCCTCATTTTCAATCCTGTCAAAATTTAAATATGCAGAGAAAGGCCTTTCTATCAGTGATTTCTATCACTTTATTTTATCTTTAGGTTGTTGATTAAAGTTAACATGAATGACAGATGCTAACTTTGTCGCTAGCTGCTATACCATACAAGAGTTTATCATTGCTTAGAGGTTGCGGTGCTTGTAACAATTGTTATAAATAAACATTCTGTGATTGAGTGGAAAGGTAAAGTTTTAGTTATTTTTTTTGCCTTTTTTGAATTGGTCACTTCAGTAAAAACATGAATTTATAGGGGAAAAAAATGAGCAGACATGTTCAGAAAAGGACCTTGAGTACTTGCACAAAGTAATGACCATTATTGTATTTTTGTATTTGCTTGAAGACTCTTCTTGAAAAATCAGCTGTAAAAATATTTGTAATATTTTTCTTTTCATTTTTTGAACAATTTAATGTTAAATGCATTAGAACAGAAATAGAATCAAGATGAGTAAATGATGTAAAAATATTGTTTGTTGTTATTCATGATACCTAATTACAGGGATAGTTCACCTGAAAATGACAATTTGGACTCTCATGTTGCTCCAAAACTATGACTTTCTATAGATATTTTGAAAAACATTGTGGTCCAAACCACACTGGAGCCTACTGACTTTAATTGTTGTTTAATTGTTCCACAGAAGAAAAAAAGTCATACAGTTTTGGAATGTTAGGAGGGTAAATGAGTAAATGATTATAATAAATTTATTATATATTTTATATTATTATATATTATGTATTATATATTTTATTATATATTATAAATTTCATTTTGGGTGTCATTTTTGGATTATCATTTTTGGTGGCATCTTGTGCCATACTAGTTCATAACAAAACTGCACCCTTTGCCAGGAGTTTGATTGACAGGCAATCTGGGCAATCATAACGTAGAATCTGCAATATTTTTTATTTATTTATTTATTTATTCATTCATTCATTCATTCATTCATTTATGTCAGTGGACTTGAACTTGAAAAATGGTGTCTATTGACAGCTTTCCACAGCCAAAACAAGATTCCTTCTGATGTTCATTCATGTTTATTTCACATTTTAACTATTAAACAGGAAGAGATGATCGGTTCACGTGATGCTTGCACTGAGACACTACAGTGATCTGTCATGATACATGAAAGAGCCACAAAATGATACTTATTGCTTGAATTTCTTCAAAATGACAACATTTGAAAGTTGAGACTTTGTTTCATACTAAAAGTAACCTGCTCTATCTGGTCTGTCGGCGCACTGTCAGTTTCCTCTTCAATCTGCGATGTATTTTTCACTGCATGAGGACATGATGTGCAGCGTGAGAGTGGCATGGCTTGTCGGATGTAGCAACAGTAACTAAGGGGGGTCGGGTCTTTGCAAAGGGTCAATTGTTCAAAGAAATTTCTCAGTTGGACTTTATGAAAAGACTTAAATCACTGCAAGAACGTGCTCAAGAGGTTGTTTCCCTATGCACGTTTAGAAAGTCTCTTCCAGCGTAGACCGCAGGTGTATTTTTATTTCACCTACTGTGAGCACTTAAACTACTCTGATCTGCCATAAAATGACCCACTGTGAGCTTTCTTCGTTCAAGATGGCGGAAAGCAGTGCAGAAATGGAGAATGATATCATTGCAATGCTTCAAAACACCCCTCTTGGACTTTATGAATGCTGCTGGAGGAATTAGCTTTCGCTGCGTCCAGTTAATCAGAGCGAGCGCTCTCTGTCAGGTCTCATCTGAAAGTAATTAAGAAATGGTTCAGAAGGCAGGAGAACCGCCGGGCCGCCGCTGCAGGAAAAGAGGGAAGAAGAGGGCCACGAGGCTGGAACGAGCGGGAGATGAGAAAGCTTTTAGTTCCTGGCAGGCATGAGGCGAGAGAGAGAGAATAGAACCTCAGGAATGAGTCTTTTGGATCGATGGAAGACCTCATGTGGCACCTCATGTGAGCGTTTAGCAAGTTTTTCTCCCGTGGTTTGTTCTGAAAGGACAAAAATGAGAGACGCCCTGTTCCGAATTTGCTTTTGTTCTTGTTTGCAGTTCACATCATGAAACCCTTAAAACATTTACCTAATCGATAATCTTTTACGTTGCAGTGAATGGGTAATACTGGTCAGAAAATGACAATATGCAATTTATCAGCCAGACAGCTCTCTGACTGCATAATGTGCCGAGCTATTCTGAAATGAGCCAGCTTTTGTCCCAAAATGGCAGAAAGTAATGCTAAATCTATGAACGCTAATCAATCCCTATTGAATATTGAATTAAAGTTGTTTGTGCTGCAATTTAAGGTTATTTGGAACTACAATACGTTTCTTATGGTGTGATAAATGTGTATCAAATTTTCTGCGGTTGATTTATTTAGTCCATGTGAGACTGGAAACTTTTATGCCAATATTCGTGATGCTTTCTTCCAATTATGACCACACAGCCATGTTATAATGCTATTTGAGCAAACATTTATGATACAGTTGTTGTCAGATTTATTTGGTGATTTCAAATATGAAATTTAATCGTAAGCTTAGTGAACAGTTTTGGAGAATTTGATGTTTCCCCATTCAAAGAGACTGCACTTGCATGCTCGAGAGGAGTTTCAAAGATGGCCACCGAGTGACATGACTTGTCTTAAAGAGACTTTGGCAATCCATGTAAATGTATATAAATAACAGTTGCATTTCAATTCAATTGAATAAACTCTGAAATGCCGAACTATGGAAATTAGAGGAAACTGTCATATTTCTCACTTCAGACAGCACTCTGGGCTCAGTCCCAAAGGGAAGACATATTCCTTAGTTTATTGTGACACCTTAAGCATATTGTGCTGTCACAGGAAATAAATAATTTGTTCCGCCGTCCTCGTGGGAAAAAAAAAAAAAAAAAAAAATTCAGCACAAAGTGGAAGACGTACAAACCATTCACCCAAAAGGAAAATTTTTATTGCTTAGAGGTTGCTCTTGCATAGCTCTGGAGACGTAATTCAGTTCTCAGTCTCTGTAAAATGCCTTTTAGTCCTTTAGAGAAATAAAAATAGCCTTAAAACAGACAGTTCTTAACTGACATAGTATGGTGCAGTAAAATTAATGTGGATATCATAGCTTATTTCATACATCATTTGGCCTTGGAATAATTGAGATTATTTATCGCAGGCTTTGGCGTACTGGCAAATTTGAGCATATAGTTACACTAAATGTTTATTTATTTATTTATTTTTTACAGAAAAAAGTAAAAATTCTAAAGTAAAAACCTATTAATTGATAAACTGTAATTTACCTTATTATTACTGCATATGTGAAAAATGGTTCAACAATGCATTGCATGTAATTTTACTGTTATACGTATACTCTAAAATATATGTTTTTTTTTTTTTTTGGAAGTAAAAGCTATAAATGACCAAATAATAAAAAAAAGTAAAAGAAAATTCTTTTACTTTTAAAAAGTCCTTGTTTTCTCTTTATTTGATGTCACTGCTGTTTAGAAGAAACAATTGAGAAATGAAAAAGGTTGGTAACACTGTAGGGATTAATTCTCACTATTATCTAGCTGCTATTATTAACATATTGGCTGTTTATTAGTACTTATAAAGCACATTCTGCTTGACCATATTCTACATCCCTAATCCTATACTTAACAACTACCTTACTAACTATTAATAAGAAGAAAATTAGGAGTTCATTGAGCCAAAAGTCATAGTTAATGGTTTGTTAGCAAGAATTGGACCTTAAAATAAACTGTGACCAAAAGGTTTTTGTTGTGATTTGATTTAAAGAATAAATAAAGCATTGATGATGAGTTTATAGAGTTGTATAGAATATGTTGTTTGGTGGTATCGTTGTAGCATTGTAACATTACTATTTCCCATTCAGGCTGACCAGTCCACATTTAGAGTTAAACTCATCATAAAACGAAGTTTGTCTTGAGGCATTCAACTATTTTGCACAAGTTTAAAGTTTTGTAGCTCACCTAAAAAAAGAAGACATCAAACAAGTTCCTCAAATGTAGAGGAGAGTGTTGTCCGAGTCCACCAGCACTGTGACATTGTTCTTTCCCCCTCAGGTTTTTCTCTTAATCTCAAATGCAAGTCTGTCAGTCCCGCTTCAACCTTGAAATGCACCTTATTCAAAGTCTTTCTTTCACCATCTCATACCTCGACTCTCAGTACTGACTCACCGACCAGTCCACATCTCCTCATATAGTTCTCTTGACTCATCTCTGTAGCTGATATAACTTTAAAATTATGTTGAGACGTAGTTTACGTTGTTGTTACGTTGTTGAAGTGTTTTTATGACTTCAGTGACCAGTCTCCTGTGGTTTCAGATAGTTTTGAAGAATGAAAGGTTATGTTAGTTCAAGCACTGGTGTCCACCATGCTAAGTGTTGTTTTAAGGTTGCTAAGTTGCCTAGAGTGGATTCAGCCTAGAGTTGCTATGCAGTTGCTACAGTGTTCTAGTTGGTTGCTAGGTCGTATATTGTCCACCCTCAAGTATCTATTATATTCTAGTCTCTAGATATGAGTTGTGTTCCTCCTTTTAATGCGTTTTTGGCTGTTTTATTATCCACCTGGTGAGGGTGCATATCTGATTGCAAAGAAAAGTAATAACATACATCTCTATTATAAGCTGCATGATTTGAGACATAATTCATTTCTGTAGCACAAATGATGTGGAATGAGTTATGAGCTGGAGTTTTAACACTGAAGGTTAGTGGTTTAGAATAAACTCTTATTTTAAGTCAGTGTACCAATTACATTGTTTGGCCTTTTTATTCATGTATTGGCGAGGAAAACGGTAACAGGTAATAATATGAGTCAGAACACATGCTAAATGCTAGTAAACAGCTTAAATATGACAGCACAACCTTGGTTCATTGGAAAAATGAGAAAAAAAAAACAACAACAAAAACTTTAAATTCTCTGTGGTTTCCAGTTGAAATGAAAATTAGTGGCAATAAAACACCATTAACATTCATTTTCTCACAAATTATGATTAAATGGGCTTTAATAAAAACACACACACACACACACACACACACACACACACACACACATATATATATATATATATATATATATATATATATATACACATACATATAAATATTTTCATATGCTACTTTGGAAAATACCATGTTATTATGACCTATAAAACTTTTAAATTCACTCTCAAAAATAAAGGTTCTTTACTGGCATCTGTAGTTTCATGAAGAATCTCAAACATCCATGCATTCTTAAAAATAAAGATTCTTTTTTATTAGCATCCATAGTTTCATGATGATCTTTTAACATCCATGGAATCTCACTGTTGGTTCTTTATAATGGAAAAACATTCATTAATAATAGTTCATCAATTTTTTTTTTTTTTTTAAGAACTTTTCACTGAAAAGCCTTTTGAGGAACCAAACAAACAATTTAATATACATATGCAAACTGAATGTAACCTGTAGATTTAAAGGTACAAAAGCTGTCACTGGGGCAGTACCCTTTCTAAAGGTACTACACCATTTTGGTACTAACATGCACCATGTAGGTGTAAGTTACAAAGGTGTAACGTTTGAAAGGATACTTCCCCAGTGACAGCTCTTACCTTTTTGCCAAACCACAAATCTGGAAGTAAACCTCTAACTTCATTGGGATAGAATATCTTCACACAGCTTGTGTAGGTCTATACTTTGTTAAGGTTGGAAATGGCAAATCGTTTGAGCAGAACAACACGGTATTTGCTTAGCTTTCTGTGAATGTCTCTGTCAATATGCTTAAAATGAAGCACGGGTTCATTATTGCATTCACAGCGATTCACTAGCGTTTCTAAAACATGCCCTTGTGTTGTGGTACCACTTGTCGCTATCGGGAAGAGATGAACCTTTTGAAAACATCACATAGATATTGTGAAATGAGTGGATGACAGCCTCACTTGATCAATGACGTGTCCTTTATGAGAGTTGAGATGAAAGGTACAATAATACTCTGGCGTGTTTGTTTGTGTGGCTCGAACAAATGAATACGTTCTGTTCTAGCATGCAGCTCTTGCTATTGTGTTCATAATTTGAAATATAACTACAAAACAATAGCTCATCCCATCAACGGCACACCAAGTGCAACTAGAATGCTTTTTTTTTCTGATTTCTGAACTGCCCTGAAATGACTGATGGACAGTGACTATCAAATCCTCTTCATCTGTTTGCCGTCTTTTATTTAGTTTGATGAATTGAAGCGGAGATCTTCTTACATTGAAGAAGCGATGCTCAAGGACACATACACCAGCTAACGCTGTCAATAAAATGTGAAAGCCTGCTCTCTGAAAACAAGCATGTTTAAAGCTAATGTGTGTTATATTTTCAATGTTAAAACACTTTCTCCATTTATTGTTTAAGAGTGTAAACACACTGACTCCCACAGCCACATCTAGAGACCAGACTATCCTGGACGCTTGAAATGCATTTCACCTAGCAACCGCATAGCAACACACTGCCATCTTTGTTGTCAGTTTTGCATGGGCAAACACCACTTAAGTCTCTTCAGGGTTGTTCGATTTTGTTTGATGGTGCCAGTGGCGCAGAAATTGCACTGTTCACCTTCAGAAATAGTTCATCACACTGATGGATTGAATCCAATGTAATTCTCTTGTTTTTCCTTTTTTTGAGGTTACCATCGGGAGCAATGTGTCAAACTTCTTTAGAAAGTGCATGTGTAGATCTCAAGGCTTTTCACAGTTCTGTTGTATTTGTGGCTCCTCTTCGGCTTACTGCCGCCCACCCGCCAACATATGAGACACTTCGCTCTCTCCCGCTCACGCAAAATCTCCACTGAAAGCAAATAATGGCTCAAGAAGTTCAGAAATTGGAGATATGGGAATTGAACTCAAACCTCTAATGCCTTTGTGGACTTTCTTTGGTTATTTTTTTCCAGGTTAGATGTCTGTCTAGCCGTTTCATCTTGACTCTGCCATTTGACCTTTAAGAGAAGGTTAACACACGTGGTGCTCTGTGTCTTAAGTGAAAGTGTAAGTAATACCACATAATCATGTACTGCGGTCTCTCAGACACGTGTTATGTGTCTCTCATATAAGAACAGCTTTTTTTCATGGAGCTATACATAAGATGACAGTGCACTGGACCGTGGCATTATCCCACAGATTGTAATGTGATTTGCACTGTCAACTGTTGTGTATCAGTGGAAATCTACAGTGTTAATGTCAGCCTTGGTGAAGCAATAACCCACAGAAGGCCATGTGTTACACTGATTTTCAGACTGTGGCTAAGAAGTCACTAATGAATGGCATAATGCTGTTGCTTAAAAGACAAAAAAAAAAATTAAATAAATAAAAAAAACCTTGGCAACCGCATTACAGATTACTTTTACACATTTACACTATACACAAAATAATTAGAAGTATTCAAATAGACTGAATATAAATGTTATTTAAACCTTTTAGAAAGTGTGTGTGTGTGTGTGTGTGTGTGTGTGTGTGTGTACGCGTGCATATACACGTGCACACATATTGACATCTATTATATTTATAATATTTATATTTAACAATGTATTTATTTATCAAATAATATATATTTTTATGTATTATTAATGATAATGAGGAGTATTTACATATAATGCATGTGAATGTTATTTAAAGTGCCCCTATTATGGATTTTTCAAAATTAGCTTTCATGCAGTGTGTAACACGGCTCTAAGTGAATGAAAACATCCTGCAAAATTTTAAATCTGAAAGTGCAGGCTGTATAAAGTTAGTGTCTCTCAAAAGAAAGAGTCGACTCTGAATCATTGAAACGAGCCGTTTTTAAAACGAATCCCAAGCCGTTTCATGTTGACGTCAACATGAAACATTATCATATTGCCAAAGTCTCTTTAAGACAAGTCATGTCACTCGGTGGCCATCTTTGAAACTCCTCTCGAGCATGCAGTCTCTTTGAATGGGGAAACACCAAATTCTCCAAAACTGTTCACTAAGCTTACGATTAAATTTCATATTTGAAATCACCAAATAAATCTGACAACAACTGTATCATAAATGTTTGCTCAAATAGCATTATAAAAAGCTTATTTTTCAGGCTAGATCAGCCAGTGTGCATGCGCAGTCCTGAGCTCACGTCTCAGAACGCTGACTGTTTCTATAGCAACCAGGACTTCCAACAAGGCTAGTAAATGTCTCCTATAATGTTGAAATTAGACTAGCACTTAACCATGAACACAAAAGCTACACAACACAAATGGCTTTTAATTAGTTTATTTCGTTAGCAAACATGTAACCCCAATAAAGTTATTTCCATCGATCAATTTTTTACTTTCACATTTAAAATATTTCATGAGGTTAACTTATACCCTTGTGGTCAGTCTGCACAAGATCAACATGCTTGTTTGCCTTTAATTACAAGATAAGCATTCGATCTACGTCAGAGCATCAGAGCGTCCGCGAATCTTTCTACAGCGTTGTTGGCAGGGCAGCCAGAGCGACTTTTGATGCTCTCGACGCCGGCGGTGTGAAAGCACAGAGGGCAGTTGCAGTGAAGCGCTGACTTTACCGATTAGCCATTGGCTCTTTCATTCAAAAGGCGGGGCTTGAGCGTTACATTTTTCCCCATTCAAAACTATACGAGTGACATGTCTTGGGTATTCTATAGTCTTTGATATTGCCCGCCCACTTGTTGGTCTTTTCGCGTTGGTCTGAATGAAAATGCAAATTCATTCTTTGCCACTAGGTGCCACTTTTGGAGCAGTAAAAATAGCGGTTTCCCCGGTAAGGCCGTGTGTCCACCAAAGCTTGTTTTCCTGAGGCTGGTATATTTTTTCAGTTGTTCTCAAGCGCCGCGTTTTTGCTGAGCGTCTTTTTCGCGCTGAACGCTGAGCATTTGGACGTTTTTTGCTCGGCGCCGAGAGTTGAAGAATGTTCAACTTTAGGTAAAACGCTGCGCTTATCACTGTCACTTTCTAGTCAGCTAACCAATCACAATGGAGGAGGGGCGGGACTAATACCGATCACCCTGCTTGTACTATGACTGAACAACAATGGATAAGTTAATATTGCTTGTCTCCAAGTATTTAGGTCTTTACTGGATGGAATTGCCGGGCTACCATAATATTATTTTCAGCTGGCAATAAACGCTTTGGTGGACACGCAGCCCTGTACAAAAAGCAGCACTCACAAACGCTGCTTTATCAGGCATTACAGGCATAATGAAATGAAAATAAGACCATCGGACCAATAACCGCAGATTAGCATCACGCAAAGGAGGGGTTTGGAAAAAATTAATCGTTAAGCGAATTGTTTGGGAGTCGTTGAGCAAGTAAGGTAAAAATAAACGCATATTATAAGACAATGAAAGTGTTTTTTGACCTTGCATGCATGTCAACCTGTTGTTGGGGACTCCCAAAACCAAAATATGGACCTTTCATTACCCATAATAGGGGCACTTTAAACATTTCAGAAAACAGTGTGTGTATACAGTGTGTACATATACCAACATCTATTATATCTGTAATATTGCATATTTAATATAGAAATGTGTTGTTTTGTCCTTATTAGGGGTTCGAGCACGCAGTGCTAGAAACCCTATTGTATTTGTTAAGATTTTTAGGGGTTCGAGCACGCAGTGCTGAAACCCTATTGTATTCGTTAGGATTTTTATTATTATTAGGGGTTCGAGCACGCAGTGCTAGAAACCCTATTGTATTTGTTAGGATTTTTAGGGGTTCGAGCACGCAGTGCTAGAAACCCTATTGTATTTGTTAAGATTTTTATTATTATTATTATTATTCTGCCGTAAAACTGATCGAGCAGCCCAAACCGTAAGGCCTAGAGACTTGAAACTTGGCCAGATCGTAGAGCTCAGTCTGTGAAGAACGTATCAAAGTCTCAGCCCAATCGGCCAAACGGGGGCGGTACAGCGCAAAAAACAAAAATTTCAGACGTTTTTGGCCCTAACTTGTACATTTTTTGTCGTAGACTCAAAATTTTTTCACCGTTGCGATCCTTGGTTCAATACAAAAAAAAGTGTATTACGACAGATTTTCTCTACGAAGCACCGTTTTTCCGCAAAATTACCCTATATCCCAAACCTACTTTTACGAACTAGTCCTAGGTTTTTCGTCCGATCGGAACCAAACCACTTCAGAAATCTTCTAGGGACACTGAATATCAATAATTATCAAAAAAAAGTTGAAATTTTGATTTTCACGCGAAACAGTATGCAAATTAGCGTCTATGCTAACATTAGCCAAAATGCTTAATGAAGTATAACTCTGGAACGGAAGGACCTATCTTCACCAAACTCGGGGTACATGTGTACGAGCTCAATCTTTGGCCAAATAAAAAAAACCGCGCATCTCTGCCACTTGGGGGCGCTATAATACGGAAAAAACTTAAAAACAGCTATAACTATGCAACCGTTGGTCCGATCAACTTGAAAATTGGTATGCAGCTGCTTGGTCCAAAGGGGCACGATCGTCAATGAGGATATTGGCGTATCTCAAAAAACATGGCCGCCATTGGCCAAAAACTTTAGTCACTTATTTGGCATGGTTAACGGAGGTCGATCGGAACGAAACTCGGTGGGCATGTTCGACTCATGGCCCTAAAGGTCTGTAAGAATTTTCAAAGAAATCGGCCACCGGGGGGCGAAATTTTGTTTTTTAGTGTATAAATGATTGAATATTGCACGATTTTTTAAACATCCACACAATATGCATATCATTGGATAGATCTCCTCATAATACACAACTTTGCCTCAAGAACCATTGCTGTCAATCAAATTGTTCTTTAATTATTTGGAAATATGTTTAAAACCTACTTTTGCGAACTAGTCTCTCGTTTTTTCCTCAATCTGGATCAAACCACTGCAGTAATAATCTCTGGACACTCTAGATCAATAATTATCAAAAAAATGTTGAATTTTGTCCTTTGGTTACCTATAATTGGCTCCTTTAAGAAAAGGGGCGTGGCCACGTATACTCAAAAGCCTATAAAGCCTAAACAAAAACTCGAAACTTTACAAAAGTTGGTGAAAACATCTGGCACATCACTCTTAACAAGCATAAGAAGTTTCATGGAGTTCAGACAATAGGTGGCGCTATAACAGTAAAAAAAGCCTTCAAAAACACAATATTTCAGTAGTACATGAAAGTAAATCGTAAAAAAAATGTTCATATATTCACACATCCACTAGTTCTTCATATCATATGATAGATCTCCTCATTTCAAACAACTTTGCCTCTTGGATCACTGCTGTCAATCGAAGTATTATTTAAATATTCTCATTAAAGTTCAAAACCAAGTTTTGCGAACTAGTTCTAAGTTTTTCGCCCGATCGGAACCAAACAACTGCAGAAATGTTCTCTGGACATTGGAAAACAATAATTTTTAAAAAAAAGTGTTTAAATTTCAACTGACTTTCGCAAAGGGGCCCCAAAACATTTAAAAGTTGCGGATCAATTTTACGAAACAGGCTATAACTCGTGAACGAAATGACATATCTTTGCCAAACTCGGTACACATATGTATAAGAACAAACAATGGTCAAATAAAAAAAATTGCGCAGCTCTACCACTTGATGGCGCTATAAGATTGAAAAAACATAAAAACAGCTATAACTATCCAATCGTTAATCCGATCGACTTGAAAATTGGAATGCAGTGTCTTTGTCCAATGTGCCATAAGGCTTCTTGAGGATATTGGGGTATCTCAAAAAACATGGCCGCCATAGGCCAATGAAATTTGAGCACTTATTAGACAGGGTTAACGGAAGTCGATCGGAACGAAACTCGGTGGGCATGTTCGACTCATGGCCCTAAAGGTCTGTAAGAATTTTGAAAGAAATCGGCCACTAGTTGGCGCTAACGAGATTTATGCCCTCTGTAATCACGTGGTGTTTCACACATCCACACAATATGCATATCATTTGATAGATCTCCTGATAATGAACAAGTTTGCCTCAAGAACCATTGCTGTCAATCAAATCGTTCATTAATTATTCGGAAATATGTGTAAAACCTACTTTTGCGAACTAGTCTCTGGTTTTTTGCTCAATCTCGATCAAACCACTGCAGTAATAATCTCTGGACTCTCTAGATCAATAATTATCAAAAAAATGTTGAATTTTGTCTTTTGGTTAGCTATAATAGGCTCATTTAAAAAGGGGGCATGGTCACACATACGCAAAAGCCTATAAAACCTAAACAAAAACTTGAAACTTTACAAAAGTTGGTGAAAACATGGGGCATATGACTCTTAACAAGCATGCGAAGATTCATGCAGATCGGACAATAGGTGGCGCTATAACAGTTAAAAAAGTCTTCAAAAACACAATATTTGTACATAAAATGACCTCAAATTGTAGAACATGTTCATATATTCACACAAACACTAGATCTTCATATCATATGATAAATCTCCTCATTCTGAACAACTTTGCCTCTGGGACCAATGCTGTCAATCAAACTGTTCATTAAATATTTAAGATTATTTTTAAAAACCTACTAGAACTAGTGAACTAGACATGACTTTTATAATCAAAATCAATGAAATCAGTGCAGTACTATTCTGTAGACTCTCTTGGTCAATAATTATCAAAAAACGTTGAAAATGTGCAATTGAACAACTATAAAACTGTCATTTTATAATATGTTCTTTACATAGGCTACCCAAAGGCCTGTAAATCCTAAAAGAAACCCCACATCTTCTGTCACAACTGGGTAAAATGGTGCATAATTTTATTTTAAAGAAGCATGCAAAATATAAGAGGGACTGGGCAAAAAAATAACACTAAAACAGTCATAAACTTTAAAAAACACAGTGTTGTATGACAAATTGCAATTTCTAACCACTAGATGGAAGCGGAAGACCACTAATGGGCTAAAACACTAAAAAATTAGTGTTTTAGCCCATTAGTTTAAAAAAAATTTTAAACACTAAAACAGTAATAGGTTTTCTTATGAAGTTATTATAAAATCGCTGATATAACATTTAAAATCACATTTAATTCAAGTTTACCATTTTATTCATACAGATATATCACTTATAACAATTTTGCCAGATTATAAGTTCAATGAAACCTGAAAATTACATATAAACTCTTAAAAAGAGAAGACTTGCAATAAATTTTGAGTCACCTATCAATTATTTCAAATATCTATATCTGCAACAAAATGTGTGTGCATGTATGTCCGTATATGTGTGTGTCTGAGTGTGGTTAAACTATCATATTAATAATCAGTAAGCATGCTTACACACACACACACCATTTCATTTCTGTGTGTGTGTGTGTGTGTGTGTGTGTGTCTGTGAGAAAAGTGCCATACTATTCTCTAGACTCTCTACGTCAATAATTATCAAAAAAAAAAAAAAATGTTGAACATTTCCCAGATAGGAAGCACACTCGGGCCGATTCTGGCTGAAATGCGGCACTGTCGGCTCAGTCTCGACAATAATCACACCACGTTCATTCGTTTGGCCCGGGGACCACGCCGAGTCTCAGCCAGATCTGGGACACATAAAATGACAGAAGTCACTCTACAGTATACAGGCCAGATCTGGGCCACATCATTAAATAAGAGTCATTTTACAGGGCGTGGGCTGCATCTGTGCCAGAAGAAATTGTTTGAGTAGGTTTTCAGTGTGTGGGCCAGTTTTGGGCTGGGGATCCAGCCAGAATTGGGCCAGAAGTTAAGCAAGGTTGTGGCCCAGAGCTGGGCCTGACAAAGTTTGCTATCTAGGTTGCATTTGGACAAACATAAAACAAGAAGGAAAAAGAGAACAATATGAAGCGACAGGAGAACATGAGGAACAGGTAACAACACTCAGACAAACAAGAGAGAACGAGAGGGACAGGTGACAGAACTCAGACAAACGAGGACTAAACAAGGGGGCGTGGCAACAAGTAACAAGGAGGCAGGACAGGAGGAGCACATGGCTGACAACAACAAAGACAAAGCCATGTGCTCAAACAGAAAACAAACATAGAGACATGAAACAATGACAAGACAGACAACACAGTGAGGGCAGGCTCCTGACATAAACAAGCATGCACAATTTAAGAGAGATCGGGCAATAAATAACACTATAATACTCATAAAGGTTAAAAACAGAGTGTTGTATGAGAAATTGCAATTTATTGCCACTAGATGGCAGTCGAAGACCACTAATGGGCTCATTCAGCTAAATAAAACAGTATTGTTCATAAAACATTATAAAATCACTGTTATAACATTTAAAATCACATTAAATCAAAGTTTACCATTTAGTTCATACAGACATATCAGTTTTTACAAATATGCCAGATTATGATTACAATAAAACCTGAAAATAACATATGAACTCTTAAAAAGAGAATACTTGCAATAAGTATTTTGTCACCTATCATTTATTTCAAATGTCTATATCTGCAAGAAAATTTGTGTGCATGTATGTCCGTGTGTGTGTGTGTGTGAGTGTGTGTAAGAATGCTTATTGATTATTCATATGATAGTTTAACCATTTCATTTCTGTGTGTGT
This sequence comes from Spinibarbus caldwelli, assembly GCA_039654775.1. Lineage (NCBI taxonomy): Eukaryota > Metazoa > Chordata > Actinopteri > Cypriniformes > Cyprinidae > Spinibarbus > Spinibarbus caldwelli. The sequence goes on along the minus strand of CM077226.1, from coordinate 12,319,398 downwards.
GTGTGTGTGTGTCTGTGTGTGTCTGTGTGTGTCTGTGTCTGAGCCTATTGTCCATTTTCAATGTGTTTAACTGTCAGCTATACATCCAGGTTGGCCTAGACTGTAAAATTACACCACCTTAAGGCTCGAACCCCGGTAATCGCTGCTTGCAGCTATATTTAGGGGTTCGAGCACGCAGTGCTAGAAACCCTATTGTATTTGTTAGGATTTTTATTATTATTATTATTATTCTGCCGTAAAACTGATCGTGCAGCCCAAACCGTAAGGCCTAGAGACTTGAAACTTTGCCAGTTCGTAGAGCTCAGTCTGTGGAGAACGTATCAAAGTCTCAGCCCAATCGGCCAAACGGGGGCGGTACAGCGCAAAAAACAAAATTTTCAGACATTTTTGGCCCTAACTTGTACATTTTTTGTCGTAGACTCAAAAATTTTTCACCGTTGCGATCCTTGGTTCAATACGAAAAAAAGTGTATTACGACAGATTTTCTCTACGATGCACCGTTTTTCCGCAAAATTGACCTATATCCCAAACCTACTTTTACGAACTAGTCCTAGGTTTTTCGTCCGATCGGAACCAAACCACTTCAGAAATCTTCTAGGGACACTGAATATCAATAATTATCAAAAAAAAGTTGAAATTTTGATTTTCACGCGAAACAGTATGCCAATTAGCGTCTATGCTAACATTAGCCAAAATGCTTAATGAAGAATAACTCTGGAACGGAATGACCTATCTTCACCAAACTCGGGATACATGTGTACGAGCTCAATCTTTGGCGAAATAAAAAAATCCGCGCATCTCTGCCACTTGGGGGCGCTATAATGCGGAAAAAACATAAAAACAGCTATAACTATGCAACCGTTGGTCCGATCAACTTGAAAATTGGTATGCAGCTGCTTGGTCCACAGGGGCACGATCGTCTATGAGGATATTGGCATATCTCAAAAAACATGGCCGCCATTGGCCAAAAACTTTAGTCACTTATTTGGCATGGTTAACGGAGGTCGATCGGAACGAAACTCGGTGGGCATGTTCGACTCATGGTCCTAAAGGTCTGTAAGAATTTTCAAAGAAATCGGCCACCGGGGGGCGAAATTTTGTTTTTTAGTGAATAAATGATTGAATATTGCACGATTTTTTAAACATCCACACAATATGCATATCATTAGATAGATCTCCTCATAATACACAACTTTGCCTCAAGAACCATTGCTGTCAATCAAATTGTTCTTTAATTATTTGGAAATATGTTTAAAACCTACTTTTGCGAACTAGTCTCTGGTTTTTTGCTCAATCTCGATCAAACCACTGCAGTAATAATCTCTGGACACTCTAGATCAATAATTATCAAAAAAATGTTGAATTTTGTCCTTTGGTTAGCTATAATTGGCTCCTTTAAGAAAAGGGGCGTGGCCACATATACCCAAAAGTCTATAAATCCTAAACAAAAACTCGAAACTTTACAAAAGTTGGTGAAAACATTGGCCACATCACACTTAACAAGCATAAGACGTTTCATGGAGTTCGGACAATAGATGGCGCTATAACCGTAAAAAAAGCCTTCAAAAACACAATATTTCAATAGTACATGAAAGTAAATTGTAAAAATAATGTTCATATATTCACAAATCCACTAGTTCTTCATATCATATTATAGAACTCCTCATTTCGAACAACTTTGCCTCTTGGATCACTGTTGTCAATCGAAGTATTATTTAAATATTCTCAATAAACTTCAAAACCAAGTTTTGTAAACTAGTTCTAAGTTTTTCGCCCGATCGGAACCAAACAACTGCAGAAATTTTCTCTGGACATTGAAAATCAATAATTATTAAAAAAAGTGTTTAAATTTCAACTGACTTTCACAAAGGGGCCCCAAAACATTTAAAAGTCGTGGATCAATTTTACGAAACAGGCTATAACTCGTGAACGAAATGACATATTTTCGCCAAACTCGGTACACATATGTAGAAGAACAAACAATGGTCAAATCAAAAAATTGCGCAGCTCTACCACTTGATGGCGCTATAAGATTGAAAAAACTTAAAAACGGCTATAACTATCCAATCGTTAATCCGATCGACTTGAAAATTGGAATGCAGTGTCTTTGCCCAATGTGCCATAAGGCTTCTTGAGGATATTGGCGTATCTCAAAAAACATGGCCGCCATAGGGCAATGAAATTTGAGCACTTATTAGACAAGGTTAACGGAAGTCGATCGGAACGAAACTTGTTGGGCATGTTCAACTCATGGTCCTAAAGGTCTGTAAGAATTTTGAAAGAAATCGCCCACTAGTTGGCGCTAACGAGATTTTTGCCCTCTGTAATCACGTGGTGTTTCACACATCCACACAATATGCATATCATTTGATAGATCTCCTGATAATGAACAAGTTTGCCTCAAGAACCATTGCTGTCAATCAAATCGTTCATTAATTATTCGGAAATATGTTTAAAACCTACTTTTGCGAACTAGTCTCTGGTTTTTTGCTCAATCTCGATCAAACCACTGCAGTAATAATCTCTGGACTCTCTAGATCAATAATTATCAAAAAAATGTTGAATTTTGTCTTTTGGTTAGCTATAATAGGCTCATTAAAAAGGGGGCGTGGTCACACTTACCCAAAAGCCTATAAAACCTAAACAAAAACTTGAAACTTTACAAAAGTTGGTGAAAACATGTGGCATATGACTCTTAACAAGCATGCGAAGATTCATGCAGATCGAACAATAGGTGGCGCTATAACAGTAAAAAAAGTCTTCAAAAACACAATATTTGTACATAAAATGACCTCAAATTGTAGAACATGTTCATATATTCAAACAAACACTAGATCTTCATACCATTTGATAAATCTCCTCATTCTGAACAACTTTGCCTCTGGGAATAATTTTGTCAATCAAATCGTTCATTTAATATTCTCAATTAAGTTAAAAACCTACTTTTGCGAACTAGTTCTGGGTTTTTCGCTCAATTTCGATCAAACTACTACAGAACAATTCTCTGGACTCTCTAGATAAATAATTATCAAAAAAATGTTGAATTTTGACTTTTGGTTATCTATAACGGGGTCATTTACAAATGGGGCGTGCCTACATATCCAAGAGCTTATAAAACCTATAAATAAAGTCAAAACTTCACGAATGTTGGTGAAGACATGTATCAGATGACTCTTAACAAACATGCAAAGTTTCATGTAGATTGGACCATAGGTGGCGGTATAACAGTGAAAAAGGCCTCAAAACACAGAATTTCTGCATTAATTACCTCAAAATGCAATAAATAAATAAAAAAATAAATAAATGTTTATACACTCACACAAACTCTAGATCTTCATGTCATATGATAGATATCCTCATTTTGAACAACTTTGCCTCTGGGACCAATGCTGTCAATCAAACTGTTCATTAAATATTTAAGATTATTTTTAAAAACCTACTAGAACTAGTGAACTAGACATGACTTTTATAATCAAAATCAATGAAATCAGTGCAGTACTATTCTGTAGACTCTCTTGGTCAATAACTATCAAAAAACGTTGAAAATATGCAATTGAACAACTATAAAACTGTCATTTTATAATATGTTCTTTACATAGGCTACCCAAAGGCCTGTAAATCCTAAAAGAAACCCCACATCTTCTGTCACAACTGGGTAAAATAGTGCATAATTTTATTTTAAAGAAGCATGTAAAATTTAAGAGAGACTGGGCAAAACATAACACAAAAACAGTCATAAACTTTAAAAAACACAGTGTTGTATTAGAAATTGCAATTTCTAACCACTAGATGGCAGCGGAAGACCACTAATAGGCTTATTTAACACTAAAACAGTAATAGGTTTTCTTATGAAGTTATTATAAAATCAATGTTATAACATTTAATATCACATTTAATTCAAGTTTACCATTTTATTCATACAGATATATCACTTATAACAATTTTGCCAGATTATGAGTTCAAAGAAACCTGAAAATTACATGTGAACTCTTAAAAAGAGAAGACTTGCAATAAGTTTTGAGTCACCTATCAATTATTTCAAATATCTATATCTGCAACAAAATGTGTGTGCATGTATGTCCGTATATGTGTGTCTCTGTGTGTGGTTAAACTATCATATTAATAATCAGTAAGCATGCTTACACACACACACCATTTCATTTCTGTGTGTGTGTGTGTGTGTGTGTTTGTGAGAATAGTGCCGTACTATTGTCTAGACTCTCTACGTCAATAATTATCAAAAAAAAAATGTTGAACATTTCCCAGATAGCAAGCATACTCGGGCCGATTCTGGCTGAAATGTGGCACTGTCGGCTCAGTCTCAGCAATAATCATACCACGTTCATTCATTTGGTCAAAAGAGAACTGGTTTCCTGACTGAGGCTGATCTTGTTTGGGTTCCTCATCACTGTTGCCTTTTGTCTTGCTTAGTTGAAGACACCTAATATTCAGCAATATTATTGACTTCACTGCACTGACGCCATTTGATAAGAACTGAACTGAATTATGACACACAATGTTTTTTATATATATAATATACAGTAAATATAACAAATAAATAAATAAATTTAATTTACTTGTTACTTTGTGGTTTAAAAGTGTATTAATGTTTTTTCTGTAGTGCATTTGTTCATTGTTAATATATAATTATATTAAAGTATTTGGTAATTTTATAATTAAAGCCTTTTTAATGTTTTTAAATGGTTGCATTTGTGTTTCACTGCTGAATTACATTTAGCAGTTTCTGGGCCACATTTGGCCCGGAGACCAAGCTGAGTCTCAGCCAGATCTGGCTTAAAGTGTCTGGGCCAGACCTGGACCACATAAAATAACAGAAATCACTCTCTAGTATGCGGGCCAGATCTGGGCCACATCAATAAATAAGAGTAATTTTACAGGGTGTGGGCCGCATCTGGGCCAAAGGAAATTGTTTGAGTCAGTTTTCAGTGTGTGGGCCAGTTTTGGGCCGGGGACCCAGCCAGAATTGGACCAGAAGTTAAGCAAGGTTGTGGCCCAGAGGTGGGCCAGACAAATTTTGCTCTCTGGTTTGCATTTGGACAACTATAAACTGGTCATTTCATAATATGTTCTCTACATAATGTACTCAAGTGCCTATAAATCTAAAAAAAAAAAAAAAAAAAAAAAAAAAAACCTTCAATGTTTCTCAAAACGGTGTAAAATGATGAAATAATGCATAATTTCATTGTAAACTGTCAGGGTTTATATGAGAGAGCACTCAAAAGCAGGATAAGAGTTGAAAGTTTATTAAGAAAACAGCAGACAGGACATGAGATGGTGAGGAGGGGAGAGAACACAGTCCAGACAATCGGCAGGGAATGAATGACGACAGGCGGCCTAGGTGAGCAGCCACAGAGTCCAGTCCAGGATGGCAGACCGCCAGAGAGCAGTGAAGGCAGTAAAGCTGGAGGCTGGAGGTTAGCAGCGGTGGCCAGACGCTACACACTAGTGATGTCACCGGCTTGGCACGGGCCTAGCAGCGTGGCAGACCCAGGGACAGGACCGGTTACCCAATCTGCTGCACAGGACAAGACGAGACAGGACTAGACTGGGGACTGACAAGAGACTAAACCTACAAACAACTAGGTTGGGAATAAGCGGTGTCACAGGATTGGTAAGACAGAGCAAGCAAACACTGACGTAGCAAATGTCAAACAACGAACTGGCAAAACTAGAGGGAAAGGGAGAACAATATAAAGCGACAGGAGAACATGAGGAACAGTTGACAACACTTAGACAAACAAGAGGGACAGGTGACAGCACTCGAGACAAACGAGATCAGAGACACGAGGGGTAGGTGACAGAACTCAGACAAATGAGGACTAAACAAGGGGGCGTGGCAAGAAGTAACAAGGAGGCAGGACAGGAGGAGCACATGGCTGACAACAACAAAGACAGAGCCATGTGCTCAAACAGAAAACAAACATAGAGACATGAAACAATGACAAGACAGACAACACAGTGAGGACAGGCTCCTGACATAAACAAGCATGCACAATTTAAGAGAGATCGGGCAAAAAATAACACTTTAATACTCATAAAGGTTAAAAACAGAGTGTTGTATGAAAAATTGCAATTTATTGCCACTAGATGGCAGTCGAAGACCACTAATGGGCTCATTCAGCTAAATAAAACATTACTGTTCATAAGACATTATAAAATCACTGTTATAACATTTAAAATCACATTAAATCAAAGTTTACCATTTAGTTCATACAGACATATCAGTTTTTACAATTATGCCAGATTATGATTACAGTGAAACCTGAAAATAACATATAAACTCTTAAAAAGAGAATACTTGCAATAAGTATTTTGTCACCTATCATTTATTTCAAATATCTATATCTGCAAGAAAATTTGTGTGCATGTATGTCCGTGTGTGTGTGAGTGTGTGTAAGAATGCTTATTGATTATTCATATGATAGTTTAACCATTTCATTTCAATATGTGTGTCTGTGTGTGTGTGTGTGTCTGTGTCTGAGCCTATTGTCCATTTTCAATGTGTTTAACTGTCAGCTATACATCCAGGTTGGCCTAGACTGTAAAATTACACCACCTTAAGGCCTTAAGGCTCGAACCCCGGTAATCGCTGCTTGCAGCTATATTTATTATTAGGGGTTCGAGCACGCAGTGCTAGAAACCCTATTGTATTTGTTAGGATTTTTATTATTATTATTATTATTCTGCCGTAAAACTGATCGAGCAGCCCAAACCGTAAGGCCTAGAGACTTGAAACTTTGCCAGATCGTAGAGCTCAGTCTGTGAAGAACGTATCAAAGTCTCAGCCCAATCGGCCAAACGGGGGCGGTACAGCGCAAAAAACAAAATTTTCAGACATTTTTGGCCCTAACTTGTACATTTTTTGTCGTAGACTCAAAAATTTTTCACCGTTGCGATCCTTGGTTCAATACGAAAAAAAGTGTATTACGACAGATTTTCTCTACGATGCACCGTTTTTCCGCAAAATTGACCTATATCCCAAACCTACTTTTACGAACTAGTCCTAGGTTTTTCGTCCGATCGGAACCAAACCACTTCAGAAATCTTCTAGGGATACTGAATATCAATAATTATCAAAAAAAAGTTGAAATTTTGATTTTCACGCGAAACAGTATGCAAATTAGCGTCTATGCTAACATTAGCCAAAATGCTTAATGAAGAATAACTCTGGAACGGAATGACCTATCTTCACCAAACTCGGGGTACATGTGTACGAGCTCAATCTTTGGCCAAATAAAAAAAACCACGCATCTCTGCCACTTGGGGGCGCTATAATGCGGAAAAAACATAAAAACAGCTATAACTATGCAACCGTTGGTCCGATCAACTTGAAAATTGGTATGCAGCTGCTTGGTCCACAGGGGCACGATCGTCTATGAGGATATTGGCGTATCTCAAAAAACATGGCCGCCATTGGCCAAAAACTTTAGTCACTTATTTGGCATGGTTAACGGAGGTCGATCGGAACGAAACTCGGTGGGCATGTTCGACTCATGGTCCTAAAGGTCTGTAAGAATTTTCAAAGAAATCGGCCACTAGGGGGCGAAATTTGGTTTTTTAGTGAATAAATGATTGAATATTGCACGATTTTTTAAACATCCACACAATATGCATATCATTAGATAGACCTCCTCATAATACACAACTTTGCCTCAAGAACCATTGCTGTCAATCAAATTGTTCTTTAATTATTTGGAAATATGTTTAAAACCTACTTTTGCGAACTAGTCTCTGGTTTTTTGTTCAATCTGGATCAAACCACTGCAGTAATAATCTCTGGACTCTCTGGATCAATAATTATCAAAAAAATGTTGAATTTTGTCCTTTGGTTACCTATAATTGGCTCCTTTAAGAAAAGGGGCGTGGCCACATATACCCAAAAGCCTATAAAATTTAAACAAAAACTCGAAACTTTACAAAAGTTGGTGAAAACATCTGGCACATCACTCTTAACAAGCATAAGAAGTTTCATGAAGTTCGGACAAAAGGTGGCGCTATAACAGTAAAAAAAGCCTTCAAAACACAATATTTCAGTAGTACATGAAAGTAAATCGTAAAAAAAATGTTCATATATTCACACATCCACTAGTTCTTCATATCATATGATAGATCTCCTCATTTCAAACAACTTTGCCTCTTGGATCACTGCTGTCAATCAAAGTATTATTTAAATATTCTCATTAAAGTTCAAAACCAAGTTTTGCGAACTAGTTCTAAGTTTTTCGCCCGATCGGAACCAAACAACTGCAGAAATGTTCTCTGGACATTGGAAAACAATAATTTTTAAAAAAAAGTGTTTAAATTTCAACTGACTTTCGCAAAGGGGCCCCAAAACATTTAAAAGTTGCGGATCAATTTTACGAAACAGGCTATAACTCGTGAACGAAATGACATATCTTTGCCAAACTCGGTACACATATGTATAAGAACAAACAATGGTCAAATAAAAAAAATTGCGCAGCTCTACCACTTGATGGCGCTATAAGATTGAAAAAACATAAAAACAGCTATAACTATCCAATCGTTAATCCGATCGACTTGAAAATTGGAATGCAGTGTCTTTGTCCAATGTGCCATAAGGCTTCTTGAGGATATTGGGGTATCTCAAAAAACATGGCCGCCATAGGCCAATGAAATTTGAGCACTTATTAGACAGGGTTAACGGAAGTCGATCGGAACGAAACTCGGTGGGCATGTTCGACTCATGGCCCTAAAGGTCTGTAAGAATTTTGAAAGAAATCGGCCACTAGTTGGCGCTAACGAGATTTATGCCCTCTGTAATCACGTGGTGTTTCACACATCCACACAATATGCATATCATTTGATAGATCTCCTGATAATGAACAAGTTTGCCTCAAGAACCATTGCTGTCAATCAAATCGTTCATTAATTATTCGGAAATATGTTTAAAACCTACTTTTGCGAACTAGTCTCTGGTTTTTTGCTCAATCTCGATCAAACCACTGCAGTAATAATCTCTGGACTCTCTAGATCAATAATTATCAAAAAAATGTTGAATTTTGTCTTTTGGTTAGCTATAATAGGCTCATTTAAAAAGGGGGCATGGTCACACATACGCAAAAGCCTATAAAACCTAAACAAAAACTTGAAACTTTACAAAAGTTGGTGAAAACATGGGGCATATGACTCTTAACAAGCATGCGAAGATTCATGCAGATCGGACAATAGGTGGCGCTATAACAGTTAAAAAAGTCTTCAAAAACACAATATTTGTACATAAAATGACCTCAAATTGTAGAACATGTCCATATATTCACACAAACACTAGATCTTCATATCATATGATAAATCTCCTCATTCTGAACAACTTTGCCTCTGGGACCAATGCTGTCAATCAAACTGTTCATTAAATATTTAAGATTATTTTTAAAAACCTACTAGAACTAGTGAACTAGACATGACTTTTATAATCAAAATCAATGAAATCAGTGCAGTACTATTCTGTAGACTCTCTTGGTCAATAATTATCAAAAAACGTTGAAAATATGCAATTGAACAACTATAAAACTGTCATTTTATAATATGTTCTTTACATAGGCTACCCAAAGGCCTGTAAATCCTAAAAGAAACCCCACATCTTCTGTCACAACTGGGTAAAATGGTGCATAATTTTATTTTAAAGAAGCATGCAAAATATAAGAGGGACTGGGCAAAAAAATAACACTAAAACAGTCATAAACTTTAAAAAACACAGTGTTGTATGACAAATTGCAATTTCTAACCACTAGATGGAAGCGGAAGACCACTGAATTTTTTAGTGTTTTAGCCCATTAGTTTAAAAAAAATTTTAAACACTAAAACAGTAATAGGTTTTCTTATGAAGTTATTATAAAATCGCTGATATAACATTTAAAATCACCTTTAATTCAAGTTTACCATTTTATTCATACAGATATATCACTTATAACAATTTTGCCAGATTATAAGTTCAATGAAACCTGAAAATTACATATAAACTCTTAAAAAGAGAAGACTTGCAATAAATTGAGTCACCTATCAATTATTTCAAATATCTATATCTGCAACAAAATGTGTGTGCATGTATGTCCGTATATGTGTGTGTCTGTGTGTGGTTAAACTATCATATTAATAATCAGTAAGCATGCTTACACACACACACACCATTTCATTTCTGTGTGTGTGTGTGTGTGTGTGTGTGTGTGTGTCTGTGAGAAAAGTGCCATACTATTCTCTAGACTCTCTACGTCAATAATTATCAAAAAAAAAAAAAATGTTGAACATTTCCCAGATAGGAAGCACACTCGGGCTGATTCTGGCTGAAATGCGGCACTGTCGGCTCAGTCTCGACAATAATCACACCACGTTCATTCGTTTGGCCCGGGGACCACGCCGAGTCTCAGCCAGATCTGGGACACATAAAATGACAGAAGTCACTCTACAGTATACAGGCCAGATCTGGGCCACATCATTAAATAAGAGTCATTTTACAGGGCGTGGGCTGCATCTGTGCCAGAAGAAATTGTTTGAGTCGGTTTTCAGTGTGTGGGCCAGTTTTGGGCTGGGGATCCAGCCAGAATTGGGCCAGAAGTTAAGCAAGGTTGTGGCCCAGAGCTGGGCCTGACAAAGTTTGCTATCTAGGTTGCATTTGGACAAACATAAAACAAGAAGGAAAAAGAGAACAATATGAAGCGACAGGAGAACATGAGGAACAGGTAACAACACTCAGACAAACAAGAGAGAACGAGAGGGACAGGTGACAGAACTCAGACAAACGAGGACTAAACAAGGGGGCGTGGCAACAAGTAACAAGGAGGCAGGACAGGAGGAGCACATGGCTGACAACAACAAAGACAAAGCCATGTGCTCAAACAGAAAACAAACATAGAGACATGAAACAATGACAAGACAGACAACACAGTGAGGGCAGGCTCCTGACATAAACAAGCATGCACAATTTAAGAGAGATCGGGCAATAAATAACACTATAATACTCATAAAGGTTAAAAACAGAGTGTTGTATGAGAAATTGCAATTTATTGCCACTAGATGGCAGTCGAAGACCACTAATGGGCTCATTCAGCTAAATAAAACAGTATTGTTCATAAAACATTATAAAATCACTGTTATAACATTTAAAATCACATTAAATCAAAGTTTACCATTTAGTTCATACAGACATATCAGTTTTTACAAATATGCCAGATTATGATTACAATAAAACCTGAAAATAACATATGAACTCTTAAAAAGAGAATACTTGAAATAAGTATTTTGTCACCTATCATTTATTTCAAATGTCTATATCTGCAAGAAAATTTGTGTGCATGTATGTCCGTGTGTGTGTGTGTGTGAGTGTGTGTAAGAATGCTTATTGATTATTCATATGATAGTTTCAACCATTTCATTTCTGTGTGTGTGTGTCTGTGTCTGAGCCTATTGTCCATTTTCAATGTGTTTAACTGTCAGCTATACATCCAGGTTGGCCTAGACTGTAAAATTACACCACCTTAAGGCTCGAACCCCGGTAATCGCTGCTTGCAGCTATATTTATTATTATTATTCTGCCGTAAAACTGATCGAGCAGCCCAAACCGTAAGGCCTAGAGACTTGAAACTTTGCCAGATCGTAGAGCTCAGTCTGTGAAGAACGTATCAAAGTCTCAGCCCAATCGGCCAAACGGGGGCGGTACAGCGCAAAAAACAAAATTTTCAGACATTTTTGGCCCTAACTTGTACATTTTTTGTCGTAGACTCAAAAATTTTTCACCGTTGCGATCCTTGGTTCAATACGAAAAAAAGTGTATTACGACAGATTTTCTCTACGATGCACCGTTTTTCCGCAAAATTGACCTATATCCCAAACCTACTTTTACGAACTAGTCCTAGGTTTTTCGTCCGATCGGAACCAAACCACTTCAGAAATCTTCTAGGGATACTGAATATCAATAATTATCAAAAAAAAGTTGAAATTTTGATTTTCACGCGAAACAGTATGCAAATTAGCGTCTATGCTAACATTAGCCAAAATGCTTAATGAAGAATAACTCTGGAACGGAATGACCTATCTTCACCAAACTCGGGGTACATGTGTACGAGCTCAATCTTTGGCCAAATAAAAAAAACCACGCATCTCTGCCACTTGGGGGCGCTATAATGCGGAAAAAACATAAAAACAGCTATAACTATGCAACCGTTGGTCCGATCAACTTGAAAATTGGTATGCAGCTGCTTGGTCCACAGGGGCACGATCGTCTATGAGGATATTGGCGTATCTCAAAAAACATGGCCGCCATTGGCCAAAAACTTTAGTCACTTATTTGGCATGGTTAACGGAGGTCGATCGGAACGAAACTCGGTGGGCATGTTCGACTCATGGTCCTAAAGGTCTGTAAGAATTTTCAAAGAAATCGGCCACTAGGGGGCGAAATTTTGTTTTTTAGTGAATAAATGATTGAATATTGCACGATTTTTTAAACATCCACACAATATGCATATCATTAGATAGACCTCCTCATAATACACAACTTTGCCTCAAGAACCATTGCTGTCAATCAAATTGTTCTTTAATTATTTGGAAATATGTTTTAAACCTACTTTTGCGAACTAGTCTCTGGTTTTTTGTTCAATCTGGATCAAACCACTGCAGTGATAATCTCTGGACTCTCTAGATCAATAATTATCAAAAAAATGTTGAATTTTGTCCTTTGGTTACCTATAATTGGCTCCTTTAAGAAAAGGGGCGTGGCCACGTATACTCAAAAGCCTATAAATCCTAAACAAAAACTCGAAACTTTACAAAAGTTGGTGAAAACATCTGGCACATCACTCTTAACAAGCATAAGAAGTTTCATGGAGTTCGGACAATAGGTGGCGCTATAACAGTAAAAAAAGCCTTCAAAACACAATATTTCAGTAGTACATGAAAGTAAATTGTAAAAAAAAATGTTCATATATTCACACATCCACTAGTTCTTCATATCATATGATAGATCTCCTCATTTGGAACAACTTTGCCTCTTGGATCACTGCTGTCAATGGAAGTATTATTTAAATATTCTCATTAAAGTTCAAAACCAAGTTTTGCGAACTAGTTCTAAGTTTTTCACCCGATCGGAACCAAACAACTGCAGAAATGTTCTCTGGACATTGGAAAACAATAATTTTTAAAAAAAAAGTGTTTAAATTTCAACTGACTTTCGCAAAGGGGCCCCAAAACATGTAAAAGTCGCGGATCAATTTTACGAAACAGGCTATAACTCGTGAATGAAATGACATATCTTTGCCAAACTCGGTACACATATGTATAAGAACAAACAATGGTCAAATAAAAAAAATTGCGCAGCTCTACCACTTGATGGCGGTATAAGATTGAAAAAACATAAAAACAGCTATAACTATCCAATCGTTAATCCGATCGACTTGAAAATTGGAATGCAGTGTCTTTGTCCAATGTCCCATAAGGCTTCTTAAGGATATTGGCGTATCTCAAAAAACATGGCCGCCATAGGCCAATGAAATTTGAGCACTTATTAGACAAGGTTAACGGAAGTCGATCGGAACGAAACTCGGTGGGCATGTTCGACTCATGGCCCTAAAGGTCTGTAAGAATTTTGAAAGAAATCGGCCACTAGTTGGCGCTAACGAGATTTATGCCCTCTGTAATCACGTGGTGTTTCACACATCCACACAATATGCATATCATTTGATAGATCTCCTGATAATGAACAAGTTTGCCTCAAGAACCATTGCTGTCAATCAAATCGTTCATTAATTATTCGGAAATATGTTTAAAACCTACTTTTGCGAACTAGTCTCTGGTTTTTTGCTCAATCTCGATCAAACCACTGCAGTAATAATCTCTGGACTCTCTAGATCAATAATTATCAAAAAAAAAGTTGAATTTTGTCTTTTGGTTAGCTATAATAGGCTCATTTAAAAAGGGGGCATGGTCACACATACGCAAAAGCCTATAAAACGTAAACAAAAACTTGAAACTTTACAAAAGTTGGTGAAAACATGGGGCATATGACTCTTAACAAGCATGCGAAGATTCATGCAGATCGGACAATAGGTGGCGCTATAACAGTTAAAAAAGTCTTCAAAAACAATATTTGTACATAATGACCTCAAATTGTAGAACATGTTCATATTTTCACACAAACACTAGATCTTCATATCATTTGATAAATCTCCTCATTCTGAACAACTTTGCCTCTGGGAATAATTTTGTCAATCAAATCGTTCATTTAATATTCTCAATTAAGTTAAAAACCTACTTTTGCGAACTAGTCCTGGGTTTTTCGCTCAATTTCGATCAAACCACTACAGAACAATTCTCTGGACTCTCTAGATAAATAATTATCAAAAAAATGTTGAATTTTGACTTTTGGTTATCTATAACGGGGTCATTTACAAAAGGGGCGTGGCTACATATAACCAAGAGCCTATAAAACTTGTACATAAACTCAAAACTTCACGAATGTTGGTGAAGACATGTATCAGATGACTCTTAACAAACGTGCAAAGTTTAATGGAGATTGGACCATAGATGGCGCTATAACAGTGAAAAAGGCCTCAAAACACAGAATTTCTGCATGAATTACCTCAAAATGCAATAAATAAATAAATAAATAAATAAATAAATAAATGTTTATACACTCACACAAACTCTAGATCTTCATGTCATATGATAGATCTCCTCATTCTGAACAACTTTGCCTCTGGGACCAATGCTGTCAATCAAACTGTTCATTAAATATTTAAGATTATTTTTAAAAACCTACTAGAACTGGTGAACTAGACATGACTTTTATAATCAAAATCAATGAAATCAGTGCAGTACTATTCTGTAGACTCTCTTGGTCAATAATTATCAAAAAACGTTGAAAATATGCAAATGAACAACTATAAAACTGTCATTTTATAATATGTTCTTTACATAGGCTACTCAAAGGCCTGTAAATCCTAAAAGAAACCCCACATCTTCTGTCACAACTGGGTAAAATGGTGCATAATTTTATTTTAAAGAAGCATGCAACATTTAAGAGAGACTGGGCAAAAAATAACACTAAAACAGTAATAAACTTTAAAAAACACAGTGTTGTATGAGAAATTGCTATTTATAACCACTAGATGGCAGCGGAAGACCACTAATGGGCTCATTAAACACTAAATCAGTAATAGGTTTTCTTATGGAGTTATTATAAAATCACTGTTATAACATTTAAAATCACATTTAATTCAAGTTGACCATTTTATTCATACAGATATATCAGTTATAACAGTTTTCCCAGATTATGAGTACAATGAAACCTGAAAATGACATGTAAACTCTTAAAAAGAGAAGACTTGCAATAAGTTTTGAGTCACCTATCAATTATTTCAAATATCTATATCTGCAACAAAATGTGTGTGCATGTATGTCCGTGTATGTGCGTGTCTGTGTGTGGTTAAACTATCATATTAATAATCAGTAAGCATGCTTACACACACAGACCATTTCATTTCTGTGAGTGAGTGTGTGTGTGTGTGTGTGTCTTTGAGAATAGTGCCATACATATTATCTAGACTCTCTAGGTCAATAATTATAAAAAAAAAAAAAAATGTTGAACATTTCCCAAATAACAAGCACACTTGGGCCAATTCTGGCTGAAATGCGGCACTGTCGGCTCAGTCTCGGCAATAATCACACCACGTTCATTCGTTTGGTCAAATGAGAACTGGTTTCCTGACTGAGCCTGATCTTGTTTGGGTTTGGGTTCCTCGTCACTGTTGCCTTTTGTCTTGCTTAGTTGAAGACACCTAATATTCAGCAATATTATTGACTTCACTGCACTGACGCCATTTGATAAAAACTGAACTGAATTATGACACACAGTGTTTTTTATATATATAATATACAGTAAATACAATTTACTTGTTACTTTGTGGTTTCAAAAGTGTATTAATGTTTTTACTGTAGTGCATTTGTTCATTGTTAATATATATTTATATTAAATTATTTGGTAATTTTATAATTAAAGCGTTTTTAATGTTTTTAAATGGTTGCATTTGTGTTTCATTGCTGAATTAAATTTAGCAGTTTCTGGGCCACATCTGGCCTGGGGACCAAGCCGAGTCTCAGCCAGATCTGGCTTAAAGTGTCTGGGCCAGACCTGGGCTATATAAAATAACAGAAGTCACTCTACAGTATGCGGGCCAGATCTGGGCCACATCAATAAATAAGAGTCATTTTAAAGGGCGTGGGCCGCATCTGGGCCAGAAGAAATTGTTTGAGTCAGTTTTCAGTGTGTGGGCCAGTTTTGGGCCGGGGACCCAGCCAGAATTGGGCCAGAAATTAAGCAAGGTTGTGGCC
The DNA here is from genome assembly GCA_039654775.1 of Spinibarbus caldwelli. Classification (NCBI taxonomy): domain Eukaryota; kingdom Metazoa; phylum Chordata; class Actinopteri; order Cypriniformes; family Cyprinidae; genus Spinibarbus; species Spinibarbus caldwelli. The sequence goes on along the minus strand of CM077226.1, from coordinate 12,303,042 downwards.
CAGACAAATTTTGCTATCTGGGTTGCATTTGGACAAACATAAAACAAGAAGGAAAAAGAGAACAATATAAAGCGACAGGAGAACATGAGGAACAGGTGACAACACTCAGACAAACAAGAGAGAACGAGAGGGACAGGTGACAGAACTCAGAAAAAGGAGGACTAAACAAGGGGGCGTGGCAACAAGTAACAAGGAGGCAGGACAGGAGGAGCACATGGCTGACAACAACAAAGACAGAGCCATGTGCTCAAACAGAAAACAAACATAGAGAAATGAAACAATGACAAGACAGACAACACAGTGAGGGCAGGCTCATGACATAAACAAGCATGCACAATTTAAGAGAGATCGGGCAATAAATAACACTATAATATTCAAAGGTCAAAAACAGTGTTGTATGAGAAATTGCAATTTATTGCCACTAGATGGCAGTCGAAGACCACTAATGGGCTCATTCAGCTAAATAAAACAGTATTGTTCATAAAACATTATAAAATCCACTGTTATAACATTTAAAATCACATTAAATCAAAGTTTACCATTTAGTTCATACAGATATATCAGTTTTTACAATTATGCCAGATTAAGATTACAGTGAAACCTGAAAATAACATATAAACTCTTAAAAAGAGAATACTTGCAATAAGCATTTTGTCACCTATTATTTATTTCAAATATCTATATCTGCAAGAAAATTTGTGTGCATGTATGTCCGTGTGTGTGTGAGTGTGTGTAAGAATGCTTATTCATTATTCATATGATAGTTTAACCATTTCATTTCAATATGTGTGTGTGTGTGTGTGTGTGTGTCTCTGTGTCTGTGTCTGAGCCTATTGTCCATTTTCAATGTGTTTAACTGTCAGCTATACATCCAGGTTGGCCTAGACTGTAAAATTACACCACCTTAAGGCTCGAACCCCGGTAATCGCTGCTTGCAGCTATATTTATTATTATTATTATTATTATTATTATTCCGCCCTAAAACTGATCGTGCAGCCCAAACCGTAAGGCCTAGAGACTTGAAACTTGGCCAGATCGTAGACCTCAATTTGGGGAGAACCTATCAAAGTCTCAGCCCAATCGGCCAAACGGGGGCGCTACAGCGCAAAAAACAAAATTTTCAGACATTTTTAGCTCAAACTCGTAAACCGTGTGCCGTAGACTCAAAAACTTTACTTCGTTGCAATCCTTGGGTTAGCCCGAACAAAAGTGCACACTGGTCAATTTCGCTCTACGACGCACCGTTTTTCCGCAAAATTGAGTTATATCCGAAACCTACTTTTGCGAACTAGTCCTAGGTTTTTCACCCGATCGGAACCAAACCACTGCAGAAATGTTCTTTGGCTACTGAATATCAATAATTATCAAAAAAAAGTTGAAATTTTGTTTTTCACGCGAAACAGTACACCAATTAGCGTCTATGCTAACGTTAGCCAAATGCTTATTGAGGTATAACTCTGGAACGGAATGACCTATCTTCACCAAACTCGGTGTACATGTGTATGAGCTCAATCTTTGGCCAAATCAAAAAAAACCGCGCATCTCTGCCACTTGGGGGCGCTATAATACGGAAAAAACATAAAAGCAGCTATAACTATGCAACCGTTGATCCGATCAACTTGAAAATTGGTATGCAGCGTCTTGGTCCAAAGGGGCACGTGCATCTATGAGGATATTCGCGTATCTCAAAAAACATGGCCGCCATTGGCCAAAAACTTTTAAACACCTGTTTGACAAGGTTAACGGAGGTCGATCGGAACGAAACTCGGTGGGCATGTTCGACTCATGGCCCTAAAGGTCTGTAAGAATTTTCAAAGAAATCGGCCACTGGGGGGCGAAATTTTGTTTTTTTAGTGAATAAACGATTGAATATCGCATGATTTTTTAAAAATCCACACAATATGCATATCATTAGATAGATCTCCTCATAATACACAACTTTGCCTCAAGAACCATTGCTGTCAATCAAATTGTTCTTTAATTATTCGGAAATATGTTTAAAAGCTACTTTTGCAAACTAGTCTCTGGTTTTTTGCTCAATCTAGATCAAACCACTGCAGTAATAATCTCTGGACTCTCTAAATCAATAATTATCAAAAAAATGTTGAATTTTGTCCTTTGGTTAGCTATAATTGGCTCCTTTAAGAAAAGGGGCGTGGCCACATATACCCAAAAGCCTATAAAATTTAAACAAAAACTCGAAACTTTACAAAAGTTGGTGAAAACATCTGGCACATCGCTCTTAACAAGCATAAGAAGTTTCATGGAGTTCGGACAAAAGGTGGCGCTATAACAGTAAAAAAAGCCTTCAAAAACACAATATTTCAGTAGTACATGAAAGTAAATCGTAAAAAAAATGTTCATATATTCACACATCCACTAGTTCTTCATATCATATGATAGATCTCCTCATTTGGAACAACTTTGCCTCTTGGATCACTGCTGTCAATCAAAGTGTTATTTAAATATTCTCAATAAAGTTCAAAACCAAGTTTTGCAAACTAGTTCTAAGTGTTTCGTCCGATCGGAACCAAACAACTGCTGAAATGTTCTCTGGACATTGAAAATGAACAATTATTAAAAAAAAGTGTTTAAATTTCAACTGACTTTCGCAAAGTGGCCCCAAAACATTTAATAGTCGCGGCTCAATTTTACGAAACAGGCTATAACTCGTGAACGAAATGACATATCTTCGCCAAACTCGGTACACATATGTATAAGAACAACCATTGGTCAAATAAAAACAAATTTCGCAGCTCTACCACTTGATGGCGCTATAAGATTGAAAAAACATAAAAATAGCTATAACTATCCAATCGTTAAGCCGATCGACTTGAAAATTGGAATGCAGTGTCTTTGCCCAATGTGCCATAAGGATCTATGAGGATATTGGGGTATCTCAAAAAACATGGCCGCCATAGGCCAATGAACTTTGAGCACTTATTAGACAAGGTTAACAGAAGTTGATCGGAACGAAACTCGGTGGGCATGTTCGACTCACGGCCACAAAGGTCTGTAAGAATTTTGAAAGAAATCGGCCACTAGTTGGCGCTAACGAGATTTTTGGCTCTGTAATCACGTGATGTTTCACACATCCACACAATATGCATATCATTTGATAGATCTCCTGATAATGAACAAGTTTGCCTCAAGAACCATTGCTGTCAATCAAATCGTTCATTAATTATAAACAAATATGTGAAAAACCTACTTTTGCGAACTAGTCCCTGGTTTTTTGCCCGATCGGAACCAAACCACTGCAGTAATATTCTGTGGACTCTCTAGATCAATAATTATCAAAAAAAAGTTGAATTTTGTCCTTTGGTTAGCTATAATGAGGTCATTTATAAAAGGGGCATTGCCCAATATACCCAAACATCTATAAAACCTAAAAACAAACTCAAAACTTTACAAAACTTGGTGAAAACATATGACAGATGACTCTTAATAAGTATGCACAGTTTCATGAAGATCGGAATATAGGTGGCGCTATAACAGTTAAAGATGCCTAAAAAACTCAAAATTTCAATGGAAAATGACCTCAAATTGCATAGCATGTTCATATATTCACACAAACACATAATCTTCATATCTTATGATAGATCTCCTCATTCTGAGCAACTTTGCCTCTGGGAGTAATGCTGTAAATCATATCGTTCATTAAATATTTACAAATATGTTATAAACCTACTTTTGCGAACTAGTCCTAGGTTTTTCGCTCAATCTTGATTAAATCACTGCAGTAATAATCTCTGGACTCTCTAGATCAATAATTATCGAAAAAATGTTGAATTTTGTCATTTGGTTAGCTATAATTGGCTCATTTATAAAGGGGAGTGGCACGATATTCCCGAAAGCCTATTAACCCTAAACGAAAAGTCGAAACTTTACGAAAGCTGCTGAAAACATGTGTCAGATGACTCTTAACAAGCACGCAAAGTTTCATAGAGATCGGACTATAGGTGGCGCTATAACAGTTAAAAAGGCCTCAAAATCACAAAATTTCTACACAAAAAGACCTCAAATTGCAATAAAATCTTCATAATATTCACTTATACACTATATCTTCATATCATACGATAGATCTTCTCATTCTGAGCAACTTTTCCTCTAGGATCACTGCTGTCAATCAAACTGTTCTTTAAGTATTTCAGATTATTTAAAATACCTACTTTTATGAACTAGCCCTCAGTTTTTAACTGAAAATCAATAAAATCAGTGCAGAATTATTCTCTAGACTCTCTAGGTCAATAATTATCAAAAAAATTTCAACATTTGCATTTGGACAACTAAAAACCCTTTATTTTATAATATGGTCTTTACATAGTGCACACAAAAGGCCTATGAATCCTTAAAGAAAGCCCTAAACTTTCTCAAAACTCTGTAAAACGATGCATAATTTCATTCTAAACAAACATGCAAAATTTAAGAGAGATTGAGCAAAAAATAACAATATAATTGTTATAAAGGATAAAAACACAGTGATTTATGAGAAATTGCTATTTATAACCACTAGATGGCAGCGGAAGACCACTAATGGGCTTATTAAGCATTAAAACAGTAATAGGTTTTCTTATGGAGTTATTATAAAATCACTGTTATAACATTTAAAATCACATTTAATTCAAGTTTACCATTTTATTCATACAGATATATCAGTTATAACAATTTTGCCAGATTATGAGTACAATGAAACCTGAAAATGACATGTAAACTCTTAAAAAGAGAATACTTGCAATAAGTATTTTGTCACCTATCATTTATTTCAAATATCTATATTTGCAAAAAAATTTGTGTGCATGTATGTCCGTGTGTGTGTGAGTGTGTGTAAGAATGCTTATTGATTATTCATATGATAGTTTCAACCATTTCATTTCTGTGTGTGTGTGTGTGTGTGTGTGTGTGTGTGTGTGTGTGTGTGTTTATGTCTGAGCCTATTGTCCATTTTCAATGTGTTTAACAGTCAGCTATACATCCAGGTTGGCCTAGACTGTAAAATTACACCACCTTAAGGCCTTAAGGCTCGAACCCCGGTAATCGCTGCTTGCAGCTATATTTATTAGGGGTTCGAGCACGCAGTGCTAGAAACCCTATTGTATTTGTTAGGATTTTTATTATTATTATTATTATTATTATTATTATTCTGCCCTAAAACTGATCGTGCAGCCAAAACCGTAAGGCCTAGAGACTTGAAACTTGGCCAGATCGTAGAGCTCAATTTGGGGAGAACGTATCAAAGTCTCAGCCCAATCGGCCAAACGGGGGCGCTACAGCGCAAAAAACAAAAATTTCAGACGTTTTTGGCCCTAACTTGTACATTTTTTGTCGTAGACTCAAAAATTTTTCACCGTTGCGATCCTTGGTTCAATACGAAAAAAAGTGTATTACGACAGATTTTCTCTACGAAGCACCGTTTTTCCGCAAAATTGACCTATATCCCAAACCTAATTTTACGAACTAGTCCTAGGTTTTTCACCCGATCGGAACCAAACCACTTTAGAAATCTTCTAGGGACACTGAATATCAATAATTATCAAAAAAAAGTTGAAATTTTGATTTTCACGCGAAACAGTATGCAAATTAGCGTCTATGCTAACATTAGCCAAAATGCTTATTGAAGTATAACTCTGGAACGGAATGACCTATCTTCACCAAACTCGGTGTACATGTGTACGAGCTCAATCTTTGGCCAAATAAAAAAACCCGCGCATCTCTGCCACTTGGGGGCGCTATAATACGGAAAAAAACATAAAAACAGCTATAACTATGCAACCGTTGGTCCGATCAACTTGAAAATTGGTATGCAGCTTCTTGGTCCAAAGGGGCACGAGCGTCTATGAGGATATTGGCGTATCTCAAAAAACATGGCCGCCATTGGCCAAAAACTTTAGTCACTTATTTGGCATGGTTAACGGAGGTCGATCGGAACGAAACTCGGTGGGCATGTTCGACTCATGGCCCTAAAGGTCTGTAAGAATATTCAAAGAAATCGGCCATTAGGGGGCGAAATTTTGTTTTTTAGTGAATAAATGATTGAATATTGCACGATTTTTTAAACATCCACACAATATGCATATCATTAGATAGATGATCTCATAATACACAACTTTGCCTCAAGAACCATTGCTGTCAATCAAATTGTTCTTTAATTATTTGGAAATATGTTTAAAACCTACTTTTGCGAACTAGTCTCTGGTTTTTTGTTCAATCTGGATCAAACCACTGCAGTGATAATCTCTGGACTCTCTAGATCAATAATTATCAAAAAAATGTTGAATTTTGTCCTTTGGTTAGCTATAATTGGCTCCTTTAAGAAAAGGGGCGTGGCCACATATATCCAAAAGCCTATAAAATTTAAACAAAAACTCGAAACTTTACAAAAGTTGGTGAAAACATCTGGCACATCACTCTTAACAAGCATAAGAAGTTTCATGGAGTTCGGACAAAAGGTGGCGCTATAACAGTAAAAAAAGCCTTCAAAAACACAATATTTCAGTAGTACATGAAAATAAATCGTAAAAAAAATGTTCATATATTCACACATCCACTAGTTCTTCATATCATATGATAGATCTCCTCATTTGGAACAACTTTGCCTCTTGGATCCCTGCTGTCAATCAAAGTATTATTTAAATATTCTCAATAAAGTTCAAAACCAAGTTTTGCGAACTATTTCTAAGTGTTTCGTCCGATCGGAACCAAACAACTGCTGAAATGTTCTCTGGACATTGAAAATCAACAATTATTAAAAAAAGTGTTTAAATTTCAACTGACTTTCGCAAAGTGACCCCAAAACATTTAAAAGTCGCGGCTCAATTTTACGAAACAGGCTGTAACTCGTGAACGAAATGATATATCTTCGCCAAACTCAGTACACATATGTATAAGAACAACCATTGGTCAAATAAAAACAAATTTCGCAGCTCTACCACTTGATGGCGCTATAAGATTGAAGAAACATAAAAATAGCTATAACTATCCAATCGTTAAGCCGATCGACTTGAAAATTGGAATGCAGTGTCTTTGCCCAATGTGCCATAAGGATCTATGAGGATATTGGGGTATCTCAAAAAACATGGCCGCCATAGGCCAATGAACTTTGAGTACTTATTAGACAAGGTTAACAGAAGTTGATCGGAACGAAACTCGGTGGGCACGTTTGACTCACGGCCCCAAAGGTCTGTAAGAATTTTAAAAGAAATCGGCCACTAGTTGGCGCTAACGAGATTTTTGGCTCTGTAATCACGTGGTGTTTCACACATCCACACAATATGCATATCATTTGATAGATCTCCTGATAATGAACAAGTTTGCCTCAAGAACCATTGCTGTCAATCAAATCGTTCATTAATTATTAACAAATATGTGAAAAACCTACTTTTGCGAACTAGTCCCTGGTTTTTTGCCCGATCGGAACCAAACCACTGCAGTAATATTCTGTGGACTCTCTAGATCAATAATTATCAAAAAAAAGTTGAATTTTGTACTTTGGTTAGCTATAATGAGGTCATTTATAAAAGGGGCGTTTTTCAACATACCCAAACACCTATAAATCCTAAATGCAAACTCAAAACTTTACGAAACTTGGTGAAAACATATGACAGATGACTCTTAATAAGTATGCACAGTTTCATGAAGATCGGACTATAGGTGGCGCTATAACAGTTAAAGATGCCTCAAAATCTCAAAATTTCAATGGAAAATGACCTCAAATTGCATAGCATGTTCATATATTCACACAAACACATAATCTTCATATCTTATGATAGATCTCCTCATTCTGAGCAACTTTGCCTCTGGGAGTAATGCTGTAAATCATATCGTTCATTAAATATTTACAAATATGTCATAAACCTACTTTTGCGAACTAGTCTCTGGTTTTTCGCTCAATCTTGATTAAATCACTGCAGTAATAATCTCTGGACTCTCTAGATCAATAATTATAGAAAAAATGTTGAATTTTGTCATTTGGTTAGCTATAATTGGTTCATTTATAAAGGGGAGTGGCCAGACATACCCAAAAGCCTATTAAACCTAAACGAAAACTCGAAACTTTACGAAAGTTGCTGAAAACATGTGTCAGATGACTCTTAACAAGCACGCAAAGTTTCATAGAGATCGGACTATAGGTGGCGCTATAACAGTTAAAAAGGCCTCAAAATCACAAAATTTCTATACAAAAAGACCTCAAATTGCATTAAAATGTTAATAATATTCACTTATACACCATATCTTCATATCATACGATAGATCTTCTCATTCTGAGCAACTTTTCCTCTAGGATCACTGCTGTCAATCAAACTGTTCTTTAAGTATTTCAGATTATTTAAAAAATTTACTTTTACGAACTAGCCCTCAGTTTTTAACTGGAAATCAACGAAATCAGTGCAAAACTATTCTCTAGACTCTCTAGATCAATAATTATCATTTAAAAAAATTAACATTTGCATTTGGACAATTAAAAACCCTTTATTTTATAATGTGGTCTTTACATAGTGAACTCAAAGGCCTATGAATCCTAAAAGAAAGCCCTAAACTTTCTCAAAACTCTGTAAAATGATGAATAATTTCATTCTAAACACACATGCAAAATTTAAGAGAGATTGAGCAAAAAATAACAATATAATTGTTATAAAGGATAAAAACACAGTGATGTATGAGAAATTGCTATTTATAACCACTAGATGGCAGCGGAAGACCACTAATGGGCTTATTAAGCATTAAAACAGTAATAGGTTTTCTTATGGAGTTATTATAAAATCACTGTTATAACATTGAAAATCACATTTAATTCAAATTTACCATTTTATTCCTACAGATATATCAGTTATAACAATTTTGCCAGATTATGAGTACAATGAAACCTGAAAATGACATCTAAACTCTTAAAAAGAGAAGACTTGCAATAAGTTTTGAGTCACCTATCAATTATTTCAAATATCTATATCTGCAACAAAATGTGTGTGCATGTATGTCCGTGTATGTGTGTGTCTGTGTGTGCGTGGTTAAACTATCATATTAATAATCAATAAGCATGCTTACACACACACACACCATTTCATTTCTGTGTGTGTGTGTATGTGTCTGTGAGAAAAGTGCCATACTATTCTCTAGACTCTCTAGGGCAATAATTATCAAAAAAAAATTGTTGAACATTTCCCAGATAGCAAGCACACTTGGGCCGATTCTGGCTGAAATTCGGCACTGTCGGTTTAGTCTCGGCAATAATCATACCACGTTCATTCATTTGGTGAAAAGAGAACTGGTTTCCTGGCTGAGGCTGATCTTGTTTGGGTTCCTCGTCACTGTTGCCTTTTGTCTTGCTTAGTTGAAGACACCTAATATTCAGCAATATTATTGACTTCACTGCACTGACGCCATTTGATAAGAACTGAACTGAATTATGACACACAATGTTTTTTATATATATAATATACAGTAAATATAACAAATAAATAAATAAATTTAATTTACTTGTTACTTTGTGGTTTAAAAGCGTATTAATGTTTTTACTGTAGTGCATTTGTTCATTGTTAATATATATTTATATTAAAGTATTTGGTAATTTTATAATTAAAGCCTTTTTAATATTTTAAATGGTTGCATTTGTGTTTCACTACGGAAATTTAGCAGTTTCTGGGCCACATTTGGCCTGGGTATCCAAGCCGAGTCTCAGCCAGATCTGGCTTAAAGTGTCTGGGCCAGACCTGGGCTATATAAAATAACAGAAGTCACTCTACAGTACGCGGGCCAGATCTGGGCCACATCAATAAATAGGAGTCATTTTAAAGGGCGTGGGCCGCATCTGGGGCAGAGGAAATTGTTTGAGTCAGTTTTCAGTGTGTGGGCCAGTTTTGGGCCGGGGACCCAGCCAGAATTGGGCCAGAAGATAAGCAAGGTTGTGGCCCAGAGGTGGGCCAGACAAATTTTGCTATCTGGGTTGCATTTGGACAAACATAAAACAAGAAAGAAAAAGTGAACAATATAAAGCGACACGAGAACATGAGGAACAGGTGACAACGCTCAGACAAACAAGAGAGAACGAGAGGGACAGGTGACAGAACTCAGAAAAAGGAGGACTAAAAAAGGGGGCGTGGCAACAAGTCACAAGGAGGCAGGACAGGAGGATCACATGGCTGACAACAACAAAGACAGAGCCATGTGCTCAAACAGAAAACAAACATAGAGAAATGAAACAATGACAAGACAGACAACACAGTGAGGGCAGGCTCCTGACATAAACAAGCATGCACAATTTAAGAGAGATCGGGCAAAAAATAACACTATAATACTCATAAAGGTTAAAAACAGAGTGTTGTATGAGAAATTGCAATTTATTTTCACTAGATGGCAGTCGAAGACCACTAATGGGCTCATTCAGCTAAATAAAACAGTATTGTTCATAAAACATTATAAAATCCACTGTTATAACATTTAAAGTCACATTAAATCAAAGTTTACCATTTAGTTCATACAGATATATCAGTTTTTACAATTATGCCAGATTATGATTACAGTGAAACCTGAAAATAACATAAACTCTTAAAAACAGAATACTTGCAATAAGCATTTTGTCACCTATCATTTATTTCAAATATCTATATCTGCAAGAAAATTTGTGTGCTTTTATGTCCGTGTGTATGTGTGAGTGTGTGTAAGAATGCTTATTGATTATTCATATGATAGTTTAACCATTTTATTTCAATGTGTGTGTGTGTGTGTGTGTGTGTGTGTCTGTGTCTGAGCCTATTGTCCATTTTCAATGTGTTTAACTGTCAGCTATACATCCAGGTTGGCCTAGACTGTAAAATTACACCACCTTAAGGCTCGAACCCCGGTAATCGCTGCTTGCAGCTATATTTATTATTATTATTATTCTGCCGTAAAACTGATCGAGCAGCCCAAACCGTAAGGCCTAGAGACTTGAAACTTGGCCAGATCGTAGAGCTCAGTCTGTGAAGAACGTATCAAAGTCTCAGCCCAATCGGCCAAACGGGGGCGGTACAGCGCAAAAAACAAAAATTTCAGACGTTTTTGGCCCTAACTTGTACATTTTTTGTCGTAGACTCAAAATTTTTTCACCGTTGCGATCCTTGGTTCAATACAAAAAAAAGTGTATTACGACAGATTTTCTCTACAAAGCACCGTTTTTCCGCAAAATTGACCTATATCCCAAACCTACTTTTACGAACTAGTCCTAGGTTTTTCGTCCGATCGGAACCAAACCACTTCAGAAATCTTCTAGGGACACTGAATATCAATAATTATCAAAAAAAAGTTGAAATTTTGATTTTCACGCGAAACAGTATTCAAATTAGCGTCTATGCTAACATTAGCCAAAATGCTTAATGAAGTATAACTCTGGAACGGAATGACCTATCTTCACCAAACTCGGGGTACATGTGTACGAGCTCAATCTTTGGCCAAATAAAAAAAACCGCGCATCTCTGCCACTTGGGGGCGCTATAATGTGGAAAAAACATAAAAACAGCTATAACTATGCAACCGTTGGTCCGATCAACTTGAAAATTGGTATGCAGCTGCTTGGTCCACAGGGGCAGGATCGTCTATGAGGATATTGGCGTATCTCAAAAAACATGGCCGCCATTGGCCAAAAACTTTAGTCACTTATTTGGCATGGTTAACGGAGGTCGATCGGAACGAAACTCGGTGGGCATGTTCGACTCATGGCCCTAAAGGTCTGTAAGAATTTTCAAAGAAATCGGCCACCGGGGGGCGAAATTTTGTTTTTTAGTGTATAAATGATTGAATATTGCACGATTTTTTAAACATCCACACAATATGCATATCATTGGATAGATCTCCTCATAATACACAACTTTGCCTCAAGAACCATTGCTGTCAATCAAATTGTTCTTTAATTATTTGGAAATATGTTTAAAACCTACTTTTGCGAACTAGTCTCTCGTTTTTTGCTCAATCTGGATCAAACCACTGCAGTAATAATCTCTGGACAGTCTAGATCAATAATTATCAAAAAAATGTTGAATTTTGTCCTTTGGTTACCTATAATTGGCTCCTTTAAGAAAAGGGGCGTGGCCACGTATACTCAAAAGCCTATAAATCCTAAACAAAAACTCGAAACTTTACAAAAGTTGGTGAAAACATCTGCCTCATCACTCTTAACAAGCATAAGAAGTTTCATGGAGTTCGGACAATAGGTGGCGCTATAACAGTAAAAAAAGCCTTCAAAACACAATATTTCAGTAGTACATGAAAGTAAATTGTAAAAAAAAATGTTCATATATTCACACATCCACTAGTTCTTCATATCATATGATAGATCTCCTCATTTCGAACAACTTTGCCTCTTGGATCACTGCTGTCAATGGAAGTATTATTTAAATATTCTCATTAAAGTTCAAAACCAAGTTTTGCGAACTAGTTCTAAGTTTTTCACCCGATCGGAACCAAACAACTGCAGAAATGTTCTCTGGACATTGGAAAACAATAATTTAAAAAAAAAAGTGTTTAAATTTCAACTGACTTTCGCAAAGGGGCCCCAAAACATTTAAAAGTCGCGGATCAATTTTACGAAACAGGCTATAACTCGTGAACGAAATGACATATCTTTGCCAAACTCGGTACACATATGTATAAGATCAAACAATGGTCAAATAAAAAAAAATTGCGCAGCTCTACCACTTGATGGCGGTATAAGATTGAAAAAACATAAAAACAGCTATAACTATCCAATCGTTAATCCGATCGACTTGAAAATTGGAATGCAGTGTCTTTGTCCAATGTCCCATAAGGCTTCTTGAGGATATTGGCGTATCTCAAAAAACATGGCCGCCATAGGCCAATGAAATTTGAGCACTTATTAGACAAGGTTAACGGAAGTCGATCGGAACGAAACTCGGTGGGCATGTTCGACTCATGGCCCTAAAGGTCTGTAAGAATTTTGAAAGAAATCGGCCACTAGTTGGCGCTAACGAGATTTATGCCCTCTGTAATCACGTGGTGTTTCACACATCCACACAATATGCATATCATTTGATAGATCTCCTGATAATGAACAAGTTTGCCTCAAGAACCATTGCTGTCAATCAAATCGTTCATTAATTATTCGGAAATATGTTTAAAACCTACTTTTGCGAACTAGTCTCTGGTTTTTTGCTCAATCTCGATCAAACCACTGCAGTAATAATCTCTGGACACTCTAGATCAATAATTATCAAAAAAAAGTTGAATTTTGTCTTTTGGTTAGCTATAATAGGCTCATTTAAAAAGGGGGCATGGTCACACATACGCAAAAGCCTATAAAACCTAAACAAAAACTTGAAACTTTACAAAAGTTGGTGAAAACATGGGGCATATGACTCTTAACAAGCATGCGAAGATTCATGCAGATCGGACAATAGGTGGCGCTATAACAGTTAAAAAAGTCTTCAAAAACACAATATTTGTACATAAAATGACCTCAAATTGTAGAACATGTTCATATATTCACACAAACACTAGATCTTCATATCATATGATAAATCTCCTCATTCTGAACAAGTTTGCCTCTGGGACCAATGCTGTCAATCAAACTGTTCATTAAATATTTAAGATTATTTTTAAAAACCTACGAGAACTAGTGAACTAGACATGACTTTTATAATCAAAATCAATGAAATCAGTGCAGTACTATTCTGTAGACTCTCTTGATCAATAATTATCAAAAAACTTTGAAAATATGCAATTGAACAACTATAAAACTGTCATTTTATAATATGTTCTTTACATAGGCTACCCAAAGGCCTGTAAATCCTAAAAGAAACCCCACATCTTCTGTCACAACTGGGTAAAATGGTGCATAATTTTATTTTAAAGAAGCATGCAAAATTTAAGAGAGACTGGGCAATAAATAACACTAAAACAGTCATAAACTTTAAAAAATACAGTGTTGTATTAGAAATTGCAATTTCTAACCACTAGATGGCAGCGGAAGACCACTAATAGGCTTATTAAACACTAAACAGTAATAGGTTTTCTTATGAAGTTATTGTAAAATCACTGTTATAACATTTAAAATCACATTTAATTCAAGTTTACCATTTTATTCATACAGATATATCACATAACAATTTTGCCAGATTATGAGTTCAAAGAAACCTGAAAATAACATATAAACTCTTAAAAACAGAAGACTTGCAATAAGTTTTGAGTCACCTATCAATTATTTCAAATATCTATATCTGCAACAAAATGTGTGTGCATGTATGTCCGTATATGTGTGTGTCTGTGTGTGGTTAAACTATCATATTAATAATCAGTAAGCATGCTTACACACACACACCATTTCATTTCTGTGTGTGTGTGTATATATGTCTGTGAGAAAAGTGCTGTACTATTCTCTAGACTCTCTACGTCAATAATTATCAAAAAAAAAATGTTGAACATTTCCCAGATAGCAAGCACACTCGGGCCTATTCTGGCTGAAATGTGGCACTGTCGGCTCAGCCTCGGCAATAATCACACCACGTTCATTCGTTTGGTCAAAGGAGAACTGGTTTCCTGACTGAGCCTGATCATGTTTGAGTTTGGGTTCCTCGTCACTGTTGCCTTTTCTCTTGCTTAGTTGACGACTGCTAATATTCAGCAATATTATTGACTTCACTGCACTGAGCCATTTGATAAGAACTGAACTGAATTATGACACACAACGTTTTATATATATAATATACAGTAAATATAATTTACTTGTTACTTTGTGGTTTAAAAAGTGTATTAATGTTTTTACTGTAGTGCATTCGTTCATTGTTAATATATATTTATTTTAAAGTATTTGGTAATTTTATAATTAAAGCCTTTTTAATGTTTTTAAATGGTTGCATTTGTGTTTCACTGCTGAATTACATTTAGCAGTTTCTGGGCCACATTTGGCCTGGGGACCAAGCCGAGTCTCAGCCAGACATGGACCACATAAAATGACAGAAACAGAAGTCACTCTACAGTATGCGGGCCAGATCTGGGGCACATCAATAAATAAGAGTCATTTTACAGGGCGTGGGCCGCATTTGGGCCAGAGGAAATTGCTTGAGTCGGTTTTCAGTGTGTGGGCCAGTTTTGGGCAGGGGACCCAGCAAGAATAGGACCAGAAGTGAAGCAAGGTTGTGGCCCAGACAAATTTTGCTCTCTGGGTTGCATTTGGACAAACATAAAACAAGAAGGAAAAAGAGAACAATATAAAGCGACAGGAGAACATGAGGAACAGGTGACAACACTCAGTCAAACAAGAGAGAACGAGAGAGACAGGTGACAGAACTCAGAGAAACGAGGACTAAACAAGGGGGCGTGGCAACAAATAACAAGGAGGCAGGACAGGAGGAGTATATGGTTGACAACAACAAAGACAGAGCCATGTGCTCAAACAGAAAACAAACAGAGACATGAAACAAAGACAAGACAGACAACACAGTGAGGACAGGCTCCTGACATAAACAAGCATGCACAATTTAAGAGAGATCGGGCAATAAATAACACTATAATACTCATAAAGGTTTAAAACAGAGTGTTGTATGAGAAATTGCAATTTATTGCCACTAGATGGCAGTCGAAGACCACTAATGGGCTCATTCAGCTAAATAAAACAGTGATTTTATAATGTCTTATGAATAGTACTGTTATAACGATTA
Source organism: Spinibarbus caldwelli (assembly GCA_039654775.1). Classification (NCBI taxonomy): domain Eukaryota; kingdom Metazoa; phylum Chordata; class Actinopteri; order Cypriniformes; family Cyprinidae; genus Spinibarbus; species Spinibarbus caldwelli. The sequence goes on along the minus strand of CM077226.1, from coordinate 12,287,398 downwards.
AAATCACATTAAATCAAAGTTTATCATTTAGTTCATACAGACATATCAGTTTTTACAATTATGCCAGATTATGATTACAGTGAAATCTGAAAATAACATATAAACTCTTAAAAACAGAATACTTATAATAAGTATTTTGTCACCTATCATTTATTTCAAATATCTATATCTGCAAGAAAATTTGAGTGCATGTATGTCTGTGTGTGTGTGAGTTTGTGTAAGAATTCTTATTGATTATTCATATGATAGTTTAACCATTTCATTTCTGTGTGTGTGTGTGTCTGTGTCTGTGTCTGAGTCTATTGTCCATTTTCAATGTGTTTAACTGTCAGCTATACATCCAGGTTGGCCTAGACCGTAAAATTACACCACCTTAAGACCTCAAGGCTCGAACCCCGGTAATCGCTGCTTGCAGCTATATTTATTATTAGGGGTTCGAGCACGCAGTGCTAGAAACCCTATTGTATTTGTTAGGATTTTTATTAGGGGTTCGAGCACGCAGTGCTAGAAACCCTATTGTATTTGTTAAGATTTTTATTATTATTATTATTATTCTGCCGTAAAACTGATCGAGCAGCCCAAACCGTAAGGCCTAGAGACTTGAAACTTGGCCAGATCGTAGAGCTCAGTCTGTGAAGAACGTATCAAAGTCTCAGCCCAATCGGCCAAACGGGGGCGGTACAGCGCAAAAAACAAAAATTTCAGACGTTTTTGGCCCTAACTTGTACATTTTTTGTCGTAGACTCAAAATTTTTTCACCGTTGCGATCCTTGGTTCAATACAAAAAAAAGTGTATTACGACAGATTTTCTCTACAAAGCACCGTTTTTCCGCAAAATTGACCTATATCCCAAACCTACTTTTACGAACTAGTCCTAGGTTTTTCGTCCGATCGGAACCAAACCACTTCAGAAATCTTCTAGGGACACTGAATATCAATAATTATCAAAAAAAAGTTGAAATTTTGATTTTCACGCGAAACAGTATTCAAATTAGCGTCTATGCTAACATTAGCCAAAATGCTTAATGAAGTATAACTCTGGAACGGAATGACCTATCTTCACCAAACTCGGGGTACATGTGTACGAGCTCAATCTTTGGCCAAATAAAAAAAACCGCGCATCTCTGCCACTTGGGGGCGCTATAATGTGGAAAAAACATAAAAACAGCTATAACTATGCAACCGTTGGTCCGATCAACTTGAAAATTAGTATGCAGCTGCTTGGTCCACAGGGGCAGGATCGTCTATGAGGATATTGGCGTATCTCAAAAAACATGGCCGCCATTGGCCAAAAACTTTAGTCACTTATTTGGCATGGTTAACGGAGGTCGATCGGAACGAAACTCGGTGGGCATGTTCGACTCATGGCCCTAAAGGTCTGTAAGAATTTTCAAAGAAATCGGCCACCGGGGGGCGAAATTTTGTTTTTTAGTGTATAAATGATTGAATATTGCACGATTTTTTAAACATCCACACAATATGCATATCATTGGATAGATCTCCTCATAATACACAACTTTGCCTCAAGAACCATTGCTGTCAATCAAATTGTTCTTTAATTATTTGGAAATATGTTTAAAACCTACTTTTGCGAACTAGTCTCTCGTTTTTTGCTCAATCTGGATCAAACCACTGCAGTAATAATCTCTGGACAGTCTAGATCAATAATTATCAAAAAAATGTTGAATTTTGTCCTTTGGTTACCTATAATTGGCTCCTTTAAAAAAGGGGCGTGGCCACGTATACTCAAAAGCCTATAAATCCTAAACAAAAACTCGAAACTTTACAAAAGTTGGTGAAAACATCTGCCTCATCACTCTTAACAAGCATAAGAAGTTTCATGGAGTTCGGACAATAGGTGGCGCTATAACAGTAAAAAAAGCCTTCAAAACACAATATTTCAGTAGTACATGAAAGTAAATTGTAAAAAAAAATGTTCATATATTCACACATCCACTAGTTCTTCATATCATATGATAGATCTCCTCATTTCGAACAACTTTGCCTCTTGGATCACTGCTGTCAATGGAAGTATTATTTAAATATTCTCATTAAAGTTCAAAACCAAGTTTTGCGAACTAGTTCTAAGTTTTTCACCCGATCGGAACCAAACAACTGCAGAAATGTTCTCTGGACATTGGAAAACAATAATTTTAAAAAAAAGTGTTTAAATTTCAACTGACTTTCGCAAAGGGGCCCCAAAACATTTAAAAGTCGCGGATCAATTTTACGAAACAGGCTATAACTCGTGAACGAAATGACATATCTTTGCCAAACTCGGTACACATATGTATAAGAACAAACAATGGTCAAATAAAAAAAAATTGCGCAGCTCTACCACTTGATGGCGGTATAAGATTGAAAAAACATAAAAACAGCTATAACTATCCAATCGTTAATCCGATCGACTTGAAAATTGGAATGCAGTGTCTTTGTCCAATGTCCCATAAGGCTTCTTGAGGATATTGGCGTATCTCAAAAAACATGGCCGCCATAGGCCAATGAAATTTGAGCACTTATTAGACAAGGTTAACGGAAGTCGATCGGAACGAAACTCGGTGGGCATGTTCGACTCATGGCCCTAAAGGTCTGTAAGAATTTTGAAAGAAATCGGCCACTAGTTTGCGCTAACGAGATTTATGCCCTCTGTAATCACGTGGTGTTTCACACATCCACACAATATGCATATCATTTGATAGATCTCCTGATAATGAACAAGTTTGCCTCAAGAACCATTGCTGTCAATCAAATCGTTCATTAATTATTCGGAAATATGTTTAAAACCTACTTTTGCGAACTAGTCTCTGGTTTTTTGCTCAATCTCGATCAAACCACTGCAGTAATAATCTCTGGACTCTCTAGATCAATAATTATCAAAAAAAAGTTGAATTTTGTCTTTTGGTTAGCTATAATAGGCTCATTTAAAAAGGGGGCATGGTCACACATACGCAAAAGCCTATAAAACCTAAACAAAAACTTGAAACTTTACAAAAGTTGGTGAAAACATGGGGCATATGACTCTTAACAAGCATGCGAAGATTCATGCAGATCGGACAATAGGTGGCGCTATAACAGTTAAAAAAGTCTTCAAAAACACAATATTTGTACATAAAATGACCTCAAATTGTAGAACATGTTCATATATTCACACAAACACTAGATCTTCATATCATATGATAAATCTCCTCATTCTGAACAACTTTGCCTCTGGGACCAATGCTGTCAATCAAACTGTTCATTAAATATTTAAGATTATTTTTAAAAACCTACGAGAACTAGTGAACTAGACATGACTTTTATAATCAAAATCAATGAAATCAGTGCAGTACTATTCTGTAGACTCTCTTGATCAATAATTATCAAAAAACTTTGAAAATATGCAATTGAACAACTATAAAACTGTCATTTTATAATATGTTCTTTACATAGGCTACCCAAAGGCCTGTAAATCCTAAAAGAAACCCCACATCTTCTGTCACAACTGGGTAAAATGGTGCATAATTTTATTTTAAAGAAGCATGCAAAATTTAAGAGAGACTGGGCAATAAATAACACTAAAACAGTCATAAACTTTAAAAAATACAGTGTTGTATTAGAAATTGCAATTTCTAACCACTAGATGGCAGCGGAAGACCACTAATAGGCTTATTAAACACTAAACAGTAATAGGTTTTCTTATGAAGTTATTGTAAAATCACTGTTATAACATTTAAAATCACATTTAATTCAAGTTTACCATTTTATTCATACAGATATATCACATAACAATTTTGCCAGATTATGAGTTCAAAGAAACCTGAAAATTACATGCGAACTCTTAAAAAGAGAAGACTTGCAATAAGTTTTGAGTCACCTATCAATTATTTCAAATATCTATATCTGCAACAAAATGTGTGTGCATGTATGTCCGTATATGTGTGTGTCTGTGTGTGGTTAAACTATCATATTAATAATCAGTAAGCATGCTTACACACACACACCATTTCATTTCTGTGTGTGTGTGTGTGTGTGTGTGTCTATGAGAATAGTGCCGTACTATTCTCTAGACTCTCTACGTCAATAATTATCAAAAAAAAAAATGTTGAACATTTCCCAGATAGCAAGCACACTCGGGCCTATTCTGGCTGAAATGTGGCACTGTCGGCTCAGTCTCGGCAATAATCACACCACGTTCATTCGTTTGGTCAAAGGAGAACTGGTTTCCTGACTGAGCCTGATCATGTTTGAGTTTGGGTTCCTCGTCACTGTTGCCTTTTCTCTTGCTTAGTTGACGACTGCTAATATTCAGCAATATTATTGACTTCACTGCACTGAGCCATTTGATAAGAACTGAACTGAATTATGACACACAACGTTTTATATATATAATATACAGTAAATATAATTTACTTGTTACTTTGTGGTTTAAAATGTGTATTAATGTTTTTACTGTAGTGCATTCGTTCATTGTTAATATATATTTATTTTAAAGTATTTGGTAATTTTATAATTAAAGCCTTTTTAATGTTTTTAAATGGCTGCATTTGTGTTTCACTGCTGAATTACATTTAGCAGTTTCTGGGCCACATTTGGCCTGGGGACCAAGCCGAGTCTCAGCCAGACATGGACCACATAAAATGACAGAAACAGAAGTCACTCTACAGTATGCGGGCCAGATCTGGGGCACATCAATAAATAAGAGTCATTTTACAGGGCGTGGGCCGCATTTGGGCCAGAGGAAATTGCTTGAGTCGGTTTTCAGTGTGTGGGCCAGTTTTGGGCAGGGGACCCAGCAAGAATAGGACCAGAAGTGAAGCAAGGTTGTGGCCCAGACAAATTTTGCTCTCTGGGTTGCATTTGGACAAACATAAAACAAGAAGGAAAAAGAGAACAATATAAAGCGACAGGAGAACATGAGGAACAAGTGACAACACTCAGTCAAACAAGAGAGAACGAGAGAGACAGGTGACAGAACTCAGACAAACGAGGACTAAACAAGGGGGCGTGGCAACAAATAACAAGGAGGCAGGACAGGAGGAGTATATGGTTGACAACAACAAAGACAGAGCCATGTGCTCAAACAGAAAACAAACAGAGACATGAAACAAAGACAAGACAGACAACACAGTGAGGACAGGCTCCTGACATAAACAAGCATGCACAATTTAAGAGAGATCGGGCAATAAATAACACTATAATACTCATAAAGGTTTAAAACAGAGTGTTGTATGAGAAATTGAAATTTATTGCCACTAGATGGCAGTCGAAGACCACTAATGGGCTCATTCAGCTAAATAAAACAGTGATTTTATAATGTCTTATGAACAGTACTGTTAAAACGATTAAAATCACATTAAATCAAAGTTTATCATTTAGTTCATACAGACATATCAGTTTTTACAATTATGCCAGATTATGATTACAGTGAAATCTGAAAATAACATATAAACTCTTAAAAACAGAATACTTGCAATAAGTATTTTGTCACCTATCATTTATTTCAAATATCTATATCTGCAAGAAAATTTGAGTGCATGTATGTCTGTGTGTGTGTGAGTTTGTGTAAGAATTCTTATTGATTATTCATATGATAGTTTAACCATTTCATTTCTGTGTGTGTGTGTGTCTGTGTCTGTGTCTGAGTCTATTGTCCATTTTCAATGTGTTTAACTGTCAGCTATACATCCAGGTTGGCCTAGACCGTAAAATTACACCACCTTAAGACCTCAAGGCTCGAACCCCGGTAATCGCTGCTTGCAGCTATATTTATTAGGGGTTCGAGCACGCAGTGCTAGAAACCCTATTGTATTTGTTAGGATTTTTATTATTATTATTATTATTCTGCCGTAAAACTGATCGAGCAGCCCAAACCGTAAGGCCTAGAGACTTGAAACTTTGCCAGATCGTAGAGCTCAGTCTGTGAAGAACGTATCAAAGTCTCAGCCCAATCGGCCAAACGGGGGCGGTACAGCGCAAAAAACAAAATTTTCAGACATTTTTGGCCCTAACTTGTACATTTTTTGTCGTAGACTCAAAAATTTTTCACCGTTGCGATCCTTGGTTCAATACGAAAAAAAGTGTATTACGACAGATTTTCTCTACGATGCACCGTTTTTCCGCAAAATTGACCTATATCCCAAACCTACTTTTACGAACTAGTCCTAGGTTTTTCGTCCGATCGGAACCAAACCACTTCAGAAATCTTCTAGGGATACTGAATATCAATAATTATCAAAAAAAAGTTGAAATTTTGATTTTCACGCGAAACAGTATGCAAATTAGCGTCTATGCTAACATTAGCCAAAATGCTTAATGAAGAATAACTCTGGAACGGAATGACCTATCTTCACCAAACTCGGGGTACATGTGTACGAGCTCAATCTTTGGCCAAATAAAAAAAACCGCGCATCTCTGCCACTTGGGGGCGCTATAATGCGGAAAAAACATAAAAACAGCTATAACTATGCAACCGTTGGTCCGATCAACTTGAAAATTGGTATGCAGCTGCTTGGTCCACAGGGGCACGATCGTCTATGAGGATATTGGCGTATCTCAAAAAACATGGCCGCCATTGGCCAAAAACTTTAGTCACTTATTTGGCATGGTTAACGGAGGTCGATCGGAACGAAACTCGGTGGGCATGTTCGACTCATGGTCCTAAAGGTCTGTAAGAATTTTCAAAGAAATCGGCCACTAGGGGGCGAAATTTTGTTTTTTAGTGAATAAATGATTGAATATTGCACGATTTTTTAAACATCCACACAATATCCATATCATTAGATAGACCTCCTCATAATACACAACTTTGCCTCAAGAACCATTGCTGTCAATCAAATTGTTCTTTAATTATTTGGAAATATGTTTAAAACCTACTTTTGCGAACTAGTCTCTGGTTTTTTGTTCAATCTGGATCAAACCACTGCAGTGATAATCTCTGGACTCTCTAGATCAATAATTATCAAAAAAATGTTGAATTTTGTCCTTTGGTTACCTATAATTGGCTCCTTTAAGAAAAGGGGCGTGGCCACGTATACTCAAAAGCCTATAAATCCTAAACAAAAACTCGAAACTTTACAAAAGTTGGTGAAAACATCTGGCACATCACTCTTAACAAGCATAAGAAGTTTCATGGAGTTCGGACAATAGGTGGCGCTATAACAGTAAAAAAAGCCTTCAAAACACAATATTTCAGTAGTACATGAAAGTAAATTGTAAAAAAAAATGTTCATATATTCACACATCCACTAGTTCTTCATATCATATGATAGATCTCCTCATTTGGAACAACTTTGCCTCTTGGATCACTGCTGTCAATGGAAGTATTATTTAAATATTCTCATTAAAGTTCAAAACCAAGTTTTGCGAATTAGTTCTAAGTTTTTCACCCGATCGGAACCAAACAACTGCAGAAATGTTCTCTGGACATTGGAAAACAATAATTTTTAAAAAAAAGTGTTTAAATGTCAACTGACTTTCGCAAAGGGGCCCCAAAACATTTAAAAGTCGCGGATCAATTTTATGAAACAGGCTATAACTCGTGAACGAAATGACATATCTTTGCCAAACTCGGTACACATATGTATAAGAACAAACAATGGTCAAATAAATAAAATTGCGCAGCTCTACCACTTGATGGCGGTATAAGATTGAAAAAACATAAAAACAGCTATAACTATCCAATCGTTAATCCGATCGACTTGAAAATTGGAATGCAGTGTCTTTGTCCAATGTCCCATAAGGCTTCTTAAGGATATTGGCGTATCTCAAAAAACATGGCCGCCATAGGCCAATGAAATTTGAGCACTTATTAGACAAGGTTAACGGAAGTCGATCGGAACGAAACTCGGTGGGCATGTTCGACTCATGGCCCTAAAGGTCTGTAAGAATTTTGAAAGAAATCGGCCACTAGTTGGCGCTAACGAGATTTATGCCCTCTGTAATCACGTGGTGTTTCACACATCCACACAATATGCATATCATTTGATAGATCTCCTGATAATGAACAAGTTTGCCTCAAGAACCATTGCTGTCAATCAAATTGTTCTTTAATTATTTGGAAATATGTTTAAAACCTACTTTTGCGAACTAGTCTCTGGTTTTTTGCTCAATCTCGATCAAACCACTGCAGTAATAATCTCTGGACTCTCTAGATCAATAATTATCAAAAAAAAGTTGAATTTTGTCTTTTGGTTAGCTATAATAGGCTCATTTAAAAAGGGGGCATGGTCACACATACGCAAAAGCCTATAAAACGTAAACAAAAACTTGAAACTTTACAAAAGTTGGTGAAAACATGGGGCATATGACTCTTAACAAGCATGCGAAGATTCATGCAGATCGGACAATAGGTGGCGCTATAACAGTTAAAAAAGTCTTCAAAAACACAATATTTGTACATAATGACCTCAAATTGTAGAACATGTTCATATATTCACACAAACACTAGATCTTCATATCATTTGATAAATCTCCTCATTCTGAACAACTTTGCCTCTGGGAATAATTTTGTCAATCAAATCGTTCATTTAATATTCTCAATTAAGTTAAAAACCTACTTTTGCGAACTAGTCCTGGGTTTTTCGCTCAATTTCGATCAAACCACTACAGAACAATTCTCTGGACTCTCTAGATAAATAATTATCAAAAAAATGTTGAATTTTGACTTTTGGTTATCTATAACGGGGTCATTTACAAAAGGGGCGTGGCTACATATAACCAAGAGCCTATAAAACTTGTACATAAACTCAAAACTTCACGAATGTTGGTGAAGACATGTATCAGATGACTCTTAACAAACGTGCAAAGTTTAATGGAGATTGGACCATAGATGGCGCTATAACAGTGAAAAAGGCCTCAAAACACAGAATTTCTGCATGAATTACCTCAAAATGCAATAAATAAATAAATAAATAAATAAATGTTTATACACTCACACAAACTCTAGATCTTCATGTCATATGATAGATCTCCTCATTCTGAACAACTTTGCCTCTGGGACCAATGCTGTCAATCAAACTGTTCATTAAATATTTAAGATTATTTTTAAAAACCTACTAGAACTGGTGAACTAGACATGACTTTTATAATCAAAATCAATGAAATCAGTGCAGTACTATTCTGTAGACTCTCTTGGTCAATAATTATCAAAAAACGTTGAAAATATGCAAATGAACAACTATAAAACTGTCATTTTATAATATGTTCTTTACATAGGCTACTCAAAGGCCTGTAAATCCTAAAAGAAACCCCACATCTTCTGTCACAACTGGGTAAAATGGTGCATAATTTTATTTTAAAGAAGCATGCAACATTTAAGAGAGACTGGGCAAAAAATAACACTAAAACAGTAATAAACTTTAAAAAACACAGTGTTGTATGAGAAATTGCTATTTATAACCACTAGATGGCAGCGGAAGACCACTAATGGGCTCATTAAACACTAAATCAGTAATAGGTTTTCTTATGGAGTTATTATAAAATCACTGTTATAACATTTAAAATCACATTTAATTCAAGTTGACCATTTTATTCATACAGATATATCAGTTATAACAGTTTTCCCAGATTATGAGTACAATGAAACCTGAAAATGACATGTAAACTCTTAAAAAGAGAAGACTTGCAATAAGTTTTGAGTCACCTATCAATTATTTCAAATATCTATATCTGCAACAAAATGTGTGTGCATGTATGTCCGTGTATGTGCGTGTCTGTGTGTGGTTAAACTATCATATTAATAATCAGTAAGCATGCTTACACACACAGACCATTTCATTTCTGTGAGTGAGTGTGTGTGTGTGTGTGTGTGTGTGTGTGTGTGTGTGTGTGTGTCTTTGAGAATAGTGCCATACATATTATCTAGACTCTCTAGGTCAATAATTATAAAAAAAAAAAAAAATGTTGAACATTTCCCAAATAACAAGCACACTTGGGCCAATTCTGGCTGAAATGCGGCACTGTCGGCTCAGTCTCGGCAATAATCACACCACGTTCATTCGTTTGGTCAAATGAGAACTGGTTTCCTGACTGAGCCTGATCTTGTTTGGGTTTGGGTTCCTCGTCACTGTTGCCTTTTGTCTTGCTTAGTTGAAGACACCTAATATTCAGCAATATTATTGACTTCACTGCACTGACGCCATTTGATAAAAACTGAACTGAATTATGACACACAGTGTTTTTTATATATATAATATACAGTAAATACAATTTACTTGTTACTTTGTGGTTTCAAAAGTGTATTAATGTTTTTACTGTAGTGCATTTGTTCATTGTTAATATATATTTATATTAAATTATTTGGTAATTTTATAATTAAAGCGTTTTTAATGTTTTTAAATGGTTGCATTTGTGTTTCTGGGCCACATCTGGCCTGGGGACCAAGCCGAGTCTCAGCCAGATCTGGCTTAAAGTGTCTGGGCCAGACCTGGGCTATATAAAATAACAGAAGTCACTCTACAGTATGCGGGCCAGATCTGGGCCACATCAATAAATAAGAGTCATTTTAAAGGGCGTGGGCCGCATCTGGGCCAGAAGAAATTGTTTGAGTCAGTTTTCAGTGTGTGGGCCAGTTTTGGGCCGGGGACCCAGCCAGAATTGGGCCAGAAATTAAGCAAGGTTTTGGCCCAGACAAATTTTGCTATCTGGGTTGCATTTGGACAAACATAAAACAAGAAGGAAAAAGAGAACAATATAAAGCGACAGGAGAACATGAGGAACAGGTGACAACACTCAGGCAAACAAGAGAGAACGAGAGAGACAGGTGACAGAACTCAGAAAAAGGAGGACTAAACAAGGGGGCGTGGCAACAAGTAACAAGGAGGCAGGACAGGAGGAGCACATGGCTGACAACAACAAAGACAGAGCCATGTGCTCAAACAGAAAACAAACATAGAGAAATGAAACAATGACAAGACAGACAACACAGTGAGGGCAGGCTCATGACATAAACAAGCATGCACCATTTAAGAGAGATCGGGCAATAAATAACACTATAATATTCAAAGGTCAAAAACAGTGTTGTATGAGAAATTGCAATTTATTGCCACTAGATGGCAGTCGAAGACCACTAATGGGCTCATTCAGCTAAATAAAACAGTATTGTTCATAAAACATTATAAAATCCACTGTTATAACATTTAAAATCACATTAAATCAAAGTTTACCATTTACTTCATACAGATATATCAGTTTTTACAATTATGCCAGATTATGATTACAGTGAAACCTGAAAATAACATATAAACTCTTAAAAAGAGAATACTTGCAATAAGCATTTTGTCACCTATTATTTATTTCAAATATCTATATCTGCAAGAAAATTTGTATGCATGTATGTCCGTGTGTGTGTGAGTGTGTGTAAGAATGCTTATTCATTATTCATATGATAGTTTAACCATTTCATTTCAATATGTGTGTGTGTGTGTGTGTGTGTGTGTGTCTCTGTGTCTGTGTCTGAGCCTATTGTCCATTTTCAATGTGTTTAACTGTCAGCTATACATCCAGGTTGGCCTAGACTGTAAAATTATACCACCTTAAGGCTCGAACCCCGGTAATCGCTGCTTGCAGCTATATTTATTAGGGGTTCGAGCACGCAGTGCTAGAAACCCTATTGTATTTGTTAGGATTTTTATTATTATTATTATTATTATTATTCTGCCGTAAAACTGATCGTGCAGCCCAAACCGTAAGGCCTAGAGACTTGAAACTTGGCCAGATCGTAGAGCTCAATTTGGGGAGAACGTATCAAAGTCTCAGCCCAATTGGCCAAACGGGGGCGCTACAGCGCAAAAAACAAAATTTTCAGACGTTTTTGGCCCTAACTTGTACATTTTTTGTCGTAGACTCAAAAATTTTTCACCATTGCGATCCTTGGTTCAATACGAAAAAAAGTGTATTACGACAGATTTTCTCTACGAAGCACCGTTTTTCCGCAAAATTGACCTATATTCCAAACCTACTTTTACGAACTAGTCCTAGGTTTTTCACCCGATCGGAACTAAACCACTTTAGAAATCTTCTAGGGACACTGACTATCAATAATTATCAAAAAAAAGTTGAAATTTTGATTTTCACGCGAAACAGTATGCCAATTAGCGTCTATGCTAACATTAGCCAAAATGCTTATTGAAGTATAACTCTGGAACGGAATGACCTATCTTCACCAAACTCGGTGTGCATGTGTACGAGCTCAATCTTTGGCCAAATAAAAAAAACCCGCGCATCTCTGCCATTTGGGGGCGCTATAATACGGAAAAAACATAAAAACAGCTATAACTATGCAACCGTTGGTCCGATCAACTTGAAAATTGGTATGCAGCTTCTTGGTCCAAAGGGGCAGGAGCGTCTATGAGGATATTGGCGTATCTCAAAAAACATGGCCGCCATTCTCCAAAAACTTTAGTCACTTATTTGGCATGGTTAACGGAGGTCGATCGGATCGAAACTCGGTGGGCATGTTCGACTCATGGCCCTAAAGGTCTGTAAGAATTTTCAAAGAAATCGGCCACTAGGGGGCGAAATTTGGTTTTTTAGTGAATAAATGATTGAATATTGCACGATTTTTTAAACATCCACACAATATGCATATCATTAGATAGATCTCCTCATAATACACAACTTTGCCTCAAGAACCATTGCTGTCAATCAAATTGTTCTTTAATTATTTGGAAATATGTTTAAAACCTACTTTTGCGAACTAGTCTCTGGTTTTTTGCTCAATCTAGATCAAACCACTGCAGTAATAATCTCTGGACTCTCTAGATCAATAATTATCAAAAAAAATGTTGAATTTTGTCCTTTGGTTAGCTATAATTGGCTCCTTTAAGAAAAGGGGCGTGGCCACATATACCCAAAAGCCTATAAAATTTAAACAAAAACTCGAAACTTTACAAAAGTTGGTGAAAACATCTGGCACATCACTCTTAACAAGCATAAGAAGTTTCATGAAGTTCGGACAAAAGGTGGCGCTATAACAGTAAAAAAAGCCTTCAAAAACAATATTTCAGTAGTACATGAAAGTAAATCGTAAAAAAAATGTTCATATATTCACACATCCACTAGTTCTCCATATCATATGATAGATCTCCTCATTTGGAACAACTTTGCCTCTTGGATCCCTGCTGTCAATCAAAGTATTATTTAAATATTCTCAATAAAGTTCAAAACCAAGTTTTGCAAACTAGTTCTAAGTGTTTCGTCCGATCGGAACCAAACAACTGCTGAAATATTCTCTGGACATTGAAAATCAATAATTATTAAAAAAATTGTATAAATTTCAACTGACTTCGCAAAGTGGCCCAAAAACATTTAAAAGTCGCGGATTAATTTTACAAAACAGGCTATAACTCGTGAACGAAATGACATATCTTCGCTAAACTCGGTACACCTATGTATGAGCACAAACTTTGGTCAAATAAAAAAAATTGCGCAGCTCTACCACTTGGTGGCGTTATCAGATTAAAAAAATGTAAAAACAGCTATAACTATGCAAGCTTTAGTCCGATCGACTTGAAAATTGGTATGCAGTGTCTTTGTCCAATGTGCCATAAGGATCTTTGAGGATATTGGCGTATCTCAAAAAAAATGGCCGCCATAGGCCAATGAAATTTGAGCACTTATTAGACAAGGTTAACGGAGGTTGATCGGAACGAAACTCGGTGGACATGTTCGACTCACAGCCCCAAAGGTCTATAAGAATTTTGAAAGAAATCGGCCACTAGTTGGCGCTAACGAGATTTTTGGCTCTGTAATCACGTAGTGTTTCACACATCCACACAATATGCATATCATTTGATAGATCTCCTGATAATGAATAAGTTTGCCTCAAGAACCATTGCTGTCAATCAAATCGTTCATTAATTATTAACAAATATGTGAAAAACCTACTTTTGCGAACTAGTCCCTGGTTTTTTGCCCGATCGGAACCAAACCACTGCAGTAATATTCTGTGGACTCTCTAGATCAATAATTATCAAAAAAAAGTTGAATTTTGTACTTTGGTTAGCTATAATAAGGTCATTTAAAAAAGGGGCGTTTTTCAACATACCCAAACACCTATAAATCCTAAATGCAAACTCAAAACTTTACGAAACTTGGTGAAAACATATGACAGATGACTCTTAATAAGTATGCACAGTTTCATGAAGATCGGACTATAGGTGGCGCTATAACAGTTAAAGATGCCTCAAAATTTCAATGGAAAATGACCTCAAATTGCATAGCATGTTCATATATTCACACAAACACATAATCTTCATATCTTATGATAGATCTCCTCATTCTGAGCAACTTTGCCTCCGGGAGTAATGCTGTAAATCATATCGTTCATTAAATATTTACAAATATGTCATAAACCTACTTTTGCGAACTAGTCTCTGGTTTTTCACTCAATCTTGATTAAATCACTGCAGTAATAATCTCTGGACTCTCTAGATCAATAATTATCGAAAAAATGTTGAATTTTGTCATTTGGTTAGCTATAATTGGCTCATTTATAAAGGGGAGTGGCCAGACATACCCAAAAGCCTATTAAACCTAAACGAAAACTCGAAACTTTACGAAAGTTGCTGAAAACATGTGTCAGATGACTCTTAACAAGCACACAAAGTTTCATAGAGATCGGACTATAGGTGGCGCTATAACAGTTAAAAAGGCCTCAAAATCACAAAATTTCTATACAAAAAGACCTCAAATTGCATTAAAATGTTAATAATATTCACTTATACACCATATCTTCATATCATAGGATAGATCTTCTCATTCTGAGCAACTTTTCCTCTAAGATCACTGCTGTCAATCAAACTGTTCTTTAAGTATTTCAGATTATTTAAAAAATTTACTTTTACGAACTAGCCCTCAGTTTTTAACTGGAAATCAACGAAATCAGTGCAAAACTATTCTCTAGACTCTCTAGGTCAATAATTATCATTAAAAAAATTAACATTTGCATTTGGACAATTAAAAACCCTTTATTTTATAATGTGGTCTTTACATAGTGAACTCAAAGGCCTATGAATCCTAAAAGAAAGCCCTAAACTTTCTCAAAACTCTGTAAAATGATGCATAATTTCATTCTAAACAAACATGCAAAATTTAAGAGAGATTGAGCAAAAAATAACAATATAATTGTTATAAAGGATAAAAACACAGTGATGTATGAGAAATTGCTATTTATAACCACTAGATGGCAGCGGAAGACCACTAATGGGCTTATTAACCATTAAAACAGTAATAGGTTTTCTTATGGAGTTATTATAAAATCACTATAACATTTAAAATCACATTTAATTCAAGTTGACCATTTTATTCATACAGATATATCAGTTATAACAATTTTGCCAGATTATGAGTACAATGAAACCTGAAAATGACATGTAAACACTTAAAAAGAGAAGACTTGCAATAAGTTTTGAGTCACATATCAATTATTTCAAATATCTATATCTGCAACAAAATGTGTGTGCATGTATGTCCATGTATGTGTGTGTCTATGTGTGTGTGGTTAAACTATCATATTAATAATCAATAAACATGCTTACACACACACTAACCATTTCATTTCTGTGTGTGTGTGTGTGTATATGTCTGTGAGAAAAGTGCTGTACTATTCTCTAGACTCTCTAGGGCAATAATTATCAAAAAAAAATGTTGAACATTTCCCAGATAGCAAGCACACTCGGGCCAATTCTGGCTGAAATGCGGCACTGTCGACTCAGTCTCGGCAATAATCACACCATATTCATTCATTTGGTCAAAAGAGAACTGGTTTCCTGACTGAGGCTGATCTTGTTTGGGTTCCTTGTCACTGTTGCCTTTTGTCTTGCTTAGTTGAAGACACCTAATATTCAGCAATATTGTTGACTTCACTGCACTGACGCCATTTGATAAGAACTGAACTGAATTATGACACACAATGTTTTTTATATATATAATATACAGTAAATATAATAAATAAATAAATAATAAATAAATAAATAAATAAATAAATTTACTTGTTACTTTATGGTTTAAAAGTGTATTAATGTTTTTACTGTAGTGCATTTGTTCATTGTTAATATATATTTATATTAAAGTATTTGGTAATTTTATAATTAAAGCCTTTTTAATATTTTTAAATGGTTGCATTTGTGTTTCACTGCTGAAGTACATTTAGCAGTTTCTGGGCCACATTTGGCCCGGGGACCAAGCTGAGTCTCAGCCAGATCTGGCTTAAAGTGTCTGGGCCAGACCTGGACCACATAAAATAACAGAAGTCACTCTCTAGTATGCGGGCCAGATCTGGGCCACATCAATAAATAAGAGTAATTTTACAGGGCGTGGGCCGCATCTGGGCCAAAGGAAATTGTTTGAGTCGGTTTTCAGTGTGTGGGCCAGTTTTGGGCCGGGGACCCAGCCAGAATTGGGCCAGAAGTTAAGCAAGGTTGTGGCCCAGAGGTGGGCCAGACAAATTTTGCTATCTGGGTTGTATTTGGACAACTGTAAACCTTTAATTTCATAATATGTTCCTTACATAATGTACTCAAGTGCCTATAAATCACAAAAAAAAAAAAAAAACATCCTTCAACGTCTCTCAAAACTGAGTAAAATGATGAAATAATGCATAATTTCATTATAAACTGTCAGGGTTTCTATGAGAGAGCACTCAAAAGCAGGATAAGACTTGACAGTTTATTAACAAAACAGCAGACAGCACATGAGATGGTGAGGAGGGGAGAGAACACAGTCCAGACAATCGGCAGGGAATGAATGAAGACAGGCGGCCTAGGTGAGCAGCCACAGAGACCAGTCCGGGATGGCAGACCGTCAGAGAGCAGTGAAGGCAGTAAAGCTGGAGGCCGGAGGTTAGCAGCGGTGGCCAGACACTCCACACTAGTGATGTCACCAGCTCGGCACGGGCCTAGCAGCGTGGCAGACCCAGGGACAGGACCGGTTGCCCGATCTGCTGCACAGAACAAGACGAGACAGGACTAGACTGGGGACTGACGAGACACTAAACCTACAAACAACTAGGTAGGGAATAAGCGGTATCACAGGATTTGTAAGACAGAGCAAGCAAACACTGACGTACCACAACGAACTGGCAAAACAAGAGCGAAAGGGAGAACATTATAAAGCGACAGGAGAACATGAGGAACATGTGACAACACACAGGCAAACAAGAGAGAACGAGAGGGACAGGTGACAGAACTCAGACAAACGAGGACTAAACAAGGGGGCGTGGCAACAAGTAACAAGGAGGCAGGACAGGAGGAGCACATGGCTGACAACAACAAAGACAGAGCCATGTGCTCAAACACAAATCAAACATAGAGACATGAAACAATGACAAGACAAACAAAACAGTGAGGGCAGGCTCCTGACATAAACAAGCATGCAAAATTTAAGAGAGATCGGGCAAAATATAACACTTTAATACTCATAAAGGTTAAAAACAGAGTGTTGTATGAAAAATTGCAATTTATTGCCACTAGATGGCAGTCGAAGACCACTAATGAGCTCATTCAGCTAAATAAAACAGTATTGTTCATAAAACATTATAAAATCACTGTTATAACATTTAAAATCACATTAAATCAAAGTTTACCATTTAGTTCATACAGACATATCAGTTTTTACAATTATGCCAGATTATGATTACAGTAAAACCTGAAAATAACATATAAACTCTTAAAAAGAGAATACTTGCAATAAGTATTTTGTCACCTATCATTTATTTCAAATATCTATATCTGCTAGAAAATTTGTGTGCATGTATGTCCATGTGTGTGTGAGTGTGTGTAAGAATGCTTATTCATATGATAGTTTAACAATTTCATTTCAATATATATGTGTGTGCGTGTCTGTGTCTGAGCCTATTGTCCATTTTCAATGTGTTTAACAGTCAGCTATACATCCAGGTTGGCCTAGATTGTAAAATTACACCACCTTAAGGCTCGAACCCCGGTAATCGCTGCTTGCAGCTATATTTATTATTATTATTATTATTATTCTGCCCTAAAACTGATCGTGCAGCCCAAACCGTAAGGCCTAGAGACTTGAAACTTGGCCAGATCGTAGAGCTCAATTTGGGGAGAACGTATCAAAGTCTCAGCCCAATCGGCCAAACGGGGGCGCTACAGCGCAAAAAACAAAAATTTCAGACGTTTTTGGCCCTAACTTGTACATTTTTTGTCGTAGACTCAAAAATTTTTCACCGTTGCGATCCTTGGTTCAATACGAAAAAAAGTGTATTACGACAGATTTTCTCTACGAAGCACCGTTTTTCCGCAAAATTGACCTATATCCCAAACCTACTTTTACGAACTAGTCCTAGGTTTTTCACCCGATCGGAACCAAACCACTTTAGAAATCTTCTAGGGACACTGAATATCAATAATTATCAAAAAAAAGTTGAAATTTTGATTTTCACGCGAAACAGTATGCAAATTAGCGTCTATGCTAACATTAGCCAAAATGCTTATTGAAGTATAACTCTGGAACGGAATGACCTATCTTCACCAAACTCGGTGTACATGTGTACGAGCTCAATCTTTGGCCAAATAAAAAAACCCGCGCATCTCTGCCACTTGGGGGCGCTATAATACGGAAAAAACATAAAAACAGCTATAACTATGCAACCGTTGGTCCGATCAACTTGAAAATTGGTATGCAGCTTCTTGGTCCAAAGGGGCACGAGCGTCTATGAGGATATTGGCGTATCTCAAAAAACATGGCCGCCATTGGCCAAAAAGTTTAGTCACTTATTTGGCATGGTTAACAGAGGTCGATCGGAACGAAACTCGGTGGGCATGTTCGACTCATGGCCCTAAAGGTCTGTAAGAATATTCAAAGAAATCGGCCACTAGGGGGCGAAATTTTGTTTTTTAGTGAATAAATGATTGAATATTGCACGATTTTTTAAACATCCACACAATATGCATATCATTAGATAGATCTCCTCATAATACACAACTTTGCCTCAAGAACCATTGCTGTCAATCAAATTGTTCTTTAATTATTTGGAAATATGTTTAAAACCTACTTTTGCAAACTAGTCTCTGGTTTTTTGTTCAATCTGGATCAAACCACTGCAGTGATAATCTCTGGACTCTCTAGATCAATAATTATCAAAAAAATGTTGAATTTTGTCCTTTGGTTAGCTATAATTGGCTCCTTTAAGAAAAGGGGCGTGGCCACATATACCCAAAAGCCTATAAAATTTAAACAAAAACTCGAAACTTTACAAAAGTTGGTGAAAACATCTGCCACATCACTCTTAACAAGCATAAGAAGTTTCATGGAGTTCGGACAAAAGGTGGCGCTATAACAGTAAAAAAAGCCTTCAAAAACACAATATTTCAGTAGTACATAAAAGTAAATCATAAAAAAAATGTTCATATATTCACACATCCACTAGTTCTTCATATCATATGATAGATCTCCTCATTTGGAACAACTTTGCCTCTTGGATCCCTGCTGTCAATCGAAGTATTATTTAAATATTCTCAATAAAGTTCAAAACCAAGTTTTGCGAACTATTTCTAAGTGTTTCATCCGATCGGAACCAAACAACTGCTGAAATGTTCTCTGGACATTGAAAATCAACAATTATTAAAAAAAAGTGTTTAAATTTCAACTGACTTTCGCAAAGTGGCCCCAAAACATTTAATAGTCGCGGCTCAATTTTACGAAACAGGCTATAACTCGTGAACGAAATGACATATCTTCGCCAAACTCGGTACACATGTGTATAAGAACAACCATTGGTCAAATAAAAACAAATTTCGCAGCTCTACCACTTGATGGCGCTATAAGATTGAAAAAACATAAAAATAGCTATAACTATCCAATCGTTAAGCCGATCGACTTGAAAATTGGAATGCAGTGTCTTTGCCCAATGTGCCATAAGGATCTATGAGGATATTGGGGTATCTCAAAAAACATGGCCGCCATAGGCCAATGAACTTTGAGCACTTATTAGACAAGGTTAACAGAAGTTGATCGGAACGAAACTCGGTGGGCATGTTCAACTCACGGCCACAAAGGTCTGTAAGAATTTTGAAAGAAATCGGCCACTAGTTGGCGCTAACGAGATTTTTGGCTCTGTAATCACGTGATGTTTCACACATCCACACAATATGCATATCATTTGATAGATCTCCTGATAATGAACAAGTTTGCCTCAAGAACCATTGCTGTCAATCAAATCGTTCATTAATTATAAACAAATATGTGAAAAACCTACTTTTGCGAACTAGTCCCTGGTTTTTTGCCCGATCGGAACCAAACCACTGCAGTAATATTCTGTGGACTCTCTAGATCAATAATTATCAAAAAAAAGTTGAATTTTGTCCTTTGGTTAGCTATAATGAGGTCATTTATAAAAGGGGCGTTTTTCAACATATCCAAACACCTATAAATCCTAAATGCAAACTCAAAACTTTACGAAACTTGGTGAAAACATATGACAGATGACTCTTAATAAGTATGCACAGTTTCATGAAGATCTGACTATAGGTGGCGCTATAACAGTTAAAGATGCCTCAAAATCTCAAAATTTCAATGGAAAATGACCTCAAATTGCATAGCATGTTCATATATTCACACAAACACATAATCTTCATATCTTATGATAGATCTCCTCATTCTGAGCAACTTTGCCTTTGGGAGTAATTCTGTAAATCATATCGTTCATTAAATATTTACAAATATGTCATAAACCTACTTTTGCGAACTAGTCTCTGGTTTTTCACTCAATCTTGATTAAATCACTGCAGTAATAATCTCTGGACTCTCTAGATCAATAATTATCGAAAAAATGTTGAATTTTGTCATTTGGTTAGCTATAATTGGCTCATTTATAAAGGGGAGTGGCCAGACATACCCAAAACCCTATTAAACCTAAACGAAAAGTCGAAACTTTACGAAAGTTGCTGAAAACATGTGTCAGATGACTCTTAACAAGCACGCAAAGTTTCATAGAGATCGGACTATAGGTGGCGCTATAACAGTTAAAAAGGCCGCAAAATCACAAAATTTCTATAAAAAAAGTCCTCAAATTGCATTAAAATGTTAATAATATTCACTTATACACCATATCTTCATATCATACGATAGATCTTCTCATTCTGAGCAACTTTTCCTATAGGATCACTGCTGTCAATCAAACTGTTCTTTAAGTATTTCAGATTATTT
The DNA here is from genome assembly GCA_039654775.1 of Spinibarbus caldwelli. NCBI lineage: Eukaryota > Metazoa > Chordata > Actinopteri > Cypriniformes > Cyprinidae > Spinibarbus > Spinibarbus caldwelli. The sequence goes on along the minus strand of CM077226.1, from coordinate 12,266,248 downwards.
AAAAAATTTACTTTTACGAACTAGCCCTCAGTTTTTAACTGAAAATCAACGAAATCAGTGCAAAACTATTCTCTAGACTCTCTAGGTCAATAATTATCATTAAAAAAATTAACATTTGCATTTGGACAATTAAAAACCCTTTATTTTATAATGTGGTCTTTACATAGTGAACTCAAAGGCCTATGAATCCTAAAAGAAAGCCCTAAATTTTCTCAAAACTCTGTAAAATGATGCATAATTTCATTCTAAACAAACATGCAAAATTTAAGAGAGATTGAGCAAAAAATAACAATATAATTGTTATAAAGGATAAAAACACAATGATGTATGAGAAATTGCTATTTATAACCACTAGATGGCAGCGGAAGACCACTAATGGGCTTATTAACCATTAAAACAATAATAGGTTTTCTTATGGAGTTATTATAAAATCACTGTTATAACATTGAAAATCACATTTAATTCAAATTTGCCATTTTATTCCTACAGATATATCAGTTATAACAATTTTGCCAGATTATGAGTACAATGAAACCTGAAAATGACATGTAAACTCTTAAAAAGAGAAGACTTGCAATAAGTTTTGAGTCACCTATTAATTATTTCAAATATCTATATCTGCAACAAAATGTGTGTGCATGTATGTCCGTGTATGTGCGTGTCTGTGTGTGGTTAAACTATCATATTAATAATCAGTAAGCATGCTTACACACACAGACCATTTCATTTCTGTGAGTGAGTGTGTGTGTGTGTGTCTTTGAGAATAGTGCCATACATATTATCTAGACTCTCTAGGTCAATAATTATAAAAAAAAAAAAAAAAAAATGTTGAACATTTCCCAAATAACAACCACACTTGGGCCAATTCTGGCTGAAATGCTGGGCTATATAAAATAACAGAAGTCACTCTACAGTATGTGGGCCAGATCTGGGCCACATCAATAAATAAGAGTCATTTTAAATGGCGTGGGCCGCATCTGGGCCAGAAGAAATTGTTTGAGTCAGTTTTCAGTGTGTGGGCCAGTTTTGGGCCGGGGACCCAGCCAGAATTGTGCCAGAAGTTAAGCAAGGTTGTGGCCCAGAGGTGGGACAGACAAATTTTGCTATCTGGGTTGCATTTGGACAAACATAAAACAAGAAGGAAAAAGAGAAAAATATAAAGCGACAGGAGAACATGAGGAACAGGTGACAACACTCAGACAAACGAGAGAACGAGAGGGACAGGTGACAGAACTCAGAAAAAGGAGGACTAAACAAGGGGGCATGGCAACAAATAACAAGGAGGCAGGACAGGAGGAGCACATGGCTGACAACAACAAAGACAGAGCCATGTGCTCAAACAGAAAACAAACATAGAGAAATGAAACAATGACAAGACAGACAACACAGTGAGGGCAGGCTCCTGACATAAACAAGCATGCACAATTTAAGAGAGATCGGGCAATAAATAACACTATAATACTCATAAAGGTCAAAAACAGTGTTGTATGAGAAATTGCAATTTATTGCCACTAGATGGCAGTCGAAGACCACTAATGGGCTCATTCAGCTAAATAAAACAGTATTGTTCATAAAACATTATAAAATCCACTGTTATAACATTTAAAATCACATTAAATCAAAGTTTACCATTTAGTTCATACAGATATATCAGTTTTTACAATTATGCCAGATTATGATTACAGTGAAACCTGAAAATAACATATAAACTCTTAAAAAGAGAATACTTGCAATAAGTATTTTGTCACCTATCATTTATTTCAAATATCTATATCTGCAAGAAAATTTGTATGCATGTATGTCCGTGTGTGTGTGAGTGTGTGTAAGAATGCTTATTCATTATTCATATGATAGTTTAACCATTTCATTTCAATATGTGTGTGTGTGTTGTGTGTGTCTCTGTGTCTGTGTCTGAGCCTATTGTCCATTTTCAATGTGTTTAACTGTCAGCTATACATCCAGGTTGGCCTAGACTGTAAAATTACACCACCTTAAGGCTCGAACCCCGGTAATCGCTGCTTGCAGCTATATTTATTAGGGGTTCGAGCACGCAGTGCTAGAAACCCTATTGTATTTGTTAAGATTTTTATTATTATTATTATTATTCTGCCGTAAAACTGATCGAGCAGCCCAAACCGTAAGGCCTAGAGACTTGAAACTTTGCCGGATCGTAGAGCTCAGTCTGTGAAGAACGTATCAAAGTCTCAGCCCAATCGGCCAAACGGGGGCGGTACAGCGCAAAAAACAAAAATTTCAGACGTTTTTGGCCCTAACTTGTACATTTTTTGTCGTAGACTCAAAATTTTTTCACCGTTGCGATCCTTGGTTCAATACAAAAAAAAGTGTATTACGACAGATTTTCTCTACAAAGCACCGTTTTTCCGCAAAATTGACCTATATCCCAAACCTACTTTTACGAACTAGTCCTAGGTTTTTCGTCCGATCGGAACCAAACCACTTCAGAAATCTTCTAGGGACACTGAATATCAATAATTATCAAAAAAAAGTTGAAATTTTGATTTTCACGCGAAACAGTATTCAAATTAGCGTCTATGCTAACATTAGCCAAAATGCTTAATGAAGTATAACTCTGGAACGGAATGACCTATCTTCACCAAACTCGGGGTACATGTGTACGAGCTCAATCTTTGGCCAAATAAAAAAAACCGCGCATCTCTGCCACTTGGGGGCGCTATAATGTGGAAAAAACATAAAAACAGCTATAACTATGCAACCGTTGGTCCGATCAACTTGAAAATTGGTATGCAGCTGCTTGGTCCACAGGGGCAGGATCGTCTATGAGGATATTGGCGTATCTCAAAAAACATGGCCGCCATTGGCCAAAAACTTTAGTCACTTATTTGGCATGGTTAACGGAGGTCGATCGGAACGAAACTCGGTGGGCATGTTCGACTCATGGCCCTAAAGGTCTGTAAGAATTTTCAAAGAAATCGGCCACCGGGGGGCGAAATTTTGTTTTTTAGTGTATAAATGATTGAATATTGCACGATTTTTTAAACATCCACACAATATGCATATCATTGGATAGATCTCCTCATAATACACAACTTTGCCTCAAGAACCATTGCTGTCAATCAAATTGTTCTTTAATTATTTGGAAATATGTTTAAAACCTACTTTTGCGAACTAGTCTCTCGTTTTTTGCTCAATCTGGATCAAACCACTGCAGTAATAATCTCTGGACAGTCTAGATCAATAATTATCAAAAAAATGTTGAATTTTGTCCTTTGGTTACCTATAATTGGCTCCTTTAAGAAAAGGGGCGTGGCCACGTATACTCAAAAGCCTATAAATCCTAAACAAAAACTCGAAACTTTACAAAAGTTGGTGAAAACATCTACCTCATCACTCTTAACAAGCATAAGAAGTTTCATGGAGTTCGGACAATAGGTGGCGCTATAACAGTAAAAAAAGCCTTCAAAACACAATATTTCAGTAGTACATGAAAGTAAATTGTAAAAAAAAATGTTCATATATTCACACATCCACTAGTTCTTCATATCATATGATAGATCTCCTCATTTCAAACAACTTTGCCTCTTGGATCACTGCTGTCAATGGAAGTATTATTTAAATATTCTCATTAAAGTTCAAAACCAAGTTTTGCGAACTAGTTCTAAGTTTTTCACCCGATCGGAACCAAACAACTGCAGAAATGTTCTCTGGACATTGGAAAACAATAATTTTAAAAAAAAAGTGTTTAAATTTCAACTGACTTTCGCAAAGGGGCCCCAAAACATTTAAAAGTCGCGGATCAATTTTACGAAACAGGCTATAACTCGTGAACGAAATGACATATCTTTGCCAAACTCGGTACACATATGTATAAGAACAAACAATGGTCAAATAAAAAAAAATTGCGCAGCTCTACCACTTGATGGCGGTATAAGATTGAAAAAACATAAAAACAGCTATAACTATCCAATCGTTAATCCGATCGACTTGAAAATTGGAATGCAGTGTCTTTGTCCAATGTCCCATAAGGCTTCTTGAGGATATTGGCGTATCTCAAAAAACATGGCCGCCATAGGCCAATGAAATTTGAGCACTTATTAGACAAGGTTAACGGAAGTCGATCGGAACGAAACTCGGTGGGCATGTTCGACTCATGGCCCTAAAGGTCTGTAAGAATTTTGAAAGAAATCGGCCACTAGTTGGCGCTAACGAGATTTATGCCCTCTGTAATCACGTGGTGTTTCACACATCCACACAATATGCATATCATTTGATAGATCTCCTGATAATGAACAAGTTTGCCTCAAGAACCATTGCTGTCAATCAAATCGTTCATTAATTATTCGGAAATATGTTTAAAACCTACTTTTGCGAACTAGTCTCTGGTTTTTTGCTCAATCTCGATCAAACCACTGCAGTAATAATCTCTGGACTCTCTAGATCAATAATTATCAAAAAAAAGTTGAATTTTGTCTTTTGGTTAGCTATAATAGGCTCATTTAAAAAGGGGGCATGGTCACACATACGCAAAAGCCTATAAAACCTAAACAAAAACTTGAAACTTTACAAAAGTTGGTGAAAACATGGGGCATATGACTCTTAACAAGCATGCGAAGATTCATGCAGATCGGACAATAGGTGGCGCTATAACAGTTAAAAAAGTCTTCAAAAACACAATATTTGTACATAAAATGACCTCAAATTGTAGAACATGTTCATATATTCACACAAACACTAGATCTTCATATCATATGATAAATCTCCTCATTCTGAACAAGTTTGCCTCTGGGACCAATGCTGTCAATCAAACTGTTCATTAAATATTTAAGATTATTTTTAAAAACCTACGAGAACTAGTGAACTAGACATGACTTTTATAATCAAAATCAATGAAATCAGTGCAGTACTATTCTGTAGACTCTCTTGATCAATAATTATCAAAAAACTTTGAAAATATGCAATTGAACAACTATAAAACTGTCATTTTATAATATGTTCTTTACATAGGCTACCCAAAGGCCTGTAAATCCTAAAAGAAACCCCACATCTTCTGTCACAACTGGGTAAAATGGTGCATAATTTTATTTTAAAGAAGCATGCAAAATTTAAGAGAGACTGGGCAATAAATAACACTAAAACAGTCATAAACTTTAAAAAATACAGTGTTGTATTAGAAATTGCAATTTCTAACTACTAGATGGCAGCGGAAGACCACTAATAGGCTTATTAAACACTAAACAGTAATAGGTTTTCTTATGAAGTTATTGTAAAATCACTGTTATAACATTTAAAATCACATTTAATTCAAGTTTACCATTTTATTCATACAGATATATCACTTATAACAATTTTGCCAGATTATGAGTTCAAAGAAACCTGAAAATTACATGCGAACTCTTAAAAAGAGAAGACTTGCAATAAGTTTTGAGTCACCTATCAATTATTTCAAATATCTATATCTGCAACAAAATGTGTGTGCATGTATGTCCGTATATGTGTGTGTCTGTGTGTGGTTAAACTATCATATTAATAATCAGTAAGCATGCTTACACACACACACCATTTCATTTCTGTGTGTGTGTGTGTGTGTGTGTGTGTGTCTATGAGAATAGTGCCGTACTATTCTCTAGACTCTCTACGTCAATAATTATCAAAAAAAAAATGTTGAACATTTCCCAGATAGCAAGCACACTCGGGCCTATTCTGGCTGAAATGTGGCACTGTCGGCTCAGTCTCGGCAATAATCACACCACGTTCATTCGTTTGGTCAAAGGAGAACTGGTTTCCTGACTGAGCCTGATCATGTTTGAGTTTGGGTTCCTCGTCACTGTTGCCTTTTCTCTTGCTTAGTTGACGACTGCTAATATTCAGCAATATTATTGACTTCACTGCACTGAGCCATTTGATAAGAACTGAACTGAATTATGACACACAACGTTTTATATATATAATATACAGTAAATATAATTTACTTGTTACTTTGTGGTTTAAAAAGTGTATTAATGTTTTTACTGTAGTGCATTCGTTCATTGTTAATATATATTTATTTTAAAGTATTTGGTAATTTTATAATTAAAGCCTTTTTAATGTTTTTAAATGGTTGCATTTGTGTTTCACTGCTGAATTACATTTAGCAGTTTCTGGGCCACATTTGGCCTGGGGACCAAGCCGAGTCTCAGCCAGACATGGACCACATAAAATGACAGAAACAGAAGTCACTCTACAGTATGCGGGCCAGATCTGGGGCACATCAATAAATAAGAGTCATTTTACAGGGCGTGGGCCGCATTTGGGCCAGAGGAAATTGCTTGAGTCGGTTTTCAGTGTGTGGGCCAGTTTTGGGCAGGGGACCCAGCAAGAATAGGACCAGAAGTGAAGCAAGGTTGTGGCCCAGACAAATTTTGCTCTCTGGGTTGCATTTGGACAAACATAAAACAAGAAGGAAAAAGAGAACAATATAAAGCGACAGGAGAACATGAGGAACAGGTGACAACACTCAGTCAAACAAGAGAGAACGAGAGAGACAGGTGACAGAACTCAGACAAACGAGGACTAAACAAGGGGGCGTGGCAACAAATAACAAGGAGGCAGGACAGGAGGAGTATATGGTTGACAACAACAAAGACAGAGCCATGTGCTCAAACAGAAAACAAACAGAGACATGAAACAAAGACAAGACAGACAACACAGTGAGGACAGGCTCCTGACATAAACAAGCATGCACAATTTAAGAGAAATCGGGCAATAAATAACACTATAATACTCATAAAGGTTTAAAACAGAGTGTTGTATGAGAAATTGCAATTTATTGCCACTAGATGGCAGTCGAAGACCACTAATGGGCTCATTCAGCTAAATAAAACAGTGATTTTATAATGTCTTATGAACAGTACTGTTATAACGATTAAAATCACATTAAATCAAAGTTTATCATTTAGTTCATACAGACATATCAGTTTTTACAATTATGCCAGATTATGATTACAGTGAAATCTGAAAATAACATATAAACTCTTAAAAACAGAATACTTGCAATAAGTATTTTGTCACCTATCATTTATTTCAAATATCTATATCTGCAAGAAAATTTGAGTGCATGTATGTCTGTGTGTGTGTGAGTTTGTGTAAGAATTCTTATTGATTATTCATATGATAGTTTAACCATTTCATTTCTGTGTGTGTGTGTGTCTGTGTCTGTGTCTGAGTCTATTGTCCATTTTCAATGTGTTTAACTGTCAGCTATACATCCAGGTTGGCCTAGACCGTAAAATTACACCACCTTAAGACCTCAAGGCTCGAACCCCGGTAATCGCTGCTTGCAGCTATATTTATTATTATTATTATTCTGCCCTAAAACTGATCGTGCAGCCCAAACCGTAACGCCTAGAGACTTGAAACTTGGCCAGATCGTAGAGCTCAATTTGGGGAGAACGTATCAAAGTCTCAGCCCAATCGGCCAAACGGGGGCGCTACAGCGCAAAAAACAAAAATTTCAGACGTTTTTGGCCCTAACTTGTATATTTTTTGTCGTAGACTCAAACATTTTTCACCGTTGCGATCCTTGGTTCAATACGAAAAAAAGTGTATTACGACAGATTTTCTCTACGAAGCACCGTTTTTCCGCAAAATTGACCTATATTCCAAACCTACTTTTACGAACTAGTCCTAGGTTTTTCACCCGATCGGAACCAAACCACTTTAGAAATCTTCTAGGGACACTGAATATCAATAATTATCAAAAAAAAGTTGAAATTTTGATTTTCACGCGAAACAGTATGCAAATTAGCGTCTATGCTAACATTAGCCAAAATGCTTATTGAAGTATAACTCTGGAACGGAATGACCTATCTTCACCAAACTCGGGGTACATGTGTACGAGCTCAATCTTTGGCCAAATAAAAAAACCCGCGCATCTCTGCCACTTGGGGGCGCTATAATACGGAAAAAACATAAAAACAGCTATAACTATGCAACCGTTGGTCCGATCAACTTGAAAATTGGTATGCAGCTTCTTGGTCCAAAGGGGCACGAGCGTCTATGAGGATATTGGCGTATCTCAAAAAACATGGCCGCCATTGGCCAAAAACTTTAGTCACTTATTTGGCATGGTTAACAGAGGTCGATCGGAACGAAACTCGGTGGGCATGTTCGACTCATGGCCCTAAAGGTCTGTAAGAATATTCAAAGAAATCGGCCACTAGGGGGAGAAATTTTGTTTTTTAGTGAATAAATGATTGAATATTGCACGATTTTTTAAACATTCACACAATATGCATATCATTAGATAGATCTCCTCATAATACACAACTTTGCCTCAAGAACCATTGCTGTCAATCAAATTGTTCTTTAATTATTTGGAAATATGTTTAAAACCTACTTTTGCGAACTAGTCTCTGGTTTTTTGTTCAATCTGGATCAAACCACTGCAGTGATAATCTCTGGACTCTCTAGATCAATAATTATCAAAAAAATGTTGAATTTTGTCCTTTGGTTAGCTATAATTGGCTCCTTTAAGAAAAGGGGCGTGGCCACATATACCCAAAAGCCTATAAAATTTAAACAAAAACTCGAAACTTTACAAAAGTTGGTGAAAACATCTGCCTCATCACTCTTAACAAGCATAAGAAGTTTCATGGAGTTCGGACAAAAGGTGGCGCTATAACAGTAAAAAAAGCCTTCAAAAACACAATATTTCAGTAGTACATGAAAGTAAATCGTAAAAAAAATGTTCATATATTCACACATCCACTAGTTCTTCATATCATATGATAGATCTCCTCATTTGGAACAACTTTGCCTCTTGGATCCCTGCTGTCAATCAAAGTATTATTTAAATATTCTCAATAAAGTTCAAAACCAAGTTTTGCGAACTATTTCTAAGTGTTTCGTCCGATCGGAACCAAACAACTGCTGAAATGTTCTCTGGACATTGAAAATCAACAATTATTAAAAAAAGTGTTTAAATTTCAACTGACTTTCGCAAAGTGGCCCCAAAACATTTAAAAGTCGCGGCTCAATTTTACAAAACAGGCTATAACTCGTGAACGAAATGACATATCTTCGCCAAACTCGGTACACATATGTATGAGAACAACCATTGGTCAAATAAAAACAAATTTCGCAGCTCTACCACTTGATGGCGCTATAAGATTGAAAAAACATAAAAATAGCTATAACTATCCAATCGTTAAGCCGATCGACTTGAAAATTGGAATGCAGTGTCTTTGCCCAATGTGTCATAAGGATCTATGAGGATATTGGGGTATCTCAAAAAACATGGCCGCCATAGGCCAATGAACTTTGAGCACTTATTAGACAAGGTTAACAGAAGTTGATCAGAACGAAACTCGGTGGGCATGTTCGACTCACGGCCACAAAGGTCTGTAAGAATTTTGAAAGAAATCGGCCACTAGTTGGCGCTAACGAGATTTTTGGCTCTGTAATCACGTGGTGTTTCACACATCCACACAATATGCATATCATTTGATAGATCTCCTGATAATGAACAAGTTTGCCTCTAGAACCATTGCTGTCAATCAAATCGTTCATTAATTATTAACAAATATGTGAAAAACCTACTTTTGCGAACTAGTCCCTGGTTTTTTGCCCGATCGGAACCAAACCACTGCAGTAATATTCTGTGGACTCTCTAGATCAATAATTATCAAAAAAAAAGTTGAATTTTGTCCTTTGGTTAGCTATAATGAGGTCATTTAGAAAAGGGGCGTTTTTCAACATACCCAAACACCTATAAATCCTAAATGCAAACTCAAAACTTTACGAAACTTGGTGAAAACATATGACAGATGACTCTTAATAAGTATGCACAGTTTCATGAAGATCGGACTATAGGTGGCGCTATAACAGTTAAAGATGACTCAAAATCTCAAAATTTCAATGGAAAATGACCTCAAATTGCATAGCATGTTCATATATTCACACAAACACATAATCTTCATATCTTATGATAGATCTCCTCATTCTGAGCAACTTTGCCTTTGAGAGTAATGCTGTAAATCATATCGTTCATTAAATATTTACAAATATGTCATAAACCTACTTTTGCGAACTAGTCTCTGGTTTTTCACTCAATCTTGATTAAATCACTGCAGTAATAATCTCTGGACTCTCTAGATCAATAATTATCGAAAAAATGTTGAATTTTGTCATTTGGTTAGCTATAATTGGCTCATTTATAAAGGGGAGTGGCCAGACATACCCAAAAGCCTATTAAACCTAAACGAAATGTCGAAACTTTACGAAAGTTGCTGAAAACATGTGTCAGATGACTCTTAACAAGCACGCAAAGTTTCATAGAGATCGGACTATAGGTGGCGCTATAACAGTTAAAAAGGCCTCAAAATCACAAAATTTCTATACAAAAAGACCTCAAATTGCATTACAATGTTAATAATATTCACTTATACACCATATCTTCATATCATACGATAGATCTTCTCATTCTGAGCAACTTTTCCTCTAGGATCACTGCTGTCAATCAAACTGTTCTTTAAATATTTCAGATTATTTAAAAAATTTACTTTTACGAACTAGCCCTCAGTTTTTAACTGAAAATCAACGAAATCAGTGGAAAACTATTCTCTACACTCTCTAGGTCAATAATTATCATTAAAAAAATTAACATTTGCATTTGGACAATTAAAAACCCTTTATTTTATAATGTGGTCTTTACATAGTGAACTCAAAGGCCTATGAATCCTAAAAGAAAGCCCTAAACTTTCTCAAAACTCTGTAAAATGATGCATAATTTCATTCTAAACAAACATGCAAAATTTAAGAGAGATTGAGCAAAAAATAACAATATAATTGTTATAAAGGATAAAAACACAGTGATGTATGAGAAATTGCTATTTATAACCACTAGATGGCAGCGGAAGACCACTAATGGGCTTATTAACCATTAAAACAGTAATTGGTTTTCTTATGGAGTTATTATAAAATCACTGTTATAACATTGAAAATCACATTTAATTCAAATTTACCATTTTATTCCTACAGATATATCAGTTATAACAATTTTGCCAGATTATGAGTACAATGAAACCTGAAAATGACATGTAAACTCTTAAAAAGAGAAGACTTGCAATAAGTTTTGAGTCACCTATCAATTATTTCAAATATCTATATCTGCAACAAAATGTGTGTGCATGTATGTCCGTGTATGTGCGTGTCTGTGTGTGGTTAAACTATCATATTAATAATCAGTAAGCATGCTTACACACACACACACACACCATTTCATTTCTGTGTGTGTGTGTGTGTCTGTGAGAATAGTGCCATACTCTAGGTCAATAATTATCAAAAAAAAGGTTGTACATTTCCCAAATAGCAAGCAAACTCGAGCCGATTCTGGCTGAAATGCGGCACTGTCGGCTCAGTCTCGGCAATAATCACACCACATTCATTCGTTTGATCAAAGGAGAACTGGTTTCCTGACTGAGCCTGATCTTGTTTGGGTTTGGGTTCCTCGTCACTGTTGCATTTTGTCTTGCTTATTTGAAGACACCTAATATTCAGCAATATTATTGATTTCACTGCACTGACGGCATTTGATAAGAACTGAACTGAATTATGACACACAGTGTGTTTTATATATATAATATACAGTAAATATAATTTACTTGTTACTTTGTGGTTTAAAAAGTGTATTAATGTTTTTACTGTAGTGCATTAGTTCATTGTCAATATATATTTATATTAAAGTATTTGGTAATTTTATAATTAAAGCCTTTTTAATGTTTTTAAATGGTTGCATTTGTGTTTCACTGCTGAATTACATTTAGCAGTTTCTGGGCCACATTTGGCCCGGGGACCAAGCCGAGTCTCAGCCAGATCTGGCTTAAAGTGTCTGGGCCAGACCTGGACCACATAAAATAACCACAAACTAGCCCTCAGTTTTTAACTGAAAATCATTAAAATCAGTGCAGTACTATTCTCTAGACTCTCTAGGTCAATAATTATCACAAAAAAATTGAACATTTGCAATTGGTCAACTAAAAACCCTTTATTTTATAATATGTTCTTTACATAGTGAACCCAAAGGCTTATGAATCCTAAAAGAAAGCCCTAAACTTCCTGAAAACTCTGTAAAATGATGCATAATTTCATTCTAAACAAACATGCGCAATTTAAGAGAGATTGAGCAAAAAAATAACAATATAATTGTTATAAAGGATAAAAACACAGTGATGTATGAGAAATTGCTATTTATAACCACTAGATGGCAGTGGAAGACCACTAATGGGCTTATTAACCATTAAAACAGTAATAGGTTTTCTTATGGAGTTATTATAAAATCACTGTTATAACATTTAAAATCACATTTAATTCAAGTTGACCATTTTATTCATACAGATATATTAGTTATAACAATTTTGCCAGATTATGAGTACAATGAAACCTGAAAATGACATGTAAACTCTTAAAAAGAGAAGACTTGCAATAAGTTTTGAGTCACCTATCAATTATTTCAAATATCTATATCTGCAACAAAAAAAAAAAAAACATCCTTCAACGTCTCTCAAAACTGAGTGAAATAATGCATAATTTCATTACAAACTGTCAGGGTTTCTTTGAGAGAGCACTCAAAGGCAGGGTAAGAGTTGACAGTTTATTAACAAAACAGCAGACAGCACATGAGATGGAGAGGAGGGGAGAGAAAACAGTCCAGACAATCGGCAGGGAATGAATGACGACAGGCGGCCTAGGTGAGCAGCCACAGAGTCCAGTCCAGGATGGCAGACCGTCAGAGAGCAGTGAAGGCAGTAAAGCTGGAGGCCGGAGGTTAGCAGCGGTGGCCAGACACTCCACACTAGTGATGTCACCGGCTCGGCACGGGCCTAGCAGCGTGGCAGACCCAGGGACAGGACCGGTTGCCCAATCTGCTGCACAGGACAAGACGAGACAGGACTAGACTGGGGACTGACGAGAGACTAAACCTACAAACAACTAGGTAGGGAATAAGCGGTATCACAGGATTGGTAAGACAGAGCAAGCAAACACTGACGTAGCACAACGAACTGGCAAAACTAGAGGGAAAGGGAGAACAATATAAAGCGACAGGAGAACATGAGGAACATGTGACAACACACAGACAAACAAGAGAGAACGAGAGGGACAGGTGACAGAACTCAGACAAACGAGATCAGAGACAAGAGGGGCAGGTGACAATACTCAGACAAACGAGGACCACACAAGGGGGTGTGGCAACAAGTAACAAGGAGGCAGGACAGGAGGAGCACATGGCTGACAACAACAAAGACAGAGCCATGTGCTCAAACAGAAAACAAACATAGAGACATGAAACAATGACAAGACAAACAACACATGAGGGCAGGCTCCTGACATAAACAAGCATGCAAAATTTAAGAGAGATCGGGCAAAAAATAACACTACAATACTCATAAAGGTTAAAAACAGAGTGTTGTATGAAAAATTGCAATTTAATGCCACTAGATGGCAGTCGAAGACCACTAATGGGCTCATTCAGCTAAATAAAACATTACTGTTCATAAGACATAAAATCACTGTTATAACATTTAAAATCATATTAAATCAAAGTTTACCATTTAGTTCATACAGACATATCAGTTTTTACAATTATGCCAGATTATGATTACAGTAAAACCTGAAAATAACATATAAACTCTTAAAAAGAGAATACTTGCAATAAGTATTTTTTCACCTATCATTTATTTCAAATATCTATATCTGCAAGAAAATTTGTGTGCATATATGTCCGTGTGTGTGTGTAAGAATGCATATTCATATGATAGTTTAACAATTTCATTTCAATATGTATGTGTATGTGTGTGTGTGTGTGTGTGTGTGTGTCTGTGTCTGAGCCTATTGTCCATTTTCAATGTGTTTAACAGTCAGCTATACATCCAGGTTGGCCTAGACTGTAAAATTACACCACCTTAAGGCCTTAAGGCTCGAACCCCGGTAATCGCTGCTTGCAGCTATATTTACCATTTGTTGTCTCAACAAGGACCCTAAAATCATCAGCAGTGGAATGAATAGTGCGAATATCGCTGCTTTCAGGCACCACTGACTTGTTGCGCACTTGTTATTTCCCTATAGGCTTCCCTCAGTGACTGCATGCGTCGCTTTGAAATGTTTGCTTTTGTGTCATTTCCTCTGATTTCTCTTTAATCAGGGGAGAAACGATTTAGAGGGGGTCGCTTTCTTAGAGTTTGGCTTGAAAGGACTGGGATGTCAAAGTCGCGGTATGAAAACATACTTTAAGCCGGGTGAAACTCTCTGGCAGGTGAGAGAAAAAGAGAGACGGGAATTCCTGACAGCGTTTCTCCAGCACGCGCTTGAATGCACGCGGCTTTGATGCAGAAATAAGTGAAGGATTTGAACATGATCTCAGCTCAGCACCTGAGAAGCTGTCGGACACCTGGGCTGTGTGTTCAAATACTTTGCAGTGTTCTTATACTGTGGACCAAAGAAATGGACGGACTCTCCGATTTCTCAAGTGAGTCAATAATATAATAATGCTTTACAATAAGTGCAAATATTATGGTTGCAGTCTTTACTAATAATAATGAGAAAAATTATTTAAACTGTATTTGAAAAAGTATATTCAGTTTTTAATACATGAACTTAGCTACATGTAGGCTATGGGTCAGTGACAAATTTTTGGATTCATGTTTGATCTTTTTTTTTTTTTTACAAAAATAATTTTAATGTCATAAGTAAAAAAAAAAATCCATATAATTTATAATGTGATGTATTTTTAATAACTTATTATAGATCCAACCTCCCCACATTTTGTTAGATTATCTGTTTAGGATCATCAACAGTCAATCAGCTCAAGCCTGTGATGGAGATCTCCTGCTCCTCGGGTGTCCAAGACACTCCACCATAACTATTCAGTCTGCATTTTATGGACAGAGCACAACCCTTCCCGGGATCATGCCAGGAATGAGATGCCAATGGCGTAATCACAGCTGTTCTGCTACCACAGCGCTGCAGGTGAATAATCTGTGCTTTGCTTTCAGACAAAAAACAGACCTTTCATTTTCCATGCACTAAACACTAACTTAATAAAGCCGTTTTAGTACCTTTTCAATAGTCCCATGGCGAAAACAGACCTAGGACTCTGTTGTAAGACAAGACTCCTCTGGCAACCGATCTTAATCACTTCTGGCTCATAAAAGATATGTGTTTTCCAGAATCAGGACAAGGCTACTACATTTTCCCTGCCTTTTGTATAACGCACATTCTATGGTCTTTGATTATCCCTCTCTGTAGAAAGTGCTCTCTGAATGCCAGGGTCATAGAAATTGCCAGTTTCTGGTTAATCATCAAGTCTTTGGCAGAGATCCTTGTCCTGGAACCCCTAAATACCTCCATGTATCATACAGGTGTAAACCTAGTAAGTATTTCCTCCTTTAAACCTTTAATTGATTATTTCTTCTAATATTTACTCCTGTACATCAGTGAAGATGTTTGTCTTACAGCAGAGCACAAGAAGAGAATAACATGTGAGGGAGATCGACTTTTGCTGCACTGCAAGTATCCAAAAGTGCTGAATATCTACTCTGCTGTTTATGGAAGACAGCTGGAACAGGAAAATTTGTGCCCGTCAGAGGAACAAGAACCTCCACCATTTGGCATGTTTTTGGGTTTAAGTAGATTTATATTTAATATTACATTGATTTAATAGGAAAATTAGGCCCTTTGCGGTTAAACAATTGCTGTAAAAAAAAAAAAAAAAAATCTAATTTGAGTCTAAAAGTTTAATTTTAATTCTGATAATTAGATTTATCAGTGGTTATGAAATGGGTTGCAGGTTTGTTCTGAGAAAAAGAAAACTGTAAAATGCAAATATTTAAATACTGCATTGAGCTATAAAATCATGCATAGTTAGGATAGCTAAATAAATAGGCTGAATTTATTAAAAAATCATATTAATACATTTGTATATGGTTGAATCTATTGTAATATTCATAAAATTATTTTTGTGGTTTGGTACTTGATAAGACATTTTAAATGATTTTTTTCTCTTTAATATTGCAGAATGTCTTTTTCACGAAGCCGTTGATGTGGTATCCAGCATCTGCTATGGAAAACAGAGGTGTTTGTTTACCGTAGATGAGGAACATTTCAAAAACCCCTGCCCTCCTGGAACAAAAAAGTATATCACTGTCCTCTATGCATGCGGTATGAATGCTCTCATATCCATCAAAATCTTCCCAAAGCAAAATCTGTTTGAATGTGTTTTTAACTGTCTTGAATTTTCTGATTACAGTCACGGCATGGCAGATCTTTAATTAGTTTGAGAGATCTTAAATCATTGATTGAGAGTGTGGGAAAAGACTAACCACGTGGCCTTTGTCTCATCTCAGATTGTTGATTTACCTGTCTGTTTTCTTCCCGTCTCATTAATTACAATGGATACAAAAGTTGTTTGGAAATAAAAATAGGGAAAGAGCCTGGCATTTGTAGGCCTTGGGGCTTCCTGTAAAACTTCCTGTGATTGCTTTGAATGCCAGGCTTTTGTTACTGATTGGAAGGCAGGATCAGTTCACAGGAAAAATAAAGATTACTCATCAGCCTTGCATTGAAAGATCCTGGGAGATACCGCCTGGGAGTTGGAAGATGTTAACTCTTTGTACTGGGCCTTTTTTCAGTTCCGCAAAGTTTACTCAAGGAGGCTGATCCCAGCAGTTTCCAAGCTACCTCAGTTCCTAACCAGAGCACCAAAAAAGGTGACAGTACACCATACAGTTCACTTTATATAGAACATCTGTGCAGTTGGCATAAATAAACTGTTAAACTATTTTTCTTTGTTATTCATAGGGGAACACCCAGTTATCAGAAGTTCAAAGTTTCCAGAGAACAGGATTATTGTCAGCAATTCTTTAATGGCATATGGCTACATTACAGGTAAACTGAAACATATTAAACGTCTTAAGCATAAACATGCCTGGATTTTTTTATGAGCCCAGTCAACATAAAGCAGGCCAAATGGAGGAAATTTTTTAAATGGTTTTATAGAAGTATTTTATAGAATTATACAATTAAATTAGAATTCTATAATTTACTCACTTTCATGTCATTTCAAATCTCTATATCATTACTTTACCCATGCTATAAAAAGGATAATTTTACAAAAGATTTTACATGAAAAAAGTCTACTTCAAAATTTCACATTTAGTGTGTTCAGTGTGTTACTTGCCATTTCTTTGCAATTATTTGTGAGATTTACTAGCCATTTTCAGAATGAAAATGGTTTCAAAGTAAATCAAAAGCTAACTTTAAGTGTACGCACTTTTACTTTTTGTGTGAATTATTCTTCACAAGTACTTTTCTCTTTCTCTCAGAGCATCCAGAGATGGCAGGACTGCTCTTCACATCAAGTGTTTGTGTGGGACTTCTGATTGTTCTAATAGCTGTTTCAACACAGCTAACCTGCAGTAGACATCTAAATGCAACTAGAACATTCAGGAAGAAGAGTAGAACAACTAATTTAGAAGAGGAAGAGCCAATGAACCAGGATAATGATGAAGAGGAGGAAGATGAGGATGAGAAAGGGTCACTAATGGACAGCTCTAACCTGTCAGAGATTGGCAGGAAGGTGCATTGCTGGGAAGATGTGACATACACCACAGAGGCAGCAGAGCTGATGGAGAGGATTGAGCGCAGAGAGCTTGTTATTCAGGAGATCAGGATGAACGCATACCTCAATGGAAACACATGCATCCTGCATTCATACATGCCAACTATTACCCAGAATGTGCAGTAACTGTAGTTTCAACTGAAGGGAATGAGCATTTTGAATGTTTTCTATTCCCAAAACACTAAAAATTAAAGGTGAAGTGTGGAATTTTTGTATCGCAACTGTCTTCAGACAGGTTTCCATAACGCTCCCCTCATCTGCTATTGGTCTGCCAAACAAATGGCCCGCCCCCTAAGTCACACTATTGCTTCAGCTAATTTTACTGTTGTCTGGCAGCTTAAACAGACCAATATTTTGATTAGATTCACTGTGCTACAATTTTTGAGTGAAATTAACCTACAACAGTCTCATAAAAAGCCATGAAAGATGTGTTTTAACATTAAAAAAATTACACACATCACCTTAAAAGACACTGTCAGGTAAAAAAAATTGGCACAGTGAGGACATAATAGCATAGAACAAGTAATACCTGATGTGTTTTACTGCCTGAGTGAGGGTGAATGATATTATTCTGTTCTAAAATACTGTTGTATTACACTTTACACAAAGTAAAGCCATGTAAAGAGAAAAGAATTTTATAAATTATTGCTCTATTAAACACTGGATGAATAATATATGTGGTATTGAAATCAATTCAAATTGAGAAGACTGGTAAATTTTTTACAAATAAAATGTATTATATTTAAAAGTGAAATCATAAAATGAACACAAACAGAATGTACTTTTATTACACATCACACTCAAATTTTCCAGTGAAACCACACCTCCTGATACTGTAACCACTCTTTTGCCTTAAGGATACCAAAATGTTCTGTAATTCCTTCTCAACGCTCTCCAAATGAACTCTGTGGTGCCACAGCGATCCTTAGAACTGCACGGCAACATCCTGTCTTTAAACAGCATCAAGTTTCAATTGAGTAACTGCCAGAGGCAGAGACAAAGAGAGGAAAGGTGTTGCATCCTTCTGCCAATGAATCAGAGCAGAGAAATCTGATGTCTCATGCTTTGCATTTACAAACCGTCACATAAATACCTTTCATATGTAACGAAGGCAACAAATTGCATAAAAACAGCAGCAGTAGAGTCTAGAGATCTCTGATTTGCCAAATGGAAAGTAACTGTAGATCAGCTGTGATTTTCTTTGTTCATCTATCTTGGGCCCCATTTGATATTTGTGAGTCCCTGGAACTGTCTTTTTAGGGCCTGTCTGTCCGACCAATCAGACTGAAGATACAAGTCATCATCTGCCTCTTTTAGTTTCTATAAGAAAGAACAAAACAAACCAAACGATGAATGCTCTAAAGTAATATAAATATATATAGATGTATTTTAACCTATTAAATAAAACTATATATAACATACAATAAGAATATACAAGTTAAATCAAAAGAGTTACTTAGAGGCCACTCACTTTTAGTTCTTCCTGCCACTTGTAATAATGCAGCATCATCTTTTTTTGTTCCTCTTCACTCACTAGTGGTTCTCGGGCTGGTGCACCCTGGCCTCTCTAAAATGAATGTGCAAACTTTTCATTAGGTCAAATCATCTATATGGAAAATCAGAGCCAATGAAATTCTTTGAAGAGAAGTTTAAACACCAGATTAAGGTCACAAAAATATAAAACTGAAATTCACACCAAACACTTACTTTCTGAATTTTCACAACAATTTTCGTTTTCTCATTTTTCCCAACATAATCCTGCAGCTTTTTGCCCCTCTGCAGTTCTTTAGACGCCCACCACAGCTGAGCCTCTTCTTCTGGGATCACCAGTAATGAGGCCTGCAGAGGAGAGCCTTCATATCAGTATTACAGCTTTGGTTATGTTCATCAACAAATAAAGTACATTTTATTGGTCTGTTTTATTACTAAGCAATGTGCATGTAGTTATTTAAAGAGATATTCCATCTGAAAAATTAAAATTCTGTCATTTCCTCAGCCTCATGTCATTCCAAACCTGTATGACTTTATTTCTTCTGCAGAGCACAAAAGAAGATATTTAAAAGAATGTCAGGAACCAAACAACATCGAAGCCCACAGACTTAAAAAAAACACAGACACACACACATTTCTTAAAATATCTTCTTCTTTGTTCCACAGAAGGTAGGAGGTCATTCGGGTTTGGAACAACATGAGGGTTACTAAACGATGACAGAATTTTAATTTTGGGTTGAGTATTCCTTTAAGAAAAGCAGAAAATATCTCAGTTACCTGTGTTCCAGTAAGATCCTCTTGATTTTCAAACTCCATCCTTACTGGATCATGTGGAGGCAGCCCCATTGGGTAAACTATCATCACAGCTCCTCGCAACTGGTCCAAAGCCTCTTTGACTAAATCCATGGTAACGCAGACATTCGCTTCCACTTGTTTCTTTAGATTAAAGAAATATATATCACAAAACATATCAACATATTGAGGTTTAGAAGTATTCTATATTAGAATTAGCTTCATACTTTTGAAATTAAACCTTTGGCTTCCTCCACCGTTTTCCTTAAAACTTCTTTCATCTTCTCGTTTGGAGCTAAATGGAAAGTCAAAGTTTAGTTATAGCATTAATCGGGCAATTCAAATGTAAACTTTAAATGTGACAGGACTACCATGTCCATTTCGACGTCCGAGCTCATCCTTCTTAAACTCAGCACCACCGCTGGGAATACAGCGGTCTTCCCATTCATCCTTTAGTTTGAGCTCCATGATCTGATCATCGGTCAGGCCTTGCATATTCGGTGGAAGAGAGACACCATGATCTGCCAGCTCTGGAATTTCTATGGAGACATAAACAAAAGTGATACCAGTTTTTAATGCGATAATATGCAATCAAACGTTTCACACTTGTTTTTGCACTTGTCTCTATTAACGTAACTCCACTTACAGAATAATACATGCATTTTAGGGTATGAACTCATCTGTCAAGAACATAAACCAGTAGAACCCAAAGAATGTGACAAGCATACATAACATCATACCAGAGCAGATCCTGTCCACTTTTAATCTTCCATTATAGATGAGGCTGACCTGCTGGGTCAGTGTCTCAATCGAGACATCCACTGAAGTCCTGAAGAGAAACTGACTCTCATCTCCTCGTTTGACGTGCAGCTGAACCATCTCCCACCTGCTGAATTTGTCCTGTGCAGGAATATAATAAATCTGGTAGATATATAACCACCGGACAACAACAGAGAAGTGTTGAGGAAACTAGCGCCTCACTGTGTTTGCGTCTGTTGCCATGACACCCAACACCGCGCTCCAATAACATTCTAGCATGCTCTGCGAGCGGGCAGCATAACATATGAATTTAAGGCGATAACATCGTCAAATTAATAATACAGGCAATAGCCAAAATTAAGTCAATGAATAATCATTTTCAAATAACTTCCACTATCTAATTATCCAACTTATACTCACTCTTGATTCAGTAAATGAAGTGGAACGCGGATACACGCGGCAACAATAGAGATACTATTTCCACCGGAAGTGGGTTATTCAAAATAAAAGCTTCTTCAAACGCTGTCTAAAATAATGTGAACTTATTCTTCACGCTTTTCTAGTTTACTACATTAATTTAACGCGATTGTTAGTTTGTTATATGCACACAGTCGGATACGCATTCAATAATATCAAATTCATGCATGATAAATATTACATAAAGTATGTACAAGATCAAGGTACTCACTGGCTAATAGTTAAGGATTAATGACTACTTATAAATCAATGCATGTAATAACACAATTCTGCAAAATCGTGCTGTTTTAAATATCATTAAAATAAAAGAGTCAGTATCGTCTAATTGAAATGATCCATTATATAGTTAAGTATTTTTGCTTTTTCCAATATTACTAACAGGGAAAATTATCAGAGTTTATTTTTATATAGCAAAAGTCAATTTATTTAAAGCGAGTGACTATGTAAGAGGAAAAATGCAAAACACTTACGTATACTGCAGGGAGCCGTGTTCAGGATTGGTGGATTGAGGGACAAGGGGGTGTGTCGCAGCAGGCAAATTCACGTGTAGCTCAGCCTGGGACTTTATTTACCTCCTCACAGCCGGCTAATCTAGAGCAGTGTCACCAGCTTTATCTTCACGACAGTCAGTGAAGCTTTCTTCACCTCTGTTTTTAAACAGGAGAGATGAAACACAGCCACTGCGTCCCAGCTTTTGTCAGCAAACTTTGGACACTTGTAGAGGCTGCGTCAACGAACGACCTGATCTGCTGGAGCCAAGTGAGTATTTTATGCAAAATGCAGATTTGATTTATTTTAACTGTTGTTCGTGTGAGGTAATTATTATATAGTCGTTCTTTTTATTACGTGTCCTGAGTAGGAATTGTACAAACAACACCAGTCCAATAAAAATAAGTTAGCTTTTCAGAATAATAAACTCCACAATAATAAACTCTTCGGAATTTCTTATAACTTATTAAACATTACTCAGTTTATCTGCTAAGAAGACGTTTATCCTGAGATGCCTTATTAGTAATACTTTTTAATGCGCTGTCTGACCCATTTTATAAAACAGATCCACGTGTATCGCGCTGCTGCAGGTGGAGGCAGCTCGCTATTGGTCCGCTGTCCGTCCAATGGGTGCTCAGTATATTATTAGAACGTAACTTACGCGTCATGTGACAGAATGAGATGGAATAGAACATTGCGTTTTCGCCCCTAAAATAGAACAGTTGTGATAAACAAAATATAAAATAAAATTAAAATTAAAAGAAATCCTTATTTAAATCCTTATTATATTGAAGATGCTTATATACATTTAATAAAGCATTTGAATAAAGCAAAGTATTGAATTGACCACTATACTTTTTTTTGAATGAATGAATGAATGAATTTATGGATATAAACTTTCTCTATTATTTATATGCTTTTTTGTAAATGTGAATGTATTAACGTTTATTTGCCTTTAAGTTGTTGTTTTATTAACACGACTCCTCCTAGTGGTAATGATTATATTAGGCTATATGTAAACACAATAATAATTATTAATAATGACATTAAATATATTATGTTGAATAATAAATTGAATTGAATTAAATAGCTTTGTCAATGCAAGCAGAGCAAACAATGAAATTCTTAAAGCATCTATCAATCTCTATCTATCTAAAGTATTGTTTTACTAATCTTTTACTATTTTTTTCTTTAAGAAGGCATTTGCAACAATTTTTTTATTTTTTATTTTTTTGTTATAAAAATAAAACATGAACCATGCAAAACATGTTTAACATTAAAAGAGGTAAAGTGCAAAAGTAGTAAACCCAGAAAGCAAATTCGAATGATTCTAGACACATGCAGTAATATGTGCAAGTGCTTTTTAAGTACAAATAGCGTTTCCTGCCAAACCGGAATGGGCTTTTCTTTAGAAACAGTTTGACATATATCAAGTGATGTAAGTCAAACCACATCTTCCTGTTTCCTCTCTATTAGGATGGCTGCAGTTTTCTTGTCCAAGATGAGCAGCGGTTCAGCAAGGAAGTCCTGCCTCTTTACTTCAAACATAGCAACATGACCAGCTTTGTGCGCCAGCTCAACATGTGTACGTGTACAGCCAATGATAAGATATATATATATATATATATATATAGCATCATTTTCTAATTCTCCTGTGTCTGACATCCACCTACAGATGGCTTCCACAAAGTGGTACACATGGACGCTGGCTTGCCTAAAGCTGACAGCCTGGTTAATTGTGTCGAGTTTCAGCACGAGAACTTCCGGAGAGCTCAACTTCATCTGTTGGGCCTCATCCGTAGGAAGGTGAAGCTGATAAGCTTTATCATACAGTGCCTGTGCAGAAGCAAAGCACTCACGCACAGTTGCTAACCCTCAGATTCTCTCATGGTGAGATGTGTGTGTAAATATCTGTGTTGTATGTGTGATTTCATGACTAGGTTTCAGTTAGCCGTGGAGTTGAAGAGAAAGGGCAGGTGTCTCAGGTACTCATTCAGGTTAGTCATGTCAGAGGCTGGCAAGACTCCTCAGACCTCAAACTCATGGCTTTGTGCAGGTGAGCTTTTCTCCGTGACATGTACACAATTCATCAATGTAAAACTACACTTCAGTTTCATTCATACATTTAAGAGTGGACGTCAGTGGAACTGTCAGTTAGTGCTTATTTCTTAATATGTCACTTCAAATACCATTCAAAAACATAAAAAAAGATTTGATAAATATTACTTATATTCACCAAGGCTGTATCTATATGAACAAAAATACAGTAAAAACAGTAATATTATGAAATATTATTACAATTTAAAATAATTGTCTTCTATTTTAAAATATTTTAAAATTTAATTTATTCCTGTGATGGCAAAGCTATATTTTCAGCAGCCATTGCTCCAGTACTCAGTGTCATGTGATCCTTCAGAAATCATTCTAATATGCTGATTTGCTGCTCAAATTTCTTTTTAATATCAGTTTTGAAAAAAGTTGTGCTGATTTTTTTGATGAATACAAGCTCAAAAGAACAACATTTATTTGAAATAGAAATCATTATAAATGTCTTTACTGTCACTTTTGATCTTTTTAATGCATCCTTGCTGAATAAAAGTAGTAATTTCTTTCTAAAAAATCCATACATACACAGCAAACTTTTGAATGGTACTATAGATCAATGCTAATAGCATTTAAATATTAAATTCTCTGCCATGACTAAATCTTTTAACCATTTCTTTCCGGAAGGGATCATGAGAGCTTGTGGAGAGAACTGGACTCATTAAGACAGAACTATCAGCATCAGCACAAAATCATACGCAAGGTAAATGGAAACACATTTGTAAACTATATAAATAATAACACATTTTATGTATATAATAATGTATACTTTTTTGATAATCACTATCCTATGTCACTCTTTTTCAGATTATAAAGTTCATCATCAACATTGCTCAGTCAAATGGGATAAAAGGTTGCAAAAGAAAACTGTAAGTTTGTTCACCAGAAGCACACAAAATGTTCTCATGGTCGGTGAGAAATGTGATTGTTTGCATTTTCAGCTATCTCTTCTCACATCACATTTCCTTTCTCCACCCTAACAGCCCCATGATCGACAATTCTGAGGAGTTTCAGTCCGCACCGAAATATGCCCGTTCCTTCGGTGTGAATCCCACCCTTACCACTTCCCCCCTCCAAGAGATCCCTTCATTGCAAGAGGTGCCTGCTAAAATCTTTATGTGTGATCTAATTTTGGTCTAAGTTTGAATTCTTGACTTCATCTAACACGATGCTGTTTAGTTATAAAAGGAGCTTGATTTTTGTCATGTTGAAAGTAAGTGACATCACTGTGGGTTTCTGGGCAGCTGGATGTGTCACCGGCTGATGTGTATTCAAATGGCATGATCCTCTCTGACATCACCCACCTGCTGGATCCCACACCTGAGCCTAGCAGGTAAGACAGCAACAGCACACCTGTAGTGTTCATCCTCTATAGGACTCGTATTTTGTGTTGTCATAATCTTCAGAGGTTTTTAAAAATACTTCTTTACTGGGTAAAAAAAAACAAAAAACGGAACTGACAGTACTTTTCAGGGTTTCACAGTCTATTTTCTGGTTTCAGTTGTGTTTTCGGTTTTACAGAGAGCCAGTGACAGAAAGCTTTCCCGCAACTCAAACCACATTTTTATCTCCCGCCTCCCCTACTCTGCCCTCCATGGAGCTGGCATTGACTTTGCTAGATGACCCAGCTGCCCAGGAGTCTGGGGAAATACCCTCTGAAAGGTTAGATGGCAAACTGATCATGTGTGCCATTTTCTTTTATAATTATAACAGATCTCTTTTCTGTTTTATCAATAACTCTGTGCAGTATTTCATAGGGCTGCACAATTGGGAGGAAAATATAACTGCGATTTTTCTGATTTAAAATGCAATTTTCCAGATTTGTTGTGCTTATTTTTAGGGCTGAACAATTTGGCCAAATATTGTGATTATATATCAATATGACAATGAAAAAATAATTATTATTATTATTAGTAATAGTAGTAGTAGTGGTAGTAGATGTAAAAAAAAAAAAAAATGAGAATGAAAGAAAAGAATAAAGACTTTTTCTTTAAGACTATTTCACTCTAAAATAAATAATTACAATAAAAATATAAAATAAATAAAAATACTAAAACCTGTAAAACTATAAACAACTGTAAAATCATAATAATAATATTTGTAACCCTGGACCAAAAAAAAAACAGTCTTAAGTAGCACAGGTATATTTGTAGCAATAGCCAACAATACATTGTATCGGTCAAAATTACAGATTTTTCTTTTATGCCAAAAATTATTGGGATATTAAGCAAAGATCATGTTCCATGAAGATATTTTGTAATTTTCCCACCATAAATATATCAAAACTTAATTTTTGATAAGTAATATGCGTTGCTAAGGACTTAATATGGACAACTTTAAAGGCAATTTTCTCAATATTTTGACTTTTTTTTTTTTTTTTTGCACCCTCAGATTTCAGATTTTCAAATAGTTGTATCTCAGCCAAATATTGTCCTATCCTAACAAACCATACATCAATGGAAAGCTATTTATTCAGATTTTGGATGATGTATAATCATCTCAATTTCAAAATATTGACCCTTATGACTGGTTTTGTGGTCCATTATACATATGAGCTTTATTTTGGTGGAAAACTGCAGGGTTAAAGCTTCTCCTTTGTTGGCAACCTGCTTCTCATTAAAAGTCTAGTGAAATGTTTGGCATGTTGCATTTTCAAGCTACCCAAACTAACTGCACTGCAGAGATGAAGATCGTGTGAAGCGACATTGACTGCAAACCAAGTTGCCCCGAGACACTGAAAACACTGTAATCCTGAGCAGCTCGTGTATAAATGAACACAGTGCTGTGCTTCACTCTAAATCACACAGCGCATGTACTTATTTAAAAATAAATCGCAGCCTTTGAAATTTGATAATCACACTAAGCCATTTTAATTAAATGTTCAGCCCTAATATTTCACTCCTCCTCTTCTCTTGAGAACAGAAATGATGTGTCTGATCCACTGGCGCTAATTGACTCCAGTTTAGCAGCGATCCGCTCATGCTCTCCACCCTCACCAGACCTGGACAATTTCAGCAAGGTCTGACTTAAACATCTTTGAAAAAAATAACACAGATGCTATTACAAACCACAATGCTTCAGTAAAAGTTAACAAGTTTTTTTGTATAATCTGATGTGTTGATTTCATGTTCATGATAGATCCTTAGTCCTGGCTGCCACATCTCTGCTGCTAAAGACTCTGACACAAAAACAGAGAACAAACAGAGAAGCCAGAATGAAGCCGATGCGCTACCTCACACCGACACAGGTACACACATAAACGCCCACGCTTCCCTCTCACACACCGTCCCGAACCCACATATGTATCACCTGCAAAAACCACATGAATTCTGAACTTACACTTCTGGTTTGTTCACTATATTGTGTTTGTGCAGTTACACAGCAGCAGAGCCTGCAACAAAATGCAGACCCGGAGCAAGAGCGCTACGATAGTGGAGAGTATTCGGATATCTTGCCATCCCTTCTGCAGCTGGCGCAGGAAGCATCCAGCCTCTCCTTCAGTAACACTACACTGCCTTTAGAGCTCTCTTTTGTCATGTAAAACTCTAATGCATTTGATATTGTGCTGTGGTGGTTGATAGTAAAAAGTAGTATCTGAAAGACAATAGTTGATAGTTCTGCTATTTAGTGAAAGGCTCAGTATCATTATGCGGAAATTTGATATACAGTGCACAGCATAAATGAGTACACACCCTCAGTACACACTAAATAAATATGTATTTTCTTAATGATCACTAAAATAATTCATGGAAAGATGGTAAAATTGAAATGTATTAAATGTATACTTAATAAAAACAACAAAATATATGCCAATATTTTCTGTAAGATAAGTAAATTAGCCAGTTTTGTTTAAATGAAGGATTGCAGAAATGAGTACACCCTAGATTTAATTCAGCAAATGTATAATATTCTAGTACTTAGTATGTCGTCCAGAACTTTAAGTATACTGCTCTGACCCTCTTGGCACTGAGTTTACAAGTTCATGACAAATTTTTACATCTGTCCTGTTTAACTCCTGGAGGATGACCTCCTTAAATGCTCTGGTCTTTAATGGGGAGTTTTGCTCAGCTCGTCTCTACAGAATCCCCCACAGCTGCTCAAGAGCGTTAAGATTGAGTGAAATACATGTCCACTGAAGGATTTTCACCTTGGGAGAATGAATATCTTCATTGTCATGCTGAAAAAATGCCCAATAATGCAGGGAATGAGGGAAGGGTAGCATCTTCTGTTTCAAGTTTTTGTATTACATCACACAGTAGTGTGTGAATTCATGACAGCATTGATAAAGCACAACTCACTCACACCTTCAGCACTCATTCATCCCTATATAAGAGCTTTACTTCTCTTATCCAAGGACTTATCACTGTACTCCTCCTCTAGCAACACCAGAACATTTAGGATGCTTTTGGATCCGAAATGATTGACTTGGTTTCTTGAGACCAGAGTATGGATTCCCAGAAGTCTCTATTTTGTAAATATGGGCCTTGGAAGAGGTTATATGAGTTTATTTTGCTTTGGTACAGTAGGCAATTCTAGTGGTGACAACAACCATGCTTGTCACTTCTGCAGGCTGCGTCATACTCTGTGAGATAAAGTGTCACTCTTTTCATAGCTTTTGCCGGCTCCGAGACACTTGCGTGTTATTTCTCTTGCTCTTTTTCTAGCAAAAATTCACTCATCACTAAATGAAAATTTAAAGTGAAGACCTGATTATTTCAGGACCCTTGTCACAAGTCCATTGTTTTTGAATGTCGTGCTACTTCTGCTATATTTTCACACTTAAAACAATAATTTGGTATTCCTCTTGTACCATTGTCCTCTTTTATGCTAAGAAATAAGTCTCTCCCAAGTGGTTCCACTGCTGCCAGCAGTAAGTCTGAGTATGATTCAGTGGGCTATTTAACACTTTTAATTGTCAGGAAATTACTTGTCTTTAAAAGTTTTGGTTCAATATACTTACCTGTTGATCAAAATAGCCTTAAACCTATACACTTTTTTTTTTTTTTTTTTTTTAGTTTTTAGTAATTTTCAGGAGGGTGTACTCATTCTTGCAACACAACATTTTATCACTTTGATAAGAATATCTTATCTTGCTGAATAATTTTGTCATTCTTCTTTGGTAATTGATCAAGCAGGCTTGTTGGAACATTATATCTCCAAAGAACCCTAACGTCATCTAAGTAAAGAGTAACTGCTGAATTTAAGTTTTAGAGGAGGTGTACTCATTTATGCTGTGCACTGTATGTCAGTTGTTGATGTAAATCATGCGCATTTTCCATCGTGATTTTTATCCATCCGTGAACTCTAACCTTTCCTGTTGACTCAAGATTGAACAAACTTTTAGTCTATTACCATGTAGGGTAAAGCAATAGACCAAAATGACGGAAAGCACTTTGAATCATCTGTCAGTGTTTTTTAAAATTCAGTAAATGATGGAAATTTTTCTGTTAATGCAATCTCTGCAGTGGGTACTGTTTTTAAAGTCAGTGTTTTTGTGTGGGAGGCTTGCCATGATTGTTTTATTTTAAAGGTTTCATTTTGCAGAAAATCTGCTGCATACTCAGCCACCAAATGTCTAAGTGAGTATAGCTAATATACTAATAATAGAACTAATGCGGCAATCAAAGTTGCTTAAGAGCATGATATGCTATATATATATATATATATATATATATATATATATATATATATATATATATATATATATATATATATATATATATATATATATATATATATATATATTGAAAATATCACAAAAAAGTAAAGTAATATTAATTCATCATAGCATCTCCCACATATGATGCAATATATATATAATTCATAATTAGTTTGTTTATCATCTTTAGTAGTAAATTTCTCCACTGAAATAAAGATATGGTCGCCAACTATATGATAGCGTATTAGTTTTGAGACAAAATATTGTTTACAATGATTTTTGATGTGAATCAGTTATTTTGCTGTACTTGATTGTTATATATTGTCTAACTAAAGGCCAGAATATAGGCTATACGTTTATTCCTTAAGCATATTAGTATAGTTTATTTTAGGTTTTTGATATGTGTTTTCATGTAAAAGTGAATTACGTAAAAGCAAAATAAAATGTTCTAAAATTTTTAATGCCTACTCTCTTTCATACAAAAATTTAGCATTCAGTTCTTTTCATAACAGGCAATCAGCAGAACGTGGCTTCTCTTGAACAGGAAATCTCACACACATACATCAGCCCACACAGAGCAGATACATTTAGGTTAGAACAGGGAAGACAGAAACAGACCTAAAACAAGTGCGTTATGTGACCCTGTTCAAGATGATATTACTTTTAGTTGGTCTTTTCCTTGGGAACATTCTTTCATTTGCATTTTCTGCATCATCCCAGCCAAGTGAGTATTTTACAACTACACTATTTTGAAATGTAATGTATTTTTTTCCTTATTATTTTGATTTTACATTGTTGCCTGTACAAAACACATCATACCTAGTATTAAAAAACAAAAGGTTTACAGAAGTAATTTCTAAACTATTACACAAAACAGGGTATGGTTTGTTGCCTTTTTATTCATTTCTTCCCCTTTTTGTGGTTTTCTATGTTCTCGAAAACTACGGAAGTATGTACTTCTACAACAGTTAAGATGTTCAAAACTATTTTGTTAACATATATAGGGCCTAAAAAGTCTGGCGATGGCGATTATTTCATCAGCAGCCGTGACCATTACATACTTCTCAGAAAATTGTGAAAATTTTCAGCAACCTGTCACTGAAGAGTTGACAATGTTCAGATGCTTGCTTTCCAAAATGGCTTCTCTGTGGCCAAGATGCGCACAAAGACAACTTTGACACAACTTGAGTTTACAACACTTTCAGTTCAGTTTTTCCATGTAATGACTAAATCAAAATGTTCTAAACATTCTTATGTAAAACTATGATTTAATTTTAATTAGTAAGACTGTATAAAATTGTGATTTTGACTGAAAATGTACATATTTCCTGTATGCATGTTTCTTTCCAGTCCTCACAGGCTGTGCATCCTCTACTGACAAACTACATGCATTACAAGCTGCAATACTGTGCCATTTATATATTACATAATTCATTAGAATGAAAAATAAAATAAAGTGCATTTAAGTGTTAACTATATTGTTTTTCTCTTCTTTACCCAGAAATTAACTGCCTTATCATAAATCTGGACTATGTTAATTGCACATGGACTGAGAATGTGCACAATTACAGTTTCAAGAGCAAGTGCGTATGTTGAACAAGATAGAAAACCTACATTTTTGGATGAAAGTTTCAGAACTGACAACAGCATGTGTTTTCTTTCTTAGGTTTACTCATAAAGCAATTCTGGATTGTCTAAACTATCTCAGAACTGATGGAACACGGAACGTTAACATGGGCTGCGTGTTCCCCTATGAAAAACCACAACGGTTCAATACGTTAAAAACATGGCTGTACAGTGACAATGGCAGTTTGGTGACAGAGCAGGAACATAATCTGAAAGCATATGGTATTAGAAGTTATTCATATTTATTATGACTTGACAATAATTGTATGAAAATGACCGGTTGATGGATTGATACTTTTTATATACTGTGTTGCTAATCAGTGAAGCTTTACCCTCCGGTCAACCTGTCTGTGGTGGAGAAAAAAGATGCTGAACTGTGGCTGTACTGGAATATTACAAAGAACGACAGCTGCATTGAGAGTGAAGTTCGTCACAGGACAGACAAAAATGCCTGGAAGGTATGAAATTTGTTTTATGAAACTAAACTTCGATTGGCCACATTTCAAACACATGGACATTGTATATTAATTTCATATGGCCTCTAATGGCTAAATGATTTAGTATGAGAAACATGTACTAATACTGAAATCACATCAAAATAAATGTACAAAAGTGGTTTTATATACACAGAAAACATATCAAATGCAACTAAAGTGTCTACTTTAGTTTCAATTAATTTTAAAACTAAATTAATTTTGCATTGTGATCCTTAAACAGTCTTTTAATGTCGTCTAATGATAAAGCTGTACTAAACTATTATTGTTTTGATGCTTGAAAGCTCCTTTTTGTCTCCAAACAACACCAAAGCAACTATTGCAAGTCTTTAAATCAGGGTTTTAAACTTACATATCGATTGGGTGAATGATTCAATGACTCAGTCATAAGAAAATGTCTAGGCTATATCTTGTTGGAACTGCTTATTAAATGGTAAAGTGATTTGCTGGGATAAAAGAGAAAGTCCCAGTGCTTGACGACTAGACTAATCAATTTCGAAAACCTTGTTGTACAAATTGTCTTTATGTATTCTCACCTTGTGGTCATCTGACAAGTTATAACCATACACAAAACGCCAATGTTTACATCTCTCTTCCCTAGAACACCACTCCAGGCCACAGGACCTCCTTCAGTTTGCCTTTTCCCTCAAATAAACGCTATGAGTTCCAGGTCAGGGCTCGAATAGAGTCATCCTGCGGAGAGTCCAAGTTTTGGAGCGACTGGAGTAAGCCTGTCTACTGGGGATATTTAAAGACAAACAACACCACAGGTAACTTATCTTATCCGTATTACAAGTCTCTCAGTGCTTTAACTGCCTAGTATGCTGCAGTTTAAAAAGACAAAAAGCTGCAGACAAAGTCACAGCTGCAAGTGCATTATAAACATTATAACATTGGCGTGACGCGTTGCCTGTGCGCGCTTTCTGCAGGGTATTGCGTATTCTCATGTTTTCCGTGTTGCTTTACCAGACTGGATGTTTAAAAAATAAATAAATAAAGAGATTTACATGTTGAAAGTGAGGAATTTGTCATATAAAATCTTTCCACGAGTTTCACATTTGATGAAAATCTAATGAGATTTTAGTGCTCAGTGATTAAAGGCCTAGTTTCTTACTGTTACTTCACTATGACTGAATTAAATAATCCTAATATATTCCTTATTTTTAACGGAATATTTCTGCCATTCCTTCCTGTTACAATGCTAAATATTAAAAACTGATATTTACTTATTTACCTATTGCCTATTACTAGATAAGGTATATTCAAAGAAAATGACTGACTTCCCGCATTGCAAAGTAAGGTGCACAAGGCCTGTACCAATACCCACACTTGCAGTCTTTGCACTTGACCACTTGTTGACTTACATTATGTTCTGTATAGTGTGGTAAAAATGAATAAAGTTTTTTCATTGTTATTTACACATTTTGATTTTCAGTACTTCAGATTGCTGTTCAATAGTGCATTTGTAACAGATGACAATTTAGAAATTGTGATGCTTGTTATAATGTTGTAAACCTTTTACAAAATACACATAAAACATGATGTGATGCATTTAGCCTCAAATACTGCTCAGAAGTGCATTAAGGGCACTGAACTTTGGCATTTATCATACCTGGGACAATCTTCCAATCAAGTGCAAAGTCTCAAGTGGCCAAGACCGCAAGTGTGGGTAGAGTTACAGCCCCGCTCTCAGTTAAACAAGCAACTTTTTAGTTGTTGTTTTTTTTACTGTACTAAACCATAGACGTCATATGTTTGCAAAGATTTGGGCTTAATTGAAAAAACCATTCTGAATTCTACAGCAGTGGCTTTAATGGCAACTTTTTCCCCCAGAGAGTCTGGTTAACATGTCTGTGATGTCACTGGTGCTGTGTACAGCGGGAGCCACATTAATTCTCGTCATACTGTCCTGCTTGCTCGTCCATAGCGAGAGGTTTGAATCCGTTTTTTGTCCTTCAACCATTTTTAAACATTTTAATTTTCCACAGTATAGTGTTGGTGTTATGCTAATTTAATATTTAACTTTCCTTAGGTTAAGAATCATTTTAGTACCAGTGGTACCAAATGCAGGACAAAATGTAAGCAAATACCTTGCGGCCCTTTTTGACAATTATGATGGCAATGTTGAGGTAAGTAACAGTTTTTATTTTCTCAGTCATATACCATCCTTTAATTTGTTCTTTAATCCATAGTGGTAAAGAGGGAATGTGAGATGCAAACTTTTTTTGTCATGCAGAAATGGCTGTCCATGCCTAAAGATCTGGAGAACGGCTTCAAACCCAATTTCACAGAGCGTGCCTGTCCTGTGCGTGAGTACAGGATAGTGTCCCACTCCAGCACTGACAGCGAAAGCATCCTCTCAAACCCAACAGACCTGTCGTCAGATTACCAGTGCATGCACAGCTACTCATCAGCCTCCACTATACCTGGATCTTCCGAAACCATACAAACCCAAGATCTATCGCAAGTGGATAATTCAGTCTAAGTCTTCGTCTTAATCTGAGGCAATTAAAGTTGAGAGTTTAGAAATTAGTGTCTTTGAAATTTAGTTTTGAAACAAGAATCCTGAAAAGAAAAACATTTACACGTGAAAAAGGGGTTTTGAATGTGTTATATGATGAATTCCAGTCAAATCCAGTAGTTGTATTTAAAAAAAAATACCTTTTTGCACTTTTTTTTTTTCTAACTAATCAACTCGGAACAAGGAATGATAACCATTTAATTGTTTGTTTTTCTTATGTTTAAGCAGGGTAATGTAGTGTTTGTAACTGAAATTGTTTTCTTTTTTGTGTTTTATATAGTTTGGAGTTGGTTTTTGTTGTATTAAGTCAGTTTGTTGTATTAAGTCAGGTGTAGTAACAGCATAGTGGTCAGGTTTTTTTTTTTCCAGATTGTTTGCTCCTGTTCAGTTTTTTTATTTGTGTCAAACGTATTTTCTTCACAGTGTTATGTTTGCTGCTTTCCACAGTAATGTAGGTGAGATTTCTGTAGGGTAGCTGGAAGCAAGGCTTTTGAGAAATTAGCATTTTTGCAAGCAGTGACCGTTGTATCAAAGTGTAAGAGGTGTCTGTGATAACACTTAGTACAAAGTAAATTCTAGAATCTAATTTGTGTACTTTTGGGAAATCCCATCACCTACCAACCTATGTATTATCTGATTATTTAGCCGAGTGCTATTTGTGATTCATGCTGCCAGCAATTTTTAATGTAGCTGCAGAAGTTTAACTTCGACTAGGCCAGTTGCTCTGAAATTTGACTTTTAGATTATTTTGTATTTTTTTGTTTTAAATGTATCATATCTTTATCATACCATATCGTAAAAGGCTCTAAAAAAGGCACTTGAAATCTTAAAATTAAACAACATTGGTAGCAAATGTATATTGACTGTCTATTCATTGTTTTCATCAGGATTTATTTTTGCACTTTTAGCGTTTTGCTCATCTGTAGTACTCTGATAAAATTTCAATAAATGAAATTATAAACATTCAACATACTTTTGAGACATTTAACATTTAGAATGTGAATTTGCCATTTTAAGATTTTAAGACGATTATGTTTAAAGAATATCAAATATGATGCTTCAAGAATGTAATGCTTTTACAATCTCTGAATAAAAAGATTCAACTTTTCACAATGTCTGTGATTACTAATTTTGATAAAAATCATTTTATTTTTTCACAGTAGATTTTGAGCTGATCTTGAAGTGGGATGCTTAACATAAACTGCAAGAACATCAAATACATTAACATTTTAACATTTATGAAGTAAAGATTGTGACACACGCTAAAGAATCATTAGAATAGGTCTTACGCACATTAACATTTTAAATACGCAGATAATTAAAAATTACCCAAAAACACTTACTATGAATAAATAGCATGCATTTTGAGTGTGTATTAGTATAATGATCTGGTATTGTGCGAGTCTATTTCTATGTAAAAGTTTACATAAAACATGGATTGTCACAAACATTATACTAGCTTTGTTAAAGGCTACGTACAAAACAGAAAAGCGTTTATCCAAGCTGGTCTTCATATTGTTTTCTGAAGCAGTCTCCAGCAGGGAAGAAATCCCAGCATCTCTCCTGGTACATCTTCCACACGTATGATTCCTGTCACACATACACATGTCTGTTATATTTAGATCGCTTTTTATGTTTGTCAGTTATGAACATTTTGACATGTCTTACCTGCCCAGTGTGCTCAGTTTCATCTTTGTTGATTAAGTACATCAGGAAGAACCTAGTGAAGAGAGAAACATTATTTTTGTTTGTCTGAAGATGGAGAGATTGTATAACATTAGAAAGAAGGTATAAAACCGAATCGCTCACATGTAATTGGCCAGGTTGTGTTCTTCAAGTGTATGAGTCTCAAAGCCATGTGGCGTTGTATCGAAGTAATCACTCCCAATACCACATATAAAGCATTTGGTCTGGAGAAGCAATGCAAAGCGTAAAATCAGACACAAACTTAATGTGTATTTTTTTTTTTTGTATCAAACAGTAAAGATCTCAGTACCTCCATGTCTTCTTTGACCTGCTCTTGCTGGTCTCTCAACTCACCAAAAGCATCAATGATCAGACCTGTGCAGACAAACATCCAGTGAATTGCAGTGCAGTGTTTTCAATCTAATCCAAAAAATGAAATCTCAAACCCAGTCATAAATCTCTGAAATGTAAGGTTTATTGTGGTAGATTTGCTAGGCGAAGTTGAATAGAAACATGAGTCTCACCTTGAATGATGGCCAGCAGGATGACGATGACAAAGAAGAAGAAGGTGATGTCGAAAACCACCCGATAGAGTTCATACTCATCCCCTGCCGGGTCCTCAATCTCGTCTCCTATGCCTCCACCTGCCCGCACACCCACATACATGTGGAACAGATAACACTGTGAAGAGAAAGCGAGAGATTTGTTGGATTATAAAGCAGGTGTTTGGTTAGGGAAGCCACCAACAAAACGTTTTACAAAAATTTTGTTGCAACTCGAAAAGGCATTATCAGAGAAGAAGAATAAAAGACAATTTAACACCAATAATGTTGTATAATGCAGTGACCAACCGTCATCATGTCGTCACACTTCATGTCTGGCTCGTCCTCATCCTCGCTCTTATTGTAGAACTTCCTGAAGAAGTTAAAGGCCACCACAGTGTAGAGGTACACAACCACAGCCAGCAAACCCACAGTCATCATCAGCTGAAACAAACCAACAGAGTCAACCGGTGTATAAGTACAGATTTTCAGAAACAGTTTGAGTTTTTGAACCGACTGTACCTGTTTTCCATTGTGTGTGACTGAGGAAAGAATTGTACGCAGGGTTTTGACACCCATTGCGATGTCCAGCAGGTGACAAGCAAAGAAGAAATTGTTGTAATGTCCAAGAAGTGACATAACCGTGTACCAAACCAGGTAGAGGAAAGTCTGTAAATAAAGAACAGTTTAGTTCACTTGACTAGAACTGTGCTTTGCAAAGTCTGTGATTTTAGAAAATACCATAGATTTTAATACCTGAAAAAAAAAAAGACTTACATTGTCTGTAAACACAACTCCAAATTTCCAGATCTGATACTTGATGTCAATGGAAGTGAGCCTGAAAAATAATATGGAAGGAAAATCTAACACTTATTCTCTGCTTTGACCAATAGTGTAGTTTTCGGGATTATCTGTTTGGCTGACCAATAGCAGACAGGAGGAGCATTTTAAAAAGTCTGAAAAATCAACATTTTTGCAATTCTGTTTGGTGCCACTAGTGGCAGAGAAATAACACATAACCTAAATGTAATATCTTAAAAGTGTCACAGAATGATATGTCACTTGTAATGAATTTTTAATACCATGCAAGCATAGAGTTGTCTGGCTCTTCGGGTTTCTTGTCTGTCTGTTGTTTGCTGACATCCAGCGATGCCAGATCCATACCCAGCAGCTCTGCGATTCGCTCACGACCATAAATATCTCCGTATTTATCCAGAACCTTGGCAAAGGAAACGAGAACCACACGGCTTCATAAACACACTCATTTTAAACCTACACACCAATGAACAGGAAGAATATCGGTTTACCTTTCGCTTAACAAATTTGTCCCAGTAGTTGTTGGGAAAGGAGCTAAAACAATGATAAAGAGTTTTAATTAAAATTTTTCCAAAGAAGACTATGACCACAATTGGCTAGGTCTGCTAATGAACACTTACTAGTCTATTAAGGAGACATAAATTAGGGACCACATACAGTGCTGCTTGAAAGTTTGTGAACACTTTAGGATTTTCTATATTTCTGCATATATATTGACCCAAAACATCATCAGATTTTCATATAAGTCCTGAAAGTAGACAAAGAGAACCAAATCAAACAAGTGAGAGAAAAATATTTTCTTTGTCATTTATTTATTGAGAAAAATGATCCAGTGTTACATATCTGTGCGTTGCAAAAGTATGTGAATCTTTGCTTTCAGTATCTGGTGTGACCCCCTTTTGCTGCAATAACTGAAGGTAAAGTTTCTTGTAAATGCTGATCAGTCCTGCACAATAACATGTAGGAGTTTTAGCCCATTCCTTAGTGCAGAACCACTTAAACTCTGTGATGTTGGTGGGTTTCCTCCTATGAACTGCTTGCTTAGATCCTTCCACAACATTTTAATTGGATTAAGGTCTGGACTTTGACTCAGCCATTCCAAAACATTAACTTTGTTCTTCTTTAACCATTCTTTGGTAGAATGACTTGTGTGATTGGGGTTGTTGTCTTGCTGCATGACCCACGTTCTCTTGAGACTCTGTTCTTAAACAGATGTCCTGACATTTTCCATTAGAATTTGCTGGTATAATTCAGAATTCATTGTTCCATCAATGATGGCAGACTGTCCTGGCCAAGATGCAGCAAAACAGGCCCGAGCTATGATAATACCACTACCATGTTTCACAGATGGGATAAGATTCTTAAGCTGGAATGCAGTGTGTTCTTTATTCCGAATATAATAGCTTCTCATTTAAACCAATAAGTTCTATTTTGGTTTCATTCATCCATTAAACATTTCTCCAATAGTCCTCTGGCTTGTCCACATGATCTTTAGCAAGCAATTTTCTTTTTGGAGAACAGTGGCTTTCTTCTTGCAACTCTGCCATGCACACCATGGTTGCTCAGTCTTCTCCTGATGGTGGGCTCATGAACATTAACA
This sequence comes from Spinibarbus caldwelli, assembly GCA_039654775.1. Taxonomy (NCBI): domain Eukaryota; kingdom Metazoa; phylum Chordata; class Actinopteri; order Cypriniformes; family Cyprinidae; genus Spinibarbus; species Spinibarbus caldwelli. The sequence goes on along the minus strand of CM077226.1, from coordinate 12,227,564 downwards.
TAAGCCAATGTGAGAAAGGCCTTTAGTTGCTTAGAAGTTACCCTGGGAACTTTTGCAACCTCACAGACTATTACACGTTCTGCTTTGGAGTGATCTTTGTTGGTCGACCACTTCTCGGGAAGGTAACAGTGGTCTTGAATTTCCTCCATTTGTACACAATCTGTCTGATTGTGGATTTGTGGAGTCGAAACTTTTTAGAGATGGTTTTGTAACCTTTTCTAGCCTGATGAGCAACATCAACTCTTTTTCCGAGGTCCTCAGTAATCTCCTTTGTTCGGGACATGATTCACTTTCACAAACATGATCAGACTTTGATAGATCCCTGTTCTTTGAATAAAACAGGTCACGTACTGACATTTGATAGTCATTGCATTGACTGAAAACACCTTTGCACAGATGGACTCTAATTTCACCTTTAAAATAACTGCTTATCCAAGAGATTCACATACTTTTGCCACTCACAGATAATACAATATTGGATAATTTTCCTGAATAAATAAATGACAAAGAAAATCTTTTTGTCTCATTTGTTTGATTGGGTTCTCTTTGTCTACTTTCAGGACTTGTGCGAAAATCTGATTATGTTTTGGGTCATATTTATGCAGAAATATAGAAAATACTAAAGAGTTCACAAACTTTCCAGCAGCACTGTATGTGCAAAACCAGTTTGACCACAAAACAGAATCTAGCTCAACTTTCATTTTAGTCAACCAGATATATCTTGTGAGAAACAGCTCCACACTTACGGTGTGTTTAGCACCAATCTGTCCCATTGGCCTTTGATGTCATCATCCTCCGGCTGTTCAGTGATGTAAAGACCATCGAACTCCAGCTTTCTTGCCAGCTCTTTCTCTCTCTTAAAGATGACCAGTGGAATCTAACGACCACAACATCATGATAACTTATTGATAGCACAAATTATTGATAGCACATATTCAGAATTAAATAAAAACAACCTGAATCAAGACTGATAATGACAAGTTCAAGTGCTAAAATGTAAATTTAGTGGTTCAAACCTTGAGGCAGTTGTATCCAATGATTGATAAGAAAGCGATGATGGTGTGCACAATTGCCAGGCAGGACAAAGTGGGCTGCATATATCCGGTACTCTCTTCCAGGAAATAATACACAGGACCTCCCTCATCATCATCATCATCACCTCCATCCTCTCCAGCAGAGCCCTCAAAGTCCTCCCCAGAGCCTTCAAACAGCCCAGAGCCTTCAAACATACCTGAGCCATCAAACTCATCACTAATCGGAGGAGTATCAGATACCTGGAGAATTTTAAAAAAATGGAGGCTTAAAACAGTTTTAACAGGAACATTAGATTTTATTTTTATATCTATGTGCATTTGAAAGTAAAATTATTGTGAGGCATGCCATTTTGAATTAAACATTTAAACAAAAGCACATGTAAACAAGCCTAGAAATCCAAATAAAGCACAAATTAAAACAGGAAAACAGTGTGAAAATGTAAAATAGGTTTTCCAACCTTGTAGAAGAGAAGAATGAAGTTCAGGGCAAAGGCAATGAACAAAGCCAGGAAACGAAGGTTGTAGAAGTTACGGGACAAACAGTTCTGTAGATGGAAGTGGAGATTAACAGCAAATCAAAACCCGTAAATCGTAACTAAACCTGGAACAAAAATTAAAACTCAAAGATTCAAAATTTAGAAGAAAACCTTTTTTTTTCCTACCATGAATTTATTTCTTTGAACATCCAACTCATTCCAGAGCTCAAAACCTGCTCCCTTCACTGATTTCTTTTCCTTTTTGGCTTTAGTGGCTTTCTCAGGTTTTGGTTCTTCTGGTGTGGCCTCAGGCTTGACCTCTGCTTCCTTCTCAGCCTTCTCTCCATTCTCAGTGCTGTTACACATGGTAGATGGTCATTAAAATGGTTAATACTTCTAGAAAAACAACAAAGAATCAAACAGAAACACTACAATGTCCTGGTTTCCCTTCATTTGGGAGTCACTCACTCTGCTTTCTCAGGCTCAGGAGGATGTTCTTCAATAGCAGGAGGCTGTTCAGGTCCTGCTTCTTCTGGTTGCTGCAGCATAAAAAACAAGGACCAACATGACACATACAATTAAAAGACTTTGTATAGAAGATTGGTGAAGGAACACGGGGAATCCAGCTAAATAAACACCATACCATTTTCCTCTTCAGTAATGGAGTGCCCTCTGGAGTTGGCGGTTCCACAGGGGTTGTGTCACCCATATCTCCAAGTCCACCAGGTGTATCAATACCAGGAATCTTCCCACCATCTTTTTCTTGGATGTCCTCATCCTCCTCCTCTCCCCCTCCTACTTCCATTGAGTCTGTTAGCCCTCCTGTATCCTGCTCTTCTCCACCCCTTGGTTCTCCCGGTAGGTCTCCGTGCACCTCATCCTGCGTGGGATCCGGCATGCTGGCCAGCAACTCCGTCACGGTGATGTTCTTGGCCCCTTCAACTAAACCACCTCCAAAAAGTGTATGCCAGATGAGCAGGAAGAAACCTTTACAAACACTGTAAATGAAATAGAGGATGCCCATGAGGATTGTCCATAGGAAGGTAGCAAGCTTGACCACAATTTCCTTGATGGTCATCTTCCTGAGCCTACGGTACTGTCTGCGAATATTCCTAAAGGTAAACATGCCCAGGAAATTCATTATGCTTTGGATGAAATCGGAAAAGGCAGAGCTTGATTCTGGCTGGCCCTCCTCTCCACCTCCCTCTTCATCTCCGCCACCTCCTCCATCTCCTCCTTCGGGTTCCTCCTCATCGTCCTCTTCTTTCTCCTCCTCATCCTGCTCTGAAATCTGTGAAGCGATGTTCATCTCAAAGATGGTGTCCTCACAGAAGTTGACAAAAAGCTCCATCTTCTCTGATTCGCCACCTTCGTTGACCACGTCAAATATGAACTGCCGCTTGGACTCTTTGACTTGAGGCATTTCCCATTGCTTACGATTCACCTCACTGATCTCAAAGTAGATCCTCTCGATCTTCCTGCTGGCACCCATTATCTCGATACGACCCAAGAATGGGCGGAAATAGTTCAGAACGCTCTCAGCTTGTTCAAGGAAGTTCTGCAACCGGGTATCATGAGGAACATGTTCAGAGAGGTTGGTTAGCAGCACCGCTATGTTAAAACCAATGTCTTTCGCTGGCTCTTGGAAACGATTGGCAAACTCCTCGTAATGAATCATCTCATTCTCGTCTGCCTCAGAGCAGGACAACAGGAATTGGATCTCTGTAGGTGTGTACTGCTTCTGGCTGTCCATGGCTTTCTGGAAATCCTTCTTGGATATCAAACCTCTGGGGTCTGTCACATAGTCGCGGAATGCATCAGACGCAACAATGTCCTTCAGCTTGAGGAACATGTCGAAGAATTTGAGGATCATTTCTACATTGCTGGAGGACTCCACTAGCATGTCCACCATTTGGCGAGCAATGGTGCCATTTACAACATTACCTGACAAATACAGAGTCATACAGGCTAATCAGGTCTAGACTGAATGATGTGAAACTGATGAACATAAATTCAAGATTTTCTTCATACCCTCCAGCAGAGACAATAACATGACCACCATATCTTTCTGAAGATCCAACAACTCTTTCAGAAGACCAATCTGACTGGAATCCTACAAGAAAACAGAATGACATACTGTATAATATATACTGTACCATAACATGTATAATCTAAATCAGCAGCTTTTATAAAAAATGATAAAATGTATCATTTATAAAACTAAACAAAATATATTTATTATTTATTTAATAAAAGGGGAAAAACACAACATCATTATTTGTGAGTGTATAGGTTATAGGTTGAGGAAAATGTAAAAAAATTGTAACATTTAAATGTAGGTTAATGCATGCAGTAACAATAACAGGGGTTAATTACAAGAAAGAGAAACACTCCATACACACAAGAGATCATGAAAAAAAAAAAAAAAAAAAAAAAATCAAACAGCACACCAAAGGCAGAACTGTAGAAGAGGCAAAACACTTTTTAATACAGCAAATTCACATAAAGCTGAAAACACGTGGTTTTTCTGGGTAATGTTAACTGCCATCCATTTTCTCAGGCTGTTTGACCCACTTGTTTGCATACTTGGCAGATTTGTATTTTTTTTTTTAATTTTTTTTTTTTTAGCAGAAATGTTACAAGAAATTGGCATGTTAAATGAAGAATAAAATTAGATTTTGTGTCAAAAAAGGCCAACTGAGTTCAAACAACCTGGATTTGGGAATCTGGAACATAAGGGGAAAACTCAAATACAATCACTTCAATAGATAAATAGAGTCATACATACTCTTCCCTGCATACGGCGTATGAAAAACAGTTTAATTAATCAGTAAAACATTGAGAGTAAAAACAATATTACATTCCAACATACTAGTCATTTAAAGTTTGAAAAAGGAATGTAACATTCTTTAATTTAGCATGTAATTAAAAACATTTCTACTATACATACGCAACTACTACAGTTTCATTTCCATGCACTTTCTATCAGCCACTAAAGTAATAAATAAGCTCTTTTAGTAGAAATTACACACATTTGCTACATAAGTGTGTGATCTAATGCATTCAGATAGAATAAACATAAGAAAAGTGTAGCTCAACAGAGGAATCAAGTTCAGATGGGTTACCTGAGCCAGTTTCATCATCATATGGGCAAACACGTGCAGGAAGCCCACCACAGCATCCCACAGACGACTGTGGGCCAGGGACTGCTGGTTTCCTGTGCAGGGACCCTGAGACAGGAGGACAACTTAAATACATGACAACCATATGATAAGTGTATGATTTTAGATGAAATTACTTTGTAAAAATCAAAGTTGATTTTTCTAAGGAGAAAATTCTACCATCCAACTCTGCAAACATACATGGGGTTGTGTAAAAGCTACATGTAAAGACCAAAACAAAATTAATGTAATAAAAAAATGGAATATGAATGTCAATGATCAAAGAAATAATGTAATGTACCTGGATATACTCAGTAAGGCTGTTGAACACCTGTTTGGCCACAGTCATAGCTTTAGAGAAGTTCCTCTTTCCTGGTTCATCTATGATGTCTTTTCCTGAGTAATACCAGTAGAAATCACTGATAGACTCCTGGAAAGAGAAAATAAACACCCACAAAGCAATAAGTGTGCTTATTAAGAGTGCTTAGCTATGTCTTAATTAGTCAGTTTTTGAGGGTAAAATGACTTCACCTGTAGTCTAAGCAGGTAATCCACTGTACAGATAATGACATTGATGGTGGTGGTGCTGCCTGTCTGTGTTCTCAGGTAGTTCTGGAAGTCTAAAGTGAAGTAAACTCACAGATGGTTAAACATAAAATCTGTACAGTTACATTCCCTAGATTCCTGAAACTTTTTTGTATTTTACAGTAAAAAAAACAAAAAAAAACAACAGTATACAGGTTTTGAACAATATGATGGTGTTTGAATTCAAGATTCATTTCAAGAAATTTAAGGGATAGTTCACCCAAAAACTCACCCTAATGTGGTTCCAAACCCGTAAGACCTTCGTTCATCTTCAGAACACAAATTAAGATTTGTAAACAAGGTGCAACGCACACGTGTTCCACGTCAGGAGCACCACATGCATGCGTTGTTTACGTGCAGAGGAAAGCAATGCGCATGTGTCGTGGTACTCTCCATAATGGTGGAATACGTGATTTGGAAGACAAGAATTGTTCAATAAAGTTATTTTTGTTTTCTTTGCACACAAAAAGTATTCACTGGACTATTTTCCTGATGTCCTTACTACGTTTCTGGGTCTGGGAACATTTCAGTTGCATTGCTGTCTATGCAGGGCCAGAGAGCTCACGGATTTCATCAAAAATATCTTAATTTGTGGCCCGAAGATGAACGAAGGTCTTGCGTGTTTGGAATGACATTAGGGTGAGTAATTAATGACAGAATTTTCATTTTTGGGTGAACTAACCTGTTAAACTGCAATAAATCACAGTACATTTTTTCATGTTCTCTGCATTTTACTGTACATGCAGATTCAGGACCCACCATTGTTGTGACCCTCACAGAGGAGCTGCAGAAAGCGGAAGATATCACAAGTGAACTCATCATCAGCCATGACCTTCTCACCTATGCAAAGGAAGGAAATATGCGGCAACACATCACATATAGGTGAACATGTTGTGACACTGATCACAGGTTTAGTGTAGCGGCAATCTGATTAGAACTGAAAAGAGAAAGTAAGTGGAAGAGAGCGATTGTTTAAAGAGCTTAGAGAAAAACTACCTCAAATCTCTCATGTTATAATGTTAGTGAAAACTGCAATATTTTCGTCCCTTTCTGTAAGAGATAAGCAGGAAATTTAGTTATTTTTGTTTCATTCCACTGCCCAGTTCAGTATTACGTATACTAACCAAATTGTCTCAACTAAATCCCAGAGAACACCAGTGAGCATAGGCTGCTTACTATATTCACTTATGTCAGCACAGTAAAGCCTTGAAAAGCAACAGAAATGGGGTACAAACTAATATTTCATAATAGTACTGCTCTTTTTAAAAGCTACAATAACAATGCACAAAAATTATACAAAATGGCAGAACTGAATGATTCACTTGTGAACTAGGGAGCAGAATGAGACAGCCTTTTGTGTAATCACTAGTTCTTTGACTTAGACTGAATTAAAGCAGCACAAAATGAGACACATTACAAAATCACTTTATCCAAATAACACAACACATATACATAAACTATACACATACACGATGTGCATATATGAACACAGATATAAGAACACTGATATATAATCACATATACTGTGGCTCAAACACAGAGGGGGATTAATTACAACATGAAGCTCTAACATAGACAATACTTTAGCATGCGGGACAGACCTACTGCAATCTTAAACCTCAGCTGTGTTTGGGCAGGTAAGGAGGAGGTCAATAAACAATGCTAAATTCATGAAAATCACATTCATTCAAAGCCTTCAGCATGGAATGATCTGTTTGCAAATAACTTCCAGCGAATTTGTTGCATAGAAAATTCACAATGTTAAACTGCACCGCTAAACTGCTGTGCGCTAACATAACCTACCGTTTTTGATAATGGCTGATTACTGGATTAATTGAGACCTCAAGTCATTGTCTCAGCTGGGGTAAATATAGGAGGGCATATAGGGTAATATTAGGTGCAAAAATGGTGAAGCCAAGACAGAGTTAGATCATATATGGTTTAATTCATAACCAATGGCAGGATTTGGTAAGTTATATGTATTTGTTAGGAACAAAACACATATTCTCAATTTAAGCATTTTAATGCCTTCATATGAAGATTAAGACCTTTTTCAATGTAAAAACAAAATGTATTAATGCAAAACCAACATTACAAATTATTTATTTATTTTTTTGCCTGTTATACTAAATAACTAAAATGCAGCTTATATTTATTATATAATTTAACTCCTATTTTTTTATAGATCTGACACAATGCAGAGTTCTAGAGTTACAGTAGATCTGTTTCAGCACTCAAGGGGAGAAAGAAAAACACTTCAGTCACATTCTGTGTTGGTGTGTATAACTGTACAGTAATTCAGATATACTGTACTGCGATCTGCATTTGCAATGTGACTGAAAGTTGTTTTTACAAATCCTTGAGTGATAAGATTCATATATATACTTAAAATGTATATATATATATATATATATATATATACTTAAAATGTATATATATATATATATATATATATATATATATATATATATAAATTCCAAAACCAAAAAAAGCAAAATTTCAAACAAAAATTATTCCAAAGAGATGAAAGGACAGAGAGGAGTGACAGCAAGAGAGAAATGAAAAATAGAGGGACAGAGGCATTATTTACCCCGCTCTAGCTTCACGTCTGAGGCCCGTGAAAGGAAGGAAGAATGAAAAGAGATGGGGGACAAAAGTATAGTTATGGAAAAAGAGGGATGGTGAGTTGACGGCAAACAGATTACATGGAATGAAAAGGGAATTATTCATGGCCAATATCATAATCTGTTTATTGACATCATATTAGACTAGATTATTAAATTTGGAGATGGTAAGACTGTATGACAATATGGTTACAATTAATTTATTCAATTGATATATTTGATTAACAAATGATGTGCATTTCCATGTTAGAATGACCAAATGTGTATGATTACAGATGGATGACTGAATACTTGGATGCTGTATCTCATTTTGGCCTTAAATTTTGGAGCCAAACAACACATTCTATACGTTTATGTATTCAACAATCTCAATATGCTATAGTTACTCTATACTTGCAAAATTACATTTGATAGGACTTAACTGATCTTCCTTTTCGACAATATTTTGGTATTATTCTTGATGAAAAAAGATTCTAAATCATTCATATTACTTACTTGTTCCCTCCTCTGACACCATACCTAGACCCTCTGCTTTATTCTGCCTCTCAAAGGCGTTCAGGTCCAAAACACTGCAAAAGAGGCACAAACACTGATTTAATGAATCGTTTAACTAATATGAATGTGAGGTGACAACAGCTCCCAGTCAGAACATACCTGCAGGTCTGCATTAGAGCCTGGACACTGAGGAAGAAACCCACATCTTTCTTGTCTTTCAGATAGTCGAGCATTTTCTGCAAGCAAATTACCAATGCTGTTACATCTCAGCATTAGTTTAGGGTCTAATTCACATGCCTCCATGCAGATGACCCTTATCTAACCTGTTGGACCTCACTGTTCCCGCCATTCAGAATGGAAATACCAAGTTTTAGGGTGGAAGAGACCATGCAACCAGTTTCACCTGTACAAAAAGAAAATGATTTTAAAATAAATGGAGACCAAAGTGCTCAAGCTTAAAAAAAAAAAAAAAAAAGACTTGGAAAGAGGTGAACATGTACCCTTGCAGGCGCTAATCATCTGTAGGACCATCTCAGCGGCGCCTCTGTTGTGGAGACGTGACTGCTGGTAAAGGAGTCTTTGCTTTTCCATCTCTTTCTCCTATAGGGTTAAACATGGCAAAATTGGACTGTCTGAAAGCCTTAACATTTCTCCTTTCTTACAATCTGTTCTTTCTGCTCAGTCTCCCTGCCCCTCTAATTGAACTACAGACATCTAACAATAACACTAATATCAACTTTCTTTATAAGCAATAACGTTCATTTTTCTATCTTGGCCAGTTACTACTCGTCATTTATAATAGTCTTATCTTATGGGTGATGGGAAAAAAAAATGTAGATTTACATCAAAGAAAAAAACACTTTTTCAATAGAGATTTTCAATCTAATTGGGTATTTCTAATTTTAGAAGCTGCTTTTTACTGAGACTATGACATAGGGCAGCCCTGAGGATATGAAGTTATTGTCATGGCAACCCAAAACACTGTCTGAGGCTTTCCTCAAGTCAACCACAAACACTGCTAACATTTACAACTTTCCTTTTCAGTAGTATCATCAATTCTTTTCAGTGACTTTCTCAAATGTTTGTCTAAATATCTTATGCAACACAAAGTGAACATTTATTTTAGTTAAAATGTGATTATAACAGTGTTAAGGCAAGATCAGGTGATTGTGAGTGCTTGTAAATGATTTGGGCCCTCCTGATGTGATTATTATTTTTTAGTGCTGTCAAACGATTAATCGCATCCAAAATAAAAGATTTTGTTTACGTAATGTATGTGTGTGTACTGTGTATATTTATTATGGATATATAAATACACACACATGCATGTATACATTTAAGAAAAACATGTAACGTTTATATATTAAATATATTTATATATGATATCAATTATATGAATATAAATATATACATTTAAATACATGTAAATATTTTCAAAATATATGCTGTACGTGTGCGTATTTATACATAAATATATACAATACACACACATATATTATGTAAACAAAAACTTCAATTTTGGATGCGATTAATCGTTTGACAGCACTATTAGTTTTACATTCTAAGATTCTCTTCTCTTTCAGTCATTTTCATTTAGCATGCTCCCATCATCATCATTAGTTTTGGGACAGTCATTCTAATTTCTCACGTTTGTCTATAAGAACAAACGTTGGACTACAGTAAACTCTCCTGATGGCTTTGCATCTTACAGAGAAACAAAGAACCATGCAGGTATTACTCCTCTACAGCTCTGTCTCCTGGAAAGTGAACTGTAAACTCAGGGAAGTGCTTTTGTAGAATATTCGTAACCCTTAACCCAGCATCATCAAACATCAGCTTATTTGGAAATAAACTGGAATTGTAATTATAGTTTAACTTTAGCAAAAACAATTCCAAAACATAATGTTATCATTAACAGATAATAAAAGCAAGCTTTTTTTATTATAGACACATGTAAACAGTAGTGCAAAGGGAAAAATTTAAAAGCAAATACAAATGTTGGTATACTTACATAAGCTCGCTTTGCCAAAAATTCTATAATCATACAGCTTATACGTTTATAATTACTGCATGCATAATACAGTACACCCCCCTCCCAAACCTCCCATCCCACCCCCCTCCCGTGTAAGCCTGACCTAAGCAAGCACCCAAAAGTGTGGAATATATGGTGCATTTCTTCTTCCTATGTCTATACATATATGCTCAGCCTGATTGAGTGTGTGTGTGTGTATGGCATGCACACTCCACTTCGTTATAGGTGCATCTGTGTGTTTGTTCCTCTGTGTGTGTGTGTGTGTGTGTGTGTGTGTGCGCGCAGACTAGGAGACTGCTCTGGCTTTAACTGTAGTCTGTGTGTCAGTACACTATGTCAGTAATACTGAGAAAACAGTGATTAGTCACTTTCACATGATTATTGTGAATGAGTTAAAGGAAATCAAGGTAAGAATAGAAAGCATACAGAAACAATATGACAAATACGTTATCATTAGTGATTGCTCAAAGTAAAACAGCATATATAAGCATGTTCATTTGACATCAATCTTAAAGCTCGTAGCAAGAAATTATTAAAAAAAACATGTCATTCAACAAATTATTAAAAAGAAACAATGAAGATATAATTTCTTTTGGACATCAAAGCTGCAACAGGTGAATTTTCACACACTGAGGTCTCAAAATGATCTCATGAATGTTATACTATATAATTTCTGTTTTTATATTTTTATGTGTTACACTTTAAAGTATTGTTATATGACTTAAAAGCTTCATGGCCAATCAATGCAATTTGTTGAGCAACTTTTTTGCGACATATTAAAAAATGACCACATGCTGCAGCTTTAGGTTATCCAAACACTGAATGGTACAACAAAAAGCATGAAAAATCTCCTTAAGCCTAAACTACTAAACACATCAAAATAATGCTGCTCTTTTAGTATAAAATATAAGTTACTGTTTTTGACATTTCATTTATTGTATGTAAATGTATTCAGACATGTTTTATAAAATTAATATCTGTGTTTAGTAGGTGGCTCAAAGTTTAATGTCACTTGTAAAAAAAAGAAACATGTTAAAGATGATGTAGTGTAATGTGATAAAACATATTAGATGGAGTCAGATGAAGAGATAGAGAGCACAGCCTGGACAAAGAGACATAAAATGGGATGTGAGTGAATGGATGGATGATACAGTGGTTGGTTTGGATGTCACTCGGGTCTACCGCTTCTGTGTCTTCCCCGTCCCCAGCCCCCGGACTCCCCCTACCATCTCTGTCTGTCGCACCTCAAAGGACATCTCCTCCTCTCCCCCCTCTTCCTCCTCCTCTCCCCCCTCATCCTCTTCACCCATGTGGCAACTCTAAATTCACCAGAGATGGACACAAAGATTGTTACACAGCATGAGATCCTGTGATGGAACCTTCTATGTATTTAAAAACAATTAATATATCTAAAATCAAATAGAAAATGGCTTAACTGAAATGGAGAAGAGTTACAAGTTACAGTAAAGTAACAATATTTTAAGTATATAAAATATATTACTAAATTGGTGATTATTGTTAACTATAAGACAGAGAGGTCTCACCTTAGCCATGATATCAGCATATGCCATGTATAAGTAATCTATGTCCAGTTTACTGTGATAGAGCAGAATCAGGGAAAAAATAATCAGAGGAAATAAAAGACGTAAAAACATGTCTACATTTTAAATCCTAATTGATCCTTAAGTTGCTTTCTTTGTTACTAATTCTAAAAACCACATTTTTGGATTATAAATACATATTTAGAAATATAATTTTTAGATCATAGTATGTGGTGGTCACATTTCTTTGTATAATGACCGTATAATTGACTGTTGCATTACTGATGAACACTACATTATAGAGTACTTCTAAACCTATTCATTACATATCCGGAAATTGTTTTTATTTTGTAATGGATGATTACATAACTTCACCAAAAGACCATGTGAACAATGTGAATAGTCACTGGAAATATAATAGTCACTGGTTATTGCCATATGATCGTCTACTTTGGCACCGGAAGCCAAATGCGTCATTCACTAATCAAAGGTGTGAAGGGGTCTCACCTCTTCTCGGTGAGGGCTGTTCGACTAAAGTGAAGGATGAGCTGATGAAGAGGATCTGGCTTTGTCTCCTTTTCCTCTTCCTCCTCCTCTTCTTCCTCCATCGCTTTCTACGTCATTGAGAAAAATAAATCTGTTACTAAATTCATCTACAAGGAAAAACAAAACTAACAGCAAATGTATTCCACCCAATTTCTTTCACACTAAAATGCATCAGTTATTTTTGTTCATGTGGGAGCACATACAGACAAGTCATCAATCATTCTGTCCTCAAAGGAATATCCTTCGGTTTGGATCCAGGTTCGCTTGTACCCGTCTAGGAACATGTTACATGCTCTATGCCTGAAAGAGAGACAATACACTTTTACATAACTTCTCTAATCCACCATTATCTCTTTAATTCATTCTATGAATCAGACCGACTAGTGCAGAAACATGTACTTATGTCGTATGACTGTGACCTGTCTTGTCTCACCTGGGCAGGTTGTAAAGTGGAGTCATCCTAAAACAGGCCACCACCGCTCTACGTCGTTGCTTTGACAGCAGTTTATGCCAAACCATCTTTTTGGACTTGAAAGGGTGCTCAGTCTGTAAAAATAACAACTATCTTAGGGCGTTTCTTAGATTTTAAACCACATGTGGAATGGATATTATGTTGTCTAGACTTCAAACAGCTGAAGCAATTTGAGTCGGATACTGAAGTATAGCAGCAGTGTGGGTGAGTGGTCACCAAAATGTGCATTATTTGAGTTGCTCTAGGAGTTTCAGACCTTGGAATTCAAACTCACCACTTCAATGTGGTAGAGAACTGCAGAGACCTCTTGAACCCGCTTCACAACTTTCTCTGGGGCATCTGCATCTTCTGCCTTTCCTGCCATTTCCTTATATAGTTCCATCTGCCAGCGCATAGACGGGTTATCAACCTGAGGAGAGAGAGAGAGAGAGAGAGAGAGAGAGAGAGAGAGAGAGAGAGAGAGAGACAGAGAGAGAGAGAGAGAGAGAGAGAGAGAGAGAGAGATAGCATTCAGATTTCTGCAAAAAAACACTTTTTAAAAAAGACTTCAACATCAGACATACACTTACCTTTCCCTGGAGGTGCAGGTTATTTTGCAAGAACTCTCTGACCTCCTCATTTGTGTCTTTCTGTGGGTCAAAAACACAACAGACATGCTTCAGTTTACCTGTTTATTGACCAACCTAAAGTTTTCATGTAAAACCTTATTAAAACATCCTAAGACAGAGCAACAAATAGATGGGACCACACTACCAAAGAATAGCGTGTCTTGGCCAGGTTAATGAGCTCCTGGTCTGCAGGAGAGCACATGTTTAGTCCAATGGGAAGCATTTTCTTCAGGGCCGCCACAATGAGGGATGTTTGAACAGAGTATCGATCTCCTCGTCTCTTTTTCTTGGTACGCTCCACATCCGAGCCACCAGCCTGAGATGACAGTAACATTCAAAGCATGACAACTGACATAGACATCATGAAATTACTTTCAATGAGACCTTAGCATCTTGTGAGATGATTTTCATATTGAATGATGTGCTAACAGAGTCTGTTGACCACAAAATGGACGTCCACCTCAAGAGTAATACCATTTTATTGAGCAAAATCCAAAGCTTCCTATTCCCTCACCAGGACCTAGACAACTAAACAGACCAATCCATCCTTACTTCAGTCATTAGATTTTATTTTTAAGTTAGGACTTCTTTAGAGAACAGTCCTTAGAAATGAGTCATTCTGATTAATAGGGTCATTAAGAGGGAAGGAGGGGTAAATGTTCAGGGTTGCTTTTTATCAAAATAGACAACAACAGTGGGGCTTAGTGGGGAAGACAAGTTGTAGTAGGTCTGAAGCTGAATTCTCAATACTAACTTAACAGAGAGGTGACAGCATCAAAAGGGGCAAAAATCATTCAACTGCAAGTTCATCTTAGCTCAGACACATAAAAGCAGCAGGCACTACATGTGGGCCAGTGCTGTAACGTGTCAGTGCAGTTTAATACACTCCGTGCGCTGAAAAGGTCTGCAAGTACGTGCACAGTCATAACATGCTCAGCCTCAGTGGGTGGAGGAGGAACTGCAATCCCACACTCAGTAACAATAACAAACACATTCAGTGGAGTTAATTATAAAACTAAGGGGAAACGATTGCTTTTGACTCATTTTGGGTTGCCAACCTTGAAGAAACCCAACCCATAGAGACAAAGGAAATCATTTCAGTAATCTTGTTTGCACCAGTTATCACATATCCTGTTTGCACCAGTTTTGCCCCTCCAAACCAACACTCTCCCAGTTTTAGAAAATGGGCCTCATTTAGGAAACTTGAGCAAAATACATTTTATGTAACTGATTTGAATGCAGTAATTAAGTAAGAATGGTTTTAGACAAAAATTGTTCTGCATACGCTTCACTAATGAGACCCATTGTGTGTGAGAGAGAATCCACTGTAGTTGTTTGAATCTGAATTCGAGTATTGATCTTACTCGTAAAGCCTGACATGAAATAACGGTCTGATTTTTTTTTATTTTAAATAGAACAGTTTACTGAACCTGAAAAAAATATTTTAAAAAATGTGTTTGCATATGTGTTTTGTTGAGTATCATTTATTTATTATGTCAGGCTGTTCTGCCCTTTGTATCAAACGCCTTGCTTGATTCAGGAGTCAGATAATGCATCCCAAAGACTACAGAGTCTAGGAACCATTTCTTAGCTTTACTGTTGAACATGGATTAACTTAAATGAATGTGCCTTCGGATCAACTTAAAATCGAGGAACAATAACAGCCACAACCACATGCTCTTCCCTGCTGCTGCTAATTCTGAAACCCTCGCTCACGCTTGTGATGTCTTCATATAAGGACCCAACAACATTATATGCAGTACTTAACCTTGAACAGAAGGGGACACTTAACTGCAACTTTATGAGACTAAATGCAGAACGTTTGTATAGAACAGCACACAGGCTTTTATGGCTGATGCAGCATACAGAGCTCAAACTAAAAGAGGAAAAAACACCTCACTTTTATTCAGAGGCCCAGACGGAACAAAAAATTAGATGGTCTTTATACATATATGGAATGGTATTTATATGGTCAAAAAGTCAGATGAAATTCTGATAGATTCCAGCTATCACTGGATATGTCCTAATAATATGTCTTAGTATGATTATATTTAAATGCTTAGGTCTATGATGTAAAATATGTTGTTTTAATTGTTAAAAAATCCAATCCAATGATGCCTGAGAGATGGACAAATAAAAGTTCCTCAAAAGCCTGATGTATAGTATTTAATATTTACATTTTAACATGATTTAACATGATTCTTATGTTTACTTTATAAAAACAATTTGTAAGGTTTTCACAGCAAAAAGCCACGATCCATGATCTGAAGATGATCATTTATAGAATTACAATAAAAGGCCTTTTACTTGCTAAAAATATCCATCTTATTTTTCAACGCACAAGTATGCAGTTTTCCGTGAATGTGCAAGACTTACGGTTCATTAGCCACTGTAGAGAAATAATGAGAACAACAAAGTGCAGTAAACGGTAAAATAGTTTATACTACAAACCAGTGTGTTCATAATTAAGACAATATATTAAAATAATATGGTAGGAAACACCAGTTTGCATTATCAAGCAGCAAAACGAGCTGTTTTGTACAGCTAAAAATAGCTGGAAGTGGATGAGACCAGAAGCTAGACCCATAAAATATACAAACGGCCACACTCACTTTAACGGGAAAAATAAGGTGGATAATACAGTAGACTGTAGGGTTAAGACCACTCAAAATAAACATGGCCTTTGTGTAGGTCTCATAACTTGGACTAACAACTCTTTGTCTGGTTTTGTTATTGGTCTGGATTTGGGTCTTGTATTCTTATATTCACTTCAACCCTGGTCTGAATAAAAGGATCCATCTATTCTGTCATTTCAGCTGTAGACCACAATGTTAATGCAACTGAACAATTAAAGCCAAGTTTTAGAGGTTACATTAGTTCTAAAGTATGCAAATGTAATCCCTTTTTCCACAATCCCACCTCAATCATTTTATTTTGATTGCATCAGGGGTCATGGGTTAAAAGGGGTGGATGGGGAGACAAAAATGGAACAATATGGAGATGTGAGCCATTGGATATAAGTACGGCAACAATTCCAGTTAAGGGGAGATTAAGTAGGCACACATTAGAGGATGGACTCTAAATGCCCCCCTTTGTCAAGGAGGTTGTATGACGAAATATAGATTAATTTGAGGTCAAATTCCTTCACATGAATCCAGTTTAGGAAATGAACTGAAATACAGTTTGAATCATTTGATGTGTGCATTTCTGCAGCTGAGTCTCAGTTGACTTCCTGAACAGATTAAATATTGACCCCAACCTGCAGCCGTTACACAAAAAGAAAAGTAAAATAAGAGATGTATGAAGATCCCCATCCGAACTACAGTCCAACAGATGCAAACTGCTGTACAGGGTGATGGCACAGGCCTCCAGGGGCTCGGACCCTCTGCGACGGACATGGAATCAAGTGCCATGAGCCTCTACAAAGAGTACTTTCATCAAACGCCTCCATTCAGACTCCCCCCTTCACACACTGGCAGGACGACGGGTGCCCTGTGGCCCTTGTGTCCGTGGGGATGGGATGTTCCTTGAAACTGAGAGGACCTATTTTTTAATCTGCAACATAGTAGCCATTTTACCCATAATTTTTTTATTATATTCTCTCAAATTCACATTTTCAATTCTGTATCTCTTAGAAATCCAATCCATCAGGAGTTCTACCATTGTGGGGGAAAAAACAACAAACATTATGCTATCTAGCATGACGTCTATCCACAAATGTAACATGTAATGGAGAGTGTGAGACACTAGTCTGGTCAAACAGTTGAGAAGTCACTGTTATGCGTGTGTAGATTGCCAGTGTGTTGGGGGGGTTGATGAAATGCCCCCCCAGATGTGAGGTGCCATGCGGTAGCACAGCAGTCGTGCAGTCAGAGAAGCTAACCTCAGAGTCCCCGGTCTAGAAACCCACCAGCATCCAGATGAGAAAAAGAGGACAGGGTACAGTCAGAGAGAGAACACCATTAACACTGTCATCTAAATCCTGTAAAAACGCATCCTGTAAAAACGCATCTGTAAAAAAGCACTTGCCTTTGTGACAGCAAGAATAAACGCAACGTCTTCAGAAAACGCATGAAAGCACAGCACACTTTACCTTTGATGTGGAGCTTGATGCCAAACAAACAATTCACTGCTGGTTTATTAACAATTTTAAAAATCGCAGCATTTACATTCACAGCATCAACAACCAGTATTGTTATTGTTAACTAAAATGATTGAAAATTGTTTTTGTAACTGACATAGTATGGGATGAAATTAGTCTAAAATTTACTAACAACATAATAACATAGATCTGACTTATAAAAAAATAAAATATAATAAATATAAATATTAGTTGAAACACAAACTAAATTTTAGAAATGCTGTCTTGCCAACAAAATTAAATAAGTTTACATTGATGTAATAAAACTATAATAAAAATAAAGCTAAATAGATATTTATCTTTTTATTATATTTAATTATTTTATTAAAAATTAACAAAACTAAACTAAAATTAAAATGAAAACTACAAATATAGAAAAAGCAACTTCAAAATGTTCATAAATACAACGTAACACTTACAACAAAACTATGATGTAAATGAATAAATGTAAAAATGTCAAAATAGAGTATAAACTAATATAGATATGTGAATTCATTAAATAAAAAATACTCTGACCACATGATAGTGAAAGTCTATGTCCCATTGACTGCAAATCTCAAAGGGCCTCACCTTGCTCATCTTGCTCTTACTGTCAGCAGTGAGAAAGGACATATTGTTAATTTCATTCATCACCACAAAGTTTTGCTCCTCTCGCTTGAAATTCTGCAGAGAGAATGAGAAGATCAGTGAGGTACACAGAATTGTAGGTCGTTGTGTTCGAATGTCATATATTGTGGCTTCAAAAAGTATTTATCATGACTGCTGATACTGTGAGTTGTGACGAGTCAGACATTTGTCTCTTACATGAGATTTGGACCAGAAGATGAAGACCTCTCCCACCATGCGGAACAGCTCCTCAGCATCTGGGTCCCGGCATGTCAGCCATCTTGCTCTAAAACCCATGCAACATTTAAATTGTCAAGAGAGCTAAAAATTAATCCAAAAACCTACACAGGAACCACAAAATACCTGTTGTTATCCACATAGCGGATAAGAAGAGGGTACAACGCATACAGATCTCTACAGAGAACTGCAAATTCATCTCTAATAGTTCCTTCCTCCTCGTCCCCTTCAGACTTCCCCTCCATACGCAGGTGCTCCTCCTCAGCCACTACTTTAGCCGTACGCTTCTTCAGCTTCTCCATGGTGGGAATGAAATGGGATTTGAGCATCTCTGGTTTGGCTCGGCTCACAATAGGCTGGGAGAACACTGGATCGAGACAAGGATATTATGTTGAAGATCAGGTACTGAACCTAAAATACAAACACAGACTTCAGAACGACACCTTCACGTACCCGCTAGCCTCTTCATCCAGGAAGCTTCGTCAATTCCCAAGTTGTTGACCACAATTTTCATGATACTTCCCAGGAGCTGGTTGAGATGATCAGAAGTGACGTCTGTACACAGCTTACCCTCCAATTCGGCAAAGATCTCCACTCCTCTCTCCCACCAGCGGGGCAGGTAGTTACACAGCATGGGCAGGGTGACCTCGATCACATGAGGCATTTCAGTGTAGCGAGCCCCCGATTCAGCAAGGTCCCCAATCTCTTTCAATAATATGTCTAGCTCAGGAATGTCACACAGCTCATGGACGTGGTTCGGAAGGCCCAGGACTGTAGATTAAAAGAAGAATAAAAGTCAGAAACAAATACAGAAATGGATATATATATTACCATTCAAAAGTTTGGTGTCACAAGATTTGTAAATGTTTTCGAGCAATGTTCATCAAGGCAGCATTTTATTTCATTATAAATACAGTCAAAACACTAATATTGTGAAAATTTCAATATGTTTTAAAACGTATTTTAATTCTGTGATGTAAAAGCTGAATTTTCAGTAGACATTACTCCAGGCTTAAAGGGTTACTCCACCCCAAAATGAAAATTCTGTCATTAATTACTCACCCTCATGTCGTTCCAAAGCCGTAAGACCTCCGTTCATCTTCGGAACACAAATTAAGATATTTTTGATGCATTCTGATGGCTGTCTGGGCCTCCCATAGACAGCAATGTAATGAACACGATCAACATCCAGAAACATATGAAGGAGATCGGTAAAATAATCCATGTGACATCAGGGGTTCAACCGTAATTTTACGAAACTACGAGAATACTTTTTGTACGCAAACAAAACAAAAACAACGACTTTATTCAATAATTTGTCTCTTTTGCATCACCGTAGTGCCATTTTGGAGAGTATCCATTGCACGCAAACAGCGTACGCTGTTCTGTGTCAGCCGGACCACAGTGGATATTTTCCAAAATGGCGCTACAGTGATGCAGAGGAGACGAATTGTTGAATAAAGTCGTTATTTTTGTTTTGTTTGCGTACAAAAAGTATTCTCGTAGCTTCGTAAAATTACGGTTGAACCCCTGATGTCACATGGATTATTTTACTGATCTCCTTGCTATGTTTCTGGATGTTGATCGTGTTCATTACATTGCTGTCTATGGGAGGCTCAGACAGCCATCAGAATGCATCAAAAATATCTTAATTTGTGTTCCGAAGATGAACGGAGGTCTTACGGGTTTGGAACGACATGAGGGTGAGTAATTAATGACAGAATTTTCATTTTGGGGTGGAGAAACCCTTTAAGTGTCACATGATCCTTCAGAAATCATCTGATATCTGAATTTCCTATTATTTATCAAGATTGAAAACAGTTGTGCAGCCTAATATTTTTGTGGAAACTGAATTTTTTTCAGAATCCTTTGATGAATAGACGTCATAAGAATAGCATTTATTTGAAACATTTTCAGTAACATTCTAACTTGTATTTTATCATCTTTTAAACGGTAGTGTAGCTGCAAAGAGAGGACTTACTAGCTCTTTCTCTGGGTGTCTTGGTTGTGTACACTGAAAACGCATTGTATTCATTAAGATGGGGCTCCAGGTAGGCCACAGGCATGGCTGCAGCGAGATGAGCAAGACATTCTCCGAGGGCTGGTCTATGCCTAATGTAAATATAGAGAAACACAATAGAAACCTCAACCACAGTCACATCACAAGCAGACTTATACACACAAACACACACACACACACTCTTTAACAAACCTCTCTGCATGAGGTGTTTTTACAGTTCCAGAAGAGTAGATACTACACATGATTCGGTAACAGGACATCTGCAAATCATCCACTAACAGAGACGAAAGAAACACAGGTTAATTTAACTGCATTTTAAAACTATATAAAAAAACATACAGTATTTATGGAGTATTTAGTTTTCAAAAAAGTCCTTACGGATAACATCATCTCCAAATTGGTGCTGAGCGATGTGGTCAAACAGTGAAGTGAGGACAGGGAGCAAAGCTGTCATTGTGTAGTTAATGTTCTGGGATACACCTTTAACCGGCTGAGAGATAAAAAACAAAAATATTCGTGCCATGCAAAAACAATGCAGCAAATGAACCTTGTCATATACAGTAAGCATTACTCAAGCTGTACCTGATTGCCTTTGGACACTTTGCCGAGTTTGAGGTTCTCCACCATCTTTTCAATGTCATCAGCTGCACTCTCAAAGAACAAACGCAGTCCTGCTTTTACGATCTCAGGTCCAGATTTCATCACAGTTCTGTTAATGTCAGAGAAATAAAAAAAAAAGAGGTGCAACATTAAACTACTTCACAAACTTTCTCCATTCTGACTGGAAATTCATTTCAGTGGCTTACCTGGCATCAAGTGACCGTGCAAGGATATGAAGGCAGTTGACAATAGCAGGTGCATCCGTACCTGTGCATTACAAATAGATGGTATTACATCAAGGACAGAAATTCAGCTTTTTTAGACCCATAGGTAAAGCAAATTAGGTGCTCTACTTATTTAGTTGATGGAGAGCAACACACAAAAAGAAAGCAAAGCAGTAAGAAATAAAAGCAGTAAGAAAACAGAAAAGAAAAGTGATGGAAGACAGCAGAGTAGATATCTTACCAAAGAGAAACACTCTGTGTCGCACCAGGGCAGACATCTTACAGAAGATGCTGATACCAAATAAAAGGAAACCAAAGGAACATGAAGAACGGATGAGAGAAAAAAGGAAAAGGCAGCGAGAAGAACAGGGTGAAATAAAAGTAACAAAATACATGAAGTAATAAGATTTGGCCTTGTATTTGCCATAAACATCTGGTAAAGTGCATGTACGTGTGTTGTTACCTTGCAATCATCTCTTTTTCCTTGTTGGAGGCATGTCCGCCACTGCCCAGGATTTTGGCAGGTGTGGAAAGGAAGTAGAGGCAGTGATTTTTAAAATATTGATTTATTAAAGGCAAAAGAATCTGAGGATGACAAAAAAAAAAAAAAAATTCACACATTATTCTCAGTTCTGTGCTAATGTTCAAATGCTGAAAGACATTTTGGGCATATAGACCACGAGAGCCTGACCTTGGCAAAGAACTTTATCTCTTGTTCGTGTGGCGACTTTTCCACACGGCCGCTGCTCACAACAGCCTCTGTAAACACAAATGATACAGGAAATTTAGTTTATTTCAATTATTCCATAAATTCATGCAATAAGGATAAAGAACAAGTATAAAGGATAAAGAAAGTTGTACCAAGATGTGCAATGAATTCCTGGGCAATATCCATCCACTTTAGCAGCTTCTGTAGGAAGCCGTATGCAAAACGCTTCTCAATAGATGAAATGTCACTTTCCATATCTTTGAGCCCTCTGGACAGAGAGATTTTCGATAATCAGAATTATAGCAATTACAATATTTTGGAGTATTTATGGGTTTCAGTGGCTCCTGTACCTTGTCACAGCATATCCATTCAGCTGGAGAAACTTGAGCAGCTCATATGCCTTCTCTCTATCTCGAGCCTTTTCTTTAGCCGTCAGTGTGTCATATGGCACAAGCAAAGGGTGTGTCCCGCCCCCTAATTCAATAAAAGAGATGTGGACAATCTAAAAAGAGCTGCAACTAAAAATACTAATTATAATAATAATACAGCAAAACAATTTTAAAAATGTTTACTGATGAGACATTGGAGAAATGCAAACCTTTTGCTTGTAATTCCATTTTCTTTTTGCGCCCCCAGGTGTTGTGGTAGTTTTCTGCAAGCTGCTCTGCCATGGACTAGAACACGTAGTGTGTGGTTAGCTATGATGCTTTCTATTGTATTAAATGGTGATATTGAACTAAATGGGAATGTGCATTAGGATTGTGTACCTGTAGCTCTCTGGAAAGTGTCATGCCTGAGATATCAATGGGCTGAGGGCTGTAGCCATGACTGGGGTCATAAGTCGCCTATGAAAATAAATGAATTATAATATCATACTTTTATTTAGAGAATTAATAATATATGTAATTTCTCATTTAACATGAGAAACAAAAATCACAAAACATAACTCGGATACAGCAGTATGCAGATAGTTTTTGGTTAGTATCTCAAGATATTTTTCCATTCTGTCCTTACCTGTGCAGTCTGTGAGATCTTGCGAGCTGTCTTCTTTTCTGTTTTCTCATCATCTCCATCCCTGGCTTTGTCCAGCGTCCACTCCCACGCAATCATGGCCTTGATGGACTCTTTAATGGGCCAACGGTAGATTTCTTTATCCTAATGCAAACATTATTGAATTAAAACATGAAATAAGGCTCTTGCAATAAACAAAAGAGCACTATGAAGTCTGAGAGAGTCAAATATCCCCTGTTCTGCATCTTGCTTTGGACTTTTATGTTGAAATTTTGGCTATGTAGTTTTTTTTAAATGCCATTCCTAGCTGTCTGTTTGTAGTGTCTTTATAGTTTTATTCATTGATTTAGGTATTAGTTGTCTTTTCTAGTGTTTAATTGGTGTTCTCAGCATTGGTTCTTGTTTTGTTTTATGTTTTGTTCTGTTTCTAATATATGTTTTTGGTTTATCTTTGTTAAATTTGTTTATTCTGCACTTGGATTTAGTCCTTACTTGTTTCCAAGTTCACCATAGTGACAGAGAGAGTGAAAATCTAATATTATATGATTTCTGTTACCTTTTCAGAGAATGTTTTGTAAGGCCTGAGCATGGGATGAGTCTTTGCATTTTCATCCAGCACCTCTCCAAAGGTCCAGTTATTTTGAATCTGATGGATTATAAGGCACTGGTAAGACTCTTACACAAATAAATAAATAAATAAATAAACAAACAAATAAAACAGAAACTAACCACCTAGGACCCACTCATAACATAATACCAACCATTTGGCAGCACCATTGCAACCTACAGAACCCCTAGCAATGTGTTATAAATAAATAAATAAATAAATAACGTGAGCAAATAATACAATACATACCTTTTCAAAAGCCCATTTATCATGTGTGTATTCTGCATATCTGTTGATGAAACCATCCAGCTTCTCTGGAATGATAGTACTATAAGAAGAAAACATTAAAACAGCATAAGTAATCAAATATTTGACTTTTTGTTCATTTTATTTATCACGCTTAACAGAATAATTTAATAATTAAAAAGTACTTGGTCGTATCCACAGGTTTGGGGTCAAAGTTGCCCTCAGCATCGACAGAGGCCTTTTTCTCTGTTTTGGAGGAGTAACTGGCATCCACATAATCAGGAGGAATCGCTCCAGCAATCGCACATATACAAGGCATGGCAATTTTGAATAGCTCTGCATCAAATTTCTGTTGGTAGACACAAATTAGAAAAGCTACAATGTTACTCTGTCTTTTCACTACATTTTGGAACAGAATAACACTCTCAAACAGCTCAGTAACAGCATCTTTTGTATTTATTACACAAATAGGGTGTATTCCCACCTTGTGGGCCAGAGATTCAAAAATTCCCCAGAAGAGTTTACGGGTCAGATGAAGCTCCTCCTCTGATGATACGCCAAAGTTAGCCCAGCCATTGGGCAAACAATAGTACTTCCAACAACGCTCGTAATGATTAGTAAGCAGCTGCAAAATAATCACACACAAATGAGATGTAGAAATCAGTTTAAATTAATAATACCAACTGAATGTGTGATGAAATAATGCCATACCTTAAGGGGCATTTTAGCATACTCGTTCAGAATCGGCACATCAAACACCAGCCGCCTGAGGAGGTGCTGGAGCATGGATGGACGCAGGTACCTGTAAAGCAAACATTACATAAGAAAAAAGGATATTAAATCACCAGCTAAATTATGTAAATAATGACATCAGCTAAGCTAAACGTTTGGAATGCACACTTCTTGTTTTATTGCTGTTTGCTGCTGTGCATAACACTCACCTGCACAAAGACATGAGGCATTCCTCAATAACATCCCTCTGAGCTTTGGTTAGAGAGCGTCCTCGGGACAGCCTGTAGATGGTGTGGAGCATGGAGTCGATCATGATTGCACGGTGGTCCGTGCCGGCAAATAAAGGGGCACATTTAGTTATAAGAGGAAGCACAGCGGAGCACAGGTAACGGTTCAGCGCCAGGGCCATTTCTGTAGTGCTGAATGCAGCCTTAGAGAAAGAACAGGATGGTCATTGTGACAGTACTGAAGACAGTTATGTAAAGAGAATGTTGCAAGCTAAATTTGAGCACACATTTCCCATGTGAACACCACAGCTCAATATGTCTCATATCATTTAAATTCAATCACAGACAGCATTTTTGCTAGTGAAGAATGATACATTAGGTATCTTACTGTGTCTAAGGAAGCTGCTGCTCTCATGTCAGGCAGGAAGCCCACTTCCAGTACATGCAACAGGAAGTCCTGGTTGTCGATGCCATAAACTCTGTCCAGGAACAGGACCATTGGTGCTTTATGATCAGGCACAAAACTGGCAGACATCTTTGGCTCAATGATGCTGTTATCTGAAATGTAATGGGCAAAACAGGATGTGTGAGAATGGTACGAATACATGCATCTATCTACAAGCTCTTAACTGATCATTACCTTTTCCAAAAGCAGGTATCTGGAATGGCAAGCTGATCACACCAACCAGATCCTCAATAGGCACCAGAGACCTAAGAATGGCCCTGATTCTCAAAGCCTCGCCTTTACCAGCTTGGATCAACTATACAAGACAGGAAGTGTGAGACGTTCAGTCAATCAGATTTCATTTAATATCACACAAACATTTGTATACAAACACACTTACATGCATCTCAGGTGCACAGCGACCCAGCAAATCAATGAGAGCTGAGTAAAAGGACATGATGGCATTTCCCAGGTGCACTCTGTTCTCCTCATGCTGCTCTTCACCTCCAAACCTGACAAAATATAAACAGGAAACACTGAAAAACCTCTCTACATATCACTGTGAAACCAAAAAGTACCAAAACATCACACTGGGTGACTTTGTCATGATAAAATTACTTTATTATACCACACGGTAATGCAGTACAGAGCTAATTTGCACGCACATGGGGAAGCGTCTGTCTTTTTTAACAGTGGGTCCATCTCTTGCAGGATCTTCTGAGATCTTAATAGCCTCTTCAATGGCAGCAAGCAGACCGTTGCCCCCTTCTCCTCTCAGCGCGGGACCAAAACACTCAGGCCTCCTGATCAACAGTCGGACCACCACGTTAGCGTTCTCCTCCACGCTCTCTCCTGAAATGAGAATATTACACAAAATGAAAAACAATTCAGTTTAATTGAATTGAATTTAGGGATATTAGATGGGATCTGTTTTGGTCCAACAAACCTGTACCTTAAATTATTATTATTATTATTATTAGATTTATTTTTTTATGTAGTCATTTTAAGATCGTCACACTAACAAACAAACCAAGAGCATACAGTATCTAATGTATGCAAACTACACTCTCCTTTGTCCAGTTACAACCATCATCATATTATAAATACAAACCATTAACAAACACAGCAAAGCGCAGGAAATCCAGATACTTCTCGCCTCCACAGGGATTCCACCCAATATCTGGGTAACCTTTTGATAAAAGCATGGGGCAGCTCTGCAGACCACAACCTGCCAAGTACTTCACCACCTGCATAAACAGAGAAACAAAAAGAGTTTTCTGGCAGCCACAAAAACTGGTCATAAAGTTTTCTGTTTGTACTTTCGGTTGACACACCATCTCCAGGTCTTGCTCTTGGAGGGCCAGGGCAAGTTCGTTATTATCGATACAGGATGCAGCAGCAACATCAAGAGGAGTGGAGCCACGCATTCCTAAAAAAGTGTTTACTGGTTGACTGATGTGATAATAAATAAACATTTATAGCTGAATATAATGAAATTTAAATGAGTAGATTTACTTCAATTTTAACTAGGCTAAACATAAACACATGCTGGAGATGAAAAGTTTAATAAAAAGGAGAAACAACTTAAAAAGGTGAGTTTCTCTAAAATCAGACTTTACCCAGCCCAATCCCACTGTTCTGTAGGAGGTAGCCCAGGTGATCAAACATTGAGCGCTGATTTTGTCTGCTGATACGGCAGAAATAACACAGGAAACGACAGCAGTTGGTCACCATTCGAGGGAATCTGATCTCCTGGTCAGAGAAAATGCAAATTAAATTAAAAAAAATCTTTCAAACCATTAAAATATTTGAACATCGCAAAAAAATGTGTCTTTTAAAAACTGAGTACCTTGGAATCTCCACCTCCGAGTACGTTCACCATAACCTCCATGACTGTCTCATGCATTCCCAGAGCTCTCATCAGGTTGGGGTGCTGATAAAATACCCTGTTGCTCATAATATTTCTGAAAGAGAAAGACAGATGATGGTTGCAACTTCAGCGTGGTGTAAATGACAGTGTAAGCAGAAGGTATCTATTGCAGTTATTATTGTTACTTATTCAAGTTGAAGAGCTTTTTTAGGGTGCAATCATGCACTCACCCAATACTTTGGATCATCAGCCTCTCCTCTTCAGGCCCCATCTGTACGATGAGCAGGGAGCGGATTTGTCCCAGACACTCCAGTAGCTCCATTGTGTCTTGCACAGACACTGCATTGATAGTGTAGGCTTTGGGCAATGCTCGGATCAGCTCACCCAGTGCGTCGTACTGTCGGTGTAGCAGACTGAACATGAGCCGCACTAGCTCAGGGTTCTGAATGAAAGACTCCTGAGCCCAGTGGATCATGGTGTGGGAAATAAGCTCCTGCAGAGTACCTGTGAAAAAAGAGCAAAGGTTCATGTAATTATGGTATGGAAAAACAGGACTTTGAAGTCTAATATGAAGTCAAAAGACTTTTACTGGGTTTTTTATCTTCTTCAGGTTCAGGCTCAGCCTCCGGCTTCTTTCGCAAGCTCTTAACTTTCTCCACTAGTCTCAGGAGGCGCCCACGAAGAGAGGTGTCCACCTCCTCTTCCTGCTCCTCCTCTTCAATATGAACCCCTTTAACAGAGGAGAATACATGTGACTTCCAACATAATGCTTGACAACAGTAACTCCTTGATGACTGAAAGAAATGAGAAGTTAGCAGCAACAAACATGGACAAATAATAATATATGAATAATATTAATCTTTATATGAAACAGCGACAGTATATGTTCTTTGAAAATGGTTTAGTCTGTGTGGTTAAACTGACCACAGTGAGCCAAAAGGTCATGGTGAAATGTCAGCAGGTCATTCCGGACTTCCTCAGGAACGGGGCAATTTTCCTCCTCTGGACAGTTCTTAAAGCTCAGCAACATGTTCACCTGAATAAACAGAGTAAGTGTAAATTTCAGCTCTTTTTTTCCCTGGACAGAAAATGCAGCCTTGGTATATATAAAGCTCAAAAAGCTTTATAAATACCAAGAATGAATTGTCTCTCCAGAGGGGCTGAACAGTACCTGTTCCTGTGGAGGGGAGCGGAATTCGCGGGTCTTGCGGGCTGTTTCTGCGGCACTCATTGTGAAGGCCAGCATGAGCTCATTATATCGCAGTCTCTGATTAGTCTGCACCTGGTTGACAAACCTGTCTGAGAAAGCAATGATGGCTTCCACTCTGTGACGGAGCTCACAGTCGCAGAAATATTGCAGGAGAGTACACATCTAAGGATGAGAAAGACAAAAAAGTCAAAAAGTTAGAGAAATACTAATATATTTGAAAGTCTTCAATCAGTAGTACTTCACCTGAAGTTTAACAGACTCAGGAAGCTTCATGTGCAGCAGTCCCTCTCCCACATCCTCCTCTTCCTTTGCTTCTGCAACTGCTGCACCAGTTTCTTTCTCAACTTCTTCATCTTTTGTTTTCTCTCTATCCATTTTTTCTGCAGCATGTTCATCCTCCTTCCCTTCTTTTTCTGCATGGTTTTCATATTCCTCCTCCTCAGGTTCGAGCTCATCCTCCTCTTCTTCAAGCTCTTCTTCCTCTTCCTCTCCCATTCCTTCATCCAGCAGCTCTCCTTCATTTTCACCTTCTACTTGCTCCTCTTCCTCTTTTACCTCCATTCCTTCCTCTTTGCAGACCAGCTGTTGTTCGGCATCTCCAGTTTTGGCAGCCTCCAGTTCTTCAGCTGGGTTCTCACCATCAGTGAAGACGGATGGTTCAATTAGCTTCAGGATGTGCTTGACGTCGCTGTCATCAAACACGCCCATTATTAGCAAGGTGCTGATGAGCTTCAGAATGGGCACGAAGTGGAACTCAACACTGCCACCTACGGGATCTCGCATGGCCTGCCCACCATCCTGCACGGCTTCTGTAAGCATGCTGAGGGCATGGTCTTTAAGCATCTACAGTACAGAAAGACAAAAAGTGGCAGCAAAAGAGAAGTTAAGATGCTAATTTTGTGGCAGTCTTTACGAGAAGACACAAATTTCATTTCCTCCACCTACCTGTAGAGGTAAAATGGGACTGAGGGTGTAGAGGTCTGCATTAGTACCCACAAATCCAGTTGGAGCGAAGTGTAGCTTGGGGCGTAGACAGGTGGTGAGCCCTACACCAGGAAGCGCATGGGCCTTCTCAGCATCTGAATAGAGGGTGATGCTACGTGTTTCATCCGTCATTGGCACAATGAACTCTTTATTAGTCATGAGACGGTTGCGCTTGGCAGACTCGAGGTGCATGGAGATGAGCAAGTCGTAGTAGCCGCTGCGGATGGGGCCGGGAAGGAAGGTGTTTTCGATGGCGTAGAAGAGCTGCGATTCATCAACGTGGCTGCAGAGGGCATGTGCAACACGGTTGTTGCCCAGAGCGCACACCGAGCCGTACAGTTTCAGTGTGTGGTAATGGAACGTCATTAGGTCGGTGCACTCCGACAGTTCCAGGATGTCAATGCACCTGGAGAAGAGAGGAAAAGATCATTTTCAGTTTTGAAAGTTACATTTTTCATAACACACTGAATTCTTTTATTTAAAAGGATCAAGGAATTTTTTTTTTCTAATTTCTAATGAAATAACCAGGTACTATTTCCATACTGAGGTAATACCTGTTTTCTTCTGGAATGTGCAGCGCCATCATAATAAGAGGTTCCATACATTGCACCTTCCAGCCCTGCCTCTCACTCACACGGCCAGTTTCAGGGGCCAAAAAGTGATTAGGCATTCGGCTCCATATGACAGGTGTCAACATCTGGACATCCAACCTGGGAGGACACTGAGGGACCGGGTTCTTATGGTCACTACGGAACATGGCTGCAGAGATGGGCATAATGTTCTGGATATAAAGAAGAAAAAGTAGAATAAGAATAAAGAACAATTTACATAAAAAATTACTGTATAATGTTTGTACAACAAAATGGCATCTTTAGCATGAGACAGTAACCTTTAGTTTGCCGAGTTCCACCTGTAACATGTTCTGGCTTGATGGCAAACAAAAGACAGCAGGAAAGAGCTTAGTACTGGGTTCCACCTGAAACACAGAGAAAGAGCTTAATGTCACATTAAATGGACATAAAATTATGGTGCTTTTAAGAATATGTAAAATAAAAGAGATGAATAAACAAAAAAACAAAAATAAGTAAATATTAATAAAAAATATTATTATTATATTATATTATATACCACTTGGAACATGCAAACATGTAGTTGTGTAGTTTAAACTACTTCACTTTGACCACTTTCTCTCACCTGATAGAAGGCATTGATCTCTTTGCCGTTGGCTGTAAAGGTCATCAGTCCTGTGTCCAAGTCCACCAAGCAGCCAATCACAAAATCCTCCTGGCTGATGCGTGTTTGCTGTGAACTGCTAAACTCTCCTCCCCAAACCATGTAGCAATTGCTGCGTTTTACACTGAGGAAAGCAGAGGAAAGACAATGTATTGTTCTGAGAAATGTAAAGTGATGTGAAATGGTTTAAGTTAAGCCTGGGTCCTTACTCATGTATGCCTATACTGGTGGAAAATTTACTAAAGTATGTAGCAGCATGAATGGTCTTACCTGTCATGAATGTTGCCTTTATCGTCCCCAACCGTAACAGTTACATTTCTGACTTTACCAAGATCAAAATGTGGGTCATACTGGTGGTAGTCAGGAGTGACCCACCCTACCCACACTCCACTGGGCTCTTGTCCGGCAACCACCCGGACTGAATAATAATACTGGTGGAATGAAAAGAAGGGCTTTTATTATACATGACAATATTGTCAAGGATCAAAGCATTATTTAGATGAAATTCTACAAGTGATACAAAGATATTTAGAAAGGAAAAGATTATAAAATTCCATCCATACAGTCGTTGTGTTTGAGATAATATCAGCATCGTCTCGATCATCTGGAACAACGTCTTCCATCAGACGAGGCACTGTTGGAACTACCGGTGGTGGGGCAATAAACGCTGCCTTTTTAGCCTTGGAAAAAAACCTGGAAATCATGGATATTTTGTCATTTCAGAATCAAAAGAGAGGATTACAAATCTCTCATTGATTGTATATTCTCTCACCCTCTCTTTTTGCTCTTCTCTGTGGTGGTGTCCTTCTCATTCTCGCCCTCTTTGTTGCCAGGAAGCTCTTTTGGGACAGATGGCTCTTTTTCTTTTTCATCTTGCTCCTTGCGAGTGGCTGACTTCTTCAGGAGCTCAAATTCAGATTCGGGGTCCACCTCAAGGGCCTCATCCTCAGGGATAGTGAGGGTTCGGGTGAGGGGTGAAGCTCCCACTGGCACCTTGAAGGTTTCGTGGAATTCGATTGGCATGCTGAGTCTAAAGAACAGAAGGTCTGTGTTGGCATTCTGAGACCCAAATGTCCTATGGGTCAGTTTCAGACAGGGGGCGCTATCCACTGTTCCATCCACACGGGACACCTGTTGGAGAAATTAAAGAAGAAAAGGGTCTGAGACAGTGTTATTTTAGTGTATTTTTTTACTATTATAGTATTTATTTATATTTGGAAGGATATTTGATATGTTCAGTTTTCATTTTAATTTTAGTTAAAGTTCTAGGAATTGTCATTTATTCATTATGTATTTAATTTCGTTTTTAATTATTTTGATTTAATTTTTTTTATCATTTTAGTACTTCTTATTTCAGTTAGTTGCAACATTTTTGGCAACATTTGAGATTTTCATCAAAAAGTTTTTCATCTAATATTTATATTTTATTTTATTTCAGCTTTGTTTTAATGAATGAAAATGATTTTTAATAGTTTTAGTTCAACTTAACATCACTTTATTGAGAAAGTGAAAGACCTGCAGCTGAGCTGTGCAGATTGAATTAATAAGGCATTTTGAGTGCGTTTGTACCTCAATATGAGGGTGGTCTGTTGGCACAGGCACAAACTGGGGCAAACTCTTGCTGAACCACATGGTAATATCTCTCTTCATGTTGATGGCAAAAGGCTCGAAACCTTCCTGTAGGCCACAGATTGTGAAGTAACGCAAGCTGCTCACATTCTGCCCAAGGTTGATACGGCCAACCTGAGACAGCCCCAGACTGCACACAGGGATGAAGCCTGCTCAGGAGAACAATAGACATATTATTAAATGTCACAGCAACTAATGTCTCAATCTTATTCCTCTTCGTGACTCTCACCTTCTCCGATCTCAATGTCTTTGAAGGCCATCTCAGATCCAGAGTCACTGATAAGCATTTCTCCATTCAGAGTAAACATGATGTTCTGCTCCGTCAGGTCAATCATGCAGCCCACCACGTCACCAGACTGCCACTGCCGCCCAAACGGCTCATTCCCTATGTGCCAACGCTGAGCCTACGGTTAAAAATCAGATATATTATATTATACAGTACTGTTCAGTTTCATTTTTAAAGATATTTATATTTTACTCTACATTAAATTGGTCAAAAGTGACAGCAAACACATTAGGTGCAATTAACAACTGTAGAAGGTTCTTAAAAACAAAGAAGCCCAGAAGAACGCTAATGAAATTTAAGTACCTTGAATCCATTGAAGACATAGGCCAGGTCATCTGATCCCAGCTCTCTGTCTGCATGGACGCTTGGTCTTGCCCACCCAACTCTCATCTCTCCCACTGTTACCGCCTCAAACTCAAAGTACCATTTTCCCTGGGTTATGGCGTAGGATTTCTCTGCCCTGAACACACGGATCTTATCACTCCGACCACTGCCAGCCCCATGTCCACCTAAAATAAATGGTCACAGAGGCTTCAGTGAGTAAAAGTTTACAAATACAAAATTCATTGAATGATTTTAAGTTCCCTTTGAAGAGGCTGATTTGGTAAATGATAAGATGTACAGACTCACTGCTCTCCTGGTCAGGTGGCTCAATATTGTAGCCATAGCCAATCAGAGTTCTTACAGCGGCACATACACTGTCACGATTGGTCTTTTTCGTTTTTTCATCCAGTAGATTGTATGGCACAAGACGGGGGTTGCGCTTGTTCACAATGTCCTAAAACAAATCAGAAGCAGATGAAGCAAACCCTACAGAAAGATCAGGAATTAAAATGCTAATCTCATAAAAAAAATTCCATATATTATAATTATTATTGTATATCCTAATATTTTCAAAAGATTTTTAGGAAAGAGTACTTCTATCAGAAAACTGTTGAATACGAGTTCTCAAGTACAAAAATATGAAGAAAAAAAATCTCAAAAACTTAAAATGTGTCAAAATGACTTGTAAAGGATAAACCATGCTTCTGGATGCATTTTTGCATTTCCTTATTTTTGTCATTTACTTATTTTTGTCATTTATTGTTGTTATAATTTGTTGCTCCTGAAAAAAGTGTGCAGCCCTACCTGAATAATGCTGTAAGTCCAGCCTTGACGAACACGGTCTCGAGCCCAGACGTTGTGTCCATTTTCGGCCAGTCTTTCCACAAGTGTGTTCTGATTCGGTGTCAGTTTCACATGGTTGAGGTCCAGAGGAGCAGGTTTGTATCCATTACTTTGAATATACCTAAGAATTAATCAGAAACTAATTTAACTTTAGACATTATTTTACTTTTGTCATTAAATTATCTATTTGTTTAGTACAATACTGTTCAAAAGTTTAAGTTCAGTAAGTATCTTATGCTCACAAAGGCTGATTTTTTTTTCAATCAAAAATACAGTATAAACAATAATATTCTGAAACATTATTACAATTAAAAATAACTTTTAAATTCTAAATTCTCTGATGGCAAAGCTGAATTTTCAAAACATTTCTTATTATTACCAATGTTGAAAACAGCTGTACTGTTTAATATTTTTGTGAAAACCAAGATACATTTTTTTCAGGATTCTTTTATGAATAATAAAGAAAAGCATTTAATTGTAACAGAATTTTTAACAATGTAATAGTCTTTCCTGTCATTTTGATCAATTTTAATGCATTCTTGATGTAGTATTCATTTCTTTAAAAAAATAAAATAAAAATACTGACGCCAAAACTTTAATATTTAATTTAATTATTAATTTAATATAAAAGCAATTAAGACTTCATTATTACTTTATTAGTGCTAAGTGGTTATCAAAATATTCTATAATGCTGACGTTTTAGGAAGTTTGATTTTCTTCAAGTTCTCCTCTGCTTTTTCGTCACCCATGCCAACGTGACACCCTAAAGCCAGAAGAGTCCTATAGAGACAATACAGAGAAAAAGGGATTAATTAACCAGACAGAAACAAACATGTCAAATCTCAGTATTTCACTCACTTCAGTGTCTCTCCAGACATTGCCAAGTTGTAGTTCTTCTCAGGCTCCGGAAGGCTCTGGAAATCCACTAGACAAGGATGCAGCTTCTTGTTGTCATCACGAAACTGAAAGAGTGTGGACAGCAGACCGTCAGCATTGAGTATGAATTGATACAAAGAACAATCAACAAAAAGACACATTATTTAAATATTAAATATGTTTATTGTGCACATAGTATTTTGATTATATCCTTTAATTATATATTCATCTTATGTAGTCATAGACTGACCGGTCCATAGGTCCAGCCCTGCTCAATTCGAGTGACGGCCCACAGCTCATGGCTGTTCTCAGCCAGTTTCTCTCTAATCCGCTCTAGATGAGGAGGAAGTACAATCTGCAGAAATAATTTAGATGGCAAAAATCAGGTCACTTTATTAATATATCCATTTAACTACATTTTATGAAATCCTACCTGCACAGTGTCCACCGGGCAGGGAGTGAAGGCAGTGTGGGAAAGAGACTGGGTCGGTCCCAAAAGGTTCCGGACCCCATCGAAGTCATGCTTGTACTCTTTAATGGGCTCAATACGTAGTCTATCTTTGGGCAGAACTGCCTCATAACACGGGGCATAACCGGGAGGAGGAAGGAATTTGAAGTCTCCATGCCGTCCACCAAGAAGAAACCGAACTCTGTGATGGCAAAAAATTGGAATGCATTTTTGAATTTGTCCTATTAGGTCAGGTCCAATACTGCTCTGGGAAGGCCACTTTCCTGCAGAGTTTAGCTCCATCACACCTATCTGGAAGTTTGATTAGCTGGTTCAGTTGTATTTAGTAAGGGCTAGAGTTAAACTCTTTTAAATAGCAGCCCTCCAGGAACAGAAGTGGAGATTTAAGTGTAACATTAATGTGTTGAACTTAAAAGCTTGGCTCTTACTTGATCCCAGCTGAGAAGCTGACCACAGGGAAAAAGAGGCCATCCAGGTTGAAGTTCTCGAACATGCCTTGAACAGGATGTCCATTGATCCGAAAGGAGATGCTAGGAACGCTCAGATCCAAACAGCAGCTCACCACATCTCCAGCCGCAAGTATGTGTGGATTTGATGAGGACACTTGACGTAGAACTCGACCTGATGAGAGCATAATGTTATAGATTAGCTCAGTGGGATATCAATGTGCTGGAACAGATGGAGGAAGGTAATCCTCACCTGTCCACAGATGTAGCCCATCAAAGCCGTATGAATAAAGATCATCTCCAACTCCATTGCTTCCCCATCCCTCTCCTCCTCCGGGGTAGGGGCTGTAACCCTCGGTCAAAGCCCAGCCAACACGAAGGTGACATGCCTGAGCAGTCAAGAATGACTCCACATGGTCTACAATTAACTCGTAGTACCACTTCTTATATTGTGTAGAGCCTTCACATGTGCCCAGAAAAATGTTGGGTCTCATACTGCAAAACATCAAACATGAGCTCCAGATGCCAAACAAACTTATCTACATATCTCTTTTATAATATATTATTTGGTTTGTAGTCAGACCTGGTGACATAATTGATGATGTTGGTCTGCAGGAGGAGATCACGCCCTGGAAGCAGATTCTCAGTGATCAGATTCTGATTGGACCTCACGGCAACACCATTACACACGCATAAAGAGCAGAGGACATCTAGAACCTACGATGAAAAGTCACAACAGGACAGATACGATTGAAGGTGCAGTCCAGAAAAGTTTCAATCTTGATAACGAAAAGATATCAACCTTGTGATTGCGTCCATGTTTGTCCAAAAGTGCAATGATAGATTTGATGTGGTTCTCCTGGATGATGTTAAGCACCTCAGGACTTTCAATAAGGATACAATACAGCACCTCCAGAATGCCTGGCAGTTAAAATATGCACATATACATTACCGTTTAAAAGACATTTTTAAGAAAAAATCCTTTCAATCAGCAAGGACACTTTAAATTGATCAAGTCTATTCTATTTATCAAAGAAAAAACATGATCATGGATTCAAGCTTTTAAATAAATCTCAGCTGCCTGTATTTGGAGTTTAAAACAAATTATGGCTTCCTACCTGAGGATGCCTCTAAGCGGTCCAGTTTGCTGACCAACCAGTCAAGATTATCACAGAACAAAGCACAATTTGCCCTGTTTCCTCTGATCAGAGATGCTGTAAGAGAAAAAAATTGGGCTTTATATTTTTTCAAAAACACTGTGGCTAAGCATGCATTACATGTTACAATTATTAGTAAACACAGCCATACCCAGCAGCTCATAAAATAAGTTGACTATCTCTTTCCAGTACTCAGCTGCTTCCTCCCCGGCAAATTCTGAGAAGTGGGCTGAAGTGTTGTAGACATTCAGCCGATCAACACAGTCCAATACGAGACTGATCATGCCCTATGCAACAAAGCAGACCTTGGCAATTATGCGTGTATGTTTTTGTAAATGTTATATGCAGTGAATGTAAAGGCAATATATGAATTAGTATAAATGAAATTGACATTTTTATTTGCATTTGTATATATATTTGCCAGCGTGTCTAACCTCCTCTTGGAATAGATTCTGTCGGTTCCTTAAGGAGCGCAGTTTGGTCTGCTTCTCCTCATGTTCCAGCTCCTCCTCTGGAGGGCGGAAATAGAAGATGAGATCCTGCAAGGACAGAACCACGGCATCTAGAGGCAGAGATGAGGATGATGGGCCTGGAGATTTACTCTTCCCTCTCAGGGAGTCCAGACCCCTGTCAGACAACACAAATTAACAAATAAATATTATTTATCTTTACCCTGATATTTACCATTAATAAAAAAGCACATTTTTTATTAAATCAATGTTAATGGTGCTAAGCTGATCTATCTGGTCTCCAGGTCTGGCTAAGCTGGTCTGTTTTGATGGCTTTTGGGCACTTTTTTGCTTTCATCCTAGAAGACCAGCTTAAACCACCATAGGCTGGTTTAACATAAGGTTTTTCTTACTTAATGAACTGAGTGAAGAGTCCTGTTGTGCTGTAGATCATTCTAGCAGCCTGGGATTCTGCTGTTTGAGAACGTGCCACAGTCAGAGCATCATCCATGTGACCCTCTTGATGAAGTATAGCCTAAGAAAAAGAAACACACATATGAGCACTGGTGAAATCTGTGAGTTGTGCAGTTTCAGGCCTGACTAGAGTGAATTTACACTGCTGTTCAAATGTTTGAGTCAGTACGACTTCTTTTTTTGGAGGTCTCTTATGATCACCAAGAATGCATTTATTTGATATAGTAAAACAGTAATGTGTATTAATATTTGTACCTTTCTTTTCAGTGGCCCCAGCCGAGCAGATTTAGCATCCACCGAGGCATATGTGAGCCACAGGCTGGTAGAGACATGCTGAACAAAGCACATGGACTCTCCATACTTGATCTCTGGGATCCCCATTCCCTCCACATCACGTTTCTGAGCCACCTCCGTCTTCTCCTACTCAGTCACATGATGTTTGACATCAAAGATTGTTAGAAAGCATTTTCAAAAGGGCAACCTCCCAGACAGTAAGATATAAAGCTGAGAGCGGTCTACAAACCTTTGAAGCACGAAAGCAGAAAGCAGAGTTCTTTGTATTCGCTTTTTCCGCATCCACAAGCAAGAGTCCTTTCTCTTCATCCAGAAACAGATACCTGCCTGTGGTGATGTGACGCACTCTGAAGGATTGACCCCACTTCATGTGGCTACCACTCCACCTGTGTACAGGTTGAACATCAGCTCAAAGGAAGAAAAAAAAAACATTTTTTCTTCTTGTTAAGGCACTTGAAGTATACAAATAGCACTAACCCAATGCGAAGAGGCTCCAGCCTCCACAGAGATCTGGCGTGGCTGCACACGGCTCCACCTTCATAGTGTGCATTTCTGAAAAATCACGCAAAACAAGAAAAGATTGACTGTGGTGCTTGTTTACACTTAAAAATTACATTAAATGGTTTACATTACATTAGCATTTGGCTTTATATCTCACCGTCTCTGGTCATCGCCCTGGTCAGCAGCAGGAATTGTTAAACATTCATCCATGTGCCCATGGAAAAGACGCAGAACATACCCTCCAGTCAGATACCCTGAACAAAGGAAGCATCACAAAATAATGCATTACGTTTGTTGTAAAGACATTAAATAAATTGGTGATCTCCACAATGAATATTAATATTAGTTGCTTACCCTCTGCCAGCTCACAGCCAGAACAGACTGGATTCATGTTCCAAAGAGTTTGCATAAAAGAAGCATCCACCATGAGGTCTCCGCTGGCATAGGAAAGGTGCTGTTGATGGGACAGATTTTTCAGGTAAAAACTGTAGGCTCCTTCCAAACGAGACTGTGCTGACTACATACAGTTGAGACAATCATTACCAGATATCTTTCAGAAGACACGCTGACCAGGATGAGATCGTCGCCCACCCTGACCTTCTCACCCTCTGACCTCTGCTTGGATGCAGGGTGAATGGTCCACCAACATGCCTCACCTAGAAGAAGATAAGGACATCTTTTAGTCAGATGTCTCTTTTGTATATTTACAAGAACATTTGTGATAACAATCCACTAAAAATCAGACACCTGTCGACTCCTCCCGCAAGCCCACGTCAAAGGCCAGCTTGTCTGTGAGTGACCTTGATGTCGTCAAACAGCTGAGGTACTGCATTATGCAAAGAGATGTCGATCAATAAAAACGGAAAGGTTGAATGATTCTTTAACTGTAGCAAAGTTTCTCAAAATACTCATCTAGTGATGTATGTGTGTATTGAGAGTATTGAGAGTGTATTGTGTGTATTGACCCACCATGCCAGAGTGAGTGTGTCTTAGCAGGATGGCGTGGCCATACAACAACGTGCGGTGGCCTCCTCCTTGTGAAGACTTGGAAGAAGGTGGAAAAACATGACTATACACAATTCAAGAGATGCATAAACATCTATATGCCTCTCTGTTGTTACATTTCAAACTCCAACAAGACCAGTTTTTTGACACACTACTAAACAAAAGATTAACATAACGTTAAGGTGAGTAAAGACGAGGACACTTTGACAGTGTTTAGCATCACAATGACAAGTCGGCTATAATAAAAACACAGTAATAAGAATAAGCAAAATTCAAAAAACACTTTGAGGCACCTACCCATTTATCCAAATCAACTGCCTACAGCAGGCAAAAGAGAAGGAGGACAAGAGATTGTCATGCTGAGCTCAGAAACTATATGAAAACATTTTCAGGTTATAAATATGTACACTTTTATGGATGGAGAACCCTCATGCTGTTTTAAACTTAAATTAACTTAGGTGTACTATCCCTTTAAAGGGGTCTATGACTTGGTGTACGCACTCTGAACTAACCTCATTCAGCTCAGTTGTATTAGCCAGCATCTCCTGCAGGGCCCGCACAGATAAGGACTGCTCCAGAATAAAGCAGCATATAGCCAGATCAGGAGGAACATTCTAGAAAGACAAAAAAACAAAGAGTGTACAGAAAACTGGGAATTCAAAACATCAGACGTATTTAATGACATGAATGACAGAATAAAATGAATGAAAAGCAAACCTGGGCATTGGATGTAGTTTCCAGAAAACACAGGCGATTCCCAAAACCCTCACAGGACAGGCAGAGTTTAATCTGCTCCTTCAGGATAGTAGCTGTACACTGTAAAACCACCTGGTCATCCTAAAAAGAAAATGGATGACAAGACATCATTCTGATCATATATAAAGTTTTAAATAAGCCTAATCCTTTTAGAATAGTTAAAGGACAAAAAAAGCTAGCAAAACAGAACCCAGTCTTTCACTTGGTGATAAACCTTCAACTTTGTGATCAAGCCAATATTATGTTTTATTGATGCGTTGTCTGACATTAAGACTACTGGCAATAAATATCAAAATTTTTGCTCTTTTGGAATCCAGTTTGATGTCTGGTAAGATATTAACACTTCCTGAAATACTGCTTTAGACAAGTCATCAGTGTTTTCTTTGTAACAGCATGTCCATAGCACATGTTGCTGCTAAATAACGTGGCATTTGTAACCTTGATTAGGGCAGCATGCATCTAATCCTGAATGTGGCTCAGGTTACAGCCAAAACACATGAGGAGGCTTAGATGAGGCCTGTTTGAGAAGAAACAATTTGACTTTTGCCTTAATATATTCAAGCTCTATGAGAAAGTCAAATAATTGATCTTAATACAACATAGTGATAAAGCCTATAGTGCTGCTACTAATTTTATGTGCTGCACCGCCCTCTGTAACTCTATTCCCATATAAGGTGACCTCAAAAAGTCTTAATTTGATAGACAGCCTTATAATTGCTCCACTGATTCAGTCCAAATTATACTATGTGCTGTACAAACATGTCATGTTTATGTAATTTGTATTGTCAGCATTTTATAATAAAGATGTAATGTAAGCAAGCCTTTATAAAGAAATTGGGGCAGGTCACGTCCTTGACAGACTAGTCTATGTGACAGTGTATTATGTATTTAAGTGTGTCATCTGCTGAGATATTCCAGGGCTGGAATGTAAGCCAGTGGGCCGTGAAAAACCCTGTCCACACTGACACATGCTGCTAGCAACCTGAGACCCAGCACTTGACAATATAGTCACTATGAGTTCACAATAAAAATAATAATAATTATTTTTTAATTGAATGAATCTCAGAATAAGTTTGTATACTGTATGAAAGGGGAAATGCAACAAGCATTTTCAAGTGAATGAGAGTTTATCTCATTTATAATCATCCAATTAAAATGTAACATTTAAACTTGTTGTTGGAAATACATTACTGCTCAAAAATTTGGGGTTAGGTTTTTTTAAATATATATCAATACTTTAATTCAGCAAGGTTGCATTAAATTGTTAAAAATGACATTAAAGACTTTTACATAATTACAAAAGATTTCCATTTCAAATAATATTTTTTTTGAACTTTCAATTCATCAAAGATTTCTGAAAAAAAAATAAATAAATAAAATAATATATATATATATATATATATATTAAGCAGTTGTCAACATCTTAAGTAGCAAATCTGCATATTAGAATGATTTCTGAAGGTTCATGTGACACTGAAGACTGGATTAATTTTAAAATAGACAGTTATTAATTTTACATCATTTTTGTTTTGCATTTTTATTTATTTATATTTTTAAATTTATGGGAATGTGTATTTTTTTTTTTAGATATTATAAGTTACTGCAGAAATGCATAAAATAAGCTTACACATTTTTAAAATCACATTTGTGACAAATTAAATTTTAAAAGTATTCAATGTAGTCAATTAACATGGTCACAAAAAATTACATGTATGAAGATAAAGAAAAAATATTTAAATTTTTTTTTTTTTTTTTTGTAATTTTAGCATGTCACTTTTTGAAACATTAGCTGTGCTATCTAATTACAGTAACACAAACATTAAATTCTTTTTCAGTCAGCTTTCTCCCCTACTTGTCTCCTCCTCATTCTCTGTCCCTCTATTTCAGGCAATAGCACCTGCTACATGCAATTTTCACGAGCAAGAAAGCAGCACGACATATCCACCAACAGTGCTGACTGGAAACTGAGCCATGAGCAAATGACTGTTCATTAATTCAGTCAGAACTAAAGATCAGTAGCACAGAGTCTAACAGAGACTGACTCCTGTTGAACAATCACTCCAGAATAAAACTTTAAATGAAGAATGATCCAAAATTATCTGAATCCTGAAATACATACTACCAGTAAGATATTTGGACACACCTGCAGTTTATATAATTATAATAGTAAATTATAGTAATAATAGTAAAATCATCCAACACAGAGTATGGCAATTATATTTCATTTTCATATTTTAGTTTGCCTAGATTACAGTTACGCTCACTCTGAATATTCCTCATCTGCCTTCACGAGATGCATTCTAAGATGGTTTGTAGACAGAGGAGTTCACATGTTTTTAATACAATAAAAAACAGATTTTTTTATCAGAAAAATCATACACAAGTCATATTTGTCAACAATAATTTCAGAAGACTTTAAGATCATGAGAAACAAATAAAAACTGTCTCCAAACTTCTGACTGGTAGTGTAGTTTCTTCATTTAACAGTCAAACGGGGTTCTTGAAATGTTCTGGTTGATCAAACAAAACTCTAAATATGAGCCGAAAAGCTCTAGAGGCTGTCATAAAAGTAGGAGGACATGTAACAGACTTTTTAAATAGATTGAAACAAACAGGTGTTGGTTTAGGACAAGCCCAGAAAGCTGCTAATCCAATCTCTGTATATAGACTCAGAGCTCATAGACAGCAGCATCACAAACAACAGCAGCACAGCACTAGTTATCTCGATCTTCTGCATTGGATGAACTCCATACTGTGTTAAAATCTTTCAGTGCATCCATGACAGAACAGTTTTAGCTCTGGCAAGAATGACTTAGTGCTCATGTTGACATAACCCCAACACAACCAGGTCAGGCATTTACAACACTAAGGTCAAGGATGGGCTCCTCTCTCCAAAGAAGCTTGACAGTGCAGCTGTATATTATAGCAGTAATGGACCTCATTCTTACATCCTAAATTAACATATCTTCACCCTGGCCTGAATATTTAGTATGTTGCCTTCATGCTTCTGTACACGGTGACAATCCAACCTCTGCACTGCACCATGTATAAATAGACAACAATGACAGCAAATCCACACACCTGGTCATGTCACTCCACATTCATCCAAAAACATTCATTAAAACTGCATGAGAAAGCGGTCAAAATGTGGTCAACTTTAACAATATAAAAAGTGTAGTGTTCAGGATTTCCACACACTTCAAACAATGATTTCTTCAACGTGATTTACATTCATTAAAAATCCAATTTCTAAAGCATAATATACTGTGTATTAAATAACATGTACTATCACACACATACTATAAGGTATAGTTAAGTAAAGTAATCAGAGGTATGGTATTGTGAAGCATAACTCACTGTTCGTAAGAACTGGATTTCCTCCTCTCCCTCTGCTCCTTCTGCCATGGTGCAGAAGTCCTACAGATACCGGCAGTAGAAGTCAGATACGGTCCCCTCTCTTTCCTTCTTCCTGGCTGGGACAGATCCCAGCCTTAGTTTCCCCACTCGGACCGCAGACTGCTTGTCTGTGTGGGAGTACTGAGAGTCTCCAGCTCTGGTGAATGTGGTTCAGAGAGAATAACAGGCAGCTCCACTTTCTCTAGTTTCCTCTCTCTGCTCCACATCAAAGGGGAGGAGCACCAGACTCATTAAACTAACATTATCACTCTGTTGGGTTTAGCTACTACATAATAAATGATTTGTTGTTAACATTTTTTTATGATAACAGGGACTTAATCTTTTATTTAATGAGTGACATTGTACCTTCCTTTTTAATGCTTTCTCTGAACTTGATCGGAGCTTGAGATATTCAAAATAAATAAAATTTAAATGACCATAAAATAATTTTAACCGCTGTTTATAAAAACTGAGTACTCAGTATTTTGTTTATACAGATTTAGGCAAAAATTAAATAAACTGATCTTCTATAAAACAACAAAAAATTCAACTATTGAAACAGATTTTATTAAGAACCAAGAAAATTTGTGACAGCTCACAAACATAAAAACACAAATAAAAGCATTGTTCCATAAATAATAATTAAATGATTTCACAATCCAGTTTCAGATCCCAGTCATTGG
Source organism: Spinibarbus caldwelli (assembly GCA_039654775.1). Lineage (NCBI taxonomy): Eukaryota > Metazoa > Chordata > Actinopteri > Cypriniformes > Cyprinidae > Spinibarbus > Spinibarbus caldwelli. Next base: position 12,183,300 of record CM077226.1, on the reverse strand, counting down.
GAACTGATATTTATTTAACCAATAAAAATGAAAAGAACTAAACGTTTAAAGTGGCATCGGGTTCCAAGCAGACATTCGCACCTCATGTGAGGGCCAGCGGGGAGAGTCTCTGTAGTGCCTCCTTGCGGTCAGACGCCTGAACTGAAAGGCTGGAGGGGAGAGATCACAATGCGACCCGTTACGTGTGTCATTTGCAGACATCACACCATCAAATGACAAAGGAGCAAAATTTGGAAACCCAAATGGAGGACTGGAATTCAACCATGAGGGGGTTTCCTTTTCACTTCCATTCAGAGGAGAGACTTGATCCTTTTTGAAGTCTTCGACTGAGCTTGTGTCTTCAAAGAGTTTCAATGGCACTATCTGCTGGAAGAACATTGGAGACGCAAGATCAGGTGTAAGAACTTCTGCAGGAACATTTGAATCTTGATGATCATCTTCACCATGACCACCAATGTGGCACTTCTGATCCAATAGTTTATGAAGATCAAGTTCCTCAACATCCTGCTCTGTTTGCTTGCAGAGAAACTGATTTTCAATTTTGTCTGTTGTGGGCAAAACTGGATCTTGGTTAGGATTTCCCAACGAGCTCAGAGAATCCACGTCCACATCATTTGTCACCTGAACTTTAGGGTAATTTTGTGACATCTTGCACACCTCTTGATGATTAAAATCAATAATCGGCTCATGATCGACCGACTCCACTCCTGAATCAGGGCTAGTGTCATGTATACCTATGAAAGCCTGATTTGCTGGTGGAGATCCCACAGGGCTCTGCTCTAGTGGTCTCTCTGACACTCCCTCGTGACTGATAGACCGGCCAAACCGTCGAGCACCTTGTCTCCGAAGACGCGTGGGTCCCCTCTGAAGGGATTCCTGTGATTTTTCCTGAAACTGAGGTGCCGTGCGTGATGTCCGGAGAAGCAAGGTCAAAGCACTAAAGCCTCTAAGTCGCTCAGCCACAGACAAACGCAGATGGGGTCTTTTGAAACCAAGAGTTGAATCTGCCATTTTGTCTTGCTTATAATTCTTTAAAGTTTTACCTTTGGTCTCTTGCACTTCTTTAACAACCACCTTCTTCTCCATGGTTACATTTTCCTGCTCATTTGAAAGGGTCAGACTTGCAAACATTGGCCAGACAGTGTTATTCATCTCAGTTTCCGCTCTACCAACTTCCTTTTCCAACTCAGGTATTTCATCAGTACGTGACTCCAGTGTCACCTCAGGTAGGCTTATGGATCTACGAGGACGAGATCGGTTCTTAGAGCTGTTCTTCACTTTTTTGGACTCTTTACGAGGCTGCTCTTCTAGCTGCCTCACCTCTGGTTCATTCTCTACTTCTGTGCTTGCATTTATCTGAGATTCCTTGTTTTGAATGACGGATTGTATTACCTCACATTGTCCTAACTGCTCAAAGTTCTTATTTTCAAGTACAGTCCAGCATTCATCATCATATGGTTCCTCACTGTCCTGTCTTTGAATGCAAGATACTTCAGAAACCATGTTTAGACAGTCATTAGGGTTTTCAGCAAAACTGCAGTTGAGAAGATCTGGGTCATCATCCACCTCATTCCCAACAACTACTGCAAGACAACAAAAAAGAACAGGAAAAGATTTATAGCATGTACTCATATATCAATAATAATGAAAAGAGTCATGATTCAACCAACAGTCAAAAATTATTAAAATAAATTCATAAAGACTAATCCAAACCTCCTCCCGGTCCATCAATGAGGATAAGTGGTATCTTTGGAGATACATCAGCATTTGTAAGTGGTGAACTGCTTTTACAGTCAGGCTGTTCTTGGTGTTCTTCGAAACAGTTTTCAGGGTCTTTGTGTGTTGGTGTCACTGAAAGCTAGAAATACTGAACCACGTTAGAAGAATGGGGAAAAAACAATGGCTAAAACCAAGTAAAGACTACTAAAACCACAATGACAGTTAGTTAAAAAAATAAATAAATAAATAAAAATAAAAACACACAGGGTTACTGTTGTTGCCACTGGACACAGCGAAAAATCTGAGAGATTTTCTTCTCCGATGCACCTTTTCTTCTAGTGCTGGAGGCCTGAAAACCCCAAAACAGACAGATAAGCCTGACTGCTACTCTTTGTACATTAGAATTCATGCCCAAATAGTTTGGTCATTTTTAGTATAGTGTAGAGTGCAGCCACGATACCTAAGAGATTTCTGCTGTTCTCTCATTTGGTTTCTCTTTTTGGAAGTGGTGGAAATGGGATCTTCTTTTCTACACTTTTCTTCCAGGGTACTATGACTGCTTACACATTCTAGCAGATTTTGCAAAGCAACTTTATTGTGTTAATATTCTTTGACAATCACGAGATGAGCTGTTAAAATCCACACATAAATAGACTGACCCTCTGGCTGGGTGATGGTTGTCGGTGTGTCCTCTCTTAGGTCATGCAGAGACCGCCTGAACAATAAAAAACACACAATAGATTATCTGCAAGTAGTCTATGAAGTCATCTTACAACCAGACAATATTGATATCAGGTAAGTCGCAAATGACCTTTTCCTTGCAGATCCTTCAAGTTCAGGAAGTGATTCCTCAGTTGCTTTGCGTTTGACTGTAACTGGTGATTGAGGGGTGGGGCTTTTTGAGAGAGGAGTCACTGAAGAGATCAAAAGTATTTTAGATAAAGAGATACTAATTTATATTAAGGCACTTGCCATGCAAAAATATAGTGGCTCACTTGGTGTGACATCTAAGAGTATCGGTGGTCCAGTGGGAGTACGACATGGCTTCAGTTTGGAAAAAGCATCTACGAATATTTCTGAAACAGTATTTTGAGATAAATAAATAAATATTATAAATAAATATTCTATATATATATATATATATATATATATATATATATATATATATATATATATATATATATATATATATATATATATATATATATATATATAAAAAATATATCTCCTGAGCACAAGGTAACATTTTTACATTGTTAAATGTAGAAAACTGTTGTGCTGCTTAATATTCTGCGTTATACTTTTTTCAGGATTCTGATAAATAGAATTTTTATAATAATTATATAAATTTGTATTAAAATATGATTAAAATCAAGGATGACACCATGTATTTATCATCAAAATCTCACCACCAACACTTCGCCTCCGTTGTCTTCTCAGACTTCTGTAAACACTAAGTCCTGTCCTCTTACTAAACATAGCGCCACCTGCAGGAGAGGGCGTCTCAGTTCTCACTGTTGCTTTTGATGCCTCCAGCACACACGATGGAACAACACCTAATATACAAAGTTCATGCACAAGTTCAGTTTACACAAAATAAAATGATGCTGAAACCAGCAAATGGCCGGTTAACCAATTATTCATACAAATCTCATACATCTTTACCAATACGATCTGCATGAAGAATAAGTGATTTGATCACTGATGTCTGCTGGTCTAAATGTTTCTCTGTGTCCAGAGTGAGTTTGCAAGGTGGTGCTGGAGACTGAAGCAGGTTAGGAGCAATAACAACTGCCAGACTGGTAGCATCCATTCTATTTTCACTGCATCTGATCAAATACATGAACATGAGAAAAAAAGAAAGTGCTAAATCCTTACTGACCTTCAAGAATGAGCTTGTGCATTGTCTGCATGTCTATGTAAAGCATCTGTTGGAGATATATATATATATATATACATATATATATATACACATTTGAATAAAGCATAAAGATTACAGAAAAATAAGAGAACATTCCTTTAACGTGCACAAATCCAAGAAGTATAAAAGACTTAAAAAAAAAAAAAAAATACAAGCTGCATATTTGCAAACTCTAATCAAATGTAAAACCTCTCTGCAACTTGACGCAGAAAGGTGCAGAGGTATCTGAGTGCACGAGCGTGGGATGAAGGAAACAGAGCTGTTATGAGCAGTGTTGTTCTGTTTCTTGCTCCCTCCTGGTCATGTGTCATCTCAAGTCCCTGGGCCTGAATCAGAGGGATCTGGAGGTCCGTAGGGATGAGAGGAGACGCCAGCTCACGCAGAAATTGCTTGATGAGAGAGGCAACATCACAGGGCTGCAGGAGGGATGCATGCAGGGGAAGGAAGACGGGCTTTCCCTGCTCCAGGTCTGCCTATGAAATAGAAGCACTTGGCGTTACAACTGTTTTCCATTTTAAAATGGAATTTATTTCTGTGATAGCAAAACAGAATTTTATAGCAGCCATTACTTCAGTCTTCAGTGTCACATGATCCTTCAGAAATCATTCTAGTGCTGATTTGGTGATCAATTACAATTATTATTGGTGCTCAGTTAATAATGATTCTTAATATTATCAATATTGAAAACAGTTTTTGCTGCTTAATATTTTTGTGGAAACTGTAATATTTTTTTCAGAATTCTTTGATCAACAGAACAGCATTCATTTGAAATAGAAATATGTAATGTTTGTAATGTCTTTACTGTCACTTTTGATCAACTTAATGCAACTTTGCTGAATAAAAAGTGTTAATAAAAAAAATAATAATAAAAAAAAAAATCACAATATTAGCATTTTAACTATTTTTGATCGAATAAATGCAAGAGACTTCTTTCAAAAACATTAAAAAAAAAAAAACTTAAATATTTCAAACTTTGACCAGCAGAATAAAACTAGAGTAAAACTACTGGAACTAAAAAATGTGCACACGTAAAGGTCAAAACATGTACCTGAATGAAAAGATGGTCATCCTTTAAAACAATAAATCACTGTAAATATATATTTAACATGCAAAACTACTTCAGCAGTATGAATAAGTCTTATTAATGCCATTTTTACATGACATATTTGAAGGAATTTACCCTTAGAGCCCGAATACGACTCAGGGAACCAGTCTTCCTGAAAAGACCCTCTGTATCCAGATGTTGTGACAGGTACCCACAGGCCTCCACCAGGAACCTGAAAACCAGCACATCAGACGCATACAAAACACAGGTTTCTGTAAACCACTGTCATGATTCACACGTGAAAATCATCTTTACTTTTGATTATTTACATTTTTAAACAAACACAATAAGTTATTACACATACTGAGGTACTGTACCGCCCATGTCAGACAGTTCATGTTGAGGGAGCGAACGCAGGTCGCGTCCAAAGGAAAAGCGTTGTGACGCGCTCTCCTGAGAGACAGATTCAACATGATACTATATATTTAAGCAACAAATAAAGGCAAAGAGTTTCATACGGTTTTTTCTTTACCTGAATAAAAGTTTGGTCACCGTTTGAATCTCCATTTAGAAAGTTCTTCCAGTTTTTCACGCGGATACCGACAGCTTTGAGCGCGTGAATGATCGCCACCACGCGCAAACGCTCCTCTGTTAAACCAGCCATTATTCGACGGTGTGTACACCAAAAAAAACTTTCTGTCTAAATTCGGAAAGCTTTGTGTAATTAGTTGCTAATTTACTGGCACAGTAAAGTCATGGAAACGGTAAATGTGGCTAATTAGTACGGTAGAGGATGCGGAGACGATGTTTTCGTACGAACCGCCTGTACTGATTGATTGGTGGCAGGACGTTCCGCACGTATGCAAATGAGCAAGCCTTATGCAAATCAGCCAACGTGAGACAAGAATTTAGAAACGTATTTCTTCAGCTTTGGCATGTTTTGTACAAAATACATAACAAAAATGAGTCTGTTTTGATTTATCGAACTTGATGGCACTGTAGTTTACGTTTTATGCCAGTAAAATGGAGAGTAATTTGGGATGACGTGACCTAACCCATTTAATTTTTTTAAAACATGAACAATAAATAGGATAATTATATATTTAATAATCTGCATATTTCAAAAGTATTTTTTTTTTATTTCTTCTAAGGCGTTTTATGCTACTGTAATTGTAAAATGTAAAATAATGTTAAAAACATAAAACTGGATATTTATACATTTCAGATGTTTTTAAAATGTTGGCCGGTTATGGTTGCAAAATATTTTAGGGGGAAAAAATCCTTTCAAATCTTTCATGCATGCAGCACCCCATTCTCAAATGATACAACTAAGGGGTAGATTTGCAGCCATCATATATAGTTTTTTTTTAATGAATAAATAATACAAACCAATAGGAAATTTAATGTCCATTTCAAATGTCACTTAATTAAATTACTAAGCATTTGAATAAGGATCTATGTTATAAAAAAAATAAATAACTAAATAAAAAAAAAACACACTGACGGCAGGATTACTCAGAGCCATTTCTGTTTATGTAAAATTAATTTACATTGATTTATGAGTCACTCAAATTGCACCTAATTATCAACAACAACAAAATACAAGTCAATAAAAGGATCTCATAGCAAAATAGCAATATTTTAAATTGAGTGAACTAAAATACAAGAGTTGGTAAACAGACCGTTTTATTGATGGGTGGATTTGACCGTTTTAATCGTACAAAGACTGTTTGTGTCTTTGAACATGATGAAAATACATTTTAGGAAAACTTGTTGACACAATGACTCAGCTTTATAAATAAACGACATTTCACAGGTAGAGTGCCACAAGCACAGATCACTTCATGTTTGAAACGAAATCTTCTCCTTTCTTGATGGAGCCCTTCAGTTCATCCATGGCTTCAGCTACCAGCTTCTCCTCAAACGCAGAGAGCTTCCCAAGACCAAGGTTCTTTTCAATGCCGTTTTTCTGAGAAAAGAAAGAGAAAATTAAAAATTAAATTAAAAAAAAAAAAAAATGTTCATTAAAACAAACAGTCTATTTTACCAGTTTATGGTTGTTACTTTGACCTTGTATGATCTGAAAATAAGGTGAAGTAGCATCTAAAGTGGGTCTAGCTAGATTTACCCCGAGCAGGAGAGGTGTAGAGAAGTATTTGCATTCTGTCTCCTCAGATCTCACAAATGCACATTCAACAACGCCCTCTTTTCCATTCATGGCATCGAGAAGGGAGAATGTGAACCTGGCTCCAGCATAGGCCATTGACAGAGTGGCAGAGCCTATGAACAGAAACATATTCAATATACACAGATGAATTCATATTCCAGATCTTTTCAATGGTATTTTACTTCACTAAGGTGAGCATCTGCACCATAAAAATGCCGGCAACAAAGGAACCAAACTTCAGAGTACTTAATCAAAAAAACAAACAAACAAGCAGTCAAACATCATATAAAACTTCAGTTCTCACCTGCACCGGCTTTAGCTTTCACAACCTCAGTTCCTGCTTCCTGGATCCTGCCTGTCAGAGCAGACAGCTGATCTGCAGGGAACTCAACCTTGGGAGTGCACTGAAAACAACACAAAATAAAATAATAAATAATAAAATGAAAATCTGTCCAAAAGCAAATCACAGCCAATCAGTTATTTGATGTTCATGGTAATGGATTTTGGACCAATGAGATTTTATAGGATTATGCAGTGCAATGCCACAGGGTAAAACAACCAACAACCTACAAATTATCCTGCGACAGCATGTCTTGCTAGGTATTGTGACATAATACTGTTCATATGCTTATTGAATGAATTATAAATTAGGTAGTAATACGGGTTTTCATTACCTGTGAAATGAGAGGAATGATGGTCTTTCCTGCATGACCTCCGATAACGGGCACATTGACTCTGGCGGGATCAAGACCCTGGAAATAGTGCAGCAATGGTGGCAATGAACTGACTGTGCATATGTGTTTTCTGGTGATGACATTAAATAAACCTGCACTTAAAAATCAATTCCTCTTCTATCAATTTATAGAACTCACTTTGAGCTCAGCAACAAAAGTGTTTGCTCTGACAATATCCAGTGTTGTGACACCAAAGACTTTGTTGGGGTTGTAGACGCCATGTTTCTTCATCACCTCTGATGTGATCGGGATGGTGGAGTTCACCTGAAATTCACAGTATCAAAGTTCAATACAGAATCTTACAGACATGTATAGTGCTAATTATCTAACAGACATGTATAGTGCTATAAACCATTGTGACCTTTGAGCAGGTATAAAGTAATATCTCAGCAATGCAAGGCTCCTGAGACCTTATACTTACTGGGTTTGAAATGATGCAGATCATGGCCTGAGGACAGTGACGGGCACAAGCATCAGCTAATATGGCCACAATGGTGGCATTGGTGTTAAACAGATCATCACGGGTCATACCTAGAAAAAGGACCAAAAGCATAATCTTGAGAAACCCTGGTGGGTTTCTATAAATTTTTGATTTATAATTGAGCCCATTTACATTATCAAGCCCTTGTATGTTTAAGCCAATCAACATTTCACATATTGCACTTATGCACAATTAAAATGGGTTACAAATGCCATTCCATGCGCACTTTAAATGCATTTAAAAATAAAGCAGAGGTAAAATATACCCACCAGGCTTCCTTGGGACACCAGCAGGGATGACAACAACTTCACAACCTTTCAATGCAGCACCGAGCTGATCTGCTCCCATGTATCCTGCAATGCAAGACAGTGAACGCTATAGCAGATATATTCAAAGTCACAAAGACATGAAAGTAGCAGAAGATTTTTTCCTCTGCATTGTGAATTACATCCAAGTGAAAGGGATTTTTGAGAAAAAAAAAAAAAAAAAAGGTGGGAGATTTGTTCTATCAGTTGTTGATTGGATGGAGGCAGATTTGAATGTGAGTTTGACTGTAAGAAACTGGCAAGGTTTAAGTGAACTAAATGATTGAAGTCTGGTATACATGACCAGATAGAAGTCTGTTGTTTCACAGTTTGAATTTTAATTACAAACTACAGGCTTCAAAATATTACATGGATGAATCTTTCACAAGAATATCAAAAAGATGCATTTAGAAAACAGACAGGGTGAATTTTCATTGCATGCCAACTTTGAAGTAGCAAATATGATTTCTCTTCAACTAATAAAAACTCAAATGACTAACCCAAACCTAAGGGATTTGAGGATCTGAAACCATCTCTGTACCTGTGACAGTGGCTCTGGTCTCAATGTGACTGAGGTCAGCAGCCACTCCAGGAGTGTGAGCAATATCATAGAGCGAAAGCTCGCTCACTAAAGGGCTGTTCTTCAGCAGGAGAGACAGTGGCTGCCCGATGCCACCTGAGGCACCCAAGACAGCTACTTTCGCATTGTGCTGCAAGGAGAAAAAAAAATTGCAGCGTGTCACAATATATGCTGATCTAACTTACTCTTATCATTAAAGTGCCCTGTGATTCCACAGGCCAATAAATTTATTGCTTTGTATTGCTGTGTGCATTAAATACATTAAAGAGTGATCATTAATCATAATCTGATTGTTAAAAAGTAATTAAATCAAAATATAGAACAACCACCGAATGAAAATGTTAAAAATTGTGTGTGTGTCTCTAAGTGTTTACACACATAAGTCACATCAACTTTTTTTTTTTATCTTAACCTTGGGACCTTTTAAGTCTGGAAAAAGCCAGTGGGAATTTTTACTACCACAGAGTTTAAGTGATTTAGGACTCTGTAAATGGTTTAGACAGTAAGTCTGTATGGTATATGAATGTGTTTAGAGCAACTTAGCAAACAAACAAATTAATTAGTTTTACACAAATGCCAGTTGAACTGCATGCACTGCATTATGTTAAAAAAGAATGTCAAAGACTTTTATAACAAAGAATCTTTTAAATGCCACAGACTCACAAATACGATCACACACGAGAAGGACCCCATACTAATATTTGAAAGGCAGCTCTATATTTTAATGTATAAAGATTCAATGTACACTGTGAAAATGTTATATTATTAATGTATAAAATATTACATGCAAAATATCTAGTTTGTTACATTCGTTTTTTTATTCTTCTCACTATAGTACTGTACTGTTAAGACTTATTGTTTCTTCATATAAAGCAACTATTTTACTATTTATTCACTAACTAAACGTTTTATATTTGCTTATTTAGCTCAATCTTGTTTAATAATATTTATTTTCACCGTTTTAATTTTTTGTGGTCCCAAGAACTCAGTTTACCCTGCTGTATAAAAATTAAAGTATAAGCCTAATAATACATATAAGATGGCACAACTGACAGCATCTCTGTAGCACTTTTGCTTTTTCCCCTGGCCTTGCTGTTCACAACACAAAAGCTGCATTAAGCCTGATCTCCTATTACAGATCAAGACATTTTGCTGTATTTACTGTGCAACAGTGAGCCAAGTAACGTTAGCTGACTACAGTAATGACCTTTCAAAGGAGGACGTGAGTCAAAGTGATACCTCCTCTAACCAGGATGATCCTACACAGGCAGACTAAACGAGTTGGCAAGGTCGACTGAAAACCTTCTCATGTCAAATAACAGAATTTCAACAGCCTCATGGGGAATACTGAATGATCCTTGCAACTTCCATGAACATGAAGACCATATGACTAAGAAATGAGTTATGTTGCAACACCTACACTGTCAATGTGATGGCTAAATGTCAAGCAAGGTAACTTCTAGGTTACCTGGATGCAGGTTTACTTAACTTAGTTTCAATTATACTATTGTTGTCTATGGCTAATTAAGAAACACGAATGAGTATAGGAAAAAAAGCACACTGAGTATTAATCTCAGTTTGATATAATAATGTCATCATATAACGTTACTTCTACAAATCATGGAGGCTAACGTTAGCGCACTCGCATGTTCACGAATATGAGATTTTACCTGTGAGGAGGTGGACAAGCCCCGGACGAGGGAGGCTGTTGGTCTAGCGATGCGGGAGAACATGCTGGCTCGATTCTCTGTAAATGGTTACTGTTTTAAAATTAATATTTGCTATAGAGCCCCTCCTGACTGTGACTCCAACGTCCTCTAACAAGACAACCGGGCGAGAACGAGCCTACGGCGCAGCCAAGCTTTGTTGGCGCTATGAGCTACTGGCCTTCTCTGATTGGTGTAGCTGTGTGCCTGCAGTGCTATGATTGAATAGAATTTTTGTCAGTCAATTCAAAGGGGCGGAGTTTATCACCGCCTACTCTTTCAATGGCTGTTAACATTCTGGCGGTCGATTGGTCGGTTTGGGTGAAACGTCATTGAAACTTTTCTCTTTATCCATTTTTATGAGCTAACATATGCTTTGGATTAATGTATGTAACCCTCATTGTTGTCTTTTGTTCTTATTCTGTCTTTGTATTTGTTGTTCTTTTGTTGTATAATAATAATAATAATAATAATAATAATAATCAAGAGTCGTTGGACTCGATATAGTGTTCCTTACAACTTACCAAAGACCTCTAACCTTAAGACGCTTATTATTGCATTCATTCATTCATTCATGTGTGTGTGTGTGTGTGTGTGTGTGTGTGTGTGTGTGTGTGTGTGTGTGTGTATATATATATATATATATATATATATATATATATATATATATATATATATATATATATTATTCATTTGCCTCAGAGTTATTCATATTTTTGCACATTTTTATATAAAATGAGAATACCGTAAGTAAAATTTATTTTAAAGAAAATCTGCAGTTTTTCATTTTTACTTATAGAGATAATTCATAGAAAATTTGCCATGCTAAGTGGAAGATTTCTGCCAAGATTTCACCTGGTAGAAATACAAATACTATTAAAATGAATGTCATGATTCCCACTATGACCACTAGATGACAGCAGAGGATCATTTATTGTCTTATTTACCATTTCCACTCCGGAATATAGTTATTTTCACGTTTTGTTAATAAAGCTGCCCTAATAGAGGGGTAGTGCATCCTGACAAGCTCAATGTGGCCATCAGGACGCGCTACCACGCCTGTAAAAATAAGTCTTCCTTGTGTTGATAATACAGTAAGAAGCTCTACAAGTTAACAATATCTGTAAATCCTTCAGACTGGCCAGACTACAACTTCCTATAATTTATGTAATTCTTATTTAATCAACAATCTTCCATGATTGTTCTTTATTGTCAAGGTGAAATTCCTTGACTGGTGCACCGTAAAACAGTGTGTCCAAAATAAATATTAATATTAATATTAATATTTAAGCCCAAAGATGTTTGAGGCAGAGAGTCAGAGTAAAACAAAGAGATGGGCGGAGACTGAGAGAAAGAGAGCTTGCAAAGGGAGTATGGATGAGTTGGGGGCTCTGATTGGCTAGATTTTTTTCCTGGTGAAAATGTGGTACAGCCTACTGAGGCCCTGCAGCAGAGAGAGATAGAGAGAAAGAGAGTCTGAGAGGAGGAAGAGTCGAGATACTCACAGAAACAGAGGCAGAACATTGTGAGTCAGTGAGTGTATGCGCAGGTGTGTATGAGTGTTTGCTCTCGGACAGAGAGAAAGAGTGAGAGAGCGAGAGGAAAACATGGAAAGACGAATGGCCTCATTGAAAGATATTGCAGAGAAATAGCATACAAATGAGAATTCCCAGTAAGAAGAGAATGGACAGAGTGTGTAAAGCAGACACAGAGATCCAAGAATCCTCTTACACAGCTGACTGGGTGAATGAATGAATGAATGAATGAATGAGTGAGTGACCAAGACCAACACTCGATCAAAAGAGCCCATCTTGGACAAGAAGAATAGAACTGTGGTGCCGCATCTGACATCTCGTCCTCTTTTAACAGCTTACCACCTCTGTACATACCTGTATTTGCCTTCTGCCGTCTCTCTCACGTGTTTCCACAAGTGTGCCAGCATGTCTCAGACATCCAGCCCTGCCACCAACCAGAACCACCTGGAGACCCAGCAAAGCAGCGTGATGCACATCCTTCAGCTCAAAGCAGCCAACGACCTGCAGTGTCAGAGAAAGGAACAGCGAGACTGCAACACAAGTGGATATCTGACACCCAGCCTGAACCACTAGTAGCTGACCATCATCATCTCCTCCTTGGCCCACACCCTCAGGACCTTGACAGAATGGAGAAACAGAAGGAAATCACCAGTCTTCAGGAGGCTCAGACAGCTGCTGGGCACCAAGAGCAGCTGGAAAAGCCACCAGAGAGTACTTGGAAAGAACCGATTCACACAAGGCACTGTTTAAAACAGCCTATATGGAACTTAAAGTACTAATATGTACTTTCAATGTACTAATAGAGGTAAATAAGGCACAAAGGTGTACATTTTAGCTATTGCACTTTATAGGTACTGCCCCAGTGTGTACCTGTTTTTCTGAGAGTGTACGACTCAAATTTCATTTCACTACTGTTTGAGTATATTATATAGCATCAGTAATGTCTTAATCTAGGCAAGGATGAATTTGTCTTATTGGATATGTAAAAAAACACATTTATATATTAAGACCTATAATTATATATATCTAAAGATCCATATATTCACATGCATATATTTTATATATGCATGTGAATATATAGATATATATTCACATGCATTCTTGCATTGATAAACTGCCCCTATTCTTGCATTGATAAGCTGCCTTCCATTACACAGCACTCTTGTTAGGATGACAAAAAAGCTTTAAAAGTAACATTTTCAGCCTGCTCTGCCTCAGCAGCTAACAGCGCTTGTCAATGTCAAAATAATTGAGCTGACCAATCAAAATAAAGTAGGGTTTACCATTCACAGATGCTGTGGTCAGTTTGACGTTGAAAGTTAGCGAGGTAAGATGGAAGATGCAAATCATTTAATGTTAGTCAACTGTTTAGAAATGTTAAATAACTGACAGTTATATTCAGTGCAGCAAACTAACGGTTGGGAGAAGCTAAAAGAAAAAAAGCGAACAGTTACATCAGGTTACCTTTGTACGCCTCTCTCGCTAAACACAGCATGTAGCAATAGCACTGTAGTAAAATCCCAGGTCCGAGCCACTGCTATTTATCACTCTGCATTGTCTGGCATGAATATCCATTCATTCATAAAGAGACAGTAGCGAACGGGTTACACTTGAGAGATACTTAGTTAGAAAATAGATTAAAGGAAGTAACATAAGGTGATTGCTCCGATTAACATGACACACACACACACACACACACACTTGTTTTGCTATCCTTGTGGGGACATTCATAGGCGTAATGGTTTTTCTACTGTACAGACCGTATATTCTATTGCCCTACACCAACCCTACACCTAAATTTAGCCCTCACAGGAGACTTTTTGCATTTTTAGATTTTCAAAAAACTTCATTCTGTGTGATTTATTAGCTTGTTTACCCGTGGGGACCTCAATTTAGGTCCCCACTGTGACACGAGTCCCCATGAGTCTGTGTGTATTCAGGTTTAAGTCCCCACCGGGCTATAAAAACAGGTACACACACACACACACACACACACACACACAGACACAGACAGACAGACAGACAGACAGACAGAGAGAGAGACAGACAGACAGACAGACAGACAGACAGAGAGAGAGACAGACAGACAGACAGACAGACAGACAGAGACAGACAGAGAGACAGACATATGAATATTCAAATTGAAGAATTATGTACTTTCGGGTTTCTTATGTCATATACATTTTTGCTTTCTGCTCTTTTTATGTAGATTTCAAGTATTTAAGTTCATAATAATACATTTATTTCAATCCCCTGCTCAAAAACAGCAATAGAAACCATCAATAGAATTTGTAATGGTTTTACTGGTTTTAATGGAAATTGTAATGGACCCTATTGGTCTCTACTGTTAATTGGTTGTCTATTATTGTTGTTAAATATTATTATTGTTAAAACCACTAAATCCTAATGGAACATGTACCAAAACACACTACAGGAAACCATTATTTAATGGTTTTAATGATTAAAAGTTGAATGCTTGTAATGTTTGTAATGGCATTTGTAGTGGAAACCATTAGAATTTCTGTGATAGTTTCTATTGTTTTTTTTGTATTTTTTTCAGCAGGGTCACCATGGGTTTTGTGATGTTGTTTGCCATAAATGCAATACATTGATTGCTGTAATATTGTGAGATAGTAGCGGCTTTTTGTAGTTGTGGTGGACCTATTTATGAGAAAATCCAGGGCCGTCTTTTACTCCCAGTCTGTCGCTGTATGTATATATATATATATATATAGTTGGTCCCCCCCAATGTTTAAGACATGGTTACGGCCTCTTCTGGTGTGACCCCATTTTGCAGTAACAACTGCAGGTTAAGTTTTTTGTTACTGCTGATCAGTCCTCAACATCTTGTTGGCATTGTAGCCCATTCCTAAGTACAGAACCACTTCAACTCTGTGATGTTGGTGGGTTTCCTGCTGTGAACTGCTTGCTTCAGGTCCTTCCACAACATTTCAATTGGATTAAGGTCTGGACTTTGACTTGGCCATTCCAAAACATTAAAGAGGTCATATGACATTGCTAAAAAGAACATTGTTTTTTGTATTTGGTGTAATGCAATGAGTTTAAGGTTTAAGGTTCAAAAAACACATTATTTTCCACATACTGTACATTATTGTTGCTCCTCTATGCCCTGCCTTTCTGAAACGCATCAATTTTTACAAAGCTCATGGTTCTGAGAAACGAGGCGTGCTCTGATTGGCCAGCTATCCAGTGCGTTGTGATTGGCCGAATACCTCAAGTGTGAGACGGAAATGTTATGCCCTTACCGTATTGTGATGCCGTGTCCCGGTGTGACGACACAAAAACAATAAAACCCATTATAAACGAGGCATTTGTTGCATCCAGTGGGGACATAATTACTGATTATAATGACTTATACTGTCTTTTTACGTGTCAAGTTGCATCGTGCTGCATAAACATTACCATGTCTGCATTTGTGATCGGAGAAACGACAAAAAACAATCACTACTCTACACTGCTCAAAACTCGTGTTTGAATAGTCAGTGGGAAATTCTTTAAATATGAAAACATACTTACAGGCTGTGAGTCAGAAGCACCAGACTGTCCTTGCAAAGTTGGAATTGCCCCACTTTATAGAAACAGCCTTTGAGCACAGCTGGCAGGCTACTCCCAGGTTCAGGAAATAGTCCTCTGTAAAATGTGCTGCACACACTCTAATATTTGGGTTGAACTGTTCTGGAACAGTGTTGTAAACACAACTTAACCACTGATTTCTAGTTGTGTCCTCTTTTGGAAGCCCAAACAAAGTAGTTTCGCTTTCACAACGAAACACACAGTGTCTCCAGGACATGGCGCAACAATACTACAGCGAGAATAAAAGTCCTGCCCTCTTTCATTGCATATACGTTTGGGCGGTGTTTTTCAAATCTCCCCACATTGTGAAGTAGACATGTGGGGGTGTGTTTGAATGAGCCGTTTTAGGTGGGCGTGGTTGAGTCTTAACTTTTATAAAGAATATCTCTTTGGTTTTGAGACTTTAGTCTTTGCAACTTCAGGGATCTTATCTATGCACAAACAGCTTGTAAAACTCCAAAGAGAAAGGAAAACTTGAAATTGCATCATATGACCCCTATAACTTTGTTTTTTAATCATTCTTTGGTAAAACGATTTGTGTACTTGGGGTCGTTGTCTTGCTGCATGGCCCACTTTCTCCTGAGACTCAGTCCTTGGACAGTTGTCTTGATGTTTTCCTTTAGAATTTGTTGGTCATGGGGAGCACATGAGACAGAAAAACACAATACACAGGGACACAGGGCTGACAGTGATGTTGTTGAGATCTCTTCTAAAGCTTTAAAAGAGACAAATGCAAGAGATCCAGAGTCTTTACCTAAGGAGAAAAATCTGAGCACAGTGTGTGATGTTGTTGAGATCTCTTCTAAACTTTTGAGGAGAAAAATGTGAGAGATCCAGAGTATCTAGCTAAGGAGAAATATCTGATCACAGCGTGTGATGTTGTTGAGATCTCTTTTAAAGCTTTAAAGGAGACCATTGTGAGAGTGTTAGAGTTTTTGTCTCAGGAGACAAGTTTGAGAAGCAGGAGACTCAAGCAAAAATCTCCATTCAATCTTAAAGTAACCTAATTTCTGTCTAGGAGAAATATTTGAGATGTTAAAGAAATCTCACATTTGACTTTTCTTTCCTATGGGTACCACCACGTTTCACAGATAGGATAAGTTTCTTATGCTGGAATGCAGTGTGTTCTTTCTATTTTTGTCTCGTCCATCCACAAAACATTTTTCCAGTAGCCTTTTGGTTTGTCCACATCATCTTTAGCAAGCTGCAGATGAGCAGCAATGTTCTTTTTGGAGAGCAGTGGCTTTCTTCTTGCTACTCTGCCATGCACACCATGGTTGTTTAGTGTTCTCCTCATGGTGGACTCATGAACATTAACATCAGCCAATGTGAGAAAGACCTATAGTTGCCTAAAAGTTACTCTGGGGTCCTTTGCAAGCTCGCCGACTATTACACATCTTGCTTTTGGAGTGATCTTTGTTGGTCGCCCATTCCTGGGGAAGGTGTTCTTGAATTTCCTCCATCTGTACACAATCTGACTGTGGATTTCTGGAGTCCAGACTCTTCTTTAGAGATGGTTTTGTAACCTTTTCCAGCCTGATGAGCAACAACAACTCTTTTTCTGAGGTCCTCAGTGATCTGTTTTGTTTGTGCCATGATTCACTTCCACAAACATGATCAGATTTTGATAGATCCCTGTTATTTGAATAAAACAGAGCAGGCAATGACACCTGATAGTCTTTCGACTGAATGAAAACACATCAGATGACAGATGAACTATAATTTCACCTTCAAATTAACAGCGAATCCTAGAGATTCACATACTTTTGCAAAGCACAGATATGTAACTCTGGATTATTCATAAATAAATGACAGAAAATATTTTTTGCCTCATTTGTTTGGTTGGGCTCTCTCTGTTCAGGACTTATGAGAAAATCTGATGATATTTTGTGTCATATTTATGTAGACATAGAAAACTGTAAAGGGTTCACAAACTTTCAAGCAACACTGTGTGTGTATATAAATATATAATAAACACACAAACACACAAAAAGTCAGTCCTTTTTTTTTACAATAAAGACAGAAAATATTAAATTACAGAGTACATTATATTCCATGGCAAAAAATATGAATGTTATTAAATAAAATATATTTGTATATAGTTGTTGTAAACAAAAATATATATTTTTTACTTACAATGAAATCAAAACTTACCAAATAGTAAGACCAAAATATAATCGAAAAAAATACACTTTTTTTTTTTTTGAGTTTTGTAGATGAGAGGCATCTTAAAAATGGCTTGTTGTTACTGATAAGGTACCATTTTTGTACACAGAAGCTCTAATATCTTTAACAGAGTTAGTTGATACTGATGTGATCTTTAGCCAAAGAAACCATGGCAGAAGACGCAGACAACGAGGAGGATAATAGCGTTAGCGTTGACCACGTTTCTCCATAGAGGCTTCTCAGTGGTGTCCGTGAGCTTCATATTCAACTCCGCCTCCTGTTCTTTAGTCAGTTTAGGTGCATTGCCTTGATCAAAACCACAGAACCAGTTGTAGGCCTTCTTCCAACAGCTTGGATCATTACGCACCTCTGCGGGGTTGAGAGGCAAACGGAAACAGTTGTTAATTGGTTTTAGAATCAGAATCATGTTTTTAAAATGCATTATGTGCATAACAATATTTCCACAAGTAAGGCATGTGCCTGAATCAACATCCTTTGTTTTTCCAAGAACATCAATCTAATCAACTAATTATGGCCCCAACCTAGTCTCAGTATCAGACGGCACACTCACAGTCTGTTCACTGAGCTATGTCACAAAAATACCGAGTACTATCTTATGGTACATATTTGGTGGATCATGCAGATGTACCTTCTGTTTGCATAGAATCTGAATCCTGATCGTTAGTCCAGTCATCTGCTTCCAGATCAATCCTCTCCTCAGTGCTGTTTCTCAAACTCCAGCAGAGCCTGTACAGCTGTGAATCAACAAGGGGCCACAGAATGAGGGTCCGTGACAGAGAAATTGCAGTGACACTTTATTTTAAGGTGTCCTTGTTACACGTTACATGTACTTACTATTATAATAATTAATTATGTATAACTATGTGCAAGTAACCCTAAACCAATAGTCTTTATTACCATTCAAAAGTGTGAGGTTGTTAAAGCTATTTTTGAATAGTAGTGTATAAAGCTTTATAAGTTTCTATTTTAATATTATTTAAAGTTTCATTTATTCCTGTGATACAAAGCTGAATTTTCACTCATTTTACTCCAGTCTTCAGTGTCACAAGATCCTTCAGAAATCATTCTAATATGCTGATTTTCTGATCAAGAAACATTTATTAAGATCAATGTTGAAAACATTTGCTTAATATTTTTGTGGGAACTGTGATACACTGGCATTCAGTAGATTTTCATAAAGAAACTTTATTCAGCATAAAGAAACTTTATTCGGCAAGGACACATTTGTTTGTATAAAAGTAAATGTAAAGACTTTATAATGTTACAAAAACTTCTATTTCAACAGATGTTGTTCAGTGAACTTTCTATTCAACAAAGAATAAAAAAAAATGTTTTTGAAAAAGTCACGGTTTCCATAAAAGTTGCAAAAATGGTTTTCAACACTGAAAATAAGAATCGTTATTAATAACTGATCATTAGTAATAATTGATAAATATAGCAGAAAACAGCAATTAAGAGTCCAAGCACAAAAGAGGAGCATAATGAGCAACTAAGCATGGCAGGAGGATCAGACCAAATGCAACAATTAGTAATTAAAGACATTTTAAGGTGATTTTACTCAAACTGACTGAAGAATCATTAGCAGTATGATTTAATGGTTTATCAATTTTGTTACCAGATTGATGTGATGTGGTCAGTGGGACGTGACAATGACACACATAAAGTTTGGTGTCAGTGTGTCAAAGCTTTGCTGCGATACAGCCTCAAATGCAGTTTGACACCATGCCAATAAATTTCTTAATGCGGTAAAAGAAAACCATTTTGCCTATCAACATGAAATCCATAATTTGTTGCCAGCATAGTATGAAGATGATTTTGATCAAATTTAGTGAAAACTGGAACAACACACTAGCAGAATTACGAAAAAGTATGTTTTCAGCATAAATCAAAATGGTGGACAGGTAGTTTAGCTGATTATGGCAAAATTGGTATCAATGTTCTCTGAATAATTCAAGCAATCTAACAAGACCAGTCACATGACAAGAGGCAAAAGAGTTTAGAAGCTATTAGCATTTTTTTTTTTTTTTATTTCATTATTAATGGCTAATGGCTTCATATTAATTAATGCTGTCAAATCGATTGATCACGAATAATCTCATCCAAAATAAAAGTTTTTGTTTACATAATATATGTGTGTGTACTGTACTGTATATGTTTATTTTTATATACAAACACACACACATGCATGTATATATTTAAGAAATATATTTATATATGATATAAATCACGTAAAATATGTTAAAACAAACTTTTACTTTGGATGAGATTAATCGCTTCAGGTGAAAAAAAGTGCACTTCCATAATGTACTTAAAGTGCTCTATTTTCAAGCACTAATTTTGTACTTAATACACTAAAAATGATTCTTTAGTACTTCTTAAAATAAGGTTTCCCAAAATAGCACAGTTGAGTTCACTTAAGTTGACCTTAAGTTTAACTTAAGAAGTACTAAATAATCATTTTTAGTGTATTAAGTACAAAAGTAGTGCTTGAAAATAGAGCCCTTTAAGTACATTATGGAAGTTTACTTTTTAACCTGGGATGATCAATCGATTTGACATCACTAATATTATTAGTTTATCACTTTTGACCCATAGGTGGCACTGTTACAAAATTGATCTGGTGTGGTCAGTTTGATGTGACAATGGCATACACAAAGTTTGGTGTCAATGTCAAAGCTTTGCAGAGATGCAGCCTCAGATGCAGTTTGGTATCAATGTTCTCGGCATGATCCAGGGAATCTATCAAGGCCAGTCTCATGATAATAGGCAAAACTAAACAAATGCTATTAATATTTTTTAAATGTTCATTGTTCACAGAAATTTTTGAGTACCAGGCTGTCCTCTATCTGTATGTCAAATTTCAAACTTTCCCACAAGCTGTTTTATGGTCTGCCATAGACTCTCAGAGTGGAGGAAGAAAAGAAGAAGAAGAAGAACACAGCCTTTGGTGCTTGGCCCCTAATAATTGAGCATCAAATCAGCATATTAGAATGATTTCTGAAGGGTCATGTGACACTGAAGACTGGAGTAATGACTGTTGAAAATTCAGCTTTGCTTCACAGGAATAAATTACATTTTAAAATATATTCAGATACAAAAGTTAGGTTAAACTGTAATAATATTTCACAGTATTGCTGTTTTTATTGTATTTTTGATCAAATGCAGTCCTGAGTATAAGAGACTTCTTTCAAAAACATTAATAAATCATAAGTATTATAAAGTTTATAGTTTAGTTGTAAGAAGAGCTTACATGTTTTTCATCAATGGGTTTAGTCATGAGGGAGATGGTCACTATCACTGCACAGGACAGGCCGAAGACGATGAGGGTGAAATAGAGGTAGTGCACACCACAGATGATCATAGGACAGTTACTGGGATTTATGCAGCTACCCGTGCCGTAGGCAAACTCAGAGATCATACGCGCCAGCCCCACCAACAGACCAATACACAACCCATAGAAAGCACCCTGTAAGGAAATATCAACAACGTGTCAAAAGATAGTATAATTCTGATGACAAACTTGATGCTGGCTTGACAAAGCCAGGTCCAGACGTTTAAAATAACTTTGAAAAGCTTGAAGCTTGATTTTACTCAAAGAAGTCATTAAAATGTAGCTAGTATGTTCTCTTTCATCATCTCGTGTTCAAGATCCACCAACAGGAACAGCATCCATGCCTAACCTCTGCAGAAACATCCAAATGGACCAATTGCGCATGCCCAATGGCAGGTAAGGGGCCGCCCCTTAACCGAGCATATAAAACCCCTGTATGTGCTACCTTTCCTCTGCTGACATTCCCTTCTCGTGATCTCTGCACTTACACACAGCTCGGCTGGATTTTATGCTGCTGCTCACTTGCGTGTCTTCGGTAGGACATATCGATCAGCCTCCACCAAATGTGACAGTGTTTTATTCAGCCTTAGGTTAGTTGTTAGGTTAGTCCTGAGCCGCCCATTCTGTCTCTTCAGGCTGCCTGCCTATTGTCTTACCTGCTCCCCTTTTTTTTTTACCTGCTCGCCAGTATGTTGCTCTCTAAATCTGCTGCTTCTCCCGGGGATAGCTTATCACGGGCCTGCCCGTCTGCATGTGGCACGCTAATTACCGCTAAGGTCACAATGAACCTAGGCCTAACTCAGCACATTTTTTTTTTGCTCCAGCAAGGCCTCCAGCATAGTGAAGGACCCCACCCACCCCTCCCACAACCTCTTCCAGCTCCTGCCATCAGGTAGAAGGTACCAGAGTATCAAAGCTCATTCAGTCAGATTGCTCAACAGCTTTTTTCCCCAGGCTGTGAGAGCTCTTAACTCCAATCTCCCTGTCCCCCTCTGAAACCATGAACACCTTAGCCCCCCAACTCATAAATAACTATTGACAATTTTCCTAAGTGCAATTCTGAGTGTGCTACACACAGGTGAGTGGGCTATACAAACCACCTTTAGTAACGCACTCGTTCCACTATATGCACACTAGACACTTTCTATAAAAAACTTTCTATAAATACTGAACTGAACTGAACTGCTCAAAAACGTCCATTGTCCTATGTTCTTCTCACTACAGGACAAGGATGCCCCCTCGGCATGGACGCACTGGCTCGCTCATGGCCCAATGTGCTGCTCTACGCTTTTGCTCTACTCTGCCTGATATCTTCTACTCTGGTCAGGGCGAAACAATAGAGCCTGACTCTGATTTCGATAGCACCCAGTTGGCCTAAATCTCCATGGCTGGCAGAGATAATTCCTCTTCTGTATGCCCAGTCGTGGCCCCTCCCATTACGCAAGGACCTCCTGTCCCAAGCAAATGGGGAAATCTACCATCCTCACCCAGACAGGGTAGCAGTCTGGGCCTGTTATCATATAGCTGATATCATATAAGTGCTCAGTCGATATTTTAGATTTTTTGCAAGACCTTATCGATGGTGGTAAATTTTTTCCACTATTAAGGTCTACTCAGTGGCTATCACTACATGTCATGTTGGGTTTGATGGCACTACCGTGGGGCAACACCCCTTATTCATAGAATGGGTGTCCACTGTTACCTTCCAGTCACTAGAAAAGGCTTTCCTTGATGCTGGAGTCCTTGTCTCAACAGCCGTTTGAGCCCCTGGGAGATATCCCCCTTAAGTTTCTTTCTTTCAAAACAGCTCTGCTCCTGGCCTTCGCATCAGCCAAACGTGTCAGTGATTTGCACACACTCTCTGTTCATCCCTCGGGTTTACATTGACAGGACAAGCCACGAACACGGGGAATCCCATTTCTAAGCAATGCCTCTCTCACTGGCTCAAGGATGCCATCTCTTTGGCATATGAATCAAAGGGAGTGCGGCCTCCAGGGGGCCTTAGAGCTCACTCCACTAGGGACATAGTGGCATCGTGAGCTGTTTAAAGGGGTTTCCTTGCAGGACATTTGTGCAGCTGCAAGCTGGGCCTTTCCATATAAGCCTGGGTTGTCCAGCCCTTACCTGCCATTGAGCACGCACTCCTGTCTGTCAAGCCGGACTTGGTACAATTTGATGCTTCTGCAAAGGTCAGGCACAGATGCTTTTACCATAGGTGGATCTCTCCACTCAATGTTTCAGAGAATCGGGGTTTTGAACAGAAACCTATTGTTTTAACACATTGTAAAGATGAGTTATCCTTTTGCTGACATATTTATACAGTAGCATGATTTAGCACACTGTTAGCATTTTAACAAGTTGCTAGCATGTTATATCCATAGATATGTATACATATACTACTTATACATACATATGTATAAGTAGATGCCACATTCAACCGCTCCAGACACGTTGACGCATCCGCTATCTTGGAATGGTCAACGTGCCATCACTCATAGTAAAAATCAATGAGTTTTCCAAGATGCCACAACATTGTGTAGCCTCTGGTTGTAAAAACCTCTGAGATTTAAATCCAACAACAAAACACTTCAATTGCTTAGGAGACATTCTTGTCTACATCTGCTCTGGCAGTGAAATAATGGCGGTTTACAGCTCACTTAGGGCGGGTCTAAGGTAAGACGCTACTGTCAATCAACAATTGTGGGAGCGGCCTTGGTCTGTGTGACGTCACACAGACAAGAAGCTGAGAACGGCTTGATTTGAGAAACGGGTAATGATTTTAGGAGATTATAAAAAATACACTGGGTGAATTTTGAGCATTATAGGGTGGTTGCGTATAACACTGCCATTTATGTTCAAACAACATGTAAAAGTGCATTTCGCATCCGATGACCCCTTTAATGATTTGCTAGCATGTTTTAGCACATTGTTAACATATTTTAGCACATTGATAGCATGTCTCTAGCATGGTTTAGCATGTTGCTAGCATGTTTTAACACACTGTTAGCATGTTTCAGCACATTTTCAAGCCAACAATCTAGTCAAATTTAGATTTTTTTTGTAAAAAAAACAAACTGTTTATTTAATACAATTTTAAAACTTCAAACTAGCAAAATGGAAACAAAATTACTAAAGTGAAATGTGATTAAACTTACTGGTTCATTGACTCGCTTCCAGAAAATGGCAAGGATAAAGACAGCAGCGATAGGTGGAGCCAGATAACTGGTGATGGACTGAGTGTATTCGAAGAGCTGCCCACTCTGAGCAGACTGAACAATGGGGATCCACGCGATACTCACGCCAATCAGAAACAGCATGAACACCCTGCACACATGAACACATGCCTCTCAGAGCTTCTTTACCTCAGTTTCTGCTCATAAGATCAGAAAATCAATATCCAACACAAACAGACATGAACACACCTCCCCGCGATC
The DNA here is from genome assembly GCA_039654775.1 of Spinibarbus caldwelli. NCBI lineage: Eukaryota > Metazoa > Chordata > Actinopteri > Cypriniformes > Cyprinidae > Spinibarbus > Spinibarbus caldwelli. The sequence goes on along the minus strand of CM077226.1, from coordinate 12,158,561 downwards.
ATGAGTTCCTTTTCCTTGGCTTTGGGGCGAATCTTGGTGTAAATGTCTATAGTGAAGAGTGTGCTGGCACTGTTAAAGATGGAAGTGAGTGAACTCATCAGAGAAGCCAGCATGACGGACAACATCAACCCTCTGAGACCTTTGTAAACACACACAGTAGTTTAGAGCCATATCACCAAACAGATCAGTCTATTAGAGATGTAAAAGGCAGAAACAGAAAAAGATTATTCTTTACCGTTTGGCATCAGGTCCAACACTAGTTTCGGATAAGCAATATTACTGCAGCCCACACTGGTGCCACAGTAGTAGTTACACTCTGCTGGATCCACACATGCAATCTCATCTGACACAAACAAACACAAACATTAGTTTCACTAATAGTCTTTGACCACTCACTGACCTTCTGATGTATATTGCATACAAAAATGTCACAAAATTGCTGCGCATTACTTTCGGATTGTCAGAATTTCTTATCACAAGAGCATATACCATATCCATATTCCACTGTAATTGTTACGCAATCATGAATTTCAGATTTGCCCTCCCTGAAATGTCATACAAAACCCTGTGTTATTTTACTATTATTTGTATACTAAAACAGCATTTTAGCATTATTAGCATTTTTATTGATATAAATTAATTTAATTAATAATATAAAAGAACCAATTAAAACATGGGAATCAATGTTATTTTAATATACTATTTGTAATTTTTATTAATATTTTGAATTAGCTTTTATTTTAATATTTTTCATTTTCATTTTAGTTTAACTTTTAGTCTTTTTATGTGCTTTTGCCATTTTTATTTATTTTATTTTATTTTAGCTTTTATTTTCATTCAGTATTTTTTGGTAATGTAGTATTTTAACTTGGTCCGTGTATTTTTGCATGCATTCATTTTTCATTTTTTAACCCAGAAATGAAATACGGAAAATGCGGTTTCTTCATTAATGGTTTAAATACTGATAAACAGAATAAGCAGAAACAAACCAATTTTTTATTATTGAAAATTTGTATTTCATTAAAAATAATAACATTGATATAAAGCTTGTTTTTTAATGTATATAAATGTTAAATTTAATTTCTAGCTTTTTAAGGTGTCTCTTTACAGATGCTATAAGCACCCTCTCACACTACTAATGTGGCTACCAGCTTGCTTTATGAAAACCTTTGGCTTCTTTTATAATCCTAATAATTTCTCATGCCTAAAAACATGTATGAAATACTCATTACATATTTCTTTGCACTTAACTGCATCCAGGGCAGGTTCTACTGGCTAGAGAGAATGAAACATAAGCAAGAGAATGACAACAACCGTTCTTTTTTTTTTTTTTTTTGTCATAGTTAAAAAATGAAAAATGAATGGACGCAAAAGTACACTGACCTAACTTAAACTTATTTCTAATTTTTTAAGTGTAAGTTTTTATTTAATTGTATTAATTTAAGATTTAATTAAATTTTTATTGTATTTCAATTTATATTATTTCAGATTTAGTCCAATTTACAAAAAAAAATAATAATAATAATAAATAAATAAATAAATAGTTTTAGTTTTAGTTGACAATAACAACACTGCTTCAAACAAAACAAACTGCCGATGGTTGCTTAAAGTTTAAATCAAACGCTCTACCTGTCTAAGTAGGCAGTTGTTAGCTAAAATAAGTTGCTAGCACATTCTATGAGAAATAAGGGGACCAGACTTTATGCAGAACTCCAGTTCTCTGAAACTATGATCAATGTATATCACTCAGATCACTCAGTTAAGATTCAGTCAACATATTTGTTGACATGTACAAAATGGTTCATCAATTTATCAGCCTTCTCACCCAGGATGGTGCTAGTTTTTCCTCACCTGTGTACAGTACTCTGCTGATCATGCCAGGGAAAACCATGAGGAACATGGGCAGAAGTTTGAGGTAACCACACAGGATGCATCCTGCTTTCACATGAGACAGGTTCTTGGCAGACAGACAGCGCTGCACAATCACCTAAAACAAGATGGAGAGTTTTTGTCAGTGCTCACAGTTGATAAGTCCAGTTACCAGCTAGTTTACACAGCTAAATGTAGGGAAAGTGCCCCTGGGTGCTTCAACAGCAAACTTTGAGAGCAAAATTCCTCTAAAAGAGCAATTTCTCTAAAAGAGCAGATTATGTATTGCACACCATGCCTTTCCGACCATGTCCTTCTGGCTGCAGTTTGTACATCTCACCCTCTGACAGGCACGATTGCTGTGATCAGTGCTTGGGCCGTGCCCAAGCTGAAGCAGGATGGGTTTATGTCCTTCTGTGAGGTACATCAGACTCACGACTTTTGTCATTGGTGTTTGGTAAAGAGTTTTTGGCTCAAGGTCTGCATTTAAAGTCACACCAGAGGTGTTCAGCTTGGATTAGGACTTGGCTTTCTGCAGACCAGTCAAGTTCTTCCACACTGACCAAATCAATCATTTCTTTTTGAACCTTGCCTTATACACAGAGGCATTGTCATGTTAGAATAGAAAAGGGTCCTGTCCAAACTGTTGCTTTAAAATTAGAAGCACACAATTCCCTAGAATATCATTATATGCTTAAACATTAAGATTTGTACTCATGGAAATTACTAAAGTAGTCAAACCTGTTCATTAGAAGGGGGTGACCCAATACTTTTGGCAATATAGTGTATTATCATGCATAGTGAGGGACTTAATGTCTTTCGGCATGGTGAGTCTTGCTCCACAGTGTCGCAGGAACCCTGCCTCAGGTACATCGAATGTCGTTCCACTGAGGACATTGCTCTCCTTCAGTGCACATCATCGAGGTCTCGCACTCAGAAGTAGAAGGGCAAGGACGGGAGCCTGTCCTCCAGCCGAGGTGTAGAAGGGGTTTTACAGCCCCTACTTCATTGTACCCAAGAAGGCTGGGGGGCTCAGATTGATCCTGGATTTTAGGGTAATGAATTGGGCCCTTTAAAGTCTCCTGTTCAAGATGTTCACCCTGAAACACGTTAAAATGTGTCAGGTAGCGGGATTGGTTTGCGACTATAGATCTGAAGTACGTGTACTTTCATGTCTCAATCCTTCTAAGGCAGGTTGTTCCTGTGGTTCGGGTTTGAGGGATGGGTATACCAGCAGAAGATCCTCCCCTTTGGGCAGTCCCTGCCTCCTCACCAAAGCCACAGAAACTGTCCTTGCCCCCTTAAGGGAAGTAAGCGTTTGCATCCTCAACTACCTTGATGACTGGCTAACATTAGCTCACTCTTGAGAGGTGATGTGTGCACACAGGGACATGGTTTTTGAGCACCCAACTGGGATTTCAGGTCAACTGTGAAAAGATCAATCTCTCCCCAGTCCTGTGCATCTTTTTTTTGGTGTAGAATTGGAATCTTTTTCAGTATGGAATTGGTCACCATGACAGCACACCTTTCAGGGGATCATGCTTGTTCAGTGCTGAATTGCTTGAGAATGTTCAAGTACAAAAAATAGTCCCTCTCAGAGGCTCCTGGGGAATATAGCATTCTTGGCCATGGTCACGGCACTTGGGTTGATGCAAATAAGAGCACTTCAGCACTGGCTTCATGCCCGAATCCGAGATGGGCATGGTGCTGTGGCACACACTGCATGGCCATCACACAGGAATGTCACTGCAAGTTCAGCCTTGGAAGGATCTTTTGTTTCTACAGGCATTGTAGTAACAGATGTTTCCAAGACAGGTTGGGGCGCTATTTGCAATGGGTGTGCAGCTTCGGGGACTGGATAGGTCTTCGTCTGCACTGGAATATCATTTGCCTAGAGTTACTGGCTGTGCTTCGAGCTTTGAGGAGGTTTCGACCGTTGATTCCGGGAAAGCACGTGCTAGTCTGGACAGACAACACAGCAGCGGTAACTTATATCATCCAGCAGGGCAGTATCCGGTCCCGTTAGATGTCACAACTCACCCGCCATCTCTTTTCTTGAAGTCAGTGGAGACTCAAATCTCTGCGGGCCACTCACATTCTAGGTGAGCTCAGCCATGCAGCTGATTCACTCTCGCAACAGGTTACTGTGAGCCTCATTGCACAGACACTGTGCAAATTTAGAGAGGTTGTGGAACAGATCCTAGTGGTTTTTATGTGTTAACCCAACAAGACCTGGTTCTCTGAGCTTATGCTTACGACATCAGCTCCTCCCTGGCAGATTCCCCTGAGGAGGGACCTCCTTTCTCAGGGGCAGGGCACAATTTGGAACCCACACACAGACCTCTGAAACCTCCATGTCTGGTCTGTAGGTGGGACAAGGAGGAATTCAGAGGCCTTTCACCCAGAGTGATGAATACCATTACTCAGGCTAGGGCCCCCTCTATGAGGGAGCTGTACAACCTGAAATGGCGCATTTTCGTTAACTGGTGTTTTCCCCAGGAGGAGGACCCCCAGAGATGTGGCATTGGGTCAATGCTATCCTTCCTCCAGGACGGCCTAGACAGGCACCTATCTGCATTTACACTCAAGCTGTGCGTGGCCGATATAGCAGTGAACCATGACACTGTGGGTGGCAGATCGGTGGGGAACATGATCTGATTATTAGATTCCTGAGAGGTGTGTGGAGGTTGAATCCTCCGAGACCATACCTTATCCCATCTTGGGATCTCTCAGTGGTCCTTCAGGTCTTATAGAGAGATCCGTTTGAGCCCCTTCAGTCAGTTGAGCTTAGTGCCCTCTCTTTGAATATGGCATTTCTGACTGCTCTCACTTCAAGAGGGTTGGGGATCTGTAAGCTCTCTCTGTCAATGAAACATGCCTAGATTTTGGGCCGGCAGACTCTCACATTGTCCTGAGACCCTGACCTGGATATGTGCCCAAGGTCCCCACTACAGTAGTCAACATTTGAACTGGATCAAAACCTTTATTCAAAGTTGTCCTAAATCCTAAAACCAAAATGCTTTCTTGTCTTAGGACAATTTTGATGAACTTTTTTGATCCAATTCAAATGTTGACTACTGTACTCCCTTTAGAGACTACCCTCTCCATCAGTGAAGCACTCACACGCAGCTGAGTTTTGCAGAGGAACCATTACTTGTAAGTATCCCTCGATTGAACAAATGTGTTGGGTTAGTGCTCCATATGTTGTGACTCCCTCTGGTGGTCCCATATGTGTATCTTCTACTGCTTAGTTCCTATTGAGGACTCATTGTTTCAAAACTTAATGGAAATGTTAGCAAAATGTCCTTAGAATAGTTATGTTAGCTGGGTAGAAAGTTTTACTGAACAAATATCAAGAACAATAACTATCAATAACTATAACGATAACTATATTTGCGTCCACACCAATGCATGTTAATGTTCTGTTTACTATAAGCGTGTACTGCAGTTTTGTCGTCTGTCACTTTAAATGCTCAAGCTCTTTAAAGTCAAGTGAATTCTGATTGACTGTCAGTGTTTTGTTCATCAGCTGAAAAAAAGTTCTGAAAATGACTCTGTCTATATTGTTCCACTGTGTTGTTATCATTATAGTTGTGGTGTGGTGTGTATAGTAAATGGATCAGTACCTGGTCAGCGCAAAAGTACCAGGTGGCCTGGATAGTAAGACCAAAGACCATTCCAGGCCAGGGCAGATCACCAGTGATGGGGTCTCTGAAGATGTGGAAGGAGTCTGCGCGAGGAGTGTAGCACTCTTCACTGATGTTCACACCTACCACTGATGGAATCGCAGTCATGTATCTGTCTTTGAGGTTCTCATAGCCTCCCACCTCATTAAACGCTGAAAGAAAACAGTTGATGTTGAATGAAGTAAACTCTTTAAATTACAAAAACGTGAAAAGACATACCAAAGCCTGTAAGAATGAATGATCCGACAACCATGATGATGGTCTGCAGGGTGTCGGTGTAGATGACTGCAGCTAGACCACCTGTTGAAGAAACCGTGAAGGTCAATGAAAATCAACTGAGCAAAAGGAAAATTGAGTTCTTAGAAATGTACTCTTTGCATTCATGTTGATTTCATTAAAAAATGTTTATAACATAGTCAAGAAAGGTTTTCAGTTTAATGATCCTAAAAATGTCATGTGGGGTCACCATCAAGTAAAAATTAATAACATTTTCCTTACTTTAATATATGTAAGTGTAAACATCTTAATCATTATTTTGTAAAGAAATTTTTTTCTTCACAATTTTACAACCTGCTGTAATTGTAAAAAAAGAAAAAAAAAAACAAAAAAAAAACTGTGATTGCAAAAAATACATATTAAAATTTTATATATTTACTTGATTATAATTTGACTGTAGTGTGATATTTGATATTACATTTAAAGTTAATATATTTATATTTTTCAAATGTTTGAAGTTGAAGTTTCATCATTACTAATTACAAACAAATTTAAATACATGACATTGCAATTAACATCCAATTAAATGTTTAAAAAACAGTTCGCATTTAAGCTCACGTTTTCACACTATATTATATTACTACAGTATATTATTTCTACAATTTTTTAAAAAAAAATATATATTTCTGTCATGAGAACTCTTGGAAGACTTTAGCATGGTAATGGATATGACAATGTTAATGTATTTGGTCTTGGCAGAATAGATCTGCTACACTGTTGCTGCTGAATTGCTACTGCAGTTGGTTATTGTTGTAGTTGTAGATTATTGCTGCTGCTGCCGCAAGCAAGTACAGGAACTTGCTACTGTTATTGCATACAGTGATACGGTGCTGTGAGCATTTAAGACATACTGCTGTTGCACAAATAGCATATAAAATAACCCGTAGCAGATCTATACAGGTGGAGCTGGGGAAGGTGAAGGCTTTCAGAGGAACTATGGGAGGGAAACTGCAAAATGCTCAATTGGATGCTAACCAGCCATTTAAATGTAAAGCAGTAAGCTCATTGGCTGCATATGCAACATGAACTAATCAGCTTCTGCCAAGTTTAATGCTGTAAATATGATCAGTTATGTTAAGACCCATCAGACTTTGGACTTATTAAAATATTAATAAGCAGTAAAAATTTGTTTATATATAGAGTGAGATTTTTCATGAATAATTCTCATGAATGAAATATATTATTTAATTGCTTTTCTTTTTAAGTAATTCATTTTCTCTTCTACAATATCAGGACAGTTGTATCACCATAACATCTTTTGACTACATGCTCTCTATATGAATTTTAATTCAGAAATTGTTTGTGAGGCAGCGTTGTATTAATATTCTTTGGGCCTCTAAAGCCTTAGCAACTGCAGTTTATCAGTAACAGAAACAAACACTCTCAGCCACAGCTCATATAAACATTTACAGCTGGTAGGATGATTTCTGAGTTTATTGTCGGCTATCTAATTATCTATATGTATGTATGTATAAAGTGAGAGTGAACCACTAATGTAGAATATGTAACAGTGCAATGTGTCAGTTTAAAGTGTGCAGTATTTCAGGCAACATACCTGTTACTGTATAAAGAGCTGTAATGAGCAGCAGAATAATAACAGCCAGGTAAATGTTTAGTCCCAGAGCCTGGTTGATGAAAATGGCTCCTGCATACATGTCTGCCTGAGAGGTGAAAAAAAGGAAGAACAAAAAATGGAGGTGTGGTGCAAATGTGTGACATAACAGCCATTTCAAATCGACTATCAGACTATAACCAGTGTATAGTGAAGATCTGACGTAAACAAGGCTGGACAGACAGCAGCATATCAAAATGAATTTTATTTCAGTAATAAAGACCTTGTATTTTTTTAATTACAAATAGTCCATGTAGTCTGCATTCATAATAATTATAAATGATTTATCAAAATGCTGTTTAAAAATCACTTTCATTTGATTGTAGCATGTTGCACTGCTGAGGGTATGTCTGAGTATCCCAAGTATTGAATGTCAGCTACCTCTCAAAGTATTATGCAATTACCATGTGATACCAGTTCTTTTCTGTAAGGGTTGAGACAGATTTTGGACTCACAGAGATTTTAGTGAAAATGTAGAGAAATATGGAAAGCACGGAGAGGTAGATACGGATCCGTTGCCCACCAAAGCGTTTCTTCAGGTACTCTGGCATGGTCACGACCTGTAAATAAAGAGAATAAAGGGTCATAAAAATGATAATGCAAAGATGAAGTGGCTGACACATTCATGCTGTGTAAGTCAGCAATATTTGAAAAGTTTGTTCTTCAATGCCAGTTGAAGAGGATGAAATGTAAGAATACCCCAGCCTTTATGTAGATGGGCACAAAGAGCCATCCCAGAAAAAGCACAACAACAAGAGCCTGAGGAAACAAATGAAAAAGATACAATCGGTTTGATGTTTTCTAGACCTATTCTCATCAGTGTTGTTACTGTTACTGCTAACTAAATTTAAAGCTACTAAAAATATATTTTTTTACTTGAAACTGGAATGAAATACAATTTAAGATGACTAATGTAAACTTAAGAAACAGAAATGTTGCCTTTGGCAGCTGAAATAAAATACAGTAAGCTGTTGAAATGCTTAATGACTAAAATTAAAACTCAAAAATATAATATACTGTATAAATAAATAAATAAAGCTAAACAGAAATATTTTTTAAAAAATAAGAATGATTAAATACAAAATATTAATAATTATTATAATAGTATTTGAATAATAATAAATCAACACTGATAACACTGATTAATTGTCTGTAATAATACTTACAATGATTTAAAACCAAAATACTTACAGAAAATTATTTTTCGTTTTTAATGATCTAGTCAAAATAGTAGGCTAAAACATGAAATCTTGTCACATACCAAAATTATTAAATATCGTAAATGTATTTTTTATGCATTTTTAAACATACATTCCACTCAAATCCTCCAATAGCAATACCAGCAGCTGCTCCAGTTCCTGCTATCCCCACAAAATGCACACTTCCAATGTTACTTGCAAAGAGAGAGGCTCCAATCTGGGGGGGTGGGGTGGAATCACATGAACATATTTAGTTGTGTTAAAATTGAACCATTTTAGTGTAATTTATTTGTACTTCTTTGCAATTTATTAAAATACAATTTGATACTTCTTGAATTACAGTTAGAATACATTTTAAGCTTCACATTAATGTGCTTCAAGAACATTTTAAATAGCACATCAGTTCATAAGAAATGCATAACCAGTACACTACAAGAGCCACTGTTAGTTTTTCAGCATTCAAAATGGTATAAGTGCAAAAACCATCCAATAAAAATGACACACACTTTCACATCTACAAAATTTTTAATTTACTTTGGTTTGTACATTACAACAAATTCCTTGAGTACATTTAAAAAGTACAGAAACATATATAAACTTGACCAAATTAATCACAATAAATTAAAATAAAGATTAGTGAAATTATTTTACAGAACTACTTGTAGAATTTGTAGAATATTCTAGTTATACCTGTATTACGGGAAAGTACATTATGAATATTCCATCAGTGAATAAAAATGCATCACAATGCACATTTTTGAACAAAAAAAAGTAACTGAAGTTACTGAAAAAATAAATAAAGCAAGCACCGAAGTGCACAAAGTGCAAGTTTTTATTTTTACATCCACTGTGGTATTTGAAAACTTCTTCATCGCAGGGTCTGTGAAAGGAAAAATAATTAGTCAGTGTTTTTGAGCTTAAATGTGCATTGAATTTATCTGACTTTCTATTTGTTTACATTTCAAAGCGAGTGTCCATTTTTATCCTCTTGTCTGTCATCACTATACAGCACTCTGTTACACTGAACATAAGGTTAGAAGAGGCCCAACAACACTGCTTACAGTACACACAGTTCAAGCCCAAAGTCACAGATATTGTTTTTTGAGGTTTTTGTTTGTTTGATTGTTTTGGAGTTTTTTTTCACACTCCGTTAGATCAGATTTCAAAAACTCTAGAACAGAGTTGCTGAGTTAGCATGAGCCCAATAGCCACAGCCAGAATTAAACTTTGAGATTCATTGATATGAGATTAAAACATACTTACTACTCTCTTCTTTGCTCATCTCTGATCTGACTTCAGTTTGTCTTTTATTGCAACAGCAGCTGATCTGAAAACAATTTTAATTAATATTTCACAAAGATATATATATATATATATATATATATATATATATATATATATATGTATGTATATATATATATATATATATATATATATATATATATATATATATATATATATATACAGTATAAGAAAAATTACAGTACAATAAGTACCTGGTTGGTAATATAAACAAAACCTTCTCAGCCTGATGTCTTCTCTCATAAATCCCTTTTTACAGTTTAATCTTTGTACCTATAATTAGAAATATATATTGGAAAACAAAGTTGTTTGAATATTCTATTTAAAGCTGCAGTCTGTAAGTTTTGCCTCTTTGTTTTCAAATCTATGTTTGAAAACCTGCAATTGCAGTTATGTGCGCAATTATCTTTATTATGTGGGTTGTGCACCGGCATGGCTCCAGCACGGATTAATCTAATGTTTGATGTGTATGTGTGGCTTTCACTCACTTTGGATAAAAGCGTCTGCAAAATGGCTAAATATAAATGTCAGTCACCACACTGGTGTGGATACTGTACTTAGGAATCACAGATTCTAGTCTTGGAATATATGACCCAAATAAGAAGTTCTCACCGGATATTGTCATCAAAACAAGTAAGTAACAAGTCTGCCATGTTTGTTCTGACCATCTGAGGAAAAAAGAATTACAATAAATCGTGCTTCCAATGGTGATCAAATCTAACGATCGGTTAGCTCATAATATCACATCAAACTGTGCAAATTGTTGTTATACTTTGTTCTCAAATTGTTAATGCTAACAACATCAGCATTGCGTGACTATGTGTATATAGTGTATATTAATGTGTAGATTTCAATTTATGTACAGTCTAATCTCTAATTGTCATACTTTTCGAATTTCATATAAATTCTTTGACCCAAAAAGCAAATTATTCTTCCTTCGAACTGGTTCACTTTAAAATGCAAATCTTATGTAATCCCAGCTATCTGTAATCAGATGCACATTTAAAACTGGAATATAATTTAATTTAAGTTACATGTGTTTCATAAACACACAATTCTTTCTGGATTACAATCCGCCGTCAAAATGATAAATTTAATTATTCCAGCTGCTGTGAGAAAATGCTATAAACGATCCGCCACCTGCAGGATCGACACACACTCGATAAAGCCTATCTAGCCGGGTTAACATCTTTATGTTTACAGATGTGACGTAATGACGCGGCAGCATGCTCGAATTTCCTGCAAATTCCTATCCATACCACTCAAATCCATACCACTCAAAAAACATTATTATAAGCTAACCATTGTGAATCGGGCTAAAGTAAGGTGATAGTTTTGAACACTGGCTGGTTATGTACTTGCTTAAATTTTGATTTTGAAAAAAAGTTACGGACTGCAGTTTTAGTTTAATAGTTCACCCAAAAATAAAAATTCTAAATTCTGTCAAGTACTCACCTTCATGGTATTCAACTTTCATCAAGATATTTTAATGAAATCTGACAGATGTATGTCCCTCCGCTAAAAGTCACCAAAATGTTCATTGCAGACAAAAACATTGCAAGAGTAATCCATATGAATCAAGTGGTTTCTTCCAAGTCCTCTGAAGAGACACAAATGCTCTATAGAACTTAACAGATTTAGACTTTTATTCACATTAATTAACACACATACACACATTCAGAACTGGTAAACGGAAGCTCGGATGTGCTTGTTTGATGTGTGCAAGATTTGGTAACACGTGTTATGCAAGCACACCTGAGTTCCCACAAAAGCCAGTGAGGTTAGTTTGCATGCATCGTGTGGTAAGTTGAGCTTGTTTAAATAGGTAAATAAATAGAGATTTTAAGCATATCTTTGGAAAAATCATTTACGATGCACTTGAGATTATACTGTTGAAATGCTTTTGTATAGTTGGAGCTTATTTGTATAATAGTAGCTTATTATAATTAATGTGTTATGTATTTAAAAGGTAAGTAAATATGTATTTTATTTTAATTGTATTACAAAACTGTTTAATTTTCCAAAAATATTTTTAATTATAGTAATATAATGTACCAAATGCTGATATGGGTGGGATGTAATGCCAGAGTAAAGTCCCACCTTACACAACAGTGTTCAGATCATCTTTTTTTCCTGACAAAATCAATATAAAGCAATATTTCTATCTGCTGAATGTAAGCTTTTCCATATTCCAAGCTTGCCTGCTGCACTGGGGACATCACATGCATGTGCAAGTCGTGAAAACTATAAAAATAAATCTAGGAAATATTTGATATGATGAGGCAGAAATATGTTATTAGTAACATTCTAGAAGAATTTTGTGGAAGATACACAGTTACAACTTCTGTGGGGCATGAAGAAAAAGTAATGTAACTAGTAGTGTAACTGTTGCCAGAAAGTAATAACTAAAGTAACAATATTAAAAGGAGTAACTAATGAGTAATATATTACATTCTTTGAGTAACTAGCCCAACACTGTCTGGCAATCACCATAATGATAAGCTATAAAAAAACATTGCTTCTACACATCCTAAGGTGTAACTCAAACAATAATGACTGGAACAATAAACGTCATAATAACAACTGAAAACCTTCAAAATTTGATATAAGGTGATAACTATAGCATGGATCAAAGATTGACAGCTCCATAAAACTTGCATGAGCAAACCATATCAGTACTTTCAGCTGTAATGTATTGTGGGTCGCATCTCGTATCAGTGCATTATGGCCCCATAAAAAATTTCATTCACCCTATCATTATATCAAGGTTCTGAATTGGAGGGACAGTTAGGGTCATTATCATGCCATATCTGTGATAATGTGAAATCACTCAGCACAGATCACAAATCATATAATCAGCACAGATACAAATGCGTAGCACATAACCACAGAAATTCACCACATTTGGCATACTGATTGATTGAGAAGCTCCATGATCGAGCAATGTCATTTTGTCAATGTCCATCACATTTTGAGTACAAAACAAAATGTTTTTAAGGTTTAAAGCATAGTCATCCTCTATCTTGATCCCATTTACTTACCGGCCACCACACCATACTTCTGCCAGCCAGGAAAAAGCCTCCTACTGTGGCTCGATTGGTCCGTACCATTGCCTTTGGACAGAAAGAGCCATTCAATTCAGCCTATGTACAGTTCTAGATACATTAAATATTAGAAAAAATTGTATGTAACTTTATGTATGACATCATAGCTGCAGGATCAAACATATTTCATATAAACACATCACATTTGGTTGATGGATTGGTGGTCAATGGCTTTGTTTGTTGTTAGATTAAATATGTTTGAATTTTCTCAAGTGGTTTTAAAATTATATGGATTTCAGATGGGCAAATACAGGTAGAAAAATACGGTGTTATCAAAGAATCCCAGAAAAGTCAATACCCTTAATAAGACTAATTTGTAAATATTTTAGTAAAATAATTTCTAAAAATTGATAAATAATTAAAAAATATATTTTTAGTTTCAAACAGATTGAAGTATCATTAATAGTTAATTATATATGAAGAAATATAAAAAACATGATTGGAACAATTATTTTAAAAAAAATGCAAAATATGCATTATATTATATCTTATTATATCTGAAAAATCAGTTTTTCTAAAGGAATTTAGCTTTTTTTTTTTTTTTTTTGCAAAAATGCATTATTATATTATTATTATATTATATATTAACTCTGCAAAATCAGTCTTCATCATCATTCTGTCTTCAGACTTATCTTATACAGCCATTTATATGTACGTTACATTTATATGTTGATGCAAGGTTAACAATTCACAAGTCTGTCAATGGTAGAAAAATCTTTTATAGGTGGATAGAAGTTACTGACCACTTACCCATATTCCTACAGCCAGAACCACCAGAAAATATATAACAATCACTGAGATGTCTGCTGGATTGTTAATATGTATGGTGACGTTTTTTCTGTTCTCATTGCGAGTCCAAGAGAATCCAAAATATTCTTCACCCATTTTGCTGATGTTTGAAGGGCCAGTGGAACAACACACTGCATTCCTCTCTGACACAACGGTAAAGACAACTGGATGAGATGCTCACCTGCAGGTGTGTGACCGTATGTGCGTGTGTATGCATTCAATTATATATGTGCGTCTAGAGATGGGTGTGACCTTCTCAGAGTTAATTATGAAAGTAAGATTGTGACTTAGAGTTGTCAAAAACCTGAGATTGAGAATCATTAATGATTAACTTGTATAGCAGGTGTATAGCAAGTGTGAGACTGGGTTCGAGTAAGAGGACATTTCAGCAGCCACATCACTTGCATCTTAATTATTGGGTTTCACTGAGTCAACTAAAGGAATAGTTCACACAAAAATGAAAATTATCCCATGCTTTACTCATCCTCAAGCCATCCTAGGTGTATATGATTTTATATGACTTTCAGACGAATACAATTGGAGTTATATAAAAAAAATGTCCTGGCTCTTCCAAGCTTTATAATGACAATGAATGGTGGTTAAGATTTTGGAACAAAATAAAGTGCATCCATCCATCATAAAAAGTGCTCCACATGGCACTGGGGGGTTAATCAAGGCCTTCTGAATCGATGTGTTTGAGTAAGAAAAATATATATATTTAAAACTTTATAAAGCTTAAAAACTTTATCTCTCTAGCTTAACGCTAACGGTTGTACACACGTTCCAGCGGATGACGTAGGACGTAGGCAAACACGGTGATGAATGCAGAAGTGACAATCCCAGAAGCGCAGAGAAGAGAGCAAAACAAAGCAAAACCGAACTTTGTTAATAAAACATCATTTAGCAGAAGATAGAGATTATGGTTTATAAAGTTTTAAATATGGATATTTTTCTTACAAAAATGCATTGATTTGCTTCAGAAAGCCATTATTAACCCCTAAGCTGCATGGAACACTTTTTATGATGGATGGATGGACTTTATTACACTGCCATTATAAAGCTTTGAAGAGCCAGGATATTTTTTAATATAACTCCAATTGTATTCCTCTGAAAGAAGAAAGTCATGTAGACCTAGGATGGCTTGAGTGTCAATAAATCATGGGCAAATTTTCATTTTTGGCATTTTGACATTTAATTTTTTCAATTATTAATTTCATCACCAAAGATCTGGAAAATACAAAACTATATATTATTTGTGGATTTCAGTTCAGCTTTTAATATGATTAAGCCCCACCTTTTAATTCATAAATTAAAAACGTGAATGTGACTATTTTTTATCAGGTGGCATTTATCATTCTTAACTAATCGGACTCAACAGGTTAAAGTCAACCACACTTTATCAGAACTGAAAAGTATCAGCACAGGTGTTCAACAGGGATGTGTCAGTTCTCCTGTACTTTTCACATCGCATACTACTGAGTGTTTGAGTTGTAATCAAAACAATTTCATTGTGAAATTTTCAGATGATAAAGTACTTTGTATGAGAATTCTGATCCGTCAATATATTTTTCAGACGTGTTAAAGGTTTGTAGAGTGGTATGATTTAAATAAACTTATTTTAAATACAAAGTAGACAGAAGAGATGATTTCCGGAACCAGATTAGTAGGCAATCATACACCAATAATTATACACGAAGCATCAATTAAGCAAGTACGTTCCTATAAGTACCTTGGTATCTTTATTGATAATACACTTAGCCGGGGTAGCTGACTGTATTTTATGCATAGACTTATGTATATGTCAGCAAAACAGGAGACAACACAGGAACCCTCCACAGATGAAGTGTTTATTGATAAGGTGAGTCATAGTAATGCATAAAATGGAACTGATGAGCAATGGAGACTTAGCTGAGATAACTGGTGTGCTTTTGCAGGATTGATGAAAGTCCACAGAGGAGACTGCACAACGGACATACTACTAGAGGGCCGGCTGGCTTGCTGACGTCTCAAGTGTCGACTGGGTTGAGATTGACTGGAGTGCTGGCTCATCCTATAATGATAAAAATCCACCCAGTGGTTTTTTAAGATCCCTATTTTAAAATCCCCTTTCTCTCAGATCAGGGTGTTCTGAGATTCCTGTCAGAATGGCGTAGTTCTGCACAGGCCGCTCCCACGATAGTTGATTGACAAGACCATATTACCTTAGACCCGAGCTGAGAGCTGTCCGCCATTGTGTCGACTCCAGTGCAGGGGAAGACAAGATGTCTCCGATTAAGTGATTGAACTGTTTTGTTGTTGGATGTAATAATGAATATAACAGTCGTCATTTACTCCCGACATCTGAGCCGCTGAAGATGCAGAGGATTAACGTTGCTCTCATTTTTAAGGGAATGCGCCGATCCCAATCTGCCTAAATGTGTCTATGTTTGCGCAAATCATTTGTGATCCAGCTTCATCTACAGAAGAAGTGAGTATAAGGGTTTTTATGAATCTTTGCAAATTGCCTTTCCTAATATGTGCTAGTCAGCCAGTTTTGCGGCTGAAGTTTACAGTCTGCTCATCACCCCACGGAAGAGAGGGCGGGGTCAGCAGAGCTCATTAGCATTTAAAGCGACATGGACTAAAAAACAGCTTGCTGAAAACAGAGCTGATTTTGACAGGGTAAAAAAGGTGTTTTTTACACTACCATTGAGACTTTTTAACTAAAGTATGTTATAGACTTTTCATTAAGAGCCTAAAGAATCATATCAACTTGTGGAAAATGGGCATCCGATGACCCCTTTAAGGGCTCTAGTATGGGTTTATGGTCTGGGGGGCATTCTCGTACGGACTCAAGGACTAGAATTAAATTTAGGGTTATTTCAAAGGTGCGAGTGGTCTCCCATGCCAATTTAGAGGTTAGAGTGGGCTCCCATGTACATTTAGAAATCGTGACAGCCTTAATACTGATCTCTGGGGCTGGAGTGGACTCATTACTGAGCTGTAGTACTAGAGCAGACTCATTACTGACCTCTAGGACTGGAGTAGCTTGATTAGTGGACTCTAGGGCTGGAGTGGACTCATTACTGAACTCTAGGACTGGAGCGGACTCAGGGACTGGAGCTGACACTAGAATGGACTCAGGGGCTAGAACCAACACAGGAGCGGACTCAGGAACTGGAGCCGACACTAGAATGGACTCAGGGGCTGAAACCAACACTGGCATGGACTCAGGGGCTGGAGTGGAGTCCTGGGCAGACTCATGAATCTGAACAAACTCTGGAGTGGATTCTGAATTGGTTTGGACTTTAGTGGACTCTTGGAATAAAGTGGATTCTGGATAAGACTCTTAACCCTTGTGCGTCAATTAAAAAAAGTTGCACATAGGTTCTTAGAAGACAAAAATGTCCATGTCCAAAAACTGTCATAAAAATTTGAAGCTTGGGAGTACTGACTTAAGTTTGGTCTCATTTTAAAGAAGACCCTTGGCAGATTATTGTTGAAGTTAAAAAAGATAAAAAAGTTTTAAAAGTTAAAAAGGTTTAAGTTTATGAAAATGATTTATGAGCAATTTTTTATATCAAATATTTTGTAAAACGTTGAACACAAAAATTGCTAGAAAATCAAAGCCATAAATCTAAACAAGTTGTGTTCCAAATTTGAGGATGATATCTCAAAAAATTTACTTTTAGTAAGATGTTGTTTGGGTGCAGTACCAAACTTTTCCCATTAGACTCCAGCAAAGCTCTGCTGGGATACACAGTGGTGGGATTTGTGATTTGCAGTACAGTATAATTTCTCTCTCTCAAACATCACAGGTGCACACACACAAACACACACTTTTTTTTTTTAGAACACATACAAACCACACTCTGACTTCCATACCAACACACCCACACAATTATAGCTGCATAATTTATCCAATTGGCTCTATAATACAGCAAAAGCAAAAAACAGGAAAAATTTTAAATAAAAAGCTTTATAGGGCAAACCTGATTAAAATGGCACCATCTGGTAATTTTTTTTTTTTTTTTAATTTTTAATTTTTTAATTTTGAAGCCTTGCCAACAGACTGAAAGCCTATTAACAAATTGTTTTTAATGGGTTTCAATGAGGACATTTTTGTCCTTAAGGTCCTGAGAGGAACTATTTTTTGTACATAGTGTAAAATAGATTTATTAAAGGAAATGTGGGTGAAATATTACAATTCCAATAAAAATACACACCTGTGCCAAAATTTATGCAGTTGGCGTTAACACAAGCAAAATGATAAAAAAAAAAAAAAACTGAAAAGGACAAAAATGTCCATAAGGTCGCACAAGGGTTAAGTGAAATCATGAACTGGATTGGATTCAGGGACTGGTGTGAGGAGTGATGGTGAAAAACTTAGGGGAATTTCCGAGGTAGGTGGTGGGTCGGTGGAAAAGACTGGAGTGGCTTTTGAAACGGACTTAGGAACATGTAGGGTAAGATCTAAGGTGGACACTGGAGTGGTGGTGGTTGGTTCCAATGAGAATCGTCTCTTCCACCTCACCCTCTTCTTTTGGGCTACTGTAGAATGGCAAACTGCTAACTGCGGCTATTGCAGACTCTGGACAGGACTGAGTATCCTGGACAGGCTCTAGAATGGGTTCTAGACCCGAGAACAGGTGAGAGATGAGACATTTCTGGTGAGGAGAATGGTGGAATCTGGATGGGCTGATATAAGGGAACTTGTGAGGTTGACTCCGTAGTCTTATGTTTGCAACATTGATGGTCCAACAGAATAGGTGGAACCCCACTGGAGCACAACGAGGTGCAAAATTCCTCAAGGGTCTCTCATCCATTGATCCCTGGTAACAGCTGGCGGACATCATCATCTAATCCATCTTCGAAGCTGCGGATAAGGATATGATCATTCCACGTCATCAGGTAGCAGTACTCTAAGAATTCCTCCACCTATTCCTCTATTCCTCTATCAACAGGCAGATGAAAGTAGACAAATGTAGACAGCCAGGTAAGTTGTAACAATGGTAACAACAATGAGATCAGACAAGGGATAAGTGGAGAGTGACTGCTTTTATGCTACACTTGATGAGGAGATCATCTATGGCAGGTTTGGTAATGGCTGACTGTGTGCAGGTGGTAACTAGAAGGGATGCTGGAAAATGTTGGTCAGAGAATTATGTGCTTATTTTATCGGTCCATCATAGAGAGCTTAATTAGATATGGCATCACGTAACCTTACTGTTCAAGCAAAAACTAAGCTTGGGTGCCTGGTTAAAATTGCAATGAAGATTGCAGGGAAAGGGGAATATGAGGCCCTTCAGTCACTGTATGAACAGCCAGTTCTCAGGGAAGCACATAAAATCTTAGCTGACCCACTGCATATACTGAACACAGAGTATGAACTGTTACCCTCTGGAAGATGGTACAGACTGCCAATGTGCAGGTACAGTATAATCGTTTTAAAAACTATTAAACAATGAGTACATTTTTTAAGGTCAGGGATTATGTTTTTAATGTATCTGTTCTTCTTTGCATTTGCTAATTATGATCCAATATTTTTGTCAATGTAAATGCACCTTGAGTCCAAAACAAATTTCCCTCTGGGGATAATAATGTGCATTTAATTTCCTTTAATTTCACTTCAGATTCATCTGTGCTGATGCGCAACCCCCCATAAAGAAGATAATTCCACAAAAAACTGCAATTGCAGGTTTCAAACAGAGATGGCAACAGAGAGGCAAAACTTACAGACTGCAGCTTTCTGTTGGTGAACAAGGCAAATTTGCATGAAAAATTTGAACCTGATGCAAAATCTGCATTGGAAAATCTTTCGCCCCTACATGAAATTACAAATCGTGCAGATTCCAATGGAAATGACCGGATTTCTGACCAATGGTAAATATGACCAAACCATAACTGGCTAATTGCACCACATTAATAATGTCCCAAGACCTTCACTAGCAACTACTGCCTCTACAGCTTACAAACAAACAATAAATAAATAAATAATTGTAAAAGATACTATGATAAGATATTTTTTTACAATTGCAATTCTTTTTGCAAATATACAAGGGGTGTAACGGTACTCTGTAAAAAAAAAAAAATCTAACCGTACCGTTCGTTCACCACCCACAGTTCAACTTAAATCTGACAATGCATCTGTAACATGGTTTGTTCAAAATAACAACATGTAAAACAGTTAGGCTAATGTATGTTTCTGTCTATTGATATGCATTCTAGCTTCCCAATACATTACAACAACAGCGATGAACAAAAAACTTTGACAAACCAGTCACTTTTTGTTCAATGTGAGTGCCGTATGCTGGATTATGACCATTCATTTATGTCATCATCACCCAGGTGTTGATAGCGTGTGTGTGCAGGTAGTAATTGGTAATTAGATTATTGTAATTAGATTATTTGTTATTATTGTCTTTATTTTTATTTGACAGTATAGTCATTTTTTTCCCTAAACATAGCACATACCGAACTGTACTGAAACTGTCTCTAAAACCATGAGACAAACCGAATCGTGAGTAATATGACCCATTACACCCCTAAAATAAACAGCTAATTTTGACTGTCCATCAGTGGAGTAATTTAATTACAGCATATGCTATAAGTGTTAGCAGGAGCTAACAAGATCATCAGCCAAATCCTGGCCCCTTAAATGCTGGAAAAGTTAGCTTTTTTCAACATTTTGCCACATGACAAGTGTAACATTTACAAATCCTTTGCCTTTATCCTCTACATGATCTACATATATCGGAATCAGTGGATTTGTAGCACTTTTAGCCACAGTGTAAACATGATTTTGACTGCAGGATAGGCTTAAATGTTTACTGAAAGATTTACTAATGACTGAAACAGAGCAATACAATTGAGATTTTTGAAACGTCATTATTGATTACATCACCTGCCTGAATTTTTGCCATTATCTTTTAGTTTAGGTGATAAATGCATACTTCTTTAGAGACCTGCTACAACACACTGTGGCTGAAGGATCAATCATTAACCAATTATGACTTGAACATTTTCAGGTTCAGATAGTAGATGCATGCATGTCTTGTTGGTTATATCATGATACCTCTTGTTTAGCAGCCAAACCTCAATGTCTATGAAATCTAACAGGGAAATTGCCCTATTTTCATAGTCTACTCTCTTTTAGTCCAGACATATTTTTAAAGGTGCACAGATTTAAGTTAAAACAAAAAAACAAAAAAAACAAAAACAGATCATATAGTACAAGGTCTGGTTTACAGCTTTGGTTTTATCACCTCCTCAACAATCCCTCTGAAATGACCCTAAAGTTACCTCAAGTCATATCTCATCACGGCCATGAACGTTTATCTTTAAGATGTAAGGTCTTATAGTCATAAACACTTGACCTTCTGCATGGACTTCATTTTATACACTTAACTATACTATTATAAATCAATCATACAATGTAACTCCTGCATATCACTATGGTTAAAGGCATCTGTGCCAGAACATTTACATAAACAAAAAAGCAAGATTACACTGACCAAAGAGCTGGTGACTATGGGTTTTCAGAAACTGAGCCAAGATATTATTAATCAGAAGTGACTTTTGTGTTCTTAATGCACATCTTGGTCTTATTGTGCACAATTTATCAGTGCACAATATTGAGAAAAAAGATTAATAGCAATCTTCCATCAACAAGCTGTGTCCTGAAACAACTTTTCTACGCAGATGATGTCACCTAGGCCGCACAAGCTAATGAATAATGAATGTGTTGGTTTCATGTAGTTCTGAAAAACTTTTATACCGTTTTATGTCATGTGGTGTAACCATCAAGTAAAGTACCAATCTTTCGTTACATCTCGAATACATGTGAGTGGACACATCTTAATCATTTTTATTTTAATTAAATATATTTTTCAATATAAAATATCATTAAGTATTAATTCATTACATTTTGAGGAGGCACATCACATGACATTTTACATCCTGAACTAACCTTGCAAGGTCCACTTATCTATTTTAACAGACTTGACACACATGAGGGTCTATAGGGGTTTATTATGTAATTTACTGTTTTGTTTTTTTTATGCTTGTTGGTCAGACCACATGACAAAAGTTTTTCAAACAAATAAGAAGTTTTGTTAAAATATAATTTCTAGTCCAAGAAATAGTAATAAAAGATGTCAAACTATATATGGGCTTTCTCATCGTTTTTTTTTTTTTTTTTAAATTAATTAATTTATTATATCAGGACAGTTGTACCACCCTGACATCTTTTAGTTTATGTAAGTTCGAACAAATTTGCCACCACTTTGCCAAAAGTACAAATGGCTACAAACTGTGCATGTGTTTGTGTTGTGAAGACAGATTCATGCTGACTACAAGCAAGAAAACCATTATTTATAATCCGTGTGTGAAATTGTTTGAAATAGTGTAAAGTATAATTTAATAATAAATTTGTGAGACCACAATAAAGTTCCAGAAATAGACTGCATTTTGAGAGTTCCCATGGTAAGCAATGTCTTTAATGTCATTCTTACATAACCTTGCATATGTAATCCTAATCAAAAGACTTTTGATCACTGCGTCTCATAACAGAGTGCCGCCCACATTTTGATGACAGCATACTGTTGTGAGATCAGCAGATATACACAATTCACAGGGCTAGCAAGGTGTACAAGGTGAGCTTGGGGGAACGACAGACAAACACGTCTAAGCAGTGATGGAGTGAAGATCAAAGACAAGTGAAGAAGAACAACGTAATAAGGTGTAACATTAGCACTATACTGTGCCACGCACTCAAGATCTCATCCTGTAATAAGTGTTACAGAGTTTCTATGAAGATCGAGTCCTTACAAGTACACACTAAATAAATGTCACGTTGAGACCAGCAGGCTATCAGCGAATCATTGCGGGGAGAAAGGAGAGAATCGTATACAGAAAAAGAGGCCAAGGACAGGAAGAGAGGAAGAGGCTGGAAAACAGAGAAAACAAGTGGATAAATACCCTCTTTTTCACTAAAATGTTTTTTAAGAGTACACTTAAACATCCAAAGTAATTCAAATCATTGTATTTATGCTGTCAAATTTACTGTATATTTACTTGCATATATGATATTCGGAAATAATTTAATTTTATTAAAGTTTATTTTTACTTATGAATTTTTTGAATTGCAATGCATTTTAACATCCAAAGTACATCACAGATGATGTATAAGTAATAAAATGACAACACGTGTCAACTGAATGCTTTATAAAGGGGCGTTGTTTGGTTTTACATTCGCGTTAGTATTGAAAACTTGGACAAGTGACATTATCCAGGTTCAAAACGAGCAGGTTTTAGACGCCAACAGCACTTTTCCATCCCAGAACCGCCTTTTCTGTAGTGGAACGGTTCCAGTTTGGGTACCGGCATCCTGTTGGTGGAAAAGGGGTAAAAAGAGGTGAGAGAGTAATCAAGGATCTGAAGTGCTGCCCTGAGGAACCAAAGAAGAGCATTGAGGTGTCACAAAGAGACAGGAAAGATGGAATGGAGCAGAGAGAGGGAGAATGAAGGAGCAGACAGAGAGAAATAAGATCAAAGATTCAAAGAAGACAGTGTAGAAGGGACAGACAGGTGCTACTACAGCTAGAAGTGGCTGATCTCTCAGTTATTGGCATCTCCTCCTTCACTGTCCTGCTGGTCGCTGGTCCACAGGGTGAGGTTGTCCCGCAGGAGCTGCATGATGAGCGTGGAGTCCTTATAGGAGTCCTCGTTCAGATTGTCCAGGTGGCCGATGGCGTCATCAAAGGCTTCCTTGGCAAGCTGGCAGGCCTGCTCGGGCGCGTTTTGGATCTCGTAGTAGAAGACGGAAAAGTTGAGCGCCAGGCCCAGGCGGATGGGATGGGTGGCCGGCATGCTCTTGCTAATATCGAAAGCCTCTTTGTAGGCGCCTTCGGACGATTCGACGGCAGAGGCCCTCTTTTCACCGGTGGCCACCTCGGCCAGATATCGGAAGTAGTCGCCCTTCATCTTCAGGTAGAAGACCTTGCTCTCCACCTGGGTTTCGTCACAGTTCTTGACTAGGTACTGGTCCAGCAAGGTGAGAACGTCTTGGCACACCGACTCCAGCTCCTTCTCAATGGTCTCTCGGTAGACACGCACCAGTTCCAGCTTCTTCTCGTTGCCATCCGCCGCCGTCTTCTGCTCTATGCTAGAAACGACACGCCAAGATGACCGCCGGGCCCCAACAACGTTCTTATAAGCCACTGAGAGCAGGTTGCGGTCTTCGTTGGACAACGGCTCGTTCAGC
This sequence comes from Spinibarbus caldwelli, assembly GCA_039654775.1. Classification (NCBI taxonomy): domain Eukaryota; kingdom Metazoa; phylum Chordata; class Actinopteri; order Cypriniformes; family Cyprinidae; genus Spinibarbus; species Spinibarbus caldwelli. Next base: position 12,134,481 of record CM077226.1, on the reverse strand, counting down.
TCTGTGACCTGATGGTGCAAAAGTCCAGATGTTGGGTCAGTAAATGCAATTACAATGCTTTATGTTCGCATATATTTGTTTGAAATTCGAACATCATGGTGCTGTACAATGGTGTACAACAAAATCTATCAAGACTCTTGGTCAAAGAATAATGCAAATTAATAATTCAAATTTTTTGTAAATATTGCGTAAAAAGTTTAATTTTAGAGCACTGTCAGCTCATTTACTTTATTTTAATTGGAAAAGCCTATAAGAACTGTTTTCGTCATGGAATATAAAATGTTTGTTTGAACTGGAAAATCGCTGATGTTATTTGCAGCCAAAATAGGTAGATTTAGACTGATAAATGAAAAAGTTTAATAATCTTTATTACATATATAACCACTGATATATTGTGCATTTCTAATGCAATGTCAATGAGAAACTTAAGTTATGATTATATCAAATCACATCTTGTCATTTATGATTAGTGTGATTGTCACAAATAATTGTGAGGGGTTTGACCCTCAAACTGCAATATTTAGTCAATTAAATATTTTTTATGCCATGACTACCATGGCATTTGAGACTTCATTGACTTTTCGAGATCTGAAAGCCACCATTTTAAAATTCCTTGATATTTCCAGGTTTTCCATTATCGTAGGAACCCTTCACTGAAAATATCAATGTCAAACAGTCAACGTGGCACAGTAATGACAATATCTAATGTGATTAGGTGATTAGGGTGATGTTGCTTAAATTAATTAAAAAAAAAGGATAAAAAATACTGTAGAAATCAGTTGTGTCCTATTTGACCCACGCTGACTGACAGACAGACTGACTGACTTTCATCCTTTGTGCTCGGATGTCAAACCAGACAGCTGATGCAGCACTGCTGGGTCACATATTGAGCTTTATTTCAAATGATTACAATTAAACACGAGCTGATGAGAAATTTCAAGTTTTATTTGATTACATAACAGCGTTCATAATTTAAAACGCAGCTCTATTGTTGTTTTTTAATCTATTTTCTTAAAGACACGGATGCACAATGGATGTGGATGAGGGTGTCATAGCGCCGCCCATGTTCATCCACTGTAACGATTGATATGCACGATACTGAACCGAAACCTACAATTTATTAGATTCTTGTTTCGACATCCGTCCTGTTTTGCCCGTTGATTACCTATTATAATATCTCCTAATGTTTAAATGCATATTTATCGTTTTCCAACGTTTAAAGGAAATATTTATTGAAAAATGTAAAACATTTCATTATTTCCCTAACCGTCATGTCACTTTACAACCGCATGACTTTTTTTTCTTTACAGATAACAAAACGAAAGGTTGGGCAAAATATTAGTGACTGACAGCATCCATTCACTTTCACTGCATCTGTTTTCCATACAATGAAAGTGAATGGAGACTGAGCCTGTCATTCTGCCTAACATCTCCCTTTGTGTTTCAGGGAAGAAAGTGCCTAATCTTTACTGGTTTGCAGCGACATGAAGGTGAATAATTATAAATAGGATTCCCATTTTAGGTGGAATGTCCCTTTAACTGCATATATATATATATATATATATATATATATATATATATATATATATATATATATATATATATATATATATATAAAACAATGAGGTCCTTCTCATGACAAAGGCGAAGGCTTATTCAATTGCATAAACTAGAAATGCACCTTCATTTGAACATTACTTAATCCAACAGTAAAAAAAAAATAAAATAAATAAATAAATAAATAAATACATCTGTCTTACATCGCAATCGTCTCATTAAAGACTAATTATGCACGAATGCATGTAACGTTATATTAATGATAATGACCCACCAGCTTCATCGCGGAGGCCATATCATCGTAGCGCTCCGCCTGCTCCGCCAGACGGGCTCTTTGGATCAGTTGTTCCCTATCAGCCATCCTCTCTGGTCAAAGGCTGTCGGTTCTCACCGGGTTCGGTCGTTTCTCAGCAGAACACACTCGGTTGTGAGAGAGAGCGCGCGCTCCGGACGGCACACAGTGCGCGAGCAGAATCTGGAGCAGCCGCGCACGTGAGGGTGGAACGCCGAGCCAAAGGTTGAAGGTGCAGGTTTGTATTTTTCCGTGTCTGTATATTTTTGTAACGCTTTCTTTCCCCTCCCAGCCCTCTATATCATCTAAGTTTTGCCCGAATCGTTTTTTTTTGTTGTTGGTCTTTCAGGGTGCTGCTGCTGCTGCAAGCGTCCCGTCAATCCCAGCGAACAGGGTGGAGGGGGGGATGGAGGAGGGTGCGCGCACTCGCTCTATTTCACGATGACGTCATTTTCTAAAAATAGCCGCATGCCCTGCAGCCGCGCACCTGCGCAGTGAGGTTTGCTGCATTGTTCAATGCAGCGGCACATAAGCAACTCTTCCGCATTCAAATGAAGCATGCTTCTGTCTGTCCAAAGACTTCAGCGTAATGGGATGCGCGAAAATTCCTCCTTAACAATGTCTGTACAGACAAAATGCGTGGACTGGACTCTTTTCGGTGCGAACTAAGGTCTAGTTTTTATTCCTGGGACTGGCTGATGTTCCTGCAGTGCTACTGCTGAAGACATGCAGTTACTGCATTATAACAATGGGGCTTAATTGGCTCAACCTGACCTTGGGGATAATGTAAATAAAGTTGTATCAAAAAGATCTTTCATTTTGTTGAAGAATTCATTTTATATCCCTAACTACTGATTTGTCTTTGATAACCAAAATGCAAAGGTGCAAGACCATGAATAACTATAAACATAACCTTAACTCCTGATCAACAGCTCTTCTATTAATTCTCATGATATTTAAAACATTTTATCTGCATATAAACAGGCTAATGCCTATGTATATCCATGGGACCAAGCAATAAAAAATGTAATGATTTAAAAAAAAAAAAAAAAAAACCTGCTAAACTGTTTTGTAATGTTTTTAAATTGAGGCTTAGCAATAATGAACAGATTGATCCGATTATGTACAATTTCCTGAAGACCTACCATTTACTCAAACCCAGTCAAAACTGTGATGGCTTCAGGACATATCAGACACATGCGCAGACACTCTGAAAACATATGACTCATCCATTTGAGTGTTTGATGATGAGGCTGTTTGCTTTATTTCTCTCTGATTAGATGATAGCACCAGCACATTAGCTCTTAGAACAGGCAAACAGTCTCTGTTCTCTGACACAGTATTACTTTTCCTCCACTCTTTTCTCAAGGGGCACTGGCATTCATTTTCTCCACACAACTTTCCCAGAAGGTCACCAGTCGATTATCCTTGTTGGCACAAAAGTCTGTGAAATCTCGAAGCAGGCGGTCGGCCAGTTTCTCGTCCCCCAGCACGCCAGTCCTCCAGGCTTTGGTCAGCATGGTGTTGTAGGCCCAATTGTAGCCCACTCGCTCCTCAGAACCAAACAGGCTCTGACTGGCAGAGGTAGCGGAGTTACGGCGCCGCCGCTGTCCACTGGAGTATTTCCTTTTTGAGTAAGGCAGCTGAAGAAAAACTGTACCTGGATAAAGAGATTAACATTACCGAGTGACAGCGATAACGATAGAGCAAGACGAAAATATGGACAGAAGAAGTAAAAAAGTAGTGCTAGTATAGTTTATATAATTCATAAAAGCATGTACCTGTTACATGGATGTATTGAGGTTTGTTCTCTGATGGAAAGTTAAAAGCTGATGCTGAGACTTTGTCTTGAACAAAGCCAAATCTTCAAATAAAAAAGGGAGTTGTTTTCATGAGGAAAAACACAGGACCATTACACCTTGATAAATAGATTTAACTAGAAATAAACTAGATGCACTCAATGAGAAACAATTATTCTACGCTCTCTTTACCTGGAGAGTATGGCCTCCTGAAACAACTGCATTCTGTCCCAGTATGTCTCTGGCTCAAACCCTAAATGAGTACAGCAGTGCCGTAATGGAGGATATCATACTTTTACTTAACATAAAATGACAAAGGCGATTCTAAGATATTGAGACAAATTCTATGAAAGAACCCATCCAAGATGGTGGATGAAGGAAAGAAATGTTGGTCATAAATATATTCAAAAGTCATTAAATACCAAAACAGACTATTTACCTAATATTTTTTGCATTGAGTATCTGGGATATCACAGTGTAAGCTTAGCAACGTGCAAACACCAAACAGAGACAATGTATTCACAAATATTTATGGACTTCTACAACCATCACACCATTCAATCTGTTACTTTTTCTGTCCTCACCCTCAAACAGGTTATCACAGCCCTCCTTTAGCAGGCACTGGATATTTAGGGGGATAAACAATTGAGCACGGAGAGGGTCACCATATAGGTATGATGACAAAGCAAAGGGCACCTCCAACACAGGTACAAGCAGGAATCCACAAGATGCTGCCTTTCTGTGCCAGCCTTGCACCTGAAAAAGAAGAGTCCAGTGCTTTAGGACTGTCTCAACCTTAGATGTTATGTTTGCGCCCTTATTTGATAGTAGTTTACATGCATCTGGTTGACTATGCTTGATAGTCCTCAATAGTATAAACACCTTGTCACCTCATTAAGGATTTTTAAAACTCTGCTCATCTTATGCTTACCATTTCAAAGAGTACGGCTGCAGTAACAGCCATCCAGTGCAGCTTGATTTCAAAGGCAGCGCTGAGGGAGAAGTTGCCATGGTAATAGCAACTGCACCATTCAGTCCGATCGCTGCGATTGTTCACATCAACATCCAAGGTGACTGTTTTCTGCTCTGGAACTGTGGCAGCTGAGGGGGGAGGGGCAAAAACAGAACGAGAAAGACAGAGAGAGTAGAAATTGCCAAAAGGATGAAATGACAGAGGTCAGGCATAGAGTTATTAAAACCATTAATGGGTCAATGGAGTGTAATTGCGATGAAAGAGTTTATATCAATTAGTGCTCGTGACATCTGTAACAAAAATTGAGAATGAACTAACGATTCCGAGATCTGGGGCGATTTTCCATCATGCAGTGTATTAAAGGCAAGTAAAGCAGGGCGCACACTGTGCAATTTTTTAAAAGTCCTTTAGGATTGTACTTGTCAGACTGTACGAACATTATGATCATGTCACACTGTGGGATCTCAGTTGTTATTAATGTCAGACTGTACGACAGACAAGACGTGTTAAAAACGGGTGCGTGCAAGAAAACTTGTCCGTATCTTTACATTATCAACCCACACACGTTAAATAACAGCGATAGAAGAAATCTCTAGCATTAATTCTGATCAAATCAATTCTGAATCAAAACAGTTTGATGTTCGTCGTAGGAGAAGTCACACTGCAGGACTGTGCGCCAAATCTTCTGACACCAACAAATCTTCAGACTTCTGAATTTCGTCGGAGGTAAAATTTGATCGCAACAGCCATTAATCGGTGAACATGTCAAACTAACGATCAAAGACTACAGATTTTAGCCTAGGATTATAGGAATCTTTTAGGATTTTCAAAATTTGTCTCAGACTGCCAAATCGTGGCTAAAATCGCACAGTGTGAGCCGGGTTTAAGATGTATGAAGCTTCTATGGCAGGAGAGCACTGAAAGCTGAGTGCACTGGCGCAGTAAGCAAAGTCAGAAAGGCAATGGGTTGGCAGAAAAGCTTTGTTCAGGTTTTGAACAATGCAGGAACATCACTCATCCAGAGGGGACAGGACAGATGGAGGAGAGCAGGAAGAACCCATACCACAGCACTACTGTACCACAGCCACTACTTTACCACAGCATGCACTATTGGTGTACAAGACATCAAGGCCCATCCAACACAGCGGTTTGATTGGTGTATTGGGGCACCAGTCCATGCTCTGATTGGAACAGCTTGCAAAGCAATTTGTGCCCTGATTGAACAGAATACATGTAACCATGCTATTTGGAGAGTGCATGTACTGTGACACCGATTGATAGCTAATTGAAATTGTTATAATTGCAGAATTACAAAAACTGTCTGCATCAATCAGTCAGAAAGGGAATCAAGGTGTCTTTAACATGATTTGGGCATTGCGGGAATGAACAGGATGAGCTAAAGGTGTACTACTTTTCTACTAAAGCATGCAGTGCCAGAATGGAGAAGAGTCACACAAAGTCAGATGATTAGATTTGCATAAGTGCAATTTCTTGATGGAAGTGGCTGAATCAAAAGCAGTGTTTCCTGAGAAGAATAAGTTGCAACGTCAGTCTTTATATGTTAGTTGAGTTACAGAAGTTTCCAATTGCGCATTGATGTTGGGTTGACTAGTAGATGGCATAGATGGTATCTGAATGCTTTAGTAATATGAGAAGAAATTATTTGACTTTGTGTGACTCATTCACCCAACTAGCCTTCCAGAACTTTAGGGGGAGGGAGTATGGCATACTGCCCGAGGTGCGGAGCATGGCTGCTCTGGGATCAGAGCCGGCTGTGTGTACCTAGCAGTGCGGCAGCTTGGCTGCGTCCTCCAAAGCTGCGGCTGAAGGAGCTATGCCTACTTGCATACGAGGCTGGCCGGCTGGGCAACCAGGGCAGGAGGAAGGCAGGTAAGTCACAGGGCCGACGTTCCTCCATAACAAAGGCCACCTCAAACCACTTCCTCTGGAACAGGGCGAAGTCCTCCAAAGCTCCAGCAGACCATACATTGGCTCCCGCTGGGGGTAGCTGAGTCGTAGGGGCTGCAGGGAATAGAGGTCTGTTTTCATGAAAGGTAGGCATACCAAGACACAGTCGTGATAACAATGGAATTGCAGATCCTGATGTTCACAGGATCCGGAAACTGAATATAAATATCAGTTAAAATCACTGGAAGTTGTAGTATCACTGTACTGTTGGTTTCTAGTAGGCGTTGGTTTCCTATTCTGCTGCGGCATCCAACTGTATGAGGTGGGAGATCATTTGTGTACTCCAGATATTGCAACTTCTCACTGAAAATGAATGAAGTCCAGTTGCTTTGCAAATCACTGGCTGTGAATCTCCCTTGATACAGTTAGATACAGTAGGAACAGCTAGCAGCAACCTAGCAACCTGCAGAAACTTGGCAACCCTTAGCCAAGTAATCGTGGCAATCAAGTCAATTCTTACCCTTCTCATTGTCTTTGTCGACAATCCGGTAGAGGTAGAACCCATAGACAAAATTTCGCATGGCATCACCGGAGGCATGCGTAATTAGACCTTCATCCAGCATTTTCTACAGGAGCATCATCGAGATGGTCAAGTTTTAAATACAAACACAGACTACTATGACTTTTGCAATGTTCTCAATTTTACCTGCATGATTTCTACTGCAATGCCCTGTGTGGCAACATTCTCCACAGTGCTGACCAGCCAATGTACAACCTCAGCACTGACAAAGCAATTGGGAGGCAGGCCCCTCTGCTCTGGCAAAAGCTGCACTCCAGTGCTGCAAGCACAGGAAATCAATTTATATCACATATGGGTGACATAATAGAAAACTAATAAATAATTAAGGATTCAAAGACTCTCACGTGGGATGCTTAATGGCTTCCAGGATCTCCATTAGTGTGGAAGATGAGGAAAGACTCAAACCACTGGATCCAGACTGCCCGCTGTAATGCGACATGAAAGTGGAATGTTCTGATTTGAATATAGATGAAGCCATGTTCTGACAGTCGGAATGAGATAAGGCATTCTTCTTACCCAGTCTCTGCACCAGTGCTTGGGGTTGGGTCTCCTGTGGCTTGGGATGTAGCTGATGTTTTCTCTCCTGGTTGGTTGCCTCCTTTGTCCAACAACCCACCCTCTATGTGATTTGCTGAAACCTGTTCAGCTGGCAGCTGAGGAACCCAGTGGGAATGTGTCAAGATATCTTCATGCAAACAAGTTTAAAAACAGCACTGCACAGGACTGACAAAGGGTGCAAAATGCTGAGATATCTTCATGCTATCCGGTGACTAGCAGGAATGCATCTTACATATAACATATCCAGTACTTGTCTACACAAATTTTCTACCAATTTCTTTGATGTAACCTCACTTCCTAAACCACTTTGACATTATTTAACTGATTTACCACTTTATTGCATGCTTGTCTATTACTGTGGTATCATAAGGTTGGTATCATGTAGTAAAAAAAGCAAAATGTGAAGACTCGCTTTACTTGTTGGTCAGATGGCCTCTTCCCATCTGCTCCTGGCCAGAATTAACTGCAATGTGGAACAGTTACTGTATGCCGCTAGACAAAAATCTGGCTACGTGAGATTAGCAGTACTCTAAATGAGCTCAGAATGTGAAGTGAGATTAAATGAAAAGTGCACATGCATTCTTCCATTGGACAACAGGAGTGGTGCAGTCTAACACTACAGCAGAACTCTTAGTGGTTAAGATGTTAAATGAAATGAATCTAATGTGGCTTTTACATTTTATGTTATATTGAGTATGGGTACACAGACAAACAGGAATGACTCTTCATTATCACTCTGTCTACAAAAACACCAGATAGAAACAACAACCTTCACATTTTAATGCCAGTGAGAGGTTGGACAAGTACACAGGCATGCACACATGGTTTATACGCACATACGCGCATTGAGAGAGACAGATGCCTTTCACAGAGCAGAGAGAGGGCAGTGACTGACCTGAGAGTGACAGATGTAGGAGGAACGTGGACTACGAATAAAGTCCAAAATGAAGGCAGCATCCTGTCAGCATTTTAGGAGGAAAACACCAGAAAGAGAGAAAATAACCCCCAGAGATCAGAGCAAGAACAAGTCAGTAATGGAAGAGGAAGAGGCAAAGGTCAAAAGAGGCAAGGAAGGAGCACGAAAACATAAACCCACTGCAAATAATATCCATGATTCAATATTGAGACAACATGAAGACATAAATAACTAAATGAAAAGCAGGGCTGTTAACTGATTAAAAATGTTGGATTGTATTAATGACACTTTATGCAACTAATCACATATTAATCCCCCAATATAACATTATTGTGGCATTTTATAATAGCTGCAATTAATACTAACTTTTAATTCTGTTTCAAACACTGTGATCGGTCTTTAAACCAAGCAGACAAAGGTGAAATTTACACAAAAAAGCCAGCAAGCAAAACACATTGTACAAATATAATTGCTCTCTTTCTCACTCAAAAAGCACAAAGAGGCACACAGGAAGCCAGGAACTACACAACAGCACAGAGCGTTCAGCGGTCTGCCTCAGGCTCTTACCTTACGGGGGCTATCGACATAGGTGGTTGTTAGGGCAACGCTGGCAGCTTCACTGAACGGTCCACATGATTTCCCACCATGCTGAGCAGCAAGCTGCTGCTCTTCTAAACACCTGCAGATCAAAGACATCTCACCTCATCTCATCTCATTAGAAAAAAGCCTGGAATCTCTGGCATTTTACAAAAACCTTACCATATGCGGCACTAGATAAAAGTCTCAAAACATCTCATTGTTTCTGGCACGCACAAACACTTGTTTCCCATTGATGTAGCACTGTGGTATTTTATTTTGTTTGGTTTGCCGATATCTGCCTGCACAACTCACTTCTGTGTCTGATCCAGCTCCAGGAGAGCAGAAAGGGCAGAGGTGCCTTTTTTGCCCACAGGGGGCGCTACAGGCTCCGGGTTGTAGGATGAGAGGGCTCCTGTCACCTGCAGGCCTTTAATGGTAGCTCCTTTCTGTAATAAACAGAGCAATTGTTATTGTATCACCCTGATGAGTGGTTTTATCCCTTTAATGACTAATTTGTGCTTATCCTGTGCTTATCCTTAGCTGTGCACTTACACGGATAATTCGATCAGATCGGTGACGGCGACGAATCCTGTTCAAGCCTTCCAAAAAGCGGATAAATCCATCCAAAAGAGACCAGTCACCAGTGCCAGAGAGGCCATCCCGCCCTGCCCCCATTCCATCCCCATACACATCCCAGTGACCCTCACCATCCGCCACTCGCCTGGCTCCGCCCGCTGGCAGCAGCAAGAAGCGCGTGCGCCAGAACTTCAGAGAGTCAATAAGACTGTGGAAGAGAGAGGAATGGGATCTTGTGGGCATCTGCCTATGTAAATTTTTGCGTCAGAGCCATGGTGTTAGTAAAGCCACTTGCCTGAAGTCCTCTGAACCAGCAGAGCAAATGTACTGGTCCAGGTAGTTCCATTTGTACTCCTCCAGCCGCTCATGGCTGAACTCCACCCAAAATGGCAGGAAGTGGGCGTCTGCATGTGGAGGGCACAGATTGTAGCTGTACTGAATCTGTGTGGATTCATAGGGATACCTAAAGACACACAAAACACACTTGAGGGCATTTCTAGAAGAACAAATGACATAAACTGAAACCGAATGACTAAAAACAAACTAACTTTGGGAGGTAACGGGTGACAGTAATGATCTTATCTTTAAGGCAGACTTTATGAAAAGTTCTTCCCATACTGAGCCAGTAAACACTCTCCTCCTCCTCTGGTTTGCGTCGAGACACCAACCCTGAAAAGCATACCTTTAAATCTCTCACCAGCATTACAATTGAGGATGATTTGTAACAAGATGAATAGTCTATTTTTCAAAATCCAACTAGTATGCAGAGCTGCGGGGGGGTTGGGGGGGCTTGGCAGTAGGGGATGTACCTCGGGAATAAAGGGGGCTGCTGCTGAGGGGCGGGGCTATAGCCGGCTGTGGCTTCCTGTTAGGCTGTACAATGATCTGGTAGCCTTGCATCAGTCGTTGACAGATGAACTCTTCAAACACCTGATGGGCTGTCATCACTGGAGACTCATCATCACGTCTACAGAAGATTAAGGGCATTCATTTCGGACTAAGATCTTCAATATACATAAAATCTACAGTGGGGTTCAAAAGTCTTAGAATACTTGGGAGAATATGCATATTTCTAGGCAGATAGACTCATTCTCAGTGTTTCATGGTAATAAGCAGGTGCTAAAGTGTTCTTTTGGTGCTTTTTTTTTGTTTGTTTCAGTTCAGAATTTTTTGTAGAATCATGAGTAACAGTTTAATGGTAACAAACATGATTATTTAAATTGCTGAAATAATGGGGGCTGATAGCTTTAACAAACGCATGTACCGTTAACAACCTCGTAGCTCACAGTAGGTCTGTCTTTAAAGGTTCAAAAGCTACAGTTAAAATCAGTTCTCCTATGGAGAAAATTAATGTAATTTTTACCCCTAGAAGACAAATGCTGAACTCTATATTAGCCAATATATACACTGCCTGGCCAAAAAAAGTCACCGTCTGGATTTAAATAAGCAAAATACTTCAGATTTTAGGATTGGATCATTATTGCAGTGATTAATATGTTTCTGACATGTTACATGTTTGGCAAGGATGCTGTTAACTGATGCAGTGTGCAGCTTTTCATTTCTTAAACAACCATGTCAGAAGATGTACCCAAAGACATATTCCACAATGACAATGCCAAGATTCATCAGGCTTAAATTAGGAAAGATTGGCCACCACAGAGTCTTGAGCTTAACCCCATTGATAGTCTTTGTGATGTGCTGGAGTAGCCTTTACACTGCCTGTCCAAAAAAATTGCACACTCTTATATTAATATTAATATTTAATTGGAGCACCTTTAACCTAACATAACATTGTGCTTTCATTATGACAACTTTTCGGGAAATGTCATGCAACATTACCTATACCACCCAACCCCTAATGTCTTTGTACCTTTCCAGGTCAGTGTGTGGCAGCAGGTCATAGCAGCCCTCTGTGTAGTCATTCTGCAGGGTTTGGCGGTCGGGAAAGTAATCGGTGGTGAGGGGGAGGCAGGCGGGAGTGGTGAGGGACTTCCAGTCCACCCCAACCGTGCAGCAGAAACTAGGCACTGTCGGAGGGGCAGACAGCAGCAGGACTTCAGGGGCACCCCCACCACACACACACAGAGTCCCACAGCACATGACACACGGACGCAACAGTTCGTATTCACACACATTCACACGTAAGGCCCAATTGAAAATTAGCAGACAGATTGAGAGAGAAAGAGGCAGAAGAACAGAGGGTCAAATGTTTCAGGCAGACAGATACATACCAACACGCAGAACAGGGAGAAAGTGGGAAAAGAAAAAGGAGTGTGTTACCATCATTGTCGTAATTGAACTGAAATTACAGTGAACACTACGTGCAAAATTAACATGCACTAAAGGCACTGTGAGCATTGTGACATCACTGATGAGTAATAAGTGTGAACGGCCATCTGTACAAACACACGATTGGCAGAAAAGACCAGTACTTGTAGCATTCAGCCAAGGCATGCGTGAGAGTGTGGCAGTGTGATTTTACATACTCGTGATTGGTGATTTTATTGAGGGTTACAAAGCTTGTGAGCGGGAGGGAACTGAAGTTTGATACTTGATTAGAGAGAAAGGGGAGTTTTGGAAATAGAGGAATCCCGGGGAAAGATGGTACAGAGAGAAAGCCAGAAATTCCATTGTAGTCTGAGGTGGAATTCACTAAGAATAATTTGCGCACAATACTAGCGAAGTTTAGTTGTCGTTTTAGCACTGTCATGACTCTATAAATCATCTTTTTGTCGGCTATCTATGTTAGAGGAGTCTTATTTGTATATATCACTAGCTAATTAACATGCTAGCTTAGCCAATTCTTGTTTGTTCAATTCTTGTTTGTGAATATTAATAGCCAATTAACATGTTAGCTAAGCCTACACCCTTTATACCGTATTGGAACGAATATTCAATCCTTATTTGTTAATGTCACAAGCCGATTAGCATGCTAGCTTTGCCTACACCCTTTACAGCACATTGGAACGCTGCAAAAAATCCTTTTCTTACTTAGATTTTTTTGTCTTGTTTTCAGCCAAAATATCTAAAAATTCTTAAATCAAGAAGGATTTTCTAGACAAGTAAAAATTATTGTCTTGTTTTCAGAAAAAAACATTTCAAAATTGAGTTTTTGCTTAGAACAAGCAAAATAATCTGCCAATGTTATTTCAAACAGAAAACAAGATTATTTAGCTTACTCCATTGGCAGATTATTTTGCTTTTTTCAAGCAAAAACTCACTAGCATTTTTTGCAGTGTAACAAATGTTCAATACTTATTTGTGAATATCACTAGCTGATTAGCATGCTAGCTTGGCCTATACATTTTACAGCCTATTGGAACAAACATTCAATACTTATTTGCGAATATCTTTGGCCGATTAGCAAGCTAACTTGGCCTACACATTTTACACACTAATGGAACAAATGTTTAATTCTTATTTTTGAACATCAATAGCCAACAAGCATGCTAGCTTAACCTAATCCCTTTACACCGTAATTGAACAAAATGTTTAATTAGTCAGACAATAACAAATTGAAAACAAATGCTCAAGAGGCGCAACTGTTTAGTGAATTCCCTCAGAGGTTGTAGACCACCTTTTTTGCTCATCAAACTTTCACCCATAAACAACACAGCCACTCAACTATGATCTACCGCACTGGCTCGAGATACCCAAACAACCTTATACAAAGATAAAGAACAGTTATTCCCTCAAAGGCACACCTGAATCGAGGTTACTAACCCAAAAGTGTCAAAGTCAAAGGTACAAGCAAAGATTTAAATACCTTAATCATTCAACAATAAATCTCAGATTTCCTGCCCAAACCCCTTCCCCATTGAAATATGAATGTATTTATGTATTTGTAGCTAACAAATGTATATTTCTAAAGACATATATGTGACAAATTGTCTTTCATGTGGAAGTGAATGGATACTGGAGACGTGATGTGTTTTCTTCAATGATGGAGAAGAACTCACTTGGATCTGGACTGGAGTAATCCTCAAAGGAACCACGGTTCACTGGTGTTCCTATAAAAGCAAGAGGAGTAACAACAATATGAATTCAATGTCTGGTTTCAAGAGAGAACAGTCATTTGATGATCAAATATTGTAATAATAAAAATGAGGGAAAAACAACAGAGTGGTCCCAAGTAGCATTTACTGGTCATACTTAATAATGCATGAATGTCATGTAGTAACAAATACTGATTTCTCTCATACGATTCTGGTTTCTTGCCAATGGCATTAAGGAATAGTTCACCCAAAGATGAAAATTCTGTCATCATTTACTCACCCTCCACTTGTTCCAAACTTGTGTGAATTTCTTTCTTCTGTTGAGCACAGAAGATGATATTCTGAAGAATGTTGGTAACCAAACAAGCCAATTGCTACCATCAACTGTTTGGTTACCAACATTCTTCAAAATATATTCTGTGCTCCGCAGAAGAAAGAAACATAAAGGTTTGGAATAACTTGAGGCTGAATAGATGAAATTTTTGGTTGAACTAGTACTTTTCAGTAACAAATATTGACAAATTAATTTAATTTTTATTTAAATACATTCCTTAACTCATAATTGTACCTTTAATCACATGAACAAAAAGTCAGTAATTACACTGATTTAAATCTCAAGTCTTAAAAGAACCTAAACAGACTGGCTCTTGAGAGTCATTCGAAGCATGTATTTTGAATCGCTGCAAAAAAACAAGTCAAAGGAGTCGTTTGTTTGGGACTCAGACTACACAAGTTGTGATTTATGTCTTTGATTTCCTACAAAGGACCAACTCATATAAGTTCATTAATTCAGGAATGAGACTACACCAGTCATGCTGCAAGTTTTTTGATTCACAACGAAGAACCAGGTCACAAGTGTCATTTGTTTGGGACTTGGACTACACTAGTCACATTGTATGTTTTTGATTCGCTACAAAGAACCAACTTATAAAAATCATCTATTTGGGAATCAGACTATACCAGCTGCATTTTATGTTTTTGAATCGCTACAAAAGAACTGACCCATAAGAGTCAATTGTTTGCGAATCAGACTATATCAGTTGCTTTTTGTGTTTTTGATTTGCTACAAAGAACTGACTCCTAAGAATCATAGATTTGGGAATCAGACTACACTTCTCATAATATATATTTTTGATTCACTACAAAGAATCAGCACTTCAGAGTCACTCAGGCATTCATAAACTGTATAGGCCTAAATATCTTTTTTAGGGCCAGTGTATAATAGTAGGTTATTTATATAAGGGAAAATAAAGCACCAGTGCTGTTGCTACTAGCTGGGCTTCCAGAGACATTATCAGGAACTCCTGTGATATACAGTCCATTCTCTCCTGCATGACGGGATGCGGTCCGCTTCCTAAAACACACACATTTACACCACTATTAGTCTCTAGCTTTATCACATTGGTAAATTTTCCCTATCCAAATAACCTCTTACTCATGTGTGCGTGACTGACCTTCCTGTAGCTTCGTGATAGGCCAGTTCCAGCAGTTCAGCGGAGGTACGAGCCGGATCTTTCTGCTCACTACCCTGCAGCTCTGCCATGTTCTGTCGAGTCTGATGGTGGATCTGGATTGCCTCTCCAGAAGGACCTTGAGCATTCACACAATATTATATAAAAAAACATGTAGGGAACAGACTCTAGTTTAGCAGTCATTATGCAGTGCTGGGTAGATTATGCTACTTAGAAAATGTAGTCCGTTACTGATTGCAAATTACATGACAATAATTGTGGTTAGTAACATAATCCATTACATTACACATTTTAGGTAATATAATCTGACTACTTTTTGATAACTTTTAGATTACTTTTGGCCTAACTCATTTATCACATTGATTTAAATAGGATAATCTTGCACCATATTGATATAAAAATACAAAGAGATAGAAAATATATTCAATTTGTTATTATTTACAAATGAAGCGCATTAACCCTTAAAGACCTAGAACATTTTTGGGGCACCTGACGCACTTGTACTTTTCTTTGTTTTTTCAGACCTATTCTAGCAGTCAGCATCAAGTGCTATATATCATTATAAACAGGAGAACTTGACGTTTCAGTCTAGCTAATTTAAAGTCCCAATTTTCCCTTTGTTTTCTCTAAGAATTAATGAATTTCCATTAATTGGGTGCAATAATTGGGTGTTTTTTTTACTGTGTACTCACACAGAAACTCCTGAAGTTTGAATTTTTTTCTTTAGAAAGTTGTATCTGGGTGTTTTACACTTCCAAATAAAATTTTGTCTACATATAACATTTCCCAAGCAAGTTATAGCCATTTATTACATTATTGTTAGGCGCTTTTCAGTGAAAAACAGGCCTATTTACTTTACTAACAATATAGATGTGTCCAAAAACATTTAGGGAGTAAAGAAAATATAAACCGTGTTATATAACAACAAAATACAGTTAAAAAAAAAAAAAAGTGACTTTTTTCAGAAAAATATATTTTCAATCTGAGTATGAGCAACAAACACAAACGGTGCAGCAAGTTGTGAAAAAAAAATTGTCTTGTACAACAAAAATACAAGCAGTGCAAATGATTCACAAACTACACACAAAATGGGTGGGAAACAACATGAGTGCAACAGAAAAAAATAGTGCAAATGATCTTTATGAACTATATAAGTATTATTTACATAATATAACAGCCAAATGGATCGATCCGCTGGCTGTACTCTGCGTCAGAACTGATTTTACTGGGACATCGCCTAGCGACGCGAATACCTAAATTCCAGTGCTTTATCCAATATGTACCATTTTTTCATCCTTGTTTTGGTTTGTTTTATGCCAAAGTGCTCTGTCCTGTGCTTTTCTGGGCTTTTTCAAAGAGTGCTCTCATGCAAATGTGTTATTTTGTGTTTGTTTTCATGCACGCACGACACACTTTACTTTCGCTCAAATTTCCAAAGAAATACGCTAAACAATGGTTCAAAAGACCAAAACCTATGTTTATTGGGTGAATATGTGACAGTTTGAACCAATCTGGGCACGGGGGTGGGACAGGAACAATCGTTCCTGTTTGGCTCAGAGGAAGAAAATGCATTGGTTTCTTCTGACGTATCAATGTTGTCAAAATGTGATGACGTAATCACGTACGCTACGGAGCCTCTGAATATCCAAATGAGACAAATGTGATATCTCCAAAAAGCAGAGAATCTTTTTAATCACTAACACTTTTTAAACACTTTTAACACTTTTTAAAGCATTCAGATAGGATTAGCAGTTCAAAAGTTATTAAACATTTAAAAACAAGAGTTATTTTTAGCCGCCGCGGCTGTCTCAGTCTTTGAGGATTAAATATTATATTTAATCGTGATTAATCGCATCTAAAATAAAAGTATTTGTTTACATAATATATGTGTGTACTGTGTATATTTATTATGCATATATAAAGACACACATACAGCATGTTTTGAAAATATTTACATGTTTATACAGTATTTATATTCATATAATTTATATTATAAATAAATATATTTAATATATAAACGCAACATATTTTTTCTTAAATATATACATGCATGTGTGTGTATTTATATATACATAATAAATATACACTGCACACACACATATATTATGTAAACAAAAACTTTTATTTTGGATGCGATTAATCGTTTGACAGCACTACTACCCAGCACTGTCATTATGCAAAATATTTGACCACAGAATAGAGACTAACCAATCAGAAGCAAGTATTTCACATGTGTATCACTTACCCACAGGAAACGTGTGCATCCAGCGGCGGCGGTTGGAGGTGAGTTTCATTGGCATGCGTGAGGGGGCGAACGGGTTGATGAGGGCTCTCTGCGGCGTGTAACCACCAGGGCGAATGTGCAAGGTGGACTCTGCGCTTCCCACCGTGAAGCGGCCTGGAGCGCTGGAGTCCCTTTGGGATTCTACCATCTTTTCAAGCAATTCTGCAAAGAGACAGACGAGAAGTGGCAAACATCAACCAGATGTTTCAGTCTACATCAACACACAGGTGCACTCTGAGCGGTTCTGTACCTCTTGTGCAGCTGGTGTACCCCAGGGAGCTGCTGACCTCGTATTGGCCCTGAGCCGGGCGTGGGATGAGTAGGATGCTGGAGATGTGGTTCAAACTATCATCTGATGCCAGGCTCCTCTGTTCTTCTGGTCCTGTAGGCCTAGTTGGGGGAGAGCTGCCCACTACACCTCCACCAACATCTGTTGAGCCCCAACTTTTCCTGCTTGCTGACTCCCTCTCCCGACTCGACCTAACACACAAGATCAGAGGCTAAATGTATAAACTGCCATACAAACAGAAGAAATTGGTCAATATGAAAAAAGATCTTAACTAGTGATTAGTGGCGATATATCGGCCGATATTTGGCTTTTTTCAAATATCGGCATCAGCCGATACGTTTTTCTGTTTGGCCGATGCATTCGAGGCGGGACTTTTATTTTGATGGCGCTGAGAACGGCAGCGCCTGAATAGACAGTACTCAAATTCTCCCTCTTGTTCGCCGTCGTCATGAACATTTCTGTCTAATACGGACAGAAGTCTGTCTAATAATCAGATAGAATGGTTAAACAATGAGATTAAAATGTATACAAAAAAGTATTATAATGATTGCTTTTATATTATTAGTAATAGAAAGGCAAACATTATAAACACTTTCTCATTTGCCGTCAGCATTCAGCAAATACGCATTTATATAATTTAAACAAATCTTTGAATGGCTAATGAACATTTAATTTACCAAACCTTGCAAACTTAGTCGAATCCAGTTGTGAGATCTTGTGAAGTGTGCATGTGTATCCTGCATTATCGCGTGTTCACTGCGTGACTTTCGGTGCAAATTGAATGCTTTAAACAATAAATTCATGATTTCAAATTATGCTGCGCTTTATGCATTTGCCCACTGTCATATTCATGTCATTTTCACTGTGTGCTGTATGTAAAATGAGTGTTACCTTGGCTTTATTTGAAAAAATATGATTCCCGATGCACACAAACTTCCCAGAATACTGAGTGCTCTGTTGGTTACAGTGTTTACTTCCTTTTTAATTATATTTTTTATTAAATATTTATTTATTTGTGAAAAATACTTTGTCATCTAAAGTATAAGAATGTTTATTTTACAAATTAATTTTTTTAATCCATTTTCAAATTATTTCAAATTTCTTAAATATTAATTAAAATAAATACAATTATATCGGCTTTATATCGGCCACCCTGCTTTCCAAGATATCGGCAATCAAAAAAAACAATATCGGTCGACCACTACTAGTGATACATCAAAATTAATTTTTTTTTAATTTTTTTTTTTTACAAAACATTGAAATGGAAATTAAAGTTTGCATTTAACCTGAAAAACAGTGTTGTATGTAAGAACTTTATATGAACATTTAAATTGCACCTAAGGCTGTTTTTATATCATCTTTTTAATGAAATAATTATATTTCTACTTTTGAGATATAAAAATTAAATAAGGGGTGTAATGAAAAACTTGGTTTAAATTTATTCAGTTTTTCTTTCTAGCTAGTTTTAAATGAATGACTTTCATAAGGTAAATGTAATGTTAAGTGAAATTGTTCACAAGCTGTTTTATTGACTTTTTTTTCTACAGTTGAAACACTCAATATGCAATTACATGAGACATGACATTTCAGTAAGTTGTACTGTTTCTTTCAACATACCTTCTGATGTTCATTGATGTGTCGCTTGAAGTGAGGCACTACATTGTTCTGTCATGCTACATTAAACAGTGCTAAAACTATTTATTCTCTGATTTTCATAATAAAATTGACAGGATTTTGAAAGTTGAGACTTTGTTTCATATCAAAAGTAACAGCACAAAGGTTATTGTGACTATTGGATGATATCATTTTTAGTGAAGTTTTGTTCACATGTAAACAGAAAACAACACAAGCTAAAAGATTCATCAAAATAAAGATCTATTAAAATCAAGAAATTGATATTGTAAACCCAGCCCTAGTGTCCATTCGAAATGGACACTGCCATACTGTCATAATGCATCTTATCAAGACTCACACTAATTAAACGCCACCATTTCCGTCAATGATTTGGCCCACCAAAAATGTATTCAATTAATTTCAGTTGAATATTTCTTGGTAATTTTGGTGCATCACTAATCCTAAAATGAAGTGTCTTCCCATCCAGAAGCTCAAAGCAAGCAGATTTGTAACACTGCTGTCACAATTCAAGGAATGATTCACCCAAAAATTAAAAATGATGACAAGATTTTTATTCTTTTAAAGTACCTGAAGTTGGTGGACCTCTGGGCTCTGGAAGGTCCAGGAAGCCTGAAGACCTGAGCATCATATGCATCATAGTCCACCTGGATCGGTAGGCTGTTCTCAGAATCTTTTGGTGCACCAAGAGCTGAGAAAGACAAATCCAGCTCAAGTCAGATCACAGCAAACACTTCTTGAACTAAAATATAAAACCTTCTAGTGACTTACTTACAGTGTTCTTTGCTGCTTTTAGCTTTCTCAGCATGAGCCTTAAAATGAAAAGGCATCAGAGTGACAGCAGTTTTATTAGCAGTTTTACAACCATTCTCATAATAAAAATATTACAAAGTCACAATGTGTTGTCAGTTAAAGTGCAATATTTCTAACCTTTTTTCCAGCCAGCTTGATCCGTGGTGTAAAACAACTGCATGAGTTCAGGCTCTTTGATGTGTAAAAGCTGCAGAATTCATATTTATTATAGTGAGCTCACCTTCATTAACCTAGGCTGGCTGATATGGCCAAAAATATTATTATGATATTCTTTCATACTATTAACTGGGAAATGCTGTCTAATGAAATTAATTCATGAAACTAACAACCAAAACAATATTTTAAAATATAATAACAGTAACCAGTATATATATATATATATATATATATATATATATATATATATATATACACTACCAGTCAAAAGATTTGAACAGAAGTTTTTTTTTTTATGTTTTTAAAGAATTCTCTTCTGCTCAACAAGCCTGCATTTATTTGATCCAAAATACAGCAAAACAGTAATATTGTGAAATAGATTTACTATTTAAAATAACTGCTTTCTATTTGAATATATTTTAAAATGTAATTAATTCCTGTGATCAAAGCTAAATGTTCAGCATCATTGCTCCAGTCTTCAGTGTCACATGATCCTTCAGAAATCATTCTAATCTGCTAATTTGTTGTTCATTAAACATTTATCATTATTATTATTATCAATATTTAAAACACCTGAGTACATTTTTTTTCAGGATTCTTTGATGAATAGAAAGATCCAAAGATCAGCATTTATCTGAAATAAAAAGCTTTTGTAACATTATAGACTATACCATTTAAAAGCTTGGAGTAGGGGTGTCCCCGACTAAGGATTTTCATAGTCGAATTGGAATTTTCGAATCTTGCCGATAGTCGACTGATAGTCGAATGTTTGGGGGCGGGGCCAAAATACATTACATTCCACAGTCATAATTACTGACGTTAACAGGGAAAAGGTGTAACGGACGCCTTGCAGATAATGCTTTATGTTTTGATTAAAAGATAGTTAACATTAAACGTAAGCGAATCCCTAAGAATTCACAACATTTTTTACAATAGTGCTCTCATTATAACGTTATGTAAATGACAGTAGTTATTAATCTTCTGCATTTCTGTTCGCACTGAAGATGACCAGTAGAATGAAGCATGATAGCAGGTTTATAATCAATGGGATTTAGAATACGCTTCGTTATTTATACAACATAACGTTAATATTACGCCTTATAGGCTATCTGCACAAAATCCCCCGAATTGCTCGACTCTGAATTAACTCATTTTATGGACGCGTTCTCACAACAACGTGCAGAAACAAGCAACTAAACTCTAAAAATTCACAGCGTTTTATGATATTACTGTTCTCATTATAATGTTATGTATATGACAGTCCCCGTCATAGTTATTAATATTATGCATTATTGTTTGTAGTGCTCGCGCTGCGCACTGAATAGATAATCGCCATATAGTAGGCTAATTTACAATGAAGCGCTTACTGCAGCGCAACTCAACCAAATGCATCTTATACGAGATAAATAATATATACACGATATATAAACCAGCTGAAATGTTTCTGATGTGTCTGAAATCACTTGTACCCTACCTGATCGAAAAAATCCAGTCTTGGATTTGAGTCTTGTTAAAGATTTAAATCCCTGCCACCAAAATGCTCCTCTGTCGGTCACAGATTATGGAAAGTGAAACTTATATCTATAGGGATGGTTGGATTTATTCACGCAAGTTAAAATATTTATTTAAAGCTTCCTTCTTTTCAGATTCTTTTTTACAGCATTATCTTAATAAGCTGTATATTAACTTATTGGGAGAAAACTGGTAGTTCTATGTGAAATCAGACATTTCAGACATTTGAGCACCCCCATATAGCCAAAATGGCATGATCACAACACCCTGCGAATATTTGACTGTGAGATTGGGAGTCGAATCAGGCTCCTCCTATCGAAGCATCGAATCGTCGACTATTCGGGGTCACTCCTAGCTTGGAGTATCATTTTTTTTTTTTTTTTTTTTTGGGAAAGAAATGATAGAAATTAATACTTTTATTTAGCAAGGATGCTTTAAATTGATCAAAAGTGATGATAAAGAGATTTACAATGTTACAAAAGATTTCAATTTCAGATAAATGCTGTTCTTCTGAACTTTCTATTCATCAAAGAAACTTGAAAAAAATTACTCGGCTGTTTTCAACATAATAATAATAATTATATATATAAAAAATTATAATTTTTGAGCCGCAAATCAGAATATTAGAATGATTTCTGAAGAATCATGTGACTGGAGCAATGATGCTAAAAATTCAGCTTTGAAATCAGAGGAATAAATTACATTTTAAAATATAATCAAATAGAAAACAGTTATTTTAAATAGTATTTTACTAGTATTATTTTACTGTTTTGCTGTACTTTGGATCAAATAAATGCAGGCTTGGTGAGCAGAAGAGACTTCTTTAAAAAACATTAAAAATGTTAAAGAACTTTTGACTGGTAGTATATATATATATATATATATATATATATATATACACACACACACACACACACACACACACACACACACACACATATATATATATATATATATTTATATTTATATACACACACACATATATATGTGACCCTGGACCACAAAACCAGTCATAAGGGATAAATAAGCTTTCCATTGATGTATGGTTTATTTCATAGGACAGTATTTGGCCGAGATACAGCTATTTGAAAATCTGGAATCTGAGGGTGCAAAAAAATCAAAATACTGAGAAAATCGCCTTTAAAGTTGTCCAAATGAAGTTCTTAGCAATGCATATTACTAATCAATAATTAAGTTTTGATATATTTACAGTAGGAAATTTACAAAATATCTTCATAGAACATGATCTTTACTTAATATTCAAATGAAAAATCAATAATTTTGACCCATACAATGTATTTTTGGCTATTGCTATAAATATACCCCAGCGACTTAAGACTAGTTTTGTGGTCCAGGGTCACACACACACAATATATATATATATATATATATATATATATATATATATAAAATCTAATATCTGTTAAAATAATAATAATAATGATCATGGTTTAATAAACTGTATTATTATTATTATTGCACTGAGAGGTAATTTATTTCTCTATAATAAAATAGATGACAGACACAATGCTTATCTAGATATAGGATAAATATCAGAGATTCTCAAAGGTTTATTACCAATATTGTGGATCTATTTCATTTATAGCCCTATTTAATGCACAAAAATGTTGATGCATAATTTATACTGTTTGTCCTATGAACATGAGTGATGTTTTATTATTTTTATTTAGCAATCAATCTTTTGATAAAATGATGAACCTAAGCCTACATGATTGAGACTTAAGGGTTGGCTCTTTTAACTTGCTACCGACTGCTAGGTAGTTGCTAAGGTGTACTGGGTAGTTAGTATACCCTAGCAAACACCAAGCAGTCAACAGCAACAACTCTCAAATCTCACCTGTGGTTGATCCAGTGAGGAAGGTTGTAGTCATCAGCAATTCTAGAGTCTCCATGCACTGTGCGGTTATGTAACTAATAAAATGATATAAAAATGTTTTTTTTCATCCCATTTAGAAGTATTAAAATATTCATATCTGATTTTACGCTCAAATGCCAAACCTAATATGGTCTTTACCAACCTTGAAGAGTGGAACAGCGTGGAGGGGCTGCTCTCCCATGCATACCAGATCGACACCGATGCCTGTTAGGAAGATACCATACCATTAGCATCCTCTGCTCTGTGCTACAAGACAAACAGTGAATGTACAGCACACCCACTGACCGTTGTCAATCATGCGCTGTTTGGTGAGGATCATGAGCAAGCGGTCCACCTCGAACACACCCACTCCTGGAGTAATGACCACTGACATCTGACCCGTACGGTCAAAGTTACGGTTAATGTAGTGCTTATCAAAGACTGAAAGACACAAAACAGGACACTGATATCAAGACAAACAGCTCGACTGAAGTGCTGTGGGATGGGACTATAAACTTAACACACAAATACAAACCATTAAAAGACAAGTTGATAGCTTCCAGATAATTTCCCTGAGCAGCAGTAGAATTTTGCCCACACAGCAATCCATCTGCAAAAACAAAAGACATTAACAAAATGTCAATCTTAGACTCTTACACTTTCAATAATGCCGTTTTCTATTTTCAACATTGATAATAACAAGGAACGTTTCTTGAGCAGGAAATCAGCATATTAGAATGATTTCTGAAGGATCGTGTGACACTGAAGACTGGAGTAATGATGCTGAAAATTCAGGTTTGCATCACAGGAATAAATTACATTTTCATATATATTACAATAGAAAAAGTTATTTTAAATTGAATATATATATATTGAATATATATATATATATAAAAAAAAACAGATTTTAAAGGTTTTTTTTCAAAAATCATGTTTTTTTATGATGTTATCATGTTTTTATTGTTTTATTGTGTTCGTTAGCTGCATTTTTTTGTTATTTTTACTTAATCAAAATAACTCAACTGAAGTTTGATTGAGATTAATTGGAATACAAAAAGAAAAATCATCATGTTTGAAAATGGTTAAAAACAAGAGTTAGCTGTTTTTGCAAATTATATATATATGCAGTGCATTCAGAAAGTATTCAGACCCCCTTCACTTTTTTTTGATTTTGTTATGTTGCAGCCTGATACTACAATTGTTTAAATTCATTTTTTTTCTCATTAATCTACACTCCGTACCTCATAATGACGAAGTGAAAACAGAATTTTAGAAATGTCTGTAAATTTATTAAAAAGAAAAAACTGAAATATCACATTTACATAAGTATTCAGACCCTTTGCAACAACACTTGAAATTTAGCTCAGGTGCCTCCCATGTCTCTTGATCATTGCAGAGATGTTTCTACACCTTGATTGGAGTCTGCCTGTGGTAAATTAAATTGATTGGACATGATTTGGAAAGGCACACACCTCTCTGTAAAAGGCCTCACAGCTGATAATGCATATCAGAGCGAAAACCAAGCCATGAGGTCAAAGGAACTGCCTGCAGAGCTCAGACACAGGATTGTATTGAGGCACAGATCTGAGGAAGGCTACAAAAAAAATTCTGCTGCACTGAAGGTTCCCAAGAGCACAGTGGCTTCCATAATTCTCAAATGGAAGAAGTTTGGCACAACCAGGACTCTTCCAAGAGCTGGTCCCCAGCCAAACTGAGCAATTGATGGAGAAGGGGCTTGTCTAGACTGGTGACCAAGAACCTGATGGTCACTCTAGTTGAGCTCCATGATCATATATGCAGATGGGAGAAACCTACAGAAGGACAAACATCACTGCAACACTCCACCGATCTGGGCTTTATGGCAGTGTGGCCAAACTCAATCCTCTCCTCAGTGAAGACATATGAAAACACACTTGGAATTTGCAATAAAGCACCTAAAGGAACCTCAAACTCTGAGAAACAATATTCTCTGGTCTGATGAACCTCAATTCTAAGCATCATGTTTGAAGGAAACCGGCTCTTCTCATCACCTGCAGAGTACCATCCCAAAAGTAAAGTATGCTGGTAGCAGCCTCATGCTGTTGGGCTGTTTTTCAGCGGCAGGGACTGAGGAGCTCATCAGAGTAGAAGAAAAGCTCAATGCACCAAAATATTGAGATAGCCTTAATGAAAAACCAGTCCACTCCAGGGCATTCAAAACCTCAGACTGAGCCGAAGGTTCACCTTCTAACATGACAATGACCCTAAGCACACAGCCAAGGCAACACAGGAGTGGCTTAGGGACAACTCTGTGAATGTCCTAGAGTGGCCCAGCCAGAGCCCTGACTTGAACCCTATCGAACATCTCTGGAGAGACCTGAAAATGGCTGTCCACAGACTGTCCCCATCCAACCTGACCAAGCTTGAGAGGATTTGCAAAGAAGAATGGCAGAAATTCCCCCAATCCAGTTGTTCAAAGCTTGTTGCGTCATACCCAAAAAGACTCGAGGCTGTAATTGCTGCCAAAGGTGCTTCAACTAAGTACTGAGTAAAGGGTCTGAATACTTATGTAAATGTGATATTTCAGTTTTTTTCTTTTTAATAAATTTACAAACATTTCTAAAATTCCGTTTTCACTTTATCATTATAAGGTACAGAGTGTAGAGTAATGAGAAAAAAAATGAATTTAAACAATTGTAGTATCAGACTGCAACATAACAAAATTGAAAAAAGTGAAGGGGGTATGAATAATTTCTGAATGCACTGTATATATATATATATATATATATATATATATATATATATATATATATATATACACTGTATAACAGAACTGCATACGCACCTGCTCCTTTAAGACGCACCAGCACAGGATACTGTATGAAGAGTTTTTTAATGGTAATGAGTAGAGATGTCCACTCATCACGCCTTTCATTCTGGGCCACCACCCTGCAAGAGAAGGAAAATAAGGACTGCTGCTTAAACCACTAAAAAGCTGCCATTCTTAATACTTAGAGAAGTTCTGGACCTGTAGAAATCCTCATAATAACATCCCTCATGATCTTGTCGGACTGAAGTTCTTTGGATCTCTGGGAACTCTTCTACATGAAGAAAGATACGCAGTCAGTTATTATTATTCAAATCATACAACCCAAGCGCTGTTTAAATATGAAACACTTACCCAGTGATTTGGCAGAGTAGAAGGTACGAGAGAACAACACCACTGTAACCTCATGGCTGCAGTTCTTCTCCTAGAAAAATTTAGATATTTTAACAATCCCACAGTGCCAAAGAACTAAGTGTCGTAATCAGCTATATTGTGCAGATAACATTTCTACTGGTAAATGATAAAGCTAACACTCACTTTCCATTTAGCAAACAGATCTGAGAGGAAACCATTGACAGCTTTCTCAAAGTAAAGATCACCTGTGAATGAAG
Organism: Spinibarbus caldwelli; assembly: GCA_039654775.1. Classification (NCBI taxonomy): domain Eukaryota; kingdom Metazoa; phylum Chordata; class Actinopteri; order Cypriniformes; family Cyprinidae; genus Spinibarbus; species Spinibarbus caldwelli. The sequence goes on along the minus strand of CM077226.1, from coordinate 12,107,297 downwards.
ACAGCAGATAAAAATCCTGAAATAACAGATTTACTCTTCAAATAGACATAATGGTTTAAAAAAAATGGTCTCTTTACCATAGATATCAAAGTCCCACATCTCACAGCTCATCTGAATGAATATATAAACCATCGCAGAGGTGGACCGAAACACGACCTAGGTGGAGAAAACGTGGAAAAAAAATGTATAGTGATGGATACTAACACAACTTGAATTTCCAAAGAGACATTCTCACCCTTGTATCTTCACTAATGTAGCCACAAGTGACCTTCTCTCCTTTTACCCACAATTCACTGGCCTGGGCCCTAAAACCATGATAAAACCATTATTTAGTTAGACATACACTACTGTTCAAAAGTTTGGGTTCAGTAAGATTTTTAAATGTTTTCTCTTATGCTCACCAAGACTACAGTAAAAAGAGTAATATTGTGAAATATTAGTACAATTTAAAATAACTGTTTTCTATTTGAATATTTTTTTCAAATGTAATTTATTCCTGTGATGCAAAGCTAAATTTTCAGTATCATTACTCCAGTCCTCAGTGTCACATGATCTTCAGAAATCATTCTAATATGCTGATTTGCTGCTCAAGAAACATTTTTTATAATTATCAATGTTGAAAAAAAGTTGTGCTGCTTCATATTTTTGTGGAAACTGTGATAGAACAGAAAAAAAATAGTGTAACATTTTAAATGTCTTTACTGTGAATTTTGATCAATTTAAAGCATCCTTGCTAAATAAAAGTATTCACTTCTTTCAAAAACATAAAAAACTGACGCAAAACTTTTGAACAGTAGGGTATAAGTCATTTTACATATACTTCTGTCTGTAAAATATTTAAATTGACCAATCAGAATCAATCCAGACAGCCTGTAATAATGGATGTTGTTACCTGATTCCTGCAAACTCTACTTTCTGTGTCACATATGCACATGTACTCACCTGAAAGAACATCATAGAGACATAAAGATCATTACAAGGCATCAAAAATGAACATCCCATGCATATTTAAATCTAATCTACTCACTAAGCCCTTCTTCAGTCTCCACATGTCTCCTCGTCCAATATACTGATCTTTGAAGGTAAGCTCCACCAGATCCAAAGTCACATCCTGTAAATTTCAATGGAGCATTTAGGTAAAACGGTATGAGTGTCTGTGCTATATTGTAAATATAATCTTTTAAATAAAATAGTAGGACTGTGCAATAAAGTGTATTTCTGTATAAAATACCTTTGGGTCCACAATATTGATGATGACGTCCTGGTAGGCGCGAAGTTTGAAGGCCTGAGCCACTGTCTGATCCACACTGATAGTTTCTGTTTGCGGAAAAAGGGAAAATTCACTTAGAAAATGAACATTAAGATAAAGCCGATTAATAGTTACTAGTACAGAAAATTAAGCACTAATTTAAAACACACCTTTCTGCAGGTCTTCTTTCAAACTCTTGACCTGCAGCAGCAGAGGACTAAGACAAAGACACAGAAATTATAAACCAAAATATTATCAATGCATATATTAATATACCGATTACACTTTATTTTACAGCATGTGTACTTACAGTGTACTTACCCCGGAAACTATTAGGTAGGACAAGGTAACAGCAAAGGTTAAGTTAGGTTTAGAGGTAGGTTCAGGGTTAGTACCTAGTTATTACCCAGTTACTATAATTGTTATAAAAAGTGCATAGTATGTATGTACACATGGAACAGGACTGTAAAATAAAGTGCTACCAATGTACCATGCAAAATACAATACTCTATAATATAGAAGAAAACAGTGTTATTTTATTAATACATTTAATTAATTTTAATTTTGATATTTTCCATTTTCTGTATAATTTTAATTGAAGTTTTAGAAATTTTGTTGTATGTTTTTGCTATTTTTATTAGTTTTTTTAATATGTTGTTACGTAGTATACAGTTTGTATTCATTTTATTTTGATTTTAGTAAAAAAATTTTTTATATAACTATTGTTAATAAATGTATTTTATTTAAACACTTTATTTCATATATATATATATATATATATATGTATGTATGTATGGATGGATTCGTTACATTTCATGTAATATTAGATTTTTTATCAAATTATGACTTTTTATAGGATGAAATGTGACACATTTGTAGACATATTTTTGTGGCCTGAAATCAGCAGAAAGCTCCTCTCACCTGTACTCATCATTTGGATGTGCAATCTCAACAATATCCCCCAGTTTAACCTGAGGAAAGACTTTAGGATTCATCATCAACTCATCATCTGTGGAGAAAGAGTGAGTGTTAAGAGATTTGTGCACAAACACAAGAATGCTAAATAAGCCACTGTCATAATTTAAAACCAATTAAGCATTAAGAATATTCTCACCACTCCCTCCAAAGCCCTTCTTGTGCACCACAAGTTTGTAGGACTTGTTTGCCTTCATGGTAACAGTCATTGTAGCCTTGACGTACAGTCAGTCACATACACATTTACAAACAAATAAATATCCAGTCCTGAAGCAGTCCGCAGAATATTAATATCTTCATTTCTGCATTCTTCAAATCGACATGACATGCAAGAACAAAAGTTTTAAATGACGCTCAAAGTGTTTAAAAATGAAGAAGCTCAAACTCATGACAGTCTGTCATCCTCCTGTTTGTTTACAAGTCGCGTGACTCGTTACTTCTGATCCCAGAGAGAACGCTCTGTAAAAATTTTAAGACACGGGTTTATTAGTTAGAGGATCCATATTTATTTATACACCGACAACGCACTGCTTAACTTATATCTACCAAAAATAATGCAACATTTGCACTGTTTTCTGAACTAAGAGAACAGTGTCTTCTTCGGGTTTGTAATGATAGACATGCACAGCGCCACCTATCGTTTGGGAGATTAGCGTTCAGAAATAAGTCCGCCTCGTTTACAGTAAAATATAATATAAGTATAATATAATATAATAAACACTTCAAAGTAAAGATCTTACCATTTCAGAAGGTTTGATAATGTATTTCGCTTTCTTTGTAGAAAAAGCTCAAATAATAGCCTACAAAGTCTAGCCATCTGTTACACTTTATGATTATATTTGTAAACTATCAAACTATGCTTCTTTTCTGATAAACAATATGTTTCCTTCTATCACTGCTGTACATTTCTCAAGCTTGGGTAACATAAAGATAAACACTAATAACAATTTCATAAGCTGTGCGCGGTTATAATGTATGTTTATTTCGTCTGCCAAAGGAAGATTAAAAAAAATACAAAAGGAAAAATGCAATGCAATTATTAAACGGCAGTTTATGCAGCAGTACAAAATACTGACGTTAATACTACAGTATATATCAAATGTTTGAAATCATCTCGGATGTCAGTCCCTTATTTTTATGTGTGTTCTGACAAGGTGGTCCCTCTCAGAGAGTACATTAGTGATGCCCCAACTCAGAGGTTGGTTATGTCAACCAAAAACACTTTGTTTTCTACTAGGTTAAATATTTATTCTGTCCTGTAATACAAATTGGTTAGTTCTTCTTCTTAAACCACTGAGGGTCAACAACAGGACTTCTTCTTTGGGTTTTCTTGAGCATCTTCCAGTGCTTTATCATCTGAAATAACAAACCCACATTAATTTACTCAATACAACACAACATTTACATAAGTGAACATCGCTGTTTTATGATTTCAGAGTGCAATCTCTTACCGAGAATACTTCCATCTCCAATCTGAGTGGTGCTGATTTCTGTCTCCAGGTCCTTCAGAATGGCATCTTCAAAGGCCAGAGCTGCCACGCGAAAGAAAAACTCCTGGACGTTTTCTCCTTCAAACCCATAGCAGTAACAGTTACATGTAGTATCCATCTTGTAGTTTTTGTAATGGACATAGCAAGCAACAACTATTAAGTACGTTTATATGTATGTACATAGAATGTACCTGTTTTTGAGGACACCGACCAGAACTCAGCGTTCATTTCAGCTGCAATTTTTATGGCATCGCTCTCTGTCCTCTGGCACTCTTCTGCAGACTTCACATAAGAACAGCAGGAGTCTTTAATAGCTTTTACAAGTTGTATGTGTACATATACATGCTTGTCTGTGGGGACTATTCTCACCAGGAGGTCTCTTTTCGTGCCAACCATGAAAACAAAACAGGAGTCTTGTTCATTTTCCTGCAGTGCCTCTTTTAACCACTGTCTGAGAAACAAACAAAAAAATCATTAAAATTACAATTCCTTGACACCTTTTTTTCGATCTTCAAAACACTACTACAGGTTTTACTTACTGTGTGTGTTCCAAGCTCTTGATATCCGCCATGTCGAAGACAGTAATAATAACTTTTAGAGTAGAAACAGAAAGGATTATATTGGGGTTTAAACAGACTCTGATCTGGAGTATTAAAGGAATAGTTCGTCCAAAAATGAAAAAATACAAAAAATGTTCTCACCCTCAGATCATCCAAGATGTAGTTGAGTTTGTTTGAGTTTCTTTTACACAACAGATTTGGAGAAATGTACCATTACATCACTGGCTCACTAAAGGATCCTCTGCAGTGAATGGGTGCCGTCAGAATGAGTCCAAACATCTGATAAAAACAATAATCCACAAGTAATCCACATAACTCCACTCCATCAATTAATGTCTTGTAAAAAGCTAAATGCTTGTAAGAAAACTAATCCATCATTAAAGTGTTTTAACTTTAAACCGTTGCCATAATAATCCAGTGAAAAAGTCCATCCCCTGTTGTCCTTTCATATCAGAATCTACTGACATTTTTCTTAAGAATTGTTTTGGACTGATTTTGCTTATAAACGGTGCTTGATCTGTGCTTATTTCTCTCCTGATTCACAGAGTGAAATTAATATTTTTCTCCTGATTTAAAGTTAAAAACATCTTCATGATGGATTGGATTTGTTTCTTGCAAATATGTAGCTTTTTACTTCAAAAGACATTAATTGATGGACTGGAGTGGTGTGGATTACTTGTGGATTATTGTGATGTTTTTATCAGCTGTTTGGACTCTCATTCTGACGGCACCCATTCACTGCAGAGGATCCTTTGGTGAGCAAGTGATGTAACAGTACATTTCTCCAAATCTGTTCCCATGAAGAAACAAACTCATCTACAGTACATCTTACATGACCTGAGGGTGAGTACATTTTTAGCAAATGTTAATTTTTCTGTGTACTGTTCCTTTAAATGAGAACCTGCATTTTACCTTGAGCTCCTCTGTAATATGCTGATGCGATGCATTTGAACTTTTCCTGACCAGCAGTGTCCCATCTGCAAATATTGTAATGTGCAAAAACTAGTATAAAAGATATGAACATTTCAAATAAACAAACATGTTATTTAAATCGTTCAGAAAAAACTACTCACATTTGAAGAGAAAAGGGCAGCCCAGATATCTCAAATCTCTCAATCTCAAAGTCAACACCTATAGTAGCCTTGTAGTCTCTCTCAAACACATCTTTACAGAACCTATTATATACATACACATAATGGAACTTAATGTCCATGAAAAATACAGCATGTATCATTTAAAGTGTTAGTTCACCCAAAAATGAAAAATCTGTCATTAATTACTCACCCTCATGTTGTTCCAAACCCATAAGATCTTCGTTCATCTTCGGAACACAAATTAAGATATTTCTGAAGAAATCCGAGAGCTTTCTGACCCTGTGTAGACAGCAATGCAACTGCCACATTCAAGGCCCAGAGTGGTAGCAAGGACATCGATAAAACAGTCCATGTGTCATCAGTGGTCCAACTGTAATTTTATGTAGCTACGAGAATACTTTCTGTGCGCATTTCTGTACGAGAATACTAATGGCTATTCAACAATTCTTCTCTTCACATACCTTGTAAAATAATGACTCATACGTCGTGGTACTATCGTGAACACACGTTGAGGACTGACACGGAAGAGAAGAAATTGTTGAATAAAGCCGTTACTTTTTTTCTTTGCACACAAAAAGTATTCTCGTGATGTCACATATGGACTATTTTAAAGATGTCCTTAGTTCCTTTCTGGGCCTTGAATGTGGTACTTCCGTTGGAGGGTCAGATGTCTATGGAGAGTCAGAATGTTCTCGGATTTCATCAAAAATATCGTAATTTGTGTTCCGAAGATGAACGAAGGTCTTACGGGTTTGGAAAGACATGAGGGTGAGTAATTAATGACAGAATTTTCATTTTTGGGTGAACTATCAATTTAAATAAACCTCCTGTATACACTTTACCTGTTTATTAAACATGTCTTTCCCACATTGAGATCTCCAACCACTACTGCTTTTGACATCTTAAGCCTGTCAAACCTAGAAGATAATATGAATATAATTATATAATAAATAGACTAGTACTCTCTCTCTTTCTCTATATACAGTTTAAATGGAATAATCATAATTATTCCAAACTTTTGACGGTAGTGTATAAATATCTATAACAATTTATCTATAACAGTATCAATATCTATAACAATTTATATCATAACATTCATATAATTCTTTTATGATTTTGAAAAATTAAAAATAAAAATATGTAAGTATATATTCATTTGTATACCAACCCTTGCTGACGTGCTGCCCGGTCTTGGCAAGCCATCTTGGCTTTTGTATTCCAATCATCCTTCATCTGTAGGCAGGCTTGTGGATTATAACACTACAGAATAATAGTACAGAACTATAAATGCTGATAAACTCATCATAAACAACGTTAAGTTTTGGCAATAAAGTGAGTAAGAACAGTAGTTTTGCCTAGTCTACTGCAATGCTGAACGTTCCTATACAATTTAGAAATTATTCACAATAAAGGCCAGAAAGTAAATAGGATACATTTGCCCTTAATATCACCCCACTACTGAGAAAACTATACAGGAAACAGCTGTGAGAAGCCTTTTTATTTGAGCAGAATTAGCAGCAGTCCTGTGATCCTGACGGATCCATTTGCACTGAGGCTCCTCTATGGATGCCACACATTCTCAATATACTAATCTGATGTGCTGGCTACAGAACGCTTGCTGAATTTCCTGTACAGTACGACTTGCAATATGAAGCATACTGGATGATTCAATCTTTTCAAATACAGAATGAACTATTCCATTAAAGTAGCTGTAGATAATTGACATAAAGTGAGTTTAGACTGTGTACCTTTGGAAATGTGGATATGATCCTGTCTCTGCTGACAGGAGGGCTGAAATGCATTGTCTTGTCAGCAGGCTGTCCAGAGAAACTTGCCTGTGAAGACACACACTGTCAGCACAACCAGATAACCTGCTGTGTGTGTTTACTCTGTACATTTACATCAACCTGAACTACTTTGTATAGCATACTTTACACAGTAAGTGTAAGTTATACTAGATATAACAGTTAGCCGTATATCCAGCAAATCCATAACAACTTTATTTTTTGTATTTTTAGACATGCAAGAAATCTTGTAGATATCTTTTGGTAGAGTTATTTAATACATACAGAAGACTGTAGAAAATGTCTATGGTTAAAAAAAGAGTCAATTCCTCTATAAACACTAAATAAACAGAGCTGCATTTTTTGTAACGTTACCTGACTGGCAACACAACATAGCGCTGTAACGGCACAGCTGGTATTTTCTCAATTTAAAAATCCTTCAGAAACACTTCTAATCGTCGTTTTAGCTCATTAAGACCTGCTGAGACTGTATAAAATGAATAGGTTTGGTGTACTCACGGATATTCCTGCAGCGCAGTCTAATTCCTGTTGAATGCGTACTGACTCCCCGCATCAAACCCTACCGTCATCGCCATAGCAACCACGAGCCGGAACCCGCAGTCACGTGGTGCCCGAGCGAGCTTTCCTGGCTGCTGTAAACTGCGCACATTTTTCACTGTAAATGATGAAACTTGTAACAGACGCACTTAAGTTATGTCAAACTTATTTTGACATAAAAGTTTTTGCTAACACTTTATAATAAGGTTCCATTAATTAATGTTGAACATGAACAAACAATGAACACTACATTTATTACAGTTTCTCCTTAAAACATAAAAGAAGGCGACGTCTTCCACTTTGTGTGGGAAAAACTGCACTTGTATAATCTTGTATAATGCTGCAATATACACTGGAAACATTGGAAACCAACAGAAATACATTAAAAAATACATGTCAGTTTGAGTGTGGGACTGTGTCTGTGGCGTGTCACAAATGTGTCAAATGTATGCTGTAGGCCTATTTGTGAGAGTAATGTAATCTATTAGATTACACATTTTAGGTAATGTATTCTAACTGCTTTTAGATTACTTTTGACCTGGCTTATTTATCACATAGATTTCAACAGGAATTTTGTACCCAGCTGATATAAAAACAAACAGAAAGAAAATACATTGTGTTCTTTATTATCAAAAAAATGTCAGGGTTTCCCAAACTGGGGTTTGCGAAGGAACTAGAGTTGATGAAAAGCTAATTAAAGAGGTCATGAACTGCCGTTTTTATTGTTTTGTACTGTTCTCTGAGGTCCACTGATAATGTTATCAAACATCTCAAAACATAATTTAAAGTAATAGGCTATTTTCTGTCCTGTTTTGACCTCCCTCATCACGCCCACCGGTATGATTGGTTGATAGTTGTGTATGTTTGCTGTTTTTAGACTATAGAGGAAGTTTTGAGGTCTGAAACTTACAAGATGTTTTTATAGCACAATGGCATCTTATATGTCAAAAGATCAAGGGAATTTTGATTTCTCAGTTCATGACCCCTTTAAGTAAATCTTAAAAATGTCAACTTACAGAAAAAAAAAAAAAAAAAAAAAAAAACTTTTAAAATAAAAACAATACTTCCGCAATAAAAACAGAAGTATTTTGTTTACCTGCATGTCAGTGAGATAATTAGTGGACATCAGCGAACTGTTAAAATGTGAATATGTTGTTACATTTCTGGAAATATGAACTATTAATTAACAAATAATAATAAATTATATTAATAATAAATTCAACTCCTGAAGGAAATAAATGTTGAAACAATGCCACAACAAAAGCACAATATAGTCAAAGCTACAGGCGGTCCAATGAAATATTAGAGTGTGCAACTTATTTTGGACAAGCAGTGTAAAGTCGGCTCCAGCACTTTCAGTAGGATTAAGGTCAGGACTCTTTCAGAATTTGAGCCTACTGAATCTTGGCATTGACATCCTGTAACATGGACATCGGTATGTCTTCCGACATGGCTGTTTGAGAAATAAAAAGCTACACACTTGTGTCAAATAGTGTTAAAAAAATTGTTGCCCCACATACAATATGCCAGAAACATATTAATCACTGCAGTAATGATTCAATCCTAAAATCCTAAGTATGTATTTATTTAAATCCAGATGGAAACTTTTAGTTTTGAAAATTTTTATTTATTTATTTTATTATTATTATTTTAGACAGGCAGTGTATTTTTAGCCTTAAGCTTTGACCTGGTAGTGGTGCATTACACTAAATGTCCCCAGGGTGGCAGCACATCACCTCTAACGGCGAGGGTGCTGTGTCATGCCAAGCAAGTTACATTGCGCTCTTCATGCACGTTGCTTCAGGGATGATTTTCGCCTGAAGAGATTTCCCTTAGTAACACCTGTCTTTTCACTTGGCATTTTAAAACAATGACTGAACAAGGACTGATTTACACATTATATCAATAAATCTAGATGAGCTGGATCAGTGTCAGCAGGCCAGGCTACAGTCCTTTGAATGGGTACTAAAGGGCAAAGGTGACTAGGTTGAATTGCTCAGTCTGGCTTTGGGTCTTATTCCATTTCACATTCATCAATAATAATGGACAGTTTGGTAGTATGTGAAGCTAAATTGATTCATTTCTAATTGATCCTATCTGTGTCCTGGCTGTGATACATGTTATGATGCATTTTCAGAAAAGGGTTTGGTTTGATGCTGGTATCATCAACATCAAAGTGTTCAATGAACTAAACTAAAGTGTACAGTTGACCACTTTGACAATTGAAATTAAAAGCGAATGCAGATTGTGCATTTTTTGTTTACATGTTTGTTGTTACCAGAACAGATGCCATTTAATATAGTGGTGTAATAATTCATGCATCTGGCAGGTTCAATGGAGTAAAAAAGATAATCAGATGTCTTGAAGATATTAACAACACCCTTGTGTATTTCTGTAAGGCCTCACATGCGACATTGCAGAATTGGAGAGAGCAATTATTTGTTTTTCTCTCACACCCTTTCATGCAAGTGGCAAACAAATGTGAGAGAATATTTGTAGGTCACTGTCTTTATTGAATTAATTATGCATATCAACATTTTGTGTGTGATTACTTTATTAATAATAGTGACCGACATTTCAAACCCAATATTCTGAAGAAAATCCATTCAAAACAGATCAATTTCATACTGTATCTAAGTGAAAAATAAGGCCAATTAAATTTTAATCAGCCTAAATTACTTGAAATCAAATAGAATACAAATAAAAAAATATATAACATACTAAATAATAAATAGGAAATATATAAATGTGTGTGTGAAATAAATATCAAAATTTAAAAAAAATATTTGTTTTACAATTTAAAATATAATAAATAATAAAATAAAATAATTATATAAATATATTTACGTTTATGATTTATCTGAGTCATATTTATACACAATGCTAGCTGGATTGCTATGCTGTCTTCATTTAGGCTGATTTTGATTAATTTAATTTAATTTAATTTAATTTAATTTAATTTAATTTTGTATTAAGATTAAAAAAAATACTGTATTCCAGTAAAGAGAATCTAATTTAAAAACTCATTAAGAATGATTTACAGAAATCACATCTAGATGTATTACAGTATTATACAGTATACAGTATTACAGATGTATTGCATTAATGAGAATAAGGGAACTGTGCTTAACTGTCATGGCAATAACGTCAGAATGGCAAAAAATAAAATAAAATAAAAAAAGCAAAATGTCTTTATGCAAAATGTACTGTGAGTTTTGTAAAATGTGAAATGTGACCTGACTGAGGTTCACCTAACCATCTTATATCAGTGTGACACATCACATTTGTCCCTGTGAACGATTTGGACTCTGAATCCAATTTGTTGTCAAGACTCCAGAGCTTAAAACCGCTGTTTACCATTTTGAAGAATGAGATTAAATTGAGTGCCTTCCTCTGTCTCTGCGGTGTGTCCTTCCCTGTTGCTCATGACAGTCACAAGATCTTCCCCTGGCCGGCCCTCCTGCTCGGCGATGCTGTAGCGTTCATCTGTTTATTTCTGTTTTTCAGAACAAATGTACTCTTTCAATAATGTAGAGTCACAGCGGTCACAGCTGTGGCATGAACCGCTACATACTACAGTCTCTATGGGACAAAAAAGAGTTTCCCCCTGACAAACGTGTGATTACACCCATGTCTTGTACTATACCCTCCTTTTTTTAAATTTTCATCTGCTTTACATGTGAAATTAAAGGGCATCGAGGCCACGCTCAGGAAACTCCAGAGTTTCACAAGAGTGAATACTTCCCACATACCTCATTAACACCCACAATGGTGATAGAAATATGATTTGTGTTTGTTCCCAGCAAAGCAAGTTTTGAAGACAGCTGAATACAGAAATGTAAATGTCTATCTTTTAAAGCGACATTCCTACCTGTCCTGACAGAAGAGGTTCATTTTCAGAACACATGTCCTTAAAGGGATAGTTCACCCAAAAATGAAAATTCTGTCATTAATTACTCACCCTCATGTCGTCCCAAACCTGTAAGACCTTTGTTAATCTTCGGAACACAAATTAAGATATTTTTCATGAAATCCGAGAGCTCTCTGACCCTTCATAGACAGCAACGCAACTGAAATGTTGAATAAAACAGTCCATGTGACATCAGTGGTTCAACCGCAATTTTACGTAGCTACGAGAATACTTTTTGTGCGCAAAGAAAACAAAAAATTTTGACTTAATTCAACAATTCTTCTCCTCCAAATCACATATTCCACCATTATCGAGACTACCACAGTACATGTGTGTTCTACGTCAGCCGCACCACGTGCATTCGTTGTTTACATGCAGAGGGACTCTCGATAATGGCGGAAGACGTGATGTGGAGGAGAATAATTTTTGAATAAAGTTATTTTTGTTTTATTTGTGCACAAATTGTATTCTCGTAGCTTCATAAAATTACAGTTGAACCACTGATGTCACATGGTTTCTGGGCCTGGGAACTTTTCAGTTGCATTGCTGTCTACGCAGGGTCAGAAAGCTCTCGGATTTCAATAAAAATTTGTGTTCGGAAGATGAACTAAGCTCTTACGGGTTTGGAACGACATGAGGGTGAGTAATTAATGACAGAGCTTTCATTTTTGGGTGAACTATCCCTTTAAGGTTTCACAGCGGTAAAATGTACGAAAACATTTTCTTTATTCTGAAGGTTTTTTTTTCATTTTTCACCTGCTACAAATTCAACAAGTAGATGTAAATCAGATTCCATGAGTACGCACTGAGTTTGCGTGCTCGCACGTCTTATACACGCGATCAACCGAACCACAAAGGCAAAGGCCGGTGGGCATTTATTTCCACAAATGGCGTAAAAAGACACATTCTGGCGATTGTGGCTAATTTTGACGAAAGACGATGCATTTGCACAACTGATAGCCTATTATTTTAGTCACTGGTGTTTGGTGATGAGTTTTTGGCTCAAGGCCTGCAATTTAAAGTCACACCTGGGGCCCCTTTCAATAAGGAGGTTCAACCAACTCTGAGTTTAAACTTTAACTCTGAGTTGACTTAAACCAGAGTTTTTGGTTTCAGAACAGCCGAATTGTGTTAGTTAATTCAGCTCTGAGTAGGTTGACTCTGAGTTTAGCGCGTGCACCACGACTATGAAAAGTCATGATCAGTTGAGCGCCGAGATTACGATTCACCATGGCAACAGCTCCCGCCAAAAAGACGGCCGCGTGCGTACTTCCGTCAATGCCTAACTTTCATTCTTAATAACTGTTAATAACTTAATAACTGTTATAATATCAGAGGTGAAAACTGTAAATTATTGAACTAATATTCATTTTAATGGTATCCCATGGCAAAAAAAAAAAAAAAGAAAAGAAAAGAAACAAAAACGTGGCAGCAGCTAAAAATGAAGTAGCCTATAAAAACACAATTTAAACAAGGTGAAGCTTTAAGCATGAAAGGTTCATGGGTGTAGACTAAATGACTTTACAAACATTTGACATTAAATATCATTCAGTGTCTATTTCAATACACTGCTGTTTTTTTCCCCCTAACACTCTTTTCACATAATTAAATATTCTCTTATCCAACCTGTCACATTTCTTAATTAGAGTAATACAATTAACTTGCACTCAGTCGACAGCTTAAGAAGGCAGAGGCACCCAAAAAGGAGGAAGAACATGCACCAGCACCACTGACAGATGAAGAGGAGATGGACAAGTATTGGAAGAATTTTAAAATACAAAAGGAAAAAGAATAACTTTTGCTTTTGTATTTATAGGAAATAAAGATGACCAAATAAATTGTGAATAATTTGTGTTTATTTAACAGCTGTGGTTACGGCATATATCTCATACTTCCCTTACATCTGGCATTCTTCCATTCCATACAGTAATCAGTTTCATTTTCAGAAGGTGCGATGAATATGCTTGTCATCAATGCATCCAACCACACTGGAAATCCTGAAGGAAATTCTGATTACTTCCAGAAGCTGCAGCAAGATGTTATCAAGTGAACGTTATTTATCAGATTAGCCTCGTTTAAACCGATTGCTACACCACAGACCTACAGTCCTGTGAAGCTCCTCTTTGACGGATTTGTGCACAGGAAAAAATTCTCAGAAAGAGCGAGAGAGGGATGCACACTTTCCTTATCGGTCTGCATGCAGAGCTCTTACTAATGTGCTCTGCGATGTTCTAAAGAAAACTACCACTTAAAATGGTACCGCTCAAATAAATATGCATGTGAATGTGGCAAAAAATAAATAGATTAATAAAATAATAAAAATAACATAAGGTATTTAGTCTTGTTTCCATGAAGGGGGGGGGGGGGGGGGGGGGGGGGTAAAAGTAAAAGTTACCTGTCTTTCAGAAACGGGCTTGACTTACCCTTCTTTCTCACCTCCCATTTTGAAACAGAAAACCCAGGGTTAACATACTCATTGAATTACAGTGTCATTTCAGGGTTAACATACTCAGAGTTTTCACTTAACCTCCTTTCTGAAACGGGCCCCAGAGGTGTTCAGCTTGAATTAAGACTTTGCTTTCCGCAGACCAGTCAAGTTCTTCCACACTGACTGAATCCATCATTTCTTTTCCAACCTTACCTTATACACAGAGGCATTGTCATGTTAGAATAGAAAAGGGTCCTGTCCAAACTGTTGCTATAAAATTAGAAGCACACAATTCCCTATATACAATATATATAGGCCTATAAATAAATAAATATAAATATGTCCTCTTCAGAATTTCTCCAAAGGATGGAGCTGAAGGTCAGTTTGAAACAGTCCTGTATTCTCAATTTATTCTTAATCAAAGCAGATTTGTAAATATTTATAGACATTTTTTTTTTCTGATGGTGTAGATACATAATGAGTTGTACAGTGTAGTCAGGAAAAACATTAGTGATAAAATGGAGGAGGTGGCACCCACACATGATAGAATAGCTCTGAATATCTTGAACAGATTAATTCAAAATGCTTCCTTGGTACGTAAACCTTTATTTTGTCAGTTCTGTAGGCTGGTACTCTAGAATTAGTGGCGTGATAAACAATAGGCTGTGTTAGTAATGACAAAAATAATGGGTCATCCGGGGTTTGGCCACTAATTGCTCCATTATGCCAGATCATTCCACCCTCTCTTTCTCCCTCATCTTCTCTTCCGTCCATCACTCCCTCACACAGTTCTTTTTACTACAAACCCTCTGCAGACATAAATCAATTGAAGAATAATTTAATTGCACAATTAATTCGCATGTTGATTGCCATGTTGCAATGCACCATAAATAAAAGCAGCGTTGAGCTTCTACTGTTGCTTGAGTGGACTGAATTGAGACAAAATGGGAAGACATTTCCTACAATCTGATGTCCAGGGACAATTACGAAGGAAAAAACAATTTCCTCATGGATTACATGCTATGCATCAGCCTGCGCCATATGCCATTGAATTACAGTGTCAGCACTCAATACATGCGTGCAAATGATTTATCATTGAGGCAACGTATATGGCCACTTAGCTGCCCCAAGTTATTGCTTTTAACATTTAATGTGGCTGATAATGGTTGATGCTGTGAAAACATGCATATATTGGAATGTGTATCGGTGACCAACCATATTTAAGTTGTCTTGCATTAGTGGTTAATCGAGCAAATAATATCAGAGAATATATTTTCAAATGCAGACAGTATACTGTATCTATGCCATGTTATAACAGTATTAAATACTGTTTTTACTATTACTGTACATAACGATTAACTAATTATAGGAGCATTCTTACATATAAATGGTGTATTTCAACCAACAGGATTCAACTATTCACATAGCAGTGCCATATAATATGGAAAAAGAAAACAAATTAAAAAAGATATTTTGCACAAAGTAAATGAAGCCCGTTTTTAGAGCCATTAAAGCTTTTGCATTATTTTCATAACAATTAAACAAATTTCCCTCAGTTCTCATCTCTGTAATGTGTATAGGACCTTTTTTTTAATTCACATTTTTCTTAATGTTGTTACAGCAATATGGCTTGTTTTCAGCACGTTACAGTAAAAAAAATCATATATAATCTATTTTGCATAAGAGTTGTGACTGGCACAAAACCTCAGAAGGGTCAATTTTTTGAAATTGAACATTTGAATGTTGAATAAATAAGCTTTCTGTTGATGTATGGTTTGTTAAGATAGGACAATATTTGGCCAAGATACAAGTATTTGAAAATCTGGAATCTGAGGGTGCAAAAAAAAAAAAAAATCAAAATATTGAGAATATTGCCTTTAAAGTCATCCAAATGAAGTCCTTAGCAACACATAATACTAATCAAAAATTAAGCTTTGATATGTTTACGGAAGGAAATTTACAAAATATCTTCATGAAACATGATCTGATTTTTGACATAAAAGAAAAATATAACCATCACTTCTGTCCATAATTATAATAACACTTCCTCCAGTGAAAAAGTCCATCTCCTGTTGTCCTCTCACATTAAAATACATAGACATATTCTTTTACAACTGTTTTGGACTGTTTTCACTTGTAAATGGTCCTCTCCTGATTCAGATTAGATGACTTCTTCACTGGAGAAAACAATATTATGGATATATGACTCAATGGTTAAAAACGTTTAGGATTTTTGTGAAAACAAATAATCATTGTGATGTTTTTAGACTCTCATTCTGGTGGAACCCATTGGTTTCCAATGAAGGAACAAATTCATCTACATCTCGGATGACCTGAGGGTAAGTTAGTTTTTGGGGGTGAACTATTCCTTTAATGCTCCTAAAAATAAGCATATGTTTCTTTAAATTTGATTTTTGGATAACAATTTTGTGGTTGTTAATGCTTATATAAACATTTGAATAAATATAAAATATTATTATTACACATTACTGTTGGACTGTATAATGCCTGTATATGTGGGAAAAGTGTCAAACACAAGCAATTATGGGTAACTAAGTTTATGAAGAGTTACTGAAGCCTCACTCACCCCAACACAAGAAACAAACCTGCAGCACAAACAACATTTGCATAATTCTTTTTATTCACTATTATTGTTCTTTTATACTTTATTATTTATTTCTTTGTTTCTTTTTTTTTTTTTGGTGGACATCCTGTAAAATCAATCCTGAAGCCCTTATTTGGGTTTGTTGTACATCATCATAGCTGAACAGAAAGAGGACTGGAGGGGAATGGACCCCTTTAATCTGTCAATCAGCCTTACATCTTAAAAAGTGATTTAGTTTTTTTTTCATTGTCTCACAAAGTGTACCTCACATAGTATTTACACATACAGTGGACAACGTCCACTCAGAATGACACTAGAATAGAAAGATTCTGCTCTTTTATAGATTTTCTTTTCTCTCTTTTTCCGATTCAGTTAAAATTTGAGGAGTAAATCCTCTTTTAATGTTTTTCGCTCTGAGTTTAGATTGTGCTGGGTGTAAAATTACTCTTTCTGCACACAAAAAAAAACTGTTTTCAATAAATACCTTGCAGGAAACAACTGTACAATCGTACACAGTGTTTGACTTTGATATATTTTTGGAGCATGTTAGTAAAACTAAAAATATAAGAAAGCAAATCAAACTATAATTTATCAAAAACCCAAAGTAACAAATTCATGCATATTTAAAGTTACAATATATATATACTTTTTTTGTCCATAAAAACCAAAAAGTGACATGATTGATGGGCCTTTTTTTATTTACATTGATATTGGCACTGTTTATTTTTTCTCTGAATCTGGAATGAACGTTACGAAACACTCACGTCAGTGTAACACTCTCATGGAAAGAAGATTGCTTGCTCTAAAAACTCTGGATTACATCCTATTTTAGGCAAAGGGAAAACAGAATAAAAAGAAACAAGAAAATAGATTGATTCCTAGGGGTCAGAAAGCCAAAAATAAACTACAGTGCGAATGTGAGTAAAAAAGCCATTTGACTCCATATTCAGACAGCGGCAGTTTTCACCTTTGGAGCAAAACCAAATGACATCATTATTTTTTGTTGTTTTTCTTTCTTTTGGGATACTTTTAACCTCTCATTTACAATTGTATTTTCATATAAACCCTTTATATCATCTCCGAAAGCAGCATTACTTAAATCAGGCAAATCAAAGACCCTATAAAGAAAGACAAAATTTAAAGGAACAGTTCACCTAGATTACAATTTTATCATCTACTCAGTCTCATGTCACTTTAAAGTTGTATGACTTTATTTCTTCTGTGGAGTGCAAAAAGAGATTGTTCACGCTGCTCTTTTCCACTCAGTGACAGTGCATGGCGACCAATGGCTGTTAAGTGCCAGAAATGTCAAAAAGTACTATAGTAGCAGTCCATATAATCTATATTCCAAGTTTTATGAAGTCATACAATAGATTTGTGTGAGAAAAACACTCAAATTTAAGTTGTTATTCACTGATAATCTCTCAAATCTCTTTCATGTTCAAGATGTGCCATGACAGATTTGACTTGTGTTAACCAATTGCAATGCACAAATTGTGCATATAGCTTTAAGGCTTAATGTAATATTTAAGACTTAATAATATCGTTGAGGGACAGTGTGCTATTGCTTTTCTAAGCCATCAGAATTACAGTCTGGATGAAAAATTGGCCAAAAATAGTTAATTTGTACGAATACAGGAACCTGAGGGACAACAATTTCACAGAGACATTGGGCTGGACTCTTTTGACACTAAGAAACCAACTAGAAACCAGTTGCATTAGTTACACATTTTCAACATTTTGCACATTTAAAATAAACTTCTAAATGTCTGTTCAGTAGTTCATATCTAACAGACAACACAATTTTACAGTGTGGTACCTCAAATGAAGTGATAAAAAGCAATTTTTCTACCAAATCATACGTACTAATTCACTTAACTTATACTCAACATTTTTTGTTTTTGTTTTTGTACATTTTGTTAATTAATGATAGGGTTGCAAAGAGGTGGAAATGTTCCATCAAATTCTGGAAACTTTCCATAAGTTTCCAAAATTTTCCTAAAGTTTTCAAAATTTCTGGAAAGTTTCTGGAAATTTTCCGCCCCTTTGCAAGTTCCCGAACATGTTGAATGATGGGATATGCCTCAAATACTGCTCTGAAGTGATATTAGAGACAGTGTGGATTTTGTGTGCATCAAGGCCACTGAGCTTTGGCATTTTTCTGACCTGGGACAGTCTTACACACTTACTTCCTGTGACATGCACACACTCTCCAGTGGCCAAGACCACGAGTGTGGGTATTGGGACAGACCCAAAAACTCATGCTTTTCTTCCCTTGAGAAAAGAGTGCACTTAATTGTTTTGAACGTGCACTTCAAATTTTAAAAGTATATTTTTAAATAAACTATACTTGCAGATAATATAATATTAATGAAATAAAAGGCCACTTAAGTGTACTTAAAGAGAGTAGACTTTCATGACTCTATTTCTTAACACACTTAAGTACTGTACACTTTTAAAATGTGAACTTATAATAATAATAATAATAATATAAAATTAAATGTTTTAATCCACATTTTAAATCATATAATTTTAATCATCTTCTGTCGTGGTTCAAGTCCAGTATGTGTAAATTCACCAAATTTGAATATGTGCATATGAGTTTAAAAGATATTCCTTTGCACAAGTCAAATTTTAAGTTACGTTTATAGTGATTTTGTCATTTTCACCATTCACTGTCATTGTATGTAAAAGAGAAGCATGAACATTCTGCTAAACATCTCCTTTTATGTTCCACGGAAGAAAGAATGTCATACAGGTTTGGAATGACATGAGCAAATGATCACATTTTCAGGTGAACTATCCCTTTCATGGACATCGAGGAATTCCTGCTGTTTGTCAGGGAGGAGAGGAGCAGGGAGATCTGTTTCCAGTGTTTCAATGTAAAACATGGGCTTGACGGCTGATCCCGAAGTCCGTTGTGTGTGAACAAACGTAACGATGGTGTATGTGTGTGTGTGTCTACATACTCATATGTTCAGTGCAAACACATTTATACCAACCTTGTAAAATCCTCTTTGACCTTTACGTTTTTGACATTGATAAATCTAGCAGGATGGCAGCATGTAGCCCTTTCCTCTGGGCCTCAATTGAGTTTCCTGTTTCAGCAAGCGTTTTTGAGGGCACTCAGATCCATCGACAGGCGGACCTCGTCGTTCTCCAGGGATTTTTTCCGTATGCCTCGCCCGCCGCCCCCTCTCCCCCATCCCCTTGTCCTAGCACAGCCCAATGTACTTGAGATTGTTTTGGATGATCACGTCCGTCACCGCGTCAAACACAAACTGGATGTTGCTGGTGTCAGTGGCGCAAGTGAAGTGCGAGTAGATTTCCTTGGTCTCCTTGTTGCGGTTGAGGTCCTCAAACTGCCTTTGCACGTACACGGCCGCCTCCTCGTAGGTGTTTTGCCCCTTGTAGTCGGCGAAGCAGACCGTCAGCGGAATACGCTTGATCTTCTCGGCCAGCAGGTCCTTCTTGTTGAGGAAGAGGATGAGCGAGGTATTGGTGAACCAGTTGTTGTTGCAGATGGAATCGAACAAACGCAGACTCTCCGCCATACGACTCTGAGGAAACAAAAGACATGAAATGGTTAGTTGAAGCGCTAACAAAAGGGATCTGGCTCCCTCGAGAGGAAAACCTCTGGAGTTGATGAAATCAGTGGCCTTTAACCTTGAAGAGAGCAAACAGGGTAAAGTAGTATTAAGTTCCTAGAGACGCTCTAGATCTAGACGATGGGCTGAATGTCAGTGGAGATGACCCAGTGTGAGGACAACAAATCACTACAAACTGGGACATTCATTGTTGTGGCAACAGGGGACAATGTGCTTTAGCTCCCACAAACTCGCCATTTACTATTGCGTACTCAGGCTTATGAATTTGAACAAGCCTCTAAACCTAAGTATTAAAATTCTCATCTCTCACTGTTTGTACTACATGAATTATACCTCAGATTGTGTGGCTTGTCGAGGGAAAAGTGTGATATTACTTTCTAAGCCATCAGAACTACAATTTTCCCTTGTCAGGCAATAAAATTGGTCAAAAATAGTTGACGTGCAGCGAAAGAGGAACATGAGGGGTAAGAAGCTCATAGAGAAATTGGGTTGGACTCTTTTGATGGGAAGCAAACATTTAGCAACGTTTCTTCAGATGGCATAAAAATGTTGTAAGCTATGCAGGTGGATTCATGAATCTGTGAATCATTCATTTCTTCCCTTGTGAAAAAGAAGTGTACTTAATGTGCACCGCCTAGTTGAAAGCATATATAAAAAAAATGGTACTTGTAGATAATTTTAATATTAATAATATTGCTGAAATAAAAAGTCCATTTAAGTGTAGTTAATAAGAGCACGGTTACTTAACACAGTTAATACACTACTTCTACGTGTACTTTGTAATAATGTCAAATGTTTTTCTTTAAAAGACATTTTAAGTAATTTACGAACACTTAACTTGATGTGTTGACTAAACACATGTAAAGTTCATGATTTTATTTTTTAACTGTATGTGTTACTCGATATTATATTTAAAGTTAATATATTTAAGTACACTAAATTACAACTTCATCATCACAAATGTGTAATTACAAATATATTTAAATACATGGCATACAAATTTCAATAGAAATGACATAAAAGTATATTCAAGTTTACCGTATATTTTGTCAATACATTTGGTAGTACATTTTAACTATATTTCAAAGACAAAAATAATTATGAAGTTACATATAAAGATATACTAAAGTCAATACCTAAGTGGGTCAGTAAAGTGTAGCTTATTGCATTTAATGTAAATTTGAACTATAATACATTTGCATTTAATTGCAATTAACATGCAAAAATGCCCAAAAACGATTTCATTTTTACTCATGTATTTTCTTTTACGGTATTATTTATTTATGATTTTTATTTTATTACATTTTTTTTTTTTTGAAAATTATGTAAATTTTTTTCTTCAGGATTTCGAAGTCTTTTGGCATAATACTTTGACTATAATTTGAAAAATGACACATATCCTAATATACCTTATCTAAAATGCAGGATGATTAGCTGACCAGAGAACATCCTTTCTGTAAACACTGAGTATGGCTCAATCATCAGTCAATATTTAGTTAGATAAACCAGACCATAACAGGGCCCACTGCAAATAATTGTCCCTTTCTGCAAAGAATAAATGGCATAATAACCTTCTAAACATGAAAAAAAAAAAAAAATACAAAAATAAGATTAAAAGCCAAACACGACAAAATCCCTAAGAGGAACAACAAGCAAAATCAGCTCACAGAATCATGTCAATTTCAGCAAGCATCATATGGCCAAGCAATGTTATTAACCTCTATTTCTCTAGCCCCACTGAGTTCCCTATCTAATTCAATTAGTCACCTGCCCATGTTCAATTACCTTGCTGTGTTTGCCAGGGTAATGTCCATAAAACAAAGGCAGAGGACAGGATGTAAATAACACCCATGAAATGCCATTTTGCTGGCGACATCAGCTGAGCCATCATCCGTCCAAGTAATGCAGTTGAATTCTCAAAAAAGCGCTTTCTGCAAATATTTCAATGGTTAT
Organism: Spinibarbus caldwelli; assembly: GCA_039654775.1. Classification (NCBI taxonomy): domain Eukaryota; kingdom Metazoa; phylum Chordata; class Actinopteri; order Cypriniformes; family Cyprinidae; genus Spinibarbus; species Spinibarbus caldwelli. The sequence goes on along the minus strand of CM077226.1, from coordinate 12,085,083 downwards.
AGTGTTTACTAAACATACTTTACTACATAATCTAGTTTAGCCGCATAGGTAAGAATTCTATAAGACAATTAAAGAAGGCACATCAAGTCACAGGATATATACATGATAAGCACTAAGCAGAGTTATTGATTATTCTATATATAGTGTGCAGCGTTTACCACATTTCGTTTAAGTGGTTTGTGTGCTCCCCTTCCACAGCGTGAGCTGCAATGGCTGCAGGCACGTGGTTGGGACGAGCAGCTTGTGACCGAGGGAGGAATCTGATATGAAGACTGGGCCGCTGTTTGAAAGGTTACACAAAACATCATCGTGCTTTAAGCAAATCACAAGATCATCTATGAGAGTGAGAGTGGGTTTCACAGAGACATGAAGTATGTGAAAATGATGAAGGAAGAGTTGGAAAGACCTCATCGCTGAGGCTCTTTCAGAATATTAGTCTCCATCTTTTGTCTTAGTGCAGCACCAAGGTTATTCCTGCTGGTCCTGGAGCAACATTCCCATCGACCAATCAGACGCAAGGATTAGGTTTAAGATTTGAGGTTTCAGGTTAAAGGTTGAAACCTAGGGGTTTTCAAAATGTATGTCAAGGATCATCAAATATGTCAATTCCCTTGTGATGGACCTCTTTCCTAAAGCATAAAGACAGCTACATATTTTCATGCATAAATACTCATTTATAACTGAATAAAAATGGTGCTGAAACACTGATTTCTAGTAAAAAAAAACAAAACAAAAAAAAGCACAAATATTTACAAAGAAACAGCAACTACTGTAACATATTGAATAAAACATGAAATTTTATAAAAGGACTGAAATAATTTATTGTAAAATGTACTTCAGTAAGCTTTAGATGTATAGATGATAGATATCTCAATTGCACTTTTCACAGTAAATTTCAATAAAATCAATTCTTATGGTTAAAAACTTGACTGTAAATAAAATAGCTGATTAATCTGCCAATTTCAGTCTTAAAATATCATAATAAAATTACTGTGTTAAACATATTTCCTTAACAGTTACAAAATACATTTTGAATAAATTATCTGGTAACAATTTACTTAAAGCCTTTATGTATAATGCATTATAAAAGCAGTTTTAATGCGTTAATTATGCCTTGTAATACACCTTATAATGCATTGTACAATCTCAATGAATAACTGCAACCACAGTTACATTATAACACTTATCAATTCATTGTTACACTATGCATTTTAAGTTTGGTTATAATTATTTCCGACAAAATATAATGTATTACAATGCACATTATGAATAATTTTAATGCATTATACCTTTTGATAACTCATATGCATTATACATAAAGGCTTTGTAAAGTGTTACCAAACATTAAAGGGGTCATATGACAATGCTAAAAATAATATTATGTTGTGTGTTTGGTGCAATGCAATGTGTTTACACGGTTTAAAGTTTAAATAACACATTATTTTCCACATACCGTACATTATTGTTGCTACTCTCTGCCCCACCTTTCTGAAACGCTTAGATTTTTACAATGTTTATTGTTCTGAAAAACAAGGTGTGCTCTGATTGGCCAGCTAACCAGTGCATTATGATTGGCCGAATACCTCAAGGGTGTGATGGAAATGTTACGCCCCTTACCATATATAGAAACACACTGCGTCTCCACGACATGATGGCGGCGGCGGCGGCAGCGGCAGCAGCAGGAACAATATTACAGCGAGAATAAAAGTTACGCCTTCTTTCTTTGCTTAAACATTTGGGCGTGTTATGCAAATCTTCCCACACAGTGATGTAGATTTGTGGGAGCGTGTTTTAATGAGCCGTTTTAGGAAGGCATGGACGAGTCTTAACTTTTATAAAGAATTTCTCTTTGGGTTTGAGACTTTAGTCTTTGCAACTTTACGGATCTTATATATGCACAAACAGCTTGTAACACTCCAAAGACAAAGGAAAACTTGCATCATATGACCCCTATGCATCATATGACCCCTTTAACATTAATTGAACTAAAAGCACACCGTTGAGGAATATGGACTGTTTTATATATATATAATGGAGTAATCCTCCTTGACATTCAAATGTAATCTTTGAAAAATGGTGCATACACAGTTGATTATTTGGGAAAAAACTCTCTCGTAAACTCACAAACATTTATCCATAACATCTAGTCAGCTGCCAGATTGAGAGAGGCTGCGATTTTCACTGAGGGTCGAGTGTGCACTCATATTCCTACAGAGAAAGGCCCTCCAATGGCCTTGAATTGAGCTTTTTGAAATCAGGTCACACCATTAGCCAAACGTCCCTGCAGATCTTAAGGTGTCCATTAACCAATCGTGCAGCCCAGGGGACGGGGTGGAAGTGTTTTTGTTGAAGCTCAGGGTGTTTCCAACTACAGCCTTCTCCAGAGCTAAGTGTGGGAGAGAAAGAAGGAGACGAGAGAGAGAGAAAAAGAAAGAGAAAAGGAGGCAGGAAGCCAATGGGAGGGGGTGCCCCGCTGAGACACACCGCACAGCGTGACGCCCGGCCTCTCCCTGCGCACTCCAGACACAAGCCTTCATTAGGCTTAAATATTAATAAGGAGGTTCAACAGTGTATTAATGCTTTGTTTCCTGTAAATAAGAACTGTTGGATTGAGACGTCTCGCTCTAGAAAATCCATTTCATTGAAGCTGAGTGAAAACAACTCTTGTCTAGTCTTCTAATAGCCCCAGCAGCAATAAGAAAGAGCTGTAAAGTACATTTACACCATACCTGCTCATAATTGCCATGCTTTGTGTCTCACATTTGTCTCTCGTTCTCTTTATTTCGCCCTGCATACATTTTCTTTGTTGAAGATAAGAGCATTATACAAAGATTATCTGTATTTGAACTTAGAAACTCTCCTAGTTATTGCTTCTTTTCATTAAATTATTATAGGAACTGCAACCCAGGCTCATTAGAAAAACGTTGCTGACACAACATTTCTGCAAAATTATATTACATTGCTTGTTGTACACTTTGCAACTATTTCATAGCGAAATGTCCAGTGAGTGGAGCTAAACACCCATTCAGTTTTATCCAAAACAGATGAACGAGAATCTATCAATGTTTTATTACTTTGGTTGTTGTATGCATCACAGCAGTCTGGAAATTAAATTTTGGTGAGTGGCAGGAAAAGTTAATTCTCTAACACATTTGAAAATAACGTACCACCTACACTAAACCTAACCATAGTGTTAACAAATGAAACACAAGATAAAAACCCACTTGCAGAAGCAACTGTGCCATTTTAGTGCAAGTATTGAAATCTTTTATTGTGATTCGTTTCATGGGACTTGAATGCTTCGCTTTGCAAGTGCAATGCTGTACAAGGTGCGCTGACGAGCAAGTTTACTATATCAGAAAAGCCATGTATTTGCAGCTGGTTAGGCAAATGTAAAAATGTAAAAATATATTAGTTTACAAATTGTGCACTAAGGAAAAGTGTATGGTAAATGAGTTTTGCAAAACTGTAGGTAGAAGCATGTTTTTAGAAGCATGTTAACATGAAGGTTGCCAAGACAAATTGAGCTACTTTTAAACTGCTGCCATGGGTTATTTTTTTTTTTTCCTGTGACTGTTTATGATTACTACAATATAGCAAATTATTTATTGATCAAGATGAAACTCTTTATAACACATAACAGTGATTGTAAAATGTGTATTTTAGGTATACTTAGAGATTTTGGGATATTTTTGATTGGCCATTGGACTAGTTTTGTAACACAGGCCTGGCAATCCCTGTTAGCATTTTCATAACATATGGATGAAAGTTGCAGGAAGCATAGAGCTGACTCTCAAGCTATTGTTTGTCTCAATACTCTCACAGTCTGGCTGACAAATTTAAATGTTCACAATTGCTTTGATATGAGCCAATTCAGCTAATGTGGCTAATATGGTTAGCTTCAAAGCTTCACTGAATGCAGGGAGGCTAAGCTGCCTGAGTTGCTATGGATTTTTTTTCATTGACATCCATGTTTATCAGTAATTGAAACATATGAGTCAGTGTCTGTCTAGCTCCCTTGGCATCCCTCACTCAATATTACTGGCAATGGCTGCAGTATAATGCATTATAATGTATCAAAATACAAATTTAGAATTTTTAATTTTTTGTCATTTTCAAAAGAAAATGTGAGAGGTGCTTGTTTGTCCTGCCATGATGCTACTGTATTGTGTATTGAGGATGCCTGGATGTTGCTAAGTGGTTGCTAATGTGATATGAGCGTTTGTATCTACAGTATCTTGCTAGGGTGTGGCTGCTATGTGGTTGCTGGAGTGTCAGGTATCTTCTTTAAAAAAAAATTGTCATTCACAGTCATATTTTCAAAATTTAATTGTGCTTCATATCTTTAGCACAATTAATGCAGGACAAGTTACAAGTTAAAGTCTTCTTTAGTGACTGTTCTACACACCGTTGAGTGTTTACACTATGAAAGCAATCCAGTCGAATGCATTTGCGGTAGTGCTGTGTAGATTACTTATAAAACTAGTCTGTTACTAATTCCAAATTACATGACAAAAATTGTAGTTAGTTAGTAACGTAATCTGTTTGACTACTTTTGATCACTTTTAGATTACTTTTGACTTAACCTGACTTTTGACTTAAGCATTGATATAAATGTAACATATTGACATAAAAATATTGCAGGGAGTTTAATGAAAAGCATAAAGCATAAAAATGCAAAATTAAAATAAATCATTTTAAAATAACAACAATCAAAATAATAATACTCACTAAAAACATGTGATAATTGTGATAATAGTGATAATTCAAATAAAAATAAATGTGTTCACCAGTAACTGATGCAATGTTGAAATGTTGAGAAAACACTTCTTACAACGATTTAACTTTGTAAATCCAGTGCAAATTCTGTGTGGCCTCTCAATTTTTTTTTTTAATTCTAGCCACCTGACAAGTGTGACAAACAAAACTGGAAGACTTTCTGAATGTAGATAAACGAAATTTTAAATAAAATGTATTGCTATTGAGTGAAATAATTTGTAATCATATAATTAATAAAAAGTAACTGTAGTCTGATTACAACAATTAAACAATTAAAATTTAATATAGTCTAATTACGAGTACTTATAGTAATCTTTGGAATCTGATTATGTAGTCCAGATTACACGTAATCAGTTACTACTGAGCACTGGTTTTCGACTACCTCTGGATGCGGTCGAAAGCAGACGCAGACAGGTTTCAGACATTGTTTATACCTGTATTTAGTGTTGTCCACTTGTGATCGGATAAACAAAAATGCATCTTAACACAAGATTTAAACAGGGCCTTACTTTCTTCTAAGGAATTTAGAAGATATTTTGAAGAATGTTAGGAACCAAATAACCCTTTATTTTTCATTCTATGGACAAAAAAAACAGAGACATCAGTAAGAATATATTCTTTTGTGTACAATAGAAGAAAGCAAGTCATACAGATTTGGAACGACATGAGTGTGAATAAATGATTACATAATTTAAAATTTTCAGTCTAGTCAAAAATCAGACCAAAAAAAAAAAAAAAAAAAGAAAGGAAAAGAAATAAATTAATGTGCTTCAATGGCTCATGTCAGTCATAAAGTGGGAGATGGCAGAAGTCCTCCATCAGTGAACTTCCTCAAAGCCAAATATATCCTTCCATGTTGCCCAAGCATCCCTCCCATAATGACCCAGTTCTTGAGTGTCTCTCCAACTCCTCCCAGCCAACTGGCACCAGAGCTGCATTGCTTCAACCAACTATTGCGCAATGCAGTTCCTCGCACTATCCTTCTCCGCACAAGCACACATTCTCCGCCGCTTGCACAAGCGCACTTCTATCCTCTCTCCGGTTGCCGAGCACTACATAAACCCCCCCAACCCCCTCCTCCCAGTCACAGCTCATTGTCAACCGCCCAGGATTAGGAGCGTTTGACTGCTCTGTTGCTTGGCAACAGTTGCCATGGAAACCTTTTTTAAGGGAGGGTTGGGTCAAAAAAAGGAACCTGGAAAGCGATATTGAAGGGGGAAAAGAAGATAAAATGCGTCGCGCCACAAAATTGACAACTGTTGCTTGAAGTCCCCAGCAGAATTAGATGATTGCGGATCGCAGCTGAAAAGTTACATTTGTGGCAGTGAATTACTGGAAAGCTTTTGTACCAGATGTGCGGGAATAAGCTTTCCCTTAATGAGGGACTGTGGGACTACAGAAGAGAGGACGTTTCTAATTCAAATCTGTTGAATTTTAGCTAATTAAATTGTTCAATTGATTTCATTAGGTAAAACAACTACTAAAAATAGGGTTGAAGCATGGTGAAAATCATAATAGGTGGGACTGGTAACACTTTAGTTTAGGGACCAATTATCACTATTAACTAGTTGCTTATTAGCATGCATATTACTAATATATTGGCTGTTTGTTCATACTTATAAAGCACACATTAAAGGGATGAGTGAGCTACTCACTCTCATGTCTTTCCAAACCCGTAAGACCTTCGCTCATCTTCAGAACACAAATTGATGAATTCTGAGAGCTTTCTGATCCTCCATAGACAGCAACGCAACTACCAGAATATACAGACGATGAAATAAGAAAGATGGATGTCTTACGTTAGAACACTGGCTTCTGCATCATCAGCACCTCACGCATGCATCGTTGTACTGTCATGTACACGCGGTGAAGACTAACACGGAAAAGAAGAAAATGTTGAATAAATAAAGTTATTTATTTATTATACTTAAAAAGTTATTTTTTTAAGTATTCTCGTAGCTTCATAAAATTAAGGTTTGAACCAGTGATGTCACATGGACTATTTTAACAATGTCCTTACTACCTTTTTGGGCCTTGAATGTGGTAGTTGTGTTGCTGTCTATGCTGGGTCAGAAAGCTCTATCGGATTTCATCAAAAATATCTTCATTTGTGTTCCAAAGATGAATGAAGGTCTTACGGGGTTTGGAAAAACATGAGGGTGAATAATTAATGACAGAATTTTAATTTTCTGAACTGTTTAATGCCTAATTCTGTACAACCCAAATTCCAGAAATTTTGGGACGTTTTTTAAATTTGAATAAAATGAAAACTAAAAGACTTTCAAATCACATGAGCCAATATTTTATTCACAATAGAACATAGAGAACGTAACCAATGTTTAAACAGAGAAATTTTACACTTTTATCCACTAAATGAGCTCATTTAAAATTTGATGCCTGCTACAGGTCTCAAAAAAAGTTGGCACAGGGGCAACAAAGAGCTGAAAAAGCAAGAAATTTTGAAAAGATTCAGCTGGGGGAACATCTAGCAACTAATTAAGTTAATTGACATCAGGTCTGTAACATGATTAGCTATAAAAGGGATGTCTTAGAGAGGCAGAGTCTCTCAGAAGTAAAGATGGGCAAAGGTTCTCCAATCTGTGAAAGAATGCGTAAAAAGATTGGGCAATACTTTTAAAACAATGTTCCTCAATGTCAAATTGCAAAGGCTTTGCAAATCTCATTATCTACAGTGCATAACATCATCAAAAGATTCAGAGAAACTGGAGAAATCTCTGTGTGTAAGAGACAAGGCCGAAGACCTTTGTTGGATGCCTGTGGTCTTCGGACCCTCAGACAACACTGCATCACTCATCGGCATGATTCTGTCATTGACATTACTAAATGGGCCCAGGAATACTTCCAGAAACCACTGTCGGTAAACACAATCTGCCATGCCATCTGCAGATGCCAACTAAAGCTCTATCATGCAAAAAGGAAGCCATATGTGAACATGGTCCAGAAGCGCCGTCGTGTCCTGTGGGCCAAGGCTCATTTAAAATGGACTGCTTCAAAGTGGAAAAGTGTTCTATGGTCAGACGAGTCCAAATTTGACATTCTTTTTGGAAATCACGGATGCCGTGTCCTCCGGGCTAAAGAGGAGGGAGACCTTCCAGCGTGTTATCAGCATTCAGTTCAAAAGCCAGCATCTCTGATGGTATGGGGGTGCATAAGTGCATACGGTATCGGCAGCTTGCATGTTTTGGAAGGCACTATGAATGCTGAAAGGTATATATAAAGGCTTTAGAGCAACATATGTTCCCCTCCAGATGACGTCTATATCAGGGCCTTGTGTATTTCAGCAGGACAATGCAAAACCACATACTGCAGCTATTACAACAGTATGGCTTCATAGTAGAAGAGTCCGGGTGCTGAATTGGCTTGCCTGCAGTCCAGATCTTTCACCTATAGAGAACATTTGGTGCATCATCAAATGAAAAATATGTCAAAAACGACCACAAACTCTTCAGCAGCTGGAAACCTATATCAGGCAAGAATGGGACCAAATTCCAACATCAAAACTCCAGAAACTCATAATCTCGATGCCCAGACGTCTTCAAACTCTTTTGAAAAGAAGAGGAGATGCTACACCATGGTAAACGTGCCCCGGTCTCAACTATTTTGAGACCTGTAGCAGGCATCAAATTTGAAATGAGCTCATTTTGTGAATAAGATTGTAAAATTTCTCAGTTTAAACATTTGTTATGTTATCTATGTTCTATTGTGAATAAAATATTGGCTCATGTGATTTGAAATTCTTTTAGTTTTCATTTATTCAAATTTAAAGGGGTCATCGGATGCCCATTTTGCACAAGTTGATATGATTCTTTAGGGTCTAAATTAAAAGTCTATAACATACTTTGGTTAAAATTTCTCAATGATAGTGTAAAAAAACACTTTTTTTTACCCTGTCAAAATTAGCTTTGTTTTCAGCAAGCCGTTTTTTAGTCCATGTTGCTTTAAATCCTAATGAGCTCTGCTGACCCCACCCCTCTCTTCTGTGGGGTGACGAACAGTACTGTTTACTTTAGCCGTGAAACTGGCTAACTAGCACATTATTAGTTTAGGCGATTTGCAAAGATTCATAAAAAAACCTTATACTCACTTCTTCTGTAGGTGAGGCTGAATCACGAAGGATTCGCGCGAACATAGACGCATTTAGGCAGATTGGGGATCGGCGCATTTACTTCAAAGCGAAAGTAACGTTAATCCTCTGCGTCTTCAGCGGTGTCACGAATCCCGTCTATGAACTTCCGTTCACTCACCACCAGAGGTCACCCGCTCACCACATGGACTCTCACACTGCACAGACTGTAACACTATACCCAGGACTACATTTCCCATCATCCATTGCACTGATTACACACACACAGCTGAATGCACTGATTACACACACACACAGCTGAATCCCATCAGACACGCTTTATGAGCCTTGGACTTCCTCTTTCAGATCGCCGAGTATTGTTTAGCGTATATCACTCTTCTAGTGATAGCTACACTATGGAGCCATTCCAAGTTTCCAGTCCTAGTTTCTAGTTCCAGTTCTAGTCTAAGTCTAGTCATTTTGTGTTGCCTTGTTGTCTGAGACATCTTAATCTGAGACATCTTGTCTTCCCCTGCACCGGAGTCGACACAATGGCGGTCAGACTGTTTACAGCTCACTCAGGGCGGGTCTAAGGTAAAACAGCCTTGTCAATCAACTATCGTGGGAGGGGCCTGTGCAGAACTGCGTCATTCTGACAGGACTCTCAGAACAGCCTGATTTGAGAAAGGGGATTTTAAAATATGGATTTAAAAAAAAAACACTGTGGATTTTTATAATTATAGGATGGATGTGTACACACACTTCCAACACACATTTATGATCAAACAACTTGAAAAGTGAATTTTGCATCCGATGACCCCTTTAAAAAATGTCCCAACATTTCCGGAATTCGGGTTGTATGATCATATTTTAAATCCCTTAATCCTTACCCATACCTAAACTTAACAACTACCTTACTGACTATTAATAAGCAGCAAATTAGTAGTTTATTGAGGCAAAAGTCAAAGTTAATAGATAGAACTGGTCCCCAAACTAAAATGTGACTATGGGATTTTAATGCTGTAACTGAAATGTTTCCTAGATTTCTGGAGAACCACCATCTCTGAAATATTGCTCCACTTAAGCCTGAGTGAAACTGCTTTTTGCAAAGCTCATGACAGATGGAAATACATAGATACACACAG
>CM077226.1:11489455-12074975 GCA_039654775.1 Spinibarbus caldwelli | reverse complement strand
TGAAACTGTGCTAAAATTATTCCTTGGGTCATGCCGACAACAGACATACCAATTATGTCATACTAAGCCGAAATTCCTGTCCGCCATTTTGATTTATGTTGAAAACATACTTTTTCAAACTCCTCCTAAACCGTTTGTCCGATTTTCACCAAAATCGAATCATATCATCTTCAGACCATGCTGACCAAAAGTTATGGATTTTGTGTCGATAGACAAAACGGTTTTCGCTCGCCACAGCAACGAATTTGAGGCATGATGCCAAAATGACACTTCAGGCAGTAACTCTGCATGATGCCAAAATGACTGTTGAGGCTGTATCTCTGCAATGCTTTGACATATTGACACTAAACTTTGTGTGTGCCATTGTCACCTAACACAGAACACACCACATCGATTTGATAACAGCGCCACCTATTGGTCAAACGTGATAAGCCAATAAATCATATTGCTATAGGTTTATATGTGATTTTTCAGCCGTTTTGACTAAAAACATCCTAAAATGGCTTCAGTTACTCATTTGTGCAGTTGGTCTGATGTTTGCTTCTGTAGTGCTTGGCCCCGTAATTGCTGCTTGCAGCTATATTTATTATTATTAGGGGCCAAGCACCGAAGGTGCATTGGCACCTATTGTTATTGTTAGCGTTCTTATTATTATTAGGGGTTCGAGCACGCAGTGCTGAAACCCTATTGTATCTGTTAGGATTTTTATTAGGGGTTCGAGCACGAAGTGCTAGAAACCCTATTGTATCTGTTAGGATTTTTATTATTATTAGGGGTTCGAGCACGAAGTGCTAGAAACCCTATTGTATCTGTTAGGATTTTTATTATTATTATTATTATTTTTCTGCCGTAAAACGGAATGTGCAGACCAAACCGTAAGGCCTAGAGACTTCAAACTTGGTCAAATGTTAGAGCTCAATTCGAGGAGAACATATCAAAGTCTCAGCCCAATCGGCCAATAGGTGGCACTATAATGAGCAAAAGCGCGTTTTTGCTAATAACTCCTAAACCGCATGTCGTAGACGTAAAATTTTAACATTTTTGGAATCCTTCAGTCCCCGGAATTTATAAACGGTCACTGTGATTTGGGGTCTAGGAGGCCTCGTTTTTTCGCAAATTTGACGGATGTCCAAAACCTACTTTTGCGAACTTGTCCTAGGGTTTTTACCCAATCGTTACCAAACCACAGCAGAAATGTTCTCTGGTCAGTGAATATCAATAATTATCAAAAAAAAGTTGAAATTTCAACTCACTGTCACAATGGGGCCCAAAAACGTTCAAAAGTCGGGCACCAATTTTACTAAAAACTCTATAACTCGTGAACGAAATGAGATATCTTCACCAAACTTGCTACACATTAGTACGAGCATAAACTTTGGTCAAATCAAAAAAAATTTTGCAGCTCTGCCAGTTGGTGGCGCTATAAGATTGAGAAAACTATAACTGGGCAACCACTTGTCCGATCGACTTGAAAATTGGAATGCAGTATCTTCGTCCGAAGTAGAACAATAGTCTATGAGGACATTGGCGTATCTCAAAAAACATGGCCGCCATTGGCCAAAAACTTTTAATCACTTATTTGTCAAGGTTAACGGAGGTTGATCGGAACGAAACTCGGTGGGCATGTTTGACTCATGGCCCTAAAGGTCTGTAAGAATTTTGAAAGAAATCGGCCACTAGTTGGCGCTAACGAGTTTTTTGGCTCTGTAATCACGTGGTGTTTCACACATCCACACAATATGCATATCATATGATAGATCTCCTCATAATGAACAACTTTGCCTCTAGAACCATTGCTGTCAATCAAATCATTCATTAATTATTAACAAATATGTGAAAAACCTACTTTTGCAAACTAGTCCCTGGTTTTTTGCCCGATCGGAACCAAACCACTGCAGTAATATTCTGTGGACTCTCTAGATCAATAATTATCAAAAAAAAGTTGAATTTTGTCCTTTGGTTAGCTATAATGAGGTCATTTATAAAAGGGGCATTGCCCAACATACCCAAACATCTATAAAACCTAAAAGCAAACTCAAAACTTTACGAAACTTGGTGAAAACATATGACAGATGACTCTTAATAAGTATGCACAGTTTCATGAAGATCGGAATATAGGTGGCGCTATAACAGTTAAAGATGCCTAAAAAACTCAAAATTTCAATGGAAAATGACCTCAAATTGCATAGCATGTTCATATATTCACACAAACACATAATCTTCATATCTTATGATAGATCTCCTCATTCTGAGCAACTTTGCCTCTGGGAGTAATGCTGTAAATCATATCGTTCATTAAATATTTACAAATATGTTATAAACCTACTTTTGCGAACTAGTCCTAGGTTTTTCGCTCAATCTTGATTAAATCACTGCAGTAATAATCTCTGGACTCTCTAGATCAATAATTATCGAATAAATGTTGAATTTTGTCATTTGGTTAGCTATAATTGGCTCATTTATAAAGGGGAGTGGCCAGATATTCTCGAAAGCCTATTAACCCTAAACGAAAACTCGAAACTTTACGAAAGCTGCTGAAAACATGTGTCGGATGACTCTTAACAAGCACGCAAAGTTTCATAGAGATCGGACTATAGGTGGCGCTATAACAGTTAAAAAGGCCTCAAAATCACAAAATTTCTACAGAAAAAGACCTCAAATTGCAATAAAATGTTCATAATATTCACTTATACACTATATCTTCATATCATACGATAGATCTTCTCATTCTGAGCAACTTTTCCTCTAGGATCACTGCTGTCAATCAAACTGTTCTTTAAGTATTTCAGATTATTTAAAATACCTACTTTTATGAACTAGCCCTCAGTTCTTAACTGAAAATCAATAAAATCAGTGCAGAATTATTCTCTAGACTCTCTAGGTCAATAATTATCAAAAAAATTTCAACATTTGCATTTGGACAACTAAAAACCCTTTATTTTATAATATGGTCTTTACATAGTGCACACAAAAGGCCTATGAATCCTTAAAGAAAGCCCTAAACTTTCTCAAAACTCTGTAAAACTATGCATAATTTCATTCTAAACAAACATGCAAAATTTAAGAGAGATTGAGCAAAAAATAACAATATGATTGTTATAAAGGATAAAAACACAGTGATTTATGAGAAATTGCTATTTATAACCACTAGATGGCAGCGGAAGACCACTAATGGGCTTATTAAGCATTAAAACAGTAATAGGTTTTCTTATGGAGTTATTATAAAATCACTGTTATAACATTTAAAATCACATTTAATTCAAGTTTACCATTTTATTCATACAGATATATCAGTTATAACAATTTTGCCAGATTATGAGTACAATGAAACCTGAAAATGACATGTAAACTCTTAAAAAGAGAAGACTTGCAATAAGTTTTGAGTCACCTATCAATTATTTCAAATATCTATATCTGCAACAAAATGTGTGTGCATGTATGTCCGTGTATGTGTGTGTCTGTGTGTGTGTGGTTAAACTATCATATTAATAATCAGTAAGCATGCTTACACACACCATTTCATTTCTGTGTGTGTGTGTGTGTGTGTTTGTGAGAATAGTGCCGTACTATTCTCTAGACTCTCTACGTCAATAATTATCAAAAAAAAAATGTTGAACATTTCCCAGATAGCAAGCACACTCGGGCCGATTCTGGCTGAAATGTGGCACTGTCGGCTCAGTCTCGGCAATAATCATACCACGTTCATTGATTTGGTCAAAAGAGAACTGGTTTCCTGACTGAGGCTGATCTTGTTTGGGTTCCTCGTCACTGTTGCCTTTTGTCTTGCTTAGTTGAAGACACCTAATATTCAGCAATATTATTGACTTCACTGCACTGACGCCATTTGTTAGGAACTGAACTGAATTATGACACACAGTGTTTTTTATATATATAATATACAGTAAATATAATAAATAATAAATAAATAAATAAATATATTTAATTTACTTGTTACTTTGTGGTTTAAAAAGTGTATTAATGTTTTTACTGTAGTGCATTTGTTCATTGTTAATATATATTTATATTAAATTATTTGGTAATTTTATAATTAAAGCCTTTTTAATGTTTTTAAATGGTTGCATTTGTGTTTCACTGCTGAATTACATTTAGCAGTTTCTGGACCACATTTGGCCCGAGGACCAAGCCGAGTCTCAGCCAGATCTATTTTAAAGTGTCTGGGCCAAACCTGGGCCACATAAAATAACAGAAGTCACTCTACAGTATGCGGGCCAGATCTGGGCCACATCAATAAATAAGAGTCATTTTACAGGGCGTGGGCCACATCTGGGCCAGAGGAAATCGTCGGTTTCAGTGTGTGGGCCAGTTTTGGCCGGGGACCCAGCCAGAATTGGGCCCAAAAGTTAAGCAAGGTTGTGGCCCAGAGGTGGGCCAGACAAATTTTAATCTCTGGGTTGCATTTGAACAACTATAAAGCGGCCATTTCATAATATGTTCTCTACATAATGTACTCAGGTGCCTATAAATGTCAAAAAAAAAAAAAAACTTCAACGTCTCTCAAAACTGTGTAATATGATGAAATAATGCATAATTTCATTCTAAACCGTCAGGGTTTCTATGAGAGAGCACTCAAAAGCAGGGTAAGAGTTGACAGTTTATTAACAAAACAGCAGACTTTCACTTTTCAGCAGACAGGACTAGACTGGGACTGACGAGAGACTAAACCTACAAACAACTAGGTAGGGAATAAGCGGTATCACAGGATTGTAAGACAGAGCAAGCAAACACTGACGTAGCACAACGAACTGCAAAACTAGAGGGAAAGGGAGAACAATATAAAGCGACAGGAGAACATGAGGAACATGTGACAACACACAGACAAACGAGAGAACGAGAGGGACAGAAGACAGAACTCAGACAAACGAGATCAGAGACATGAGGGGCAGGTGACAATACTCAGACAAACGAGGACTAAACAAGGGTGCGTGGCAACAAGTAACATTGAGGCAGGACAGGAGGAGCACATGGCTGACAACAACAAAGACAGAGCCATGTGCTGAAACAGAAAAGAAACATAGAGACATGAAACAATGACAAGACAAACAACACAGTGAGGACAGGCTCCTGACATAACACCAAGCATGCAAAATTTAAGAGAGATCGGGCAAAAAATAACACTATAATACTCATAAAGGTTAAAAACAGAGCATTGTATGAAAAATTGCAATTTATTGCCACTAGATGGCAGTCGAAGACCACTAATGGGCTCATTCAGCCAAATAAAACATTACTGTTCATAAGACATTATAAAATCACTGTTATAACATTTAAAATCACAATAAATCAAAGTTTACCATTAGTTCATACATATCAGTTTTTACACTTATGCCAGATTATGATTACAGTAAAACCTGAAAATAACATATAAAATCTTAAAAAGAGAATACTTGCAATAAGTATTTTGTCACCTATCATTTATTTCAAATATCTATATCTGCAAGAAAATTTCTGTGCATGTATGTCCGTGTGTGTGTGAGTGTGTGTAAGAATGCTTATTGATTATTCATATGATAGTTTCAACCATTTCATTTCTGTGTGTGTGTGTGTGTGTGTGTGTGTCTGTCTGTGTCTGAGCCTATTGTCCATTTTCAATGTGTTTAACTGTCAGCTATACATCCAGGTTGGCCTAGACTGTAAAATTACACCACCTTAAGGCCCCAAGGCTCGAACCCCGGTAATCGCTGCTTGCAGCTATATTTAGGGGTTCGAGCACGCAGTGCTAGAAACCCTATAGTATTTGTTAAGATTTTTAGGGGTTCGAGCACGCAGTGCTAGAAACCCTATTGTATCTGTTAGGATTTTTATTATTATTATTATTATTATTATTATTCCGCCCTAAAACTGATCGTGCAGCCCAAACCGTAAAGCCTAGAGACTTGAAAGTTTGGCAGATCGTAGAGCTCAATTTGGGGAGAACGTATCAAAGTCTCAGCCCAATCGGCCAAACGGGGGGCGCTACAGCGCAAAAACAAAAATTTCAGACGTTTTTGGCCCTAAGTTGTACATTTTTTTGTCGTAGACTCAAAAATTTTTCACCGTTGCGATCCTTGGTTCAATACGAAAAAAAGTGTATTACGACAGATTTTCTCTACGAAGCACCGTTTTTCTGCAAAATTGACCTATATTCCAAACTACTTTTACGAACTAGTCCTAGGTTTTTCGCCTCGATCGGAACCAAACCACTGCAGAAATCTTCTAGGGACACTGAATATCAATAATTATCAAAAAAAAAGTTGAAATTTTAATTTTCACGCGAAACAGTATGCCAATTAGCGTCTATGCTAACATTAGCCAAAATGCTTATTGAAGTATAACTCTGGAACGGAATGACCTATCTTCACCAAACTCGGTGTACATGTGTACGAGCTCAATCTTTGGCCAAATAAAAAAACCCGCGCATCTCTGCCACTTGGGGGCGCTATAATACGGAAAAAACATAAAAACAGCTATAACTACGCAACCGTTGGTCCGATCAACTTGAAAATTGGTATGCAGTGTCTTGGTCCAAACGGGCACGTGCGTCTATGCGGATATTCGCGTATCTAAAAAAACATGGCCGCCATTGGCCAAAAACCTTTAAACACCTGTTTGACAAGGTTAACGGAGGTCGATCGGAACGAAACTCGGTGGGCATGTTCGACTCATGGCCCTAAAGGTCTGTAAGAATTTTGAAAGAAATCGGCCACTGGGGGGCGAAATTTTGTTTTTTTAGTGAATAAACGATTGAATTATCGCACGATTTTTTAAACATCCACACATATGCATATCATTAGATAGATCTCCTCATAATACACAACTTTGCCTCAAGAACCATTGCTGTCA
Organism: Spinibarbus caldwelli; assembly: GCA_039654775.1. Lineage (NCBI taxonomy): Eukaryota > Metazoa > Chordata > Actinopteri > Cypriniformes > Cyprinidae > Spinibarbus > Spinibarbus caldwelli. The sequence continues at coordinate 12,068,135 of CM077226.1, read as the reverse complement.
ATCAAATTGTTCTTTAATTATTTGGAAATATGTTTAAAACCTACTTTTGCGAACTAGTCTCTCGTTTTATTGCTCAATCTGGATCAAACTACTGCAGTAATAATCTCTGGACACTCTAGATCAATAATTATCAAAAAAATGGTGAATTTTGTCCTTTGGTTACCTATAATTGGCTCCTTTAAGAAAAGGGGCGTGGCCACGTATACTCAAAAGCCTATAAATCCTAAACAAAAACTCGAAACTTTACAAAAGTTGGTGAAAACATCTGGCACATCACTCTTAACAAGCATAAGAAGTTTCATGGAGTTCGGACAATAGGTGGCGCTATAACAGTAAAAAAAGCCTTCAAAACACAATATTTCAGTAGTACATGAAAGTAAATTGTAAAAAAAAATGTTCATATATTCACACATCCACTAGTTCTTCATATCATATGATAGATCTCCTCATTTCGAACAACTTTGCCTCTTGGATCACTGCTGTCAATGGAAGTATTATTTAAATATTCTCATTAAAGTTCAAAACCAAGTTTTGCGATCTAGTTCTAAGTTTTTCACCCGATCAGAACCAAACAACTGCAGAAATGTTCTCTGGACATTGGAAAACAATAATTTTTAAAAAATAGTGTTTAAATTTCAACTGACTTTCGCAAAGGGGCCCCAAAACATTTAAAAGTCGCGGATCAATTTTACGAAACAGGCTATAACTCGTGAACGAAATGACATATCTTTGCCAAACTCGGTACACATATGTATAAGAACAAACAATGCTCAAATAAAAAAAAATTGCGCAGCTCTACCACTTGATGGCGGTATAAGATTGAAAAAACATAAAAACAGCTATAACTATCCAATCGTTAATCCGATCGACTTGAAAATTGGAATGCAGTGTCTTTGTCCAATGTCCCATAAGGCTTCTTGAGGATATTGGCGTATCTCAAAAAACATGGCCGCCATAGGCCAATGAAATTTGAGCACTTATTAGACAAGGTTAACGGAAGTCGATCGGAATGAAACTCGGTGGGCATGTTCGACTCATGGCCCTAAAGGTCTGTAAGAATTTTGAAAGAAATCGGCCACTAGTTGGCGCTAACGAGATTTATGCCCTCTGTAATCACGTGGTGTTTCACACATCCACACAATATGCATATCATTTGATAGATGTCCTGATAATGAACAAGTTTGCCTCAAGAACCATTGCTGTCAATCAAATCGTTCATTAATTATTCGGAAATATGTTTAAAACCTACTTTTGCGAACTAGTCTCTGGTTTTTTGCTCAATCTCGATCAAACCACTGGAGTAATAATCTCTGGACTCTCTAGATCAATAATTATCAAAAAAATGTTGAATTTTGTCTTTTGGTTAGCTATAATAGGCTCATTTAAAAAGGGGGCATGGTCACACATACGCAAAAGCCTATAAAACCTAAACAAAAACTTGAAACTTTACAAAAGTTGGTGAAAACATGGGGCATATGACTCTTAACAAGCATGCGAAGATTCATGCAGATCGGACAATAGGTGGCGCTATAACAGTTAAAAAAGTCTTCAAAAACACAATATTTGTACATAAAATGACCTCAAATTGTAGAACATGTTCATATATTCACACAAACACTAGATCTTCATATCATTTGATAAACCTCCTCATTCTGAACAACTTTGCCTCTGGGAATAATTTTGTCAATCAAATCGTTCATTTAATATTCTCAATTAAGTTAAAAACCTACTTTTGCGAACTAGTCCTGGGTTTTTCGCTCAATTTTGATCAAACCACTACAGAACAATTCTCTGGACTCTCTAGATAAATAATTATCAAAAAAATGTTGAATTTTGACTTTTGGTTATCTATAACGGGGTCATTTACAAAAGGGGCGTGGCTACATATACGCAAGAACCTATTAAACCTATACATAAACTCAAAACTTCACGAATGTTGGTGAAGACATGTATCAGATGACTCTTAACAAACATGCAAAGTTTCATGGAGCTTGGACAATAGGTGGCGCTATAACAGTGAAAAAGGCCTCAAAACACAGAATTTCTGCATTAATTACCCCAAAATGCAATAAATAAATAAATAAATGTTTATACACTCACACAAACTCTAGATCTTCATGTCATATGATAGATCTCCTCATTTTGAACAACTTTGCCTCTGGGACCAATGCTGTCAATCAAACTGTTCATTAAATATTTAAGATTATTTTTAAAAACCTACTAGAACTAGTGAAGTGGACATGACTTTTATAATCAAAATCAATGAAATCAGTGCAGTACTATTCTGTAGACTCTCTTGGTCAATAATTATCAAAAAACGTTGAAAATATGCAATTGAACAACTATAAAACTGTCATTTTATAATATGTTCTTTACATAGGCTACCCAAAGGCCTGTAAATCCTAAAAGAAACCCCACATCTTCTGTCACAACTGGGTAAAATGGTGCATAATTTTATTTTAAAGAAGCATGCAAAATTTAAGAGAGACTGGGCAAAAAATAACACTAAAACAGTAATAAACTTTAAAAAACACAGTGATGTATGAGAAATTGCTATTTATAACCACTAGATGGCAGCGGAAGACCACTAATGGGCTTATTAAACACTAACTCAGTAATAGGTTTTCTTATGGAGTTATTATAAAATCATTGTTATAACATTTAAAATCACATTTAATTCAAGTTGACCATTTTATTCATACAGATATATCAGTTATAACAGTTTTCCCAGATTATGAGTACAATGAAACCTGAAAATGACATGTAAACTCTTAAAAAGAGAAGACTTGCAATAAGTTTTGAGTCACCTATCAATTATTTCAAATATCTATATCTGCAATAAAATGTGTGTGCATGTATGTCCGTGTATGTGCGTGTCTGTGTGTGGTTAAACTATCATATTAATAATCAGTAAGCATGCTTACACACACAGACCATTTCATTTCTGTGAGTGAGTGTGTGTGTGTGTGTGTGTGTGTGTGTGTGTGTGTCTGTGAGAATAGTGCCATACTATTATCTAGACTCTCTAGGTCAATAATTATAAATAAAAAAAAAAAAAAAAATGTTGAACATCATTTCCCAAATAACAAGCACACTTGGGCCGATTCTGGCTGAAATGCGACACTGTCGGCTCAGTCTTGGCAGTAATCACACCACGTTCATTCGTTTGGTCAAATGAGAACTGGTTTCCTGACTGAGCCTGATCTTGTTTGGGTTTGGGTTCCTCGTCACTGTTGCCTTTTGTCTTGCTTAGTTGAAGACACCTAATATTCAGCAATATTATTGACTTCACTGCACTGATGCCATTTGATAAAAACTGAACTGAATTATGACACACAACGTTTTATATATATAATATACAGTAAATATAATTTACTTGTTACTTTGTGGTTTAAAAAGTGTATTAATGTTTTTACTGTAGTGCATTTGTTCATTGTTAATATATATTTATATTAAAGTATTTGGTAATTTTATAATTAAAGCCTTTTTAATGTTTTTAAATGGTTGCATTTGTGTTTCACTGCTGAATTACATTTAGCAGTTTCTGGGCCACATCTGGCCCGGGGACCAAGCTGAGTCTCAGCCAGACATGGGCCACATAAAATGACAGAAACAGAAAGAAGTCACTCTACAGTATGCGGGCCAGATCTGGGGCACATCAATAAATAAGAGTCATTTTACAGGGCGTGGGCCGCATTTGGGCCAGAGGAAATTGCTTGAGTCGGTTTTCAGTGTGTGGGCCAGTTTTGGGCGGGGGACCCAGCAAGAATAGGACCAGAAGTGAAGCAAGGTTGTGGCCCAGACAAATTTTGCTCTCTGGGTTGCATTTGGACAAACATAAAACAAGAAGGAAAAAGAGAACAATATAAAGCGACAGGAGAACATGAGGAACAGGTGACAACACTCAGTCAAACAAGAGAGAACGAGAGAGACAGGTGACAGAACTCAGACAAACGAGGACTAAACAAGGGGGCGTGGCAACAAGTAACAAGGAGGCAAGACAGGAGGAGTATATGGTTGACAACAACAAAGACAGAGCCATGTGCTCAAACAGAAAACAAACAGAGAAATGAAACAATGACAAGACAGACAACACAGTGAGGGCAGGCTCCTGACATAAACAAGCATGCACAATTTAAGAGAGATCGGGCAAAAAATAACACTATAATACTCATAAAGGTTAAAAACAGAGTGTTGTATGAGAAAGTGCAATTTATTGCCACTAGATGGCAGTCGAAGTCCACTAATGGGCTCATTCAGCTAAATAAAACAGTGATTTTATAATGTCTTATGAACAGTACTGTTATAACGATTAAAATCACATTAAATCAAAATTTATCATTTAGTTCATACAGACATATCAGTTTTTACAATTATGCCAGATTATGATTACAGTGAAATCTGAAAATAACATATAAACTCTTAAAAACAGAATACTTGCAATAAGTATTTTGTCACCTATCATTTATTTCAAATATCTATATCTGCAAGAAAATTTGTGTGCATGTATGTCTGTGTGTGTGTGAGTTTGTGTAAGAATTCTTATTGATTATTCATATCATAGTTTAACCATTTCATTTCTGTGTGTGTGTGTGTCTGAGCCTATTGTCCATTTTCAATGTGTTTAACTGTCAGCTATACATCCAAGTTGGCTTAGACTATACAATTACACCATCTTAAGGCCTTAAGGCTCGAACCCCGGTAATCGCTGCTTGCAGCTATATTTATTATTAGGGGTTCGAGCACGAAGTGCTAGAAACCCTATTGTATCTGTTAGGATTTTTATTAGGGGTTCGAGCACGCAGTGCTAGAAACCCTATTGTATTTGTTAAGATTTTTATTATTATTATTATTATTCTGCCGTAAAACTGATCGAGCAGCCCAAACCGTAAGGCCTAGAGACTTGAAACTTTGCCGGATCGTAGAGCTCAGTCTGTGAAGAACGTATCAAAGTCTCAGCCCAATCGGCCAAACGGGGGCGGTACAGCGCAAAAAACAAAAATTTCAGACGTTTTTGGCCCTAACTTGTACATTTTTTGTCGTAGACTCAAAATTTTTTCACCGTTGCGATCCTTGGTTCAATACAAAAAAAAGTGTATTACGACAGATTTTCTCTACAAAGCACCGTTTTTCCGCAAAATTGACCTATATCCCAAACCTACTTTTACGAACTAGTCCTAGGTTTTTCGTCCGATCGGAACCAAACCACTTCAGAAATCTTCTAGGGACACTGAATATCAATAATTATCAAAAAAAAGTTGAAATTTTGATTTTCACGCGAAACAGTATTCAAATTAGCGTCTATGCTAACATTAGCCAAAATGCTTAATGAAGTATAACTCTGGAACGGAATGACCTATCTTCACCAAACTCGGGGTACATGTGTACGAGCTCAATCTTTGGCCAAATAAAAAAAACCGCGCATCTCTGCCACTTGGGGGCGCTATAATGTGGAAAAAACATAAAAACAGCTATAACTATGCAACCGTTGGTCCGATCAACTTGAAAATTGGTATGCAGCTGCTTGGTCCACAGGGGCAGGATCGTCTATGAGGATATTGGCGTATCTCAAAAAACATGGCCGCCATTGGCCAAAAACTTTAGTCACTTATTTGGCATGGTTAACGGAGGTCGATCGGAACGAAACTCGGTGGGCATGTTCGACTCATGGCCCTAAAGGTCTGTAAGAATTTTCAAAGAAATCGGCCACCGGGGGGCGAAATTTTGTTTTTTAGTGTATAAATGATTGAATATTGCACGATTTTTTAAACATCCACACAATATGCATATCATTGGATAGATCTCCTCATAATACACAACTTTGCCTCAAGAACCATTGCTGTCAATCAAATTGTTCTTTAATTATTTGGAAATATGTTTAAAACCTACTTTTGCGAACTAGTCTCTCGTTTTTTGCTCAATCTGGATCAAACCACTGCAGTAATAATCTCTGGACAGTCTAGATCAATAATTATCAAAAAAATGTTGAATTTTGTCCTTTGGTTACCTATAATTGGCTCCTTTAAGAAAAGGGGCGTGGCCACGTATACTCAAAAGCCTATAAATCCTAAACAAAAACTCGAAACTTTACAAAAGTTGGTGAAAACATCTACCTCATCACTCTTAACAAGCATAAGAAGTTTCATGGAGTTCGGACAATAGGTGGCGCTATAACAGTAAAAAAAGCCTTCAAAACACAATATTTCAGTAGTACATGAAAGTAAATTGTAAAAAAAAATGTTCATATATTCACACATCCACTAGTTCTTCATATCATATGATAGATCTCCTCATTTCAAACAACTTTGCCTCTTGGATCACTGCTGTCAATGGAAGTATTATTTAAATATTCTCATTAAAGTTCAAAACCAAGTTTTGCGAACTAGTTCTAAGTTTTTCACCCGATCGGAACCAAACAACTGCAGAAATGTTCTCTGGACATTGGAAAACAATAATTTTAAAAAAAAAGTGTTTAAATTTCAACTGACTTTCGCAAAGGGGCCCCAAAACATTTAAAAGTCGCGGATCAATTTTACGAAACAGGCTATAACTCGTGAACGAAATGACATATCTTTGCCAAACTCGGTACACATATGTATAAGAACAAACAATGGTCAAATAAAAAAAAATTGCGCAGCTCTACCACTTGATGGCGGTATAAGATTGAAAAAACATAAAAACAGCTATAACTATCCAATCGTTAATCCGATCGACTTGAAAATTGGAATGCAGTGTCTTTGTCCAATGTCCCATAAGGCTTCTTGAGGATATTGGCGTATCTCAAAAAACATGGCCGCCATAGGCCAATGAAATTTGAGCACTTATTAGACAAGGTTAACGGAAGTCGATCGGAACGAAACTCGGTGGGCATGTTCGACTCATGGCCCTAAAGGTCTGTAAGAATTTTGAAAGAAATCGGCCACTAGTTGGCGCTAACGAGATTTATGCCCTCTGTAATCACGTGGTGTTTCACACATCCACACAATATGCATATCATTTGATAGATCTCCTGATAATGAACAAGTTTGCCTCAAGAACCATTGCTGTCAATCAAATCGTTCATTAATTATTCGGAAATATGTTTAAAACCTACTTTTGCGAACTAGTCTCTGGTTTTTTGCTCAATCTCGATCAAACCACTGCAGTAATAATCTCTGGACTCTCTAGATCAATAATTATCAAAAAAAAGTTGAATTTTGTCTTTTGGTTAGCTATAATAGGCTCATTTAAAAAGGGGGCATGGTCACACATACGCAAAAGCCTATAAAACCTAAACAAAAACTTGAAACTTTACAAAAGTTGGTGAAAACATGGGGCATATGACTCTTAACAAGCATGCGAAGATTCATGCAGATCGGACAATAGGTGGCGCTATAACAGTTAAAAAAGTCTTCAAAAACACAATATTTGTACATAAAATGACCTCAAATTGTAGAACATGTTCATATATTCACACAAACACTAGATCTTCATATCATATGATAAATCTCCTCATTCTGAACAAGTTTGCCTCTGGGACCAATGCTGTCAATCAAACTGTTCATTAAATATTTAAGATTATTTTTAAAAACCTACGAGAACTAGTGAACTAGACATGACTTTTATAATCAAAATCAATGAAATCAGTGCAGTACTATTCTGTAGACTCTCTTGATCAATAATTATCAAAAAACTTTGAAAATATGCAATTGAACAACTATAAAACTGTCATTTTATAATATGTTCTTTACATAGGCTACCCAAAGGCCTGTAAATCCTAAAAGAAACCCCACATCTTCTGTCACAACTGGGTAAAATGGTGCATAATTTTATTTTAAAGAAGCATGCAAAATTTAAGAGAGACTGGGCAATAAATAACACTAAAACAGTCATAAACTTTAAAAAATACAGTGTTGTATTAGAAATTGCAATTTCTAACTACTAGATGGCAGCGGAAGACCACTAATAGGCTTATTAAACACTAAACAGTAATAGGTTTTCTTATGAAGTTATTGTAAAATCACTGTTATAACATTTAAAATCACATTTAATTCAAGTTTACCATTTTATTCATACAGATATATCACTTATAACAATTTTGCCAGATTATGAGTTCAAAGAAACCTGAAAATTACATGCGAACTCTTAAAAAGAGAAGACTTGCAATAAGTTTTGAGTCACCTATCAATTATTTCAAATATCTATATCTGCAACAAAATGTGTGTGCATGTATGTCCGTATATGTGTGTGTCTGTGTGTGGTTAAACTATCATATTAATAATCAGTAAGCATGCTTACACACACACACCATTTCATTTCTGTGTGTGTGTGTGTGTGTGTGTGTGTGTCTATGAGAATAGTGCCGTACTATTCTCTAGACTCTCTACGTCAATAATTATCAAAAAAAAAATGTTGAACATTTCCCAGATAGCAAGCACACTCGGGCCTATTCTGGCTGAAATGTGGCACTGTCGGCTCAGTCTCGGCAATAATCACACCACGTTCATTCGTTTGGTCAAAGGAGAACTGGTTTCCTGACTGAGCCTGATCATGTTTGAGTTTGGGTTCCTCGTCACTGTTGCCTTTTCTCTTGCTTAGTTGACGACTGCTAATATTCAGCAATATTATTGACTTCACTGCACTGAGCCATTTGATAAGAACTGAACTGAATTATGACACACAACGTTTTATATATATAATATACAGTAAATATAATTTACTTGTTACTTTGTGGTTTAAAAAGTGTATTAATGTTTTTACTGTAGTGCATTCGTTCATTGTTAATATATATTTATTTTAAAGTATTTGGTAATTTTATAATTAAAGCCTTTTTAATGTTTTTAAATGGTTGCATTTGTGTTTCACTGCTGAATTACATTTAGCAGTTTCTGGGCCACATTTGGCCTGGGGACCAAGCCGAGTCTCAGCCAGACATGGACCACATAAAATGACAGAAACAGAAGTCACTCTACAGTATGCGGGCCAGATCTGGGGCACATCAATAAATAAGAGTCATTTTACAGGGCGTGGGCCGCATTTGGGCCAGAGGAAATTGCTTGAGTCGGTTTTCAGTGTGTGGGCCAGTTTTGGGCAGGGGACCCAGCAAGAATAGGACCAGAAGTGAAGCAAGGTTGTGGCCCAGACAAATTTTGCTCTCTGGGTTGCATTTGGACAAACATAAAACAAGAAGGAAAAAGAGAACAATATAAAGCGACAGGAGAACATGAGGAACAGGTGACAACACTCAGTCAAACAAGAGAGAACGAGAGAGACAGGTGACAGAACTCAGACAAACGAGGACTAAACAAGGGGGCGTGGCAACAAATAACAAGGAGGCAGGACAGGAGGAGTATATGGTTGACAACAACAAAGACAGAGCCATGTGCTCAAACAGAAAACAAACAGAGACATGAAACAAAGACAAGACAGACAACACAGTGAGGACAGGCTCCTGACATAAACAAGCATGCACAATTTAAGAGAAATCGGGCAATAAATAACACTATAATACTCATAAAGGTTTAAAACAGAGTGTTGTATGAGAAATTGCAATTTATTGCCACTAGATGGCAGTCGAAGACCACTAATGGGCTCATTCAGCTAAATAAAACAGTGATTTTATAATGTCTTATGAACAGTACTGTTATAACGATTAAAATCACATTAAATCAAAGTTTATCATTTAGTTCATACAGACATATCAGTTTTTACAATTATGCCAGATTATGATTACAGTGAAATCTGAAAATAACATATAAACTCTTAAAAACAGAATACTTGCAATAAGTATTTTGTCACCTATCATTTATTTCAAATATCTATATCTGCAAGAAAATTTGAGTGCATGTATGTCTGTGTGTGTGTGAGTTTGTGTAAGAATTCTTATTGATTATTCATATGATAGTTTAACCATTTCATTTCTGTGTGTGTGTGTGTCTGTGTCTGTGTCTGAGTCTATTGTCCATTTTCAATGTGTTTAACTGTCAGCTATACATCCAGGTTGGCCTAGACCGTAAAATTACACCACCTTAAGACCTCAAGGCTCGAACCCCGGTAATCGCTGCTTGCAGCTATATTTATTATTATTATTATTTTTCTGCCGTAAAACGGAATGTGCAGACCAAACCGTAAGGCCTAGAGACTTCAAACTTGGTCAAATGTTAGAGCTCAATTCGAGGAGAACGTATCAAAGTCTCAGCCCAATCGGCCAATAGGTGGCGCTATAATGAGCAAAAGCGCGTTTTTGCTAATAACTCCTAAACCGCATGTCGTAGACGTAAAATTTTAACATTTTTGGAATCCTTCAGTCCCCGGAATTTATAAACGGTCACTGTGATTTGGGGTCTAGGAGGCCTCGTTTTTTCGCAAATTTGATGGATGTCCAAAACCTACTTTTGCGAACTTGTCCTAGGTTTTTTACCCAATCGTTACCAAACCACAGCAGAAATGTTCTCTGGACAGTGAATATCAATAATTATCAAAAAAAAGTTGAAATTTCAACTCACTGTCACAATGGGGCCCAAAAACGTTCAAAAGTCGGGCACCAATTTTACTAAAAACTCTATAACTCGTGAACGAAATGAGATATCTTCACCAAACTTGCTACACATTAGTACGAGCATAAACTTTGGTCAAATCAAAAAAAAAATTTGCAGCTCTGCCAGTTGGTGGCGCTATAAGATTGAGAAAACTATAACTGGGCAACCACTTGTCCGATCGACTTGAAAATTGGAATGCAGTATCTTCGTCCGAAGTAGAACAATAGTCTATGAGGACATTGGCGTATCTCAAAAAACATGGCCGCCATTGGCCAAAAACTTTTAATCACTTATTTGTCAAGGTTAACGGAGGTTGATCGGAACGAAACTCGGTGGGCATGTTTGACTCATGGCCCTAAAGGTCTGTAAGAATTTTGAAAGAAATCGGCCACTAGTTGGCGCTAACGAGTTTTTTGGCTCTGTAATCACGTGGTGTTTCACACATCCACACAATATGCATATCATATGATAGATCTCCTCATAATGAACAACTTTGCCTCTAGAACCATTGCTGTCAATCAAATCATTCATTAATTATTAACAAATATGTGAAAAACCTACTTTTGCGAACTAGTCCCTGGTTTTTTGCCCGATCGGAACCAAACCACTGCAGTAATATTCTGTGGACTCTCTAGATCAATAATTATCAAAAAAAAGTTGAATTTTGTCCTTTGATTAGCTATAATGAGGTCATTTATAAAAGGGGCATTGCCCAACATACTCAAACATCTATAAAACCTAAAAGCAAACTCAAAACTTTACGAAACTTGGTGAAAACATATGACAGATGACTCTTAATAAGCATGCACAGTTTCATGAAGATCGGAATATAGGTGGCGCTATAACAGTTAAAGATGCCTAAAAAACTCAAAATTTCAATGGAAAATGACCTCAAATTGCATAGCATGTTCATATATTCACACAAACACATAATCTTCATATCTTATGATAGATCTCCTCATTCTGAGCAACTTTGCCTCTGGGAGTAATGCTGTAAATCATATCGTTCATTAAATATTTACAAATATGTCATAAACCTACTTTTGCGAACTAGTCCTAGGTTTTTCGCTCAATCTTGATTAAATCACTGCAGTAATAATCTCTGGACTCTCTAGATCAATAATTATTGAAAAAATGTTGAATTTTGTCATTTGGTTAGCTATAATTGGCTCATTTATAAAGGGGAGTGGCCAGATATTCCCGAAAGCCTATTAACCTTAAACGAAAACTCGAAACTTTACGAAAGCTGCTGAAAACATGTGTCAGATGACTCTTAACAAGCACGCAAAGTTTCATAGAGATCGGACTATAGGTGGCGCTATAACAGTTAAAAAGGCCTCAAAATCACAATTTCTACACAAAAAGACCTCAAATTGCAATAAAATGTTCATAATATTCACTTATACACTATATCTTCATATCATACAATAGATCTTCTCATTCTGAGCAACTTTTCCTATAGGATCACTGCTGTCAATCAAACTGTTCTTTAAGTATTTCAGATTATTTAAAATACCTACTTTTATGAACTAGCCCTCAGTTTTTAACTGAAAATCAATAAAACCAGTGCAGAATTATTCTCTAGACTCTCTAGGTCAATAATTATCAAAAAAAATTTCAACATTTGCATTTGGACAACTAAAAACCCTTTATTTTATAATATGGTCTTTACATAGTGCACACAAAAGGCCTATGAATCCTTAAAGAAAGCCCTAAACTTTCTCAAAACTCTGTAAAACGATGCATAATTTCATTCTAAACAAACATGCAAAATTTAAGAGAGATTGAGCAAAAAATAACAATATAATTGTTATAAAGGATAAAAACACAGTGATTTATGAGAAATTGCTATTTATAACCACTAGATGGCAGCGGAAGACCACTAATGGGCTTATTAAGCATTAAAACAGTAATAGGTTTTCTTATGGAGTTATTATAAAATCACTGTTATAACATTTAAAATCACATTTAATTCAAGTTTACCATTTTATTCATACAGATATATCAGTTATAACAATTTTGCCAGATTATGAGTACAATGAAACCTGAAAATGACATGTAAACTTTTAAAAAGAGAAGACTTGCAATAAGTTTTGAGTCACCTATCAATTATTTCAAATATCTATATCTGCAACAAAATGTGTGTGCATGTATGTCCGTGTATGTGTGTGACTGTGTGTGGTTAAACTATCATATTAATAATCAGTAAGCATGCTTACACACACACACCATTTCATTTCTGTGAGTGTGTGTGTGTGTGTGTGTGTGTGTGTATGTGTCTGTGAGAAAAGTGCTGTACTATTCTCTATACTCTCTAGGTCAATAATTATCAATTCTGGCTGAAATGCGGCACTGTCGGCTCAGTCTCGGCAATAATCACACCACGTTCACTCGTTTGGTCAAAGGAGAACTGGTTTCCTGACTGAGCCTGATCTTGTTTGGGTTCCTCGTCACTGTTGCCTTTTGTCTTGCTTAGTTGAAGACAGCTAATATTCAGCAATATTATTGACTTGACTGCACTGACGCCATTTGATAAGAACTGACCTGAATTATGACACACAATGTTTTTTATATATATAATATACAGTAAATATAATGAATAAATAAATAAATAAATTTACTTGTTACTTTATGGTTTAAAAGCGTATTAATGTTTTTACTGTAGTGCATTTGTTCATTGTTAATATATATTTATATTAAAGTATTTGGTAATGTTATAATTAAAGCCTTTTTAATATTTTTAAATGGTTGCATTTGTGTTTCACTGCTGAATTACATTTAGCAGTTTCTGGGCCACATCAATAAATAAGAGTAATTTTACAGGGCGTGGGCCGCATCTGAGCCAAAGGAAATTGTTTGAGTCGGTTTTCAGTGTGTGGGCCAGTTTTGGGCCGGGGACCCAGCCAGAACTGGGCCAGAAGTTAAGCAAGGTTGTGGCCCAGAGGTGGGCCAGACAAATTTTGCTATCTGGGTTGCATTTGAACAGCTATAAACCTTTCATTTCATAATATGTTCTCTACGTAATGTACTCAAGTGCCTATAAATCACAAAAAAAAAAAAAAAACATCCTTCAACGTCTCTCAAAACTGAGTAAAATGATGAAATAATGCATAATTTCATTATAAACTGTTAGGGTTTCTATGAGAGAGCACTCAAAAGCAGGATAAGAGTTGACAGTTTATTAACAAAACAGCAGACAGCACATGAGATGGTGAGGAGGGGAGAGAACACAGTCCAGACAATCGCCAGGGAATGAATGAAGACAGGCGGCCTAGGTGAGCAGCCACAGAGTCCAGTCCGGGATGGCAGACCGTCAGAGAGCAGTGAAGGCAGTAAAGCTGGAGGCCGGAGGTTAGCAGCGGTGGCCAGACACTCCACACTAGTGATGTCACCAGCTCGGCACGGGCCTAGCAGCGTGGCAGACCCAGGGACAGGACCGGTTGCCCAATCTGCTGCACAGGACAAGACGAGACAGGACTAGACTGGGGACTGACGAGAGACTAAACCTACAAACAACTAGGTAGGGAATAAGCGGTATCACAGGATTGGTAAGACAGAGCAAGCAAACACTGACATAGCACAACGAACTGGCAAAACTAGAGGGAAAGGGAGAACAATATAAAGCGACAGGAGAACATGAGGAACATGTGACAACACACAGACAAACAAGAGAGAACGAGATGGACAGGTGACAGAACTCAGACAAACGATGACTAAACAAGGGGGCGTGGCAACAAGTAACAAGGAGGCAGGACCGGAGGAGCACATGGCTGACAACAACAAAGACAGAGCCATGTGCTCAAACACAAAACAAACATAGAGACATGAAACAATGACAAGACAAACAACACAATGAGGGCAGGCTCCTGACATAAACAAGCATGCAAAATTTAAGAGAGATCGGGCAAAATATAACACTGTAATACTCATAAAGGTTAAAAACAGAGTGTTGTATGAAAAATTGCAATTTATTGCCACTAGATGGCAGTCGAAGACCACTAATGGGCTCATTCAGCCAAATAAAACATTACTGTTCATAAGACATTATAAAATCACTGTTATAACATTTAAAATCACATTAAATCAAAGTTTACCATTTAGTTCATACAGACATATCAGTTTTTACAATTATGCCAGATTATGATTACAGTAAAACCTGAAAATAACATATAAACTCTTAAAAAGAGAATACTTGCAATAAGTATTTTGTCACCTATCATTTATTTCAAATGTCTATATCTGCAAGAATATTTGTGTGCATGTATGTCCGTGTGTGTGTGAGTGTGTGTAAGAATGCTTATTGATTATTCATATGATAGTTTAACCATTTCATTTCAATGTGTGTGTGTGTGTGTGTCTGTCTGTGTCTGTGTCTGAGCCTATTGTCCATTTTCAATGTGTTTAACTGTCAGCTATACATCCAGGTTGGCCTATACTGTAAAATTACACCATCTTAAGGCCTTAAGGCTCGAACCCCGGTAATCGCTGCTTGCAGCTATATTTAGGGGTTCGAGCACGCAGTGCTGAAACCCTATTGTATTCGTTAGGATTTTTATTATTATTATTATTATTATTATTATTATTATTATTCCGCCCTAAAACTGATCGTGCAGCCCAAACCGTAAGGCCTAGAGACTTGAAACTTGGCCAGATCGTAGACCTCAATTTGGGGAGAACCTATCAAAGTCTCAGCCCAATCGGCCAAACGGGGGCGCTACAGCGCAAAAAACAAAATTTTCAGACATTTTTAGCTCAAACTCGTAAACCGTGTGCCGTAGACTCAAAAACTTTACTTCGTTGCAATCCTTGGGTTAGCCCGAACAAAAGTGCACACTGGTCAATTTCGCTCTACGACGCACCGTTTTTCCGCAAAATTGAGTTATATCCGAAACCTACTTTTGCGAACTAGTCCTAGGTTTTTCACCCGATCGGAACCAAACCACTGCAGAAATGTTCTTTGGCTACTGAATATCAATAATTATCAAAAAAAAGTTGAAATTTTGTTTTTCACGCGAAACAGTACACCAATTAGCGTCTATGCTAACGTTAGCCAAATGCTTATTGAGGTATAACTCTGGAACGGAATGACCTATCTTCACCAAACTCGGTGTACATGTGTATGAGCTCAATCTTTGGCCAAATCAAAAAAACCGCGCATCTCTGCCACTTGGGGGCGCTATAATACGGAAAAAACATAAAAGCAGCTATAACTATGCAACCGTTGATCCGATCAACTTGAAAATTGGTATGCAGCGTCTTGGTCCAAAGGGGCACGTGCATCTATGAGGATATTCGCGTATCTCAAAAAACATGGCCGCCATTGGCCAAAAACTTTTAAACACCTGTTTGACAAGGTTAACGGAGGTCGATCGGAACGAAACTCGGTGGGCATGTTCGACTCATGGCCCTAAAGGTCTGTAAGAATTTTCAAAGAAATCGGCCACTGGGGGGCGAAATTTTGTTTTTTTAGTGAATAAACGATTGAATATCGCATGATTTTTTAAAAATCCACACAATATGCATATCATTAGATAGATCTCCTCATAATACACAACTTTGCCTCAAGAACCATTGCTGTCAATCAAATTGTTCTTTAATTATTCGGAAATATGTTTAAAAGCTACTTTTGCAAACTAGTCTCTGGTTTTTTGCTCAATCTAGATCAAACCACTGCAGTAATAATCTCTGGACTCTCTAAATCAATAATTATCAAAAAAATGTTGAATTTTGTCCTTTGGTTAGCTATAATTGGCTCCTTTAAGAAAAGGGGCGTGGCCACATATACCCAAAAGCCTATAAAATTTAAACAAAAACTCGAAACTTTACAAAAGTTGGTGAAAACATCTGGCACATCGCTCTTAACAAGCATAAGAAGTTTCATGGAGTTCGGACAAAAGGTGGCGCTATAACAGTAAAAAAAGCCTTCAAAAACACAATATTTCAGTAGTACATGAAAGTAAATCGTAAAAAAAATGTTCATATATTCACACATCCACTAGTTCTTCATATCATATGATAGATCTCCTCATTTGGAACAACTTTGCCTCTTGGATCACTGCTGTCAATCAAAGTGTTATTTAAATATTCTCAATAAAGTTCAAAACCAAGTTTTGCAAACTAGTTCTAAGTGTTTCGTCCGATCGGAACCAAACAACTGCTGAAATGTTCTCTGGACATTGAAAATGAACAATTATTAAAAAAAAGTGTTTAAATTTCAACTGACTTTCGCAAAGTGGCCCCAAAACATTTAATAGTCGCGGCTCAATTTTACGAAACAGGCTATAACTCGTGAACGAAATGACATATCTTCGCCAAACTCGGTACACATATGTATAAGAACAACCATTGGTCAAATAAAAACAAATTTCGCAGCTCTACCACTTGATGGCGCTATAAGATTGAAAAAACATAAAAATAGCTATAACTATCCAATCGTTAAGCCGATCGACTTGAAAATTGGAATGCAGTGTCTTTGCCCAATGTGCCATAAGGATCTATGAGGATATTGGGGTATCTCAAAAAACATGGCCGCCATAGGCCAATGAACTTTGAGCACTTATTAGACAAGGTTAACAGAAGTTGATCGGAACGAAACTCGGTGGGCATGTTCGACTCACGGCCACAAAGGTCTGTAAGAATTTTGAAAGAAATCGGCCACTAGTTGGCGCTAACGAGATTTTTGGCTCTGTAATCACGTGATGTTTCACACATCCACACAATATGCATATCATTTGATAGATCTCCTGATAATGAACAAGTTTGCCTCAAGAACCATTGCTGTCAATCAAATCGTTCATTAATTATAAACAAATATGTGAAAAACCTACTTTTGCGAACTAGTCCCTGGTTTTTTGCCCGATCGGAACCAAACCACTGCAGTAATATTCTGTGGACTCTCTAGATCAATAATTATCAAAAAAAAGTTGAATTTTGTCCTTTGGTTAGCTATAATGAGGTCATTTATAAAAGGGGCATTGCCCAATATACCCAAACATCTATAAAACCTAAAAACAAACTCAAAACTTTACAAAACTTGGTGAAAACATATGACAGATGACTCTTAATAAGTATGCACAGTTTCATGAAGATCGGAATATAGGTGGCGCTATAACAGTTAAAGATGCCTAAAAAACTCAAAATTTCAATGGAAAATGACCTCAAATTGCATAGCATGTTCATATATTCACACAAACACATAATCTTCATATCTTATGATAGATCTCCTCATTCTGAGCAACTTTGCCTCTGGGAGTAATGCTGTAAATCATATCGTTCATTAAATATTTACAAATATGTTATAAACCTACTTTTGCGAACTAGTCCTAGGTTTTTCGCTCAATCTTGATTAAATCACTGCAGTAATAATCTCTGGACTCTCTAGATCAATAATTATCGAAAAAATGTTGAATTTTGTCATTTGGTTAGCTATAATTGGCTCATTTATAAAGGGGAGTGGCACGATATTCCCGAAAGCCTATTAACCCTAAACGAAAAGTCGAAACTTTACGAAAGCTGCTGAAAACATGTGTCAGATGACTCTTAACAAGCACGCAAAGTTTCATAGAGATCGGACTATAGGTGGCGCTATAACAGTTAAAAAGGCCTCAAAATCACAAAATTTCTACACAAAAAGACCTCAAATTGCAATAAAATCTTCATAATATTCACTTATACACTATATCTTCATATCATACGATAGATCTTCTCATTCTGAGCAACTTTTCCTCTAGGATCACTGCTGTCAATCAAACTGTTCTTTAAGTATTTCAGATTATTTAAAATACCTACTTTTATGAACTAGCCCTCAGTTTTTAACTGAAAATCAATAAAATCAGTGCAGAATTATTCTCTAGACTCTCTAGGTCAATAATTATCAAAAAAATTTCAACATTTGCATTTGGACAACTAAAAACCCTTTATTTTATAATATGGTCTTTACATAGTGCACACAAAAGGCCTATGAATCCTTAAAGAAAGCCCTAAACTTTCTCAAAACTCTGTAAAACGATGCATAATTTCATTCTAAACAAACATGCAAAATTTAAGAGAGATTGAGCAAAAAATAACAATATAATTGTTATAAAGGATAAAAACACAGTGATTTATGAGAAATTGCTATTTATAACCACTAGATGGCAGCGGAAGACCACTAATGGGCTTATTAAGCATTAAAACAGTAATAGGTTTTCTTATGGAGTTATTATAAAATCACTGTTATAACATTTAAAATCACATTTAATTCAAGTTTACCATTTTATTCATACAGATATATCAGTTATAACAATTTTGCCAGATTATGAGTACAATGAAACCTGAAAATGACATGTAAACTCTTAAAAAGAGAATACTTGCAATAAGTATTTTGTCACCTATCATTTATTTCAAATATCTATATTTGCAAAAAAATTTGTGTGCATGTATGTCCGTGTGTGTGTGAGTGTGTGTAAGAATGCTTATTGATTATTCATATGATAGTTTCAACCATTTCATTTCTGTGTGTGTGTGTGTGTGTGTGTGTGTGTGTGTGTGTGTGTGTGTTTATGTCTGAGCCTATTGTCCATTTTCAATGTGTTTAACAGTCAGCTATACATCCAGGTTGGCCTAGACTGTAAAATTACACCACCTTAAGGCCTTAAGGCTCGAACCCCGGTAATCGCTGCTTGCAGCTATATTTATTATTATTATTATTCTGCCGTAAAACTGATCGGGCAGCCCAAACCGTAAGGCCTAGAGACTTGAAACTTGGCCAGATCGTAGAGCTCAGTCTGTGAAGAACGTATCAAAGTCTCAGCCCAATCGGCCAAACGGGGGCGGTACAGCGCAAAAAACAAAAATTTCAGACGTTTTTGGCCCTAACTTGTACATTTTTTGTCGTAGACTCAAAATTTTTTCACCGTTGCGATCCTTGGTTCAATACAAAAAAAAGTGTATTACGACAGATTTTCTCTACGAAGCACCGTTTTTCAGCAAAATTGACCTATATCCCAAACCTACTTTTACGAACTAGTCCTAGGTTTTTCGTCCGATCGGAACCAAACCACTTCAGAAATCTTCTAGGGACACTGAATATCAATAATTATCAAAAAAATGTTGAAATTTTGATTTTCACGCGAAACAGTATGCAAATTAGCGTCTATGCTAACGTTAGCCAAAATGCTTAATGAACGATAACTCTGGAACGGAATGACCTATCTTCACCAAACTCGGTGTACATGTGTACGAGCTCAATCTTTGGCCAAATAAAAAAAACCGCGCATCTCTGCCACTTGGGGGCGCTATAATGCGGAAAAAACATAAAAACAGCTATAACTATGCAACCGTTGGTCCGATCAACTTGAAAATTGGTATGCAGCTGCTTGGTCCACAGGGGCACGATCGTCTATGAGGATATTGGCGTATCTCAAAAAACATGGCCGCCATTGGCCAAAAACTTTAGTCACTTATTTGGCATGGTTAACGGAGGTCGATCGGAACGAAACTCGGTGGGCATGTTCGACTCATGGCCCTAAAGGTCTGTAAGAATTTTCAAAGAAATCGGCCACCGGGGGGCGAAATTTTGTTTTTTAGTGAATAAATGATTGAATATTGCACGATTTTTTAAACATCCACACAATATGCATATCATTAGATAGATCTCCTCATAATACACAACTTTGTCTCAAGAACCATTGCTGTCAATCAAATTGTTCTTTAATTATTTGGAAATATGTTTAAAACCTACTTTTGCGAACTAGTCTCTGGTTTTTTGCTCAATCTGGATCAAACCACTGCAGTAATAATCTCTGGACACTCTAGATCAATAATTATCAAAAAAATGTTGAATTTTGTCCTTTGGTTAGCTATAATTGGCTCCTTTAAGAAAAGGGGCGTGGCCACGTATACTCAAAAGCCTATAAATCCTAAACAAAAACTCGAAACTTTACAAAAGTTGGTGAAAACATCTGGCACATCACTCTTAACAAGCATAAGAAGTTTCATGGAGTTCGGACAATAGGTGGCGCTATAACAGTAAAAAAAGCCTTCAAAACAAAATATTTCAGTAGTACATGAAAGTAAATTGTAAAAAAAAATGTTCATATATTCACACATCCACTATTTCTTCATATCATATGATAGATCTCCTCATTTCGAACAACTTTGCCTCTTGGATCACTGCTGTCAATGGAAGTATTATTTAAATATTCTCATTAAAGTTCAAAACCAAGTTTTGCGAACTAGTTCTAAGTTTTTCACCCGATCGGAACCAAACAACTGCAGAAATGTTCTCTGGACATTGGAAAACAATAATTTTTTAAAAAAAGTATTTCAATTTCAACTGACTTTCGCAAAGGGGCCCCAAAACTTTTAAAAGTCGCGGATCAATTTTACGAAACAGGCTATAACTCGTGAACGAAATGACATATCTTTGCCAAACTCGGTACACATATGTATAAGAACAAACAATGGTCAAATAAAAAAAATTGTGCAGCTCTACCACTTGATGGCGGTATAAGATTGAAAAAACATAAAAACAGCTATAACTATCCAATCGTTAATCCGATCGACTTGAAAATTGGAATGCAGTGTCTTTGTCCAATGTCCCATAAGGCTTCTTGAGGATATTGGCGTATCTCAAAAAACATGGCCGCCATAGGCCAATGAAATTTGAGCACTTATTAGACAAGGTTAACGGAAGTCGATCGGAACGAAACTCGGTGGGCATGTTCGACTCATGGCCCTAAAGGTCTGTAAGAATTTTGAAAGAAATCGGCCATTAGTTGGCGCTAACGAGATTTATGCCCTCTGTAATCACGTGGTGTTTCACACATCCACACAATATGCATATCATTTGATAGATCTCCTGATAATGAACAAGTTTGCCTCAAGAACCATTGCTGTCAATCAAATCGTTCATTAATTATTCGGAAATATGTTTAAAACCTACTTTTGCGAACTAGTCTCTGGTTTTTTGCTCAATCTCGATCAAACCACTGCAGTAATAATCTCTGGACTCTCTAGATCAATAATTATCAAAAAAAAGTTGAATTTTGTCTTTTGGTTAGCTATAATAGGCTCATTTAAAAAGGGGGCATGGTCACACATACGCAAAAGCCTATAAAACCTAAACAAAAACTTGAAACTTTACAAAAGTTGGTGAAAACATGGGCCATATGACTCTTAACAAGCATGCGAAGATTCATGCAGATCGGACAATAGGTGGCGCTATAACAGTTAAAAAAGTCTTCAAAAACACAATATTTGTACATAAAATGACCTCAAATTGTAGAACATGTTCATATATTCATACAAACACTAGATCTTCATATCATATGATAAATCTCCTCATTCTGAACAACTTTGCCTCTGGGACCAATGCTGTCAATCAAACTGTTCATTAAATATTTAAGATTATTTTTAAAAACCTACTAGAACTAGTGAACTAGACATGACTTTTATAATCAAAATCAATGAAATCAGTGCAGTACTATTCTGTAGACTCTCTTGGTCAATAATTATCAAAAAACGTTGAAAATATGCAATTGAACAACTATAAAACTGTCATTTTATAATATGTTCTTTACATAGGCTACCCAAAGGCCTGTAAATCCTAAAAGAAACCCCACATCTTCTGTCACAACTGGGTAAAATGGTGCATAATTTTATTTTAAAGAAGCATGCAAAATTTAAGAGAGACTGGGCAATAAATAACACTAAAACAGTCATAAACTTTAAAAAACACAGTGTTGTATTAGAAATTGCAATTTCTAACCACTAGATGACAGCGGAAGACCACTAATAGGCTTATTAAACACAAAACAGTAATAGGTTTTCTTATGAAGTTATTATAAAATCACTGTTATAACATTTAAAATCACATTTAATTCAAGTTTACCATTTTATTCATACAGATATATCAGTTATAACAATTTTGCCAGATTATGAGTACAATGAAACCTGAAAATGACATGTAAACTTTTAAAAAGAGAAGACTTGCAATAAGTTTTGAGTCACCTATCAATTATTTCAAATATCTATATCTGCAACAAAATGTGTGTGCATGTATGTCCGTGTATGTGTGTGACTGTGTGTGGTTAAACTATCATATTAATAATCAGTAAGCATGCTTACACACACACACCATTTCATTTCTGTGAGTGTGTGTGTGTGTGTGTGTGTGTGTGTATGTGTCTGTGAGAAAAGTGCTGTACTATTCTCTATACTCTCTAGGTCAATAATTATCAATTCTGGCTGAAATGCGGCACTGTCGGCTCAGTCTCGGCAATAATCACACCACGTTCACTCGTTTGGTCAAAGGAGAACTGGTTTCCTGACTGAGCCTGATCTTGTTTGGGTTCCTCGTCACTGTTGCCTTTTGTCTTGCTTAGTTGAAGACAGCTAATATTCAGCAATATTATTGACTTGACTGCACTGACGCCATTTGATAAGAACTGACCTGAATTATGACACACAATGTTTTTTATATATATAATATACAGTAAATATAATGAATAAATAAATAAATAAATTTACTTGTTACTTTATGGTTTAAAAGCGTATTAATGTTTTTACTGTAGTGCATTTGTTCATTGTTAATATATATTTATATTAAAGTATTTGGTAATGTTATAATTAAAGCCTTTTTAATATTTTTAAATGGTTGCATTTGTGTTTCACTGCTGAATTACATTTAGCAGTTTCTGGGCCACATCAATAAATAAGAGTAATTTTACAGGGCGTGGGCCGCATCTGAGCCAAAGGAAATTGTTTGAGTCGGTTTTCAGTGTGTGGGCCAGTTTTGGGCCGGGGACCCAGCCAGAACTGGGCCAGAAGTTAAGCAAGGTTGTGGCCCAGAGGTGGGCCAGACAAATTTTGCTATCTGGGTTGCATTTGAACAGCTATAAACCTTTCATTTCATAATATGTTCTCTACGTAATGTACTCAAGTGCCTATAAATCACAAAAAAAAAAAAAAAACATCCTTCAACGTCTCTCAAAACTGAGTAAAATGATGAAATAATGCATAATTTCATTATAAACTGTTAGGGTTTCTATGAGAGAGCACTCAAAAGCAGGATAAGAGTTGACAGTTTATTAACAAAACAGCAGACAGCACATGAGATGGTGAGGAGGGGAGAGAACACAGTCCAGACAATCGCCAGGGAATGAATGAAGACAGGCGGCCTAGGTGAGCAGCCACAGAGTCCAGTCCGGGATGGCAGACCGTCAGAGAGCAGTGAAGGCAGTAAAGCTGGAGGCCGGAGGTTAGCAGCGGTGGCCAGACACTCCACACTAGTGATGTCACCAGCTCGGCACGGGCCTAGCAGCGTGGCAGACCCAGGGACAGGACCGGTTGCCCAATCTGCTGCACAGGACAAGACGAGACAGGACTAGACTGGGGACTGACGAGAGACTAAACCTACAAACAACTAGGTAGGGAATAAGCGGTATCACAGGATTGGTAAGACAGAGCAAGCAAACACTGACATAGCACAACGAACTGGCAAAACTAGAGGGAAAGGGAGAACAATATAAAGCGACAGGAGAACATGAGGAACATGTGACAACACACAGACAAACAAGAGAGAACGAGATGGACAGGTGACAGAACTCAGACAAACGATGACAAAACAAGGGGGCGTGGCAACAAGTAACAAGGAGGCAGGACCGGAGGAGCACATGGCTGACAACAACAAAGACAGAGCCATGTGCTCAAACACAAAACAAACATAGAGACATGAAACAATGACAAGACAAACAACACAATGAGGGCAGGCTCCTGACATAAACAAGCATGCAAAATTTAAGAGAGATCGGGCAAAATATAACACTGTAATACTCATAAAGGTTAAAAACAGAGTGTTGTATGAAAAATTGCAATTTATTGCCACTAGATGGCAGTCGAAGACCACTAATGGGCTCATTCAGCCAAATAAAACATTACTGTTCATAAGACATTATAAAATCACTGTTATAACATTTAAAATCACATTAAATCAAAGTTTACCATTTAGTTCATACAGACATATCAGTTTTTACAATTATGCCAGATTATGATTACAGTAAAACCTGAAAATAACATATAAACTCTTAAAAAGAGAATACTTGCAATAAGTATTTTGTCACCTATCATTTATTTCAAATGTCTATATCTGCAAGAATATTTGTGTGCATGTATGTCCGTGTGTGTGTGAGTGTGTGTAAGAATGCTTATTGATTATTCATATGATAGTTTAACCATTTCATTTCAATGTGTGTGTGTGTGTGTGTCTGTCTGTGTCTGTGTCTGAGCCTATTGTCCATTTTCAATGTGTTTAACTGTCAGCTATACATCCAGGTTGGCCTATACTGTAAAATTACACCATCTTAAGGCCTTAAGGCTCGAACCCCGGTAATCGCTGCTTGCAGCTATATTTAGGGGTTCGAGCACGCAGTGCTAGAAACCCTATTGTATTTGTTAGGATTTTTATTATTATTAGGGGTTCGAGCACGTAGTGCTAGAAACCCTATTGTATTTGTTAGGATTTTTATTATTATTAGGGGTTCGAGCACGCAGTGCTAGAAACCCTATTGTATTTGTTAAGATTTTTATTATTATTATTATTATTCTGCCGTAAAACTGATCGAGCAGCCCAAACCGTAAGGCCTAGAGACTTGAAACTTTGCCGGATCGTAGAGCTCAGTCTGTGAAGAACGTATCAAAGTCTCAGCCCAATCGGCCAAACGGGGGCGGTACAGCGCAAAAAACAAAAATTTCAGACGTTTTTGGCCCTAACTTGTACATTTTTTGTCGTAGACTCAAAATTTTTTCACCGTTGCGATCCTTGGTTCAATACAAAAAAAAGTGTATTACGACAGATTTTCTCTACAAAGCACCGTTTTTCCGCAAAATTGACCTATATCCCAAACCTACTTTTACGAACTAGTCCTAGGTTTTTCGTCCGATCGGAACCAAACCACTTCAGAAATCTTCTAGGGACACTGAATATCAATAATTATCAAAAAAAAGTTGAAATTTTGATTTTCACGCGAAACAGTATTCAAATTAGCGTCTATGCTAACATTAGCCAAAATGCTTAATGAAGTATAACTCTGGAACGGAATGACCTATCTTCACCAAACTCGGGGTACATGTGTACGAGCTCAATCTTTGGCCAAATAAAAAAAACCGCGCATCTCTGCCACTTGGGGGCGCTATAATGTGGAAAAAACATAAAAACAGCTATAACTATGCAACCGTTGGTCCGATCAACTTGAAAATTGGTATGCAGCTGCTTGGTCCACAGGGGCAGGATCGTCTATGAGGATATTGGCGTATCTCAAAAAACATGGCCGCCATTGGCCAAAAACTTTAGTCACTTATTTGGCATGGTTAACGGAGGTCGATCGGAACGAAACTCGGTGGGCATGTTCGACTCATGGCCCTAAAGGTCTGTAAGAATTTTCAAAGAAATCGGCCACCGGGGGGCGAAATTTTGTTTTTTAGTGTATAAATGATTGAATATTGCACGATTTTTTAAACATCCACACAATATGCATATCATTGGATAGATCTCCTCATAATACACAACTTTGCCTCAAGAACCATTGCTGTCAATCAAATTGTTCTTTAATTATTTGGAAATATGTTTAAAACCTACTTTTGCGAACTAGTCTCTCGTTTTTTTGCTCAATCTGGATCAAACCACTGCAGTAATAATCTCTGGACAGTCTAGATCAATAATTATCAAAAAAATGTTGAATTTTGTCCTTTGGTTACCTATAATTGGCTCCTTTAAGAAAAGGGGCGTGGCCACGTATACTCAAAAGCCTATAAATCCTAAACAAAAACTCGAAACTTTACAAAAGTTGGTGAAAACATCTACCTCATCACTCTTAACAAGCATAAGAAGTTTCATGGAGTTCGGACAATAGGTGGCGCTATAACAGTAAAAAAAGCCTTCAAAACACAATATTTCAGTAGTACATGAAAGTAAATTGTAAAAAAAAATGTTCATATATTCACACATCCACTAGTTCTTCATATCATATGATAGATCTCCTCATTTCAAACAACTTTGCCTCTTGGATCACTGCTGTCAATGGAAGTATTATTTAAATATTCTCATTAAAGTTCAAAACCAAGTTTTGCGAACTAGTTCTAAGTTTTTCACCCGATCGGAACCAAACAACTGCAGAAATGTTCTCTGGACATTGGAAAACAATAATTTTAAAAAAAAAGTGTTTAAATTTCAACTGACTTTCGCAAAGGGGCCCCAAAACATTTAAAAGTCGCGGATCAATTTTACGAAACAGGCTATAACTCGTGAACGAAATGACATATCTTTGCCAAACTCGGTACACATATGTATAAGAACAAACAATGGTCAAATAAAAAAAAATTGCGCAGCTCTACCACTTGATGGCGGTATAAGATTGAAAAAACATAAAAACAGCTATAACTATCCAATCGTTAATCCGATCGACTTGAAAATTGGAATGCAGTGTCTTTGTCCAATGTCCCATAAGGCTTCTTGAGGATATTGGCGTATCTCAAAAAACATGGCCGCCATAGGCCAATGAAATTTGAGCACTTATTAGACAAGGTTAACGGAAGTCGATCGGAACGAAACTCGGTGGGCATGTTCGACTCATGGCCCTAAAGGTCTGTAAGAATTTTGAAAGAAATCGGCCACTAGTTGGCGCTAACGAGATTTATGCCCTCTGTAATCACGTGGTGTTTCACACATCCACACAATATGCATATCATTTGATAGATCTCCTGATAATGAACAAGTTTGCCTCAAGAACCATTGCTGTCAATCAAATCGTTCATTAATTATTCGGAAATATGTTTAAAACCTACTTTTGCGAACTAGTCTCTGGTTTTTTGCTCAATCTCGATCAAACCACTGCAGTAATAATCTCTGGACTCTCTAGATCAATAATTATCAAAAAAAAGTTGAATTTTGTCTTTTGGTTAGCTATAATAGGCTCATTTAAAAAGGGGGCATGGTCACACATACGCAAAAGCCTATAAAACCTAAACAAAAACTTGAAACTTTACAAAAGTTGGTGAAAACATGGGGCATATGACTCTTAACAAGCATGCGAAGATTCATGCAGATCGGACAATAGGTGGCGCTATAACAGTTAAAAAAGTCTTCAAAAACACAATATTTGTACATAAAATGACCTCAAATTGTAGAACATGTTCATATATTCACACAAACACTAGATCTTCATATCATATGATAAATCTCCTCATTCTGAACAAGTTTGCCTCTGGGACCAATGCTGTCAATCAAACTGTTCATTAAATATTTAAGATTATTTTTAAAAACCTACGAGAACTAGTGAACTAGACATGACTTTTATAATCAAAATCAATGAAATCAGTGCAGTACTATTCTGTAGACTCTCTTGATCAATAATTATCAAAAAACTTTGAAAATATGCAATTGAACAACTATAAAACTGTCATTTTATAATATGTTCTTTACATAGGCTACCCAAAGGCCTGTAAATCCTAAAAGAAACCCCACATCTTCTGTCACAACTGGGTAAAATGGTGCATAATTTTATTTTAAAGAAGCATGCAAAATTTAAGAGAGACTGGGCAATAAATAACACTAAAACAGTCATAAACTTTAAAAAATACAGTGTTGTATTAGAAATTGCAATTTCTAACTACTAGATGGCAGCGGAAGACCACTAATAGGCTTATTAAACACTAAACAGTAATAGGTTTTCTTATGAAGTTATTGTAAAATCACTGTTATAACATTTAAAATCACATTTAATTCAAGTTTACCATTTTATTCATACAGATATATCACTTATAACAATTTTGCCAGATTATGAGTTCAAAGAAACCTGAAAATTACATGCGAACTCTTAAAAAGAGAAGACTTGCAATAAGTTTTGAGTCACCTATCAATTATTTCAAATATCTATATCTGCAACAAAATGTGTGTGCATGTATGTCCGTATATGTGTGTGTCTGTGTGTGGTTAAACTATCATATTAATAATCAGTAAGCATGCTTACACACACACACCATTTCATTTCTGTGTGTGTGTGTGTGTGTGTGTGTGTGTCTATGAGAATAGTGCCGTACTATTCTCTAGACTCTCTACGTCAATAATTATCAAAAAAAAAATGTTGAACATTTCCCAGATAGCAAGCACACTCGGGCCTATTCTGGCTGAAATGTGGCACTGTCGGCTCAGTCTCGGCAATAATCACACCACGTTCATTCGTTTGGTCAAAGGAGAACTGGTTTCCTGACTGAGCCTGATCATGTTTGAGTTTGGGTTCCTCGTCACTGTTGCCTTTTCTCTTGCTTAGTTGACGACTGCTAATATTCAGCAATATTATTGACTTCACTGCACTGAGCCATTTGATAAGAACTGAACTGAATTATGACACACAACGTTTTATATATATAATATACAGTAAATATAATTTACTTGTTACTTTGTGGTTTAAAAAGTGTATTAATGTTTTTACTGTAGTGCATTCGTTCATTGTTAATATATATTTATTTTAAAGTATTTGGTAATTTTATAATTAAAGCCTTTTTAATGTTTTTAAATGGTTGCATTTGTGTTTCACTGCTGAATTACATTTAGCAGTTTCTGGGCCACATTTGGCCTGGGGACCAAGCCGAGTCTCAGCCAGACATGGACCACATAAAATGACAGAAACAGAAGTCACTCTACAGTATGCGGGCCAGATCTGGGGCACATCAATAAATAAGAGTCATTTTACAGGGCGTGGGCCGCATTTGGGCCAGAGGAAATTGCTTGAGTCGGTTTTCAGTGTGTGGGCCAGTTTTGGGCAGGGGACCCAGCAAGAATAGGACCAGAAGTGAAGCAAGGTTGTGGCCCAGACAAATTTTGCTCTCTGGGTTGCATTTGGACAAACATAAAACAAGAAGGAAAAAGAGAACAATATAAAGCGACAGGAGAACATGAGGAACAGGTGACAACACTCAGTCAAACAAGAGAGAACGAGAGAGACAGGTGACAGAACTCAGACAAACGAGGACTAAACAAGGGGGCGTGGCAACAAATAACAAGGAGGCAGGACAGGAGGAGTATATGGTTGACAACAACAAAGACAGAGCCATGTGCTCAAACAGAAAACAAACAGAGACATGAAACAAAGACAAGACAGACAACACAGTGAGGACAGGCTCCTGACATAAACAAGCATGCACAATTTAAGAGAAATCGGGCAATAAATAACACTATAATACTCATAAAGGTTTAAAACAGAGTGTTGTATGAGAAATTGCAATTTATTGCCACTAGATGGCAGTCGAAGACCACTAATGGGCTCATTCAGCTAAATAAAACAGTGATTTTATAATGTCTTATGAACAGTACTGTTATAACGATTAAAATCACATTAAATCAAAGTTTATCATTTAGTTCATACAGACATATCAGTTTTTACAATTATGCCAGATTATGATTACAGTGAAATCTGAAAATAACATATAAACTCTTAAAAACAGAATACTTGCAATAAGTATTTTGTCACCTATCATTTATTTCAAATATCTATATCTGCAAGAAAATTTGAGTGCATGTATGTCTGTGTGTGTGTGAGTTTGTGTAAGAATTCTTATTGATTATTCATATGATAGTTTAACCATTTCATTTCTGTGTGTGTGTGTGTCTGTGTCTGTGTCTGAGTCTATTGTCCATTTTCAATGTGTTTAACTGTCAGCTATACATCCAGGTTGGCCTAGACCGTAAAATTACACCACCTTAAGACCTCAAGGCTCGAACCCCGGTAATCGCTGCTTGCAGCTATATTTATTATTATTATTATTATTATTCTGCCCTAAAACTGATCGTGCAGCCCAAACCGTAAGGCCTAGAGACTTGAAACTTGGCCAGATCGTAGAGCTCAATTTGGGGAGAACGTATCAAAGTCTCAGCCCAATCGGCCAAACGGGGGCGCTACAGCGCAAAAAACAAAAATTTCAGACGTTTTTGGCCCTAACTTGTACATTTTTTGTCGTAGACTCAAAAATTTTTCACCGTTGCGATCCTTGGTTCAATACGAAAAAAAGTGTATTACGACAGATTTTCTCTACGAAGCACCGTTTTTCCGCAAAATTGACCTATATCCCAAACCTACTTTTACGAACTAGTCCTAGATTTTTCACCCGATCGGAACCAAACCACTTTAGAAATCTTCTAGGGACACTGAATATCAATAATTATCAAAAAAAAGTTGAAATTTTGATTTTCACGCGAAACAGTATGCAAATTAGCGTCTATGCTAACATTAGCCAAAATGCTTATTGAAGTATAACTCTGGAACGGAATGACCTATCTTCACCAAACTCGGTGTACATGTGTACGAGCTCAATCTTTGGCCAAATAAAAAAACCCGCGCATCTCTGCCACTTGGGGGCGCTATAATACGGAAAAAACATAAAAACAGCTATAACTATGCAACCGTTGGTCCGATCAACTTGAAAATTGGTATGCAGCTTCTTGGTCCAAAGGGGCACGAGCGTCTATGAGGATATTGGCGTATCTCAAAAAACATGGCCGCCATTGGCCAAAAACTTTAGTCACTTATTTGGCATGGTTAACAGAGGTCGATCGGAACGAAACTCGGTGGGCATGTTCGACTCATGGCCCTAAAGGTCTGTAAGAATATTCAAAGAAATCGGCCACTAGGGGGCGAAATTTTGTTTTTTAGTGAATAAATGATTGAATATTGCACGATTTTTTAAACATCCACACAATATGCATATCATTAGATAGATCTCCTCATAATACACAACTTTGCCTCAAGAACCATTGCTGTCAATCAAATTGTTCTTTAATTATTTGGAAATATGTTTAAAACCTACTTTTGCGAACTAGTCTCTGGTTTTTTGTTCAATCTGGATCAAACCACTGCAGTGATAATCTCTGGACTCTCTAGATCAATAATTATCAAAAAAATGTTGAATTTTGTCCTTTGGTTAGCTATAATTGGCTCCTTTAAGAAAAGGGGCGTGGCCACATATACCCAAAAGCCTATAAAATTTAAACAAAAACTCGAAACTTTACAAAAGTTGGTGAAAACATCTGCCACATCACTCTTAACAAGCATAAGAAGTTTCATGGAGTTCGGACAAAAGGTGGCGCTATAACAGTAAAAAAAGCCTTCAAAAACACAATATTTCAGTAGTACATGAAAGTAAATCGTAAAAAAAATGTTCATATATTCACACATCCACTAGTTCTTCATATCATATGATAGATCTCCTCATTTGGAACAACTTTGCCTCTTGGATCCCTGCTGTCAATCGAAGTATTATTTAAATATTCTCAATAAAGTTCAAAACCAAGTTTTGCGAACTATTTCTAAGTGTTTCGTCCGATCGGAACCAAACAACTGCTGAAATGTTCTCTGGACATTGAAAATCAACAATTATTAAAAAAAAGTGTTTAAATTTCAACTGACTTTCGCAAAGTGGCCCCAAAACATTTAAAAGTCGCGGCTCAATTTTACGAAACAGGCTATAACTCGTGAACGAAATGACATATCTTCGCCAAACTCGGTACACATGTGTATAAGAACAACCATTGGTCAAATAAAAACAAATTTCGCAGCTCTACCACTTGATGGCGCTATAAGATTGAAAAAACATAAAAATAGCTATAACTATCCAATCGTTAAGCCGATCGACTTGAAAATTGGAATGCAGTGTCTTTGCCCAATGTGCCATAAGGATCTATGAGGATATTGGGGTATCTCAAAAAACATGGCCGCCATAGGCCAATGAACTTTGAGCACTTATTAGACAAGGTTAACAGAAGTTGATCGGAACGAAACTCGGTGGGCATGTTCGACTCACGGCCACAAAGGTCTGTAAGAATTTTGAAAGAAATCGGCCACTAGTTGGCGCTAACGAGATTTTTGGCTCTGTAATCACGTGATGTTTCACACATCCACACAATATGCATATCATTTGATAGATCTCCTGATAATGAACAAGTTTGCCTCAAGAACCATTGCTGTCAATCAAATCGTTCATTAATTATAAACAAATATGTGAAAAACCTACTTTTGCGAACTAGTCCCTGGTTTTTTGCCCGATCGGAACCAAACCACTGCAGTAATATTCTGTGGACTCTCTAGATCAATAATTATCAAAAAAAAGTTGAATTTTGTCCTTTGGTTAGCTATAATTAGGTCATTTATAAAAGGGGCATTGCCCAATATACCCAAACATCTATAAAACCTAAAAGCAAACTCAAAACTTTACAAAACTTGGTGAAAACATATGACAGATGACTCTTAATAAGTATGCACAGTTTCATGAAGATCGGAATATAGGTGGCGCTATAACAGTTAAAGATACCTAAAAAACTCAAAATTTCAATGGAAAATGACCTCAAATTGCATAGCATGTTCATATATTCACACAAACACATAATCTTCATATCTTATGATAGATCTCCTCATTCTGAGCAACTTTGCCTCTGGGAGTAATGCTGTAAATCATATCGTTCATTAAATATTTACAAATATGTTATAAACCTACTTTTGCGAACTAGTCCTAGGTTTTTCGCTCAATCTTGATTAAATCACTGCAGTAATAATCTCTGGACTCTCTAGATCAATAATTATCGAAAAAATGTTGAATTTTGTCATTTGGTTAGCTATAATTGGCTCATTTATAAAGGGGAGTGGCACGATATTCCCGAAAGCCTATTAACCCTAAACGAAAAGTCGAAACTTTACGAAAGCTGCTGAAAACATGTGTCAGATGACTCTTAACAAGCACGCAAAGTTTCATAGAGATCGGACTATAGGTGGCGCTATAACAGTTAAAAAGGCCTCAAAATCACAAAATTTCTACACAAAAAGACCTCAAATTGCAATAAAATGTTCATAATATTCACTTATACACTATATCTTCATATCATATGATAGATCTTCTCATTCTGAGCAACTTTTCCTCTAGGATCACTCCTGTCAATCAAACTGTTCTTTAAGTATTTCAGATTATTTAAAATACCTACTTTTATGAACTAGCCCTCAGTTTTTAACTGAAAATCAATAAAATCAGTGCAGAATTATTCTCTAGACTCTCTAGGTCAATAATTATCAAAAAAATTTCAACATTTGCATTTGGACAACTAAAAACCCTTTATTTTATAATATGGTCTTTACATAGTGCACACAAAAGGCCTATGAATCCTTAAAGAAAGCCCTAAACTTTCTCAAAACTCTGTAAAACGATGCATAATTTCATTCTAAACAAACATGCAAAATTTAAGAGAGATTGAGCAAAAAATAACAATATAATTGTTATAAAGGATAAAAACACAGTGATTTATGAGAAATTGCTATTTATAACCACTAGATGGCAGCGGAAGACCACTAATGGGCTTATTAAGCATTAAAACAGTAATAGGTTTTCTTATGGAGTTATTATAAAATCACTGTTATAACATTTAAAATCACATTTAATTCAAGTTTACCATTTTATTCATACAGATATATCAGTTATAACAATTTTGCCAGATTATGAGTACAATGAAACCTGAAAATGACATGTAAACTCTTAAAAAGAGAAGACTTGCAATAAGTTTTGAGTCACCTATCAATTATTTCAAATATCTATATCTGCAACAAAATGTGTGTGCATGTATGTGCATGTCTGTGTGTGGTTAAACTATCATATTAATAATCAGTAAGCATGCTTACACACACACACCATTTCATTTCTGTGAGTGTGTGTGTGTGTGTATGTGTCTGTGAGAAAAGTGCTGTACTATTCTCTATACTCTCTAGGTCAATAATTATCAATTCTGGCTGAAATGCGGCACTGTCGGCTCAGTCTCGGCAATAATCACACCACGTTCACTCGTTTGGTCAAAGGAGAACTGGTTTCCTGACTGAGCCTGATCTTGTTTTGGTTTGGGTTCCTCGTCACTGTTGCCTTTTGTCTTGCTTAGTTGAAGACAGCTAATATTCAGCAATATTATTGACTTGACTGCACTGACGCCATTTGATAAGAACTGACCTGAATTATGACACACAATGTTTTTTATATATATAATATACAGTAAATATAAGAAATAAATAAATAAATAAATAAATAAATAAATAAATTTAATTTACTTGTTGCTTTGTGGTTTAAAAAGCGTATTAATGTTTTTACTGTAGTGCATTTGTTCATTGTTAATATATATTTATATTAAAGTAATTGGTAATTTTATAATTAAAGCCTTTTTAATGTTTTTAAATGCTTGCATTTGTGTTTCACTGCTGAATTACATTTAGCAGTTTCTGGGCCACATTTGGCCCAGGGACCAAGTCGAGTCTCAGCCAGATCTGGCTTAAAGTGTCTGGGCCAGACCTAGGCCACATAAAATAACCACAAACCAGCCCTCAGTTTTTAACTGAAAATCATTAAAATCAGTGCAGTACTATTCTCTAGACTCTCTAGGTCAATAATTATCACAAAAAATTGAACATTTGCAATTGGTCAACTAAAAACCCTTTATTTTATAATATGTTCTTTACATAGTGAACCCAAAGGCCTATAAATCCTAAAGAAAGCCCTAAACTTCCTGAAAACTCTGTAAAATGATGCATAATTTCATTCTAAACAAACATGCGCAATTTAAGAGAGATTGAGCAAAAAAAATAACAATATAATTGTTATAAAGGATAAAAACACAGTGATGTATGAGAAATTGCTATTTATAACCACTAGATGGCAGCGGAAGACCACTAATGGGCTTATTAAGCATTAAAACAGTAATAGGTTTTCTTATGGAGTTATTATAAAATCACTGTTATAACATTTAAAATCACATTAAATCAAAGTTTACCATTTAGTTCATACAGACATATCAGTTTTTACAATTATGCCAGATTATGATTACAGTGAAACCTGAAAATAACATATGAACTCTTAAAAACAGAATACTTGCAATAAGTATTTTGTCACCTATCATTTATTTCAAATATCTATATCTGCAAGAAAATTTGTGTGCATGTATGTCCGTGTGTGTGTGAGTGTAAGAATGCTTATTGATTATTCATATGATAGTTTAACCATTTTATTTCAATGTGTGTGTGTGTGTCTGTGTCTGAGCCTGTTGTCCATTTTCAATGTGTTTAACTGTCAGCTATACATCCAGGTTGGCCTAGACTGTAAAATTACACCACCTTAAGGCTCGAACCCCGGTAATCGCTGCTTGCAGCTATATTTAGGGGTTCGAGCACGCAGTGCTAGAAACCCTATTGTATTTGTTAGGATTTTTATTATTATTATTATTATTATTATTATTATTCTGCCCTAAAACTGATCGTGCAGCCCAAACCGTAAGGCCTAGAGACTTGAAACTTGGCCAGATCGTAGAGCTCAATTTGGGGAGAACGTATCAAAGTCTCAGCCCAATCGGCCAAACGGGGGCGCTACAGCGCAAAAAACAAAAATTTCAGACGTTTTTGGCCCTAACTTGTACATTTTTTGTCGTAGACTCAAAAATTTTTCACCGTTGCGATCCTTGGTTCAATACGAAAAAAAGTGTATTACGACAGATTTTCTCTACGAAGCACCGTTTTTCCGCAAAATTGACCTATATCCCAAACCTACTTTTACGAACTAGTCCTAGGTTTTTCACCCGATCGGAACCAAACCACTTTAGAAATCTTCTAGGGACACTGAATATCAATAATTATCAAAAAAAAGTTGAAATTTTGATTTTCACGCGAAACAGTATGCAAATTAGCGTCTATGCTAACATTAGCCAAAATGCTTATTGAAGTATAACTCTGGAACGGAATGACCTATCTTCACCAAACTCGGTGTACATGTGTACGAGCTCAATCTTTGGCCAAATAAAAAAACCCGCGCATCTCTGCCACTTGGGGGCGCTATAATACGGAAAAAACATAAAAACAGCTATAACTATGCAACCGTTGGTCCGATCAACTTGAAAATTGGTATGCAGCTTCTTGGTCCAAAGGGGCACTAGCGTCTATGAGGATATTGGCGTATCTCAAAAAACATGGCCGCCATTGGCCAAAAACTTTAGTCACTTATTTGGCATGGTTAACAGAGGTCGATCGGAACGAAACTCGGTGGGCATGTTCGACTCATGGCCCTAAAGGTCTGTAAGAATATTCAAAGAAATCGGCCACTAGGGGGCGAAATTTTGTTTTTTAGTGAATAAATGATTGAATATTGCACGATTTTTTAAACATCCACACAATATGCATATCATTAGATAGATCTCCTCATAATACACAACTTTGCCTCAAGAACCATTGCTGTCAATCAAATTGTTCTTTAATTATTTGGAAATATGTTTAAAACCTACTTTTGCAAACTAGTCTCTGGTTTTTTGTTCAATCTGGATCAAACCACTGCAGTGATAATCTCTGGACTCTCTAGATCAATAATTATCAAAAAAATGTTGAATTTTGTCCTTTGGTTAGCTATAATTGGCTCCTTTAAGAAAAGGGGCGTGGCCACATATACCCAAAAGCCTATAAAATTTAAACAAAAACTCGAAACTTTACAAAAGTTGGTGAAAACATCTGCCACATCACTCTTAACAAGCATAAGAAGTTTCATGGAGTTCGGACAAAAGGTGGCGCTATAACAGTAAAAAAAGCCTTCAAAAACACAATATTTCAGTAGTACATGAAAGTAAATCATAAAAAAAATGTTCATATATTCACACATCCACTAGTTCTTCATATCATATGATAGATCTCCTCATTTGGAACAACTTTGCCTCTTGGATCCCTGCTGTCAATCGAAGTATTATTTAAATATTCTCAATAAAGTTCAAAACCAAGTTTTGCGAACTATTTCTAAGTGTTTCATCCGATCGGAACCAAACAACTGCTGAAATGTTCTCTGGACATTGAAAATCAACAATTATTAAAAAAAAGTGTTTAAATTTCAACTGACTTTCGCAAAGTGGCCCCAAAACATTTAATAGTCGCGGCTCAATTTTACGAAACAGGCTATAACTCGTGAACGAAATGACATATCTTCGCCAAACTCGGTACACATGTGTATAAGAACAACCATTGGTCAAATAAAAACAAATTTCGCAGCTCTACCACTTGATGGCGCTATAAGATTGAAAAAACATAAAAATAGCTATAACTATCCAATCGTTAAGCCGATCGACTTGAAAATTGGAATGCAGTGTCTTTGCCCAATGTGCCATAAGGATCTATGAGGATATTGGGGTATCTCAAAAAACATGGCCGCCATAGGCCAATGAACTTTGAGCACTTATTAGACAAGGTTAACAGAAGTTGATCGGAACGAAACTCGGTGGGCATGTTCGACTCACGGCCACAAAGGTCTGTAAGAATTTTGAAAGAAATCGGCCACTAGTTGGCGCTAACGAGATTTTTGGCTCTGTAATCACGTGATGTTTCACACATCCACACAATATGCATATCATTTGATAGATCTCCTGATAATGAACAAGTTTGCCTCAAGAACCATTGCTGTCAATCAAATCGTTCATTAATTATAAACAAATATGTGAAAAACCTACTTTTGCGAACTAGTCCCTGGTTTTTTGCCCGATCGGAACCAAACCACTGCAGTAATATTCTGTGGACTCTCTAGATCAATAATTATCAAAAAAAAGTTGAATTTTGTCCTTTGGTTAGCTATAATGAGGTCATTTATAAAAGGGGCGTTTTTCAACATATCCAAACACCTATAAATCCTAAATGCAAACTCAAAACTTTACGAAACTTGGTGAAAACATATGACAGATGACTCTTAATAAGTATGCACAGTTTCATGAAGATCTGACTATAGGTGGCGCTATAACAGTTAAAGATGCCTCAAAATCTCAAAATTTCAATGGAAAATGACCTCAAATTGCATAGCATGTTCATATATTCACACAAACACATAATCTTCATATCTTATGATAGATCTCCTCATTCTGAGCAACTTTGCCTTTGGGAGTAATTCTGTAAATCATATCGTTCATTAAATATTTACAAATATGTCATAAACCTACTTTTGCGAACTAGTCTCTGGTTTTTCACTCAATCTTGATTAAATCACTGCAGTAATAATCTCTGGACTCTCTAGATCAATAATTATCGAAAAAATGTTGAATTTTGTCATTTGGTTAGCTATAATTGGCTCATTTATAAAGGGGAGTGGCCAGACATACCCAAAACCCTATTAAACCTAAACGAAAAGTCGAAACTTTACGAAAGTTGCTGAAAACATGTGTCAGATGACTCTTAACAAGCACGCAAAGTTTCATAGAGATCGGACTATAGGTGGCGCTATAACAGTTAAAAAGGCCGCAAAATCACAAAATTTCTATAAAAAAAGTCCTCAAATTGCATTAAAATGTTAATAATATTCACTTATACACCATATCTTCATATCATACGATAGATCTTCTCATTCTGAGCAACTTTTCCTATAGGATCACTGCTGTCAATCAAACTGTTCTTTAAGTATTTCAGATTATTTAAAAAATTTACTTTTACGAACTAGCCCTCAGTTTTTAACTGAAAATCAACGAAATCAGTGCAAAACTATTCTCTAGACTCTCTAGGTCAATAATTATCATTAAAAAAATTAACATTTGCATTTGGACAATTAAAAACCCTTTATTTTATAATGTGGTCTTTACATAGTGAACTCAAAGGCCTATGAATCCTAAAAGAAAGCCCTAAATTTTCTCAAAACTCTGTAAAATGATGCATAATTTCATTCTAAACAAACATGCAAAATTTAAGAGAGATTGAGCAAAAAATAACAATATAATTGTTATAAAGGATAAAAACACAGTGATGTATGAGAAATTGCTATTTATAACCACTAGATGGCAGCGGAAGACCACTAATGGGCTTATTAACCATTAAAACAATAATAGGTTTTCTTATGGAGTTATTATAAAATCACTGTTATAACATTGAAAATCACATTTAATTCAAATTTGCCATTTTATTCCTACAGATATATCAGTTATAACAATTTTGCCAGATTATGAGTACAATGAAACCTGAAAATGACATGTAAACTCTTAAAAAGAGAAGACTTGCAATAAGTTTTGAGTCACCTATTAATTATTTCAAATATCTATATCTGCAACAAAATGTGTGTGCATGTATGTCCGTGTATGTGCGTGTCTGTGTGTGGTTAAACTATCATATTAATAATCAGTAAGCATGCTTACACACACAGACCATTTCATTTCTGTGAGTGAGTGTGTGTGTGTGTGTCTTTGAGAATAGTGCCATACATATTATCTAGACTCTCTAGGTCAATAATTATAAAAAAAAAAAAAAAAAAAATGTTGAACATTTCCCAAATAACAACCACACTTGGGCCAATTCTGGCTGAAATGCTGGGCTATATAAAATAACAGAAGTCACTCTACAGTATGTGGGCCAGATCTGGGCCACATCAATAAATAAGAGTCATTTTAAATGGCGTGGGCCGCATCTGGGCCAGAAGAAATTGTTTGAGTCAGTTTTCAGTGTGTGGGCCAGTTTTGGGCCGGGGACCCAGCCAGAATTGTGCCAGAAGTTAAGCAAGGTTGTGGCCCAGAGGTGGGACAGACAAATTTTGCTATCTGGGTTGCATTTGGACAAACATAAAACAAGAAGGAAAAAGAGAACAATATAAAGCGACAGGAGAACATGAGGAACAGGTGACAACACTCAGACAAACGAGAGAACGAGAGGGACAGGTGACAGAACTCAGAAAAAGGAGGACTAAACAAGGGGGCATGGCAACAAATAACAAGGAGGCAGGACAGGAGGAGCACATGGCTGACAACAACAAAGACAGAGCCATGTGCTCAAACAGAAAACAAACATAGAGAAATGAAACAATGACAAGACAGACAACACAGTGAGGGCAGGCTCCTGACATAAACAAGCATGCACAATTTAAGAGAGATCGGGCAATAAATAACACTATAATACTCATAAAGGTCAAAAACAGTGTTGTATGAGAAATTGCAATTTATTGCCACTAGATGGCAGTCGAAGACCACTAATGGGCTCATTCAGCTAAATAAAACAGTATTGTTCATAAAACATTATAAAATCCACTGTTATAACATTTAAAATCACATTAAATCAAAGTTTACCATTTAGTTCATACAGATATATCAGTTTTTACAATTATGCCAGATTATGATTACAGTGAAACCTGAAAATAACATATAAACTCTTAAAAAGAGAATACTTGCAATAAGTATTTTGTCACCTATCATTTATTTCAAATATCTATATCTGCAAGAAAATTTGTATGCATGTATGTCCGTGTGTGTGTGAGTGTGTGTAAGAATGCTTATTCATTATTCATATGATAGTTTAACCATTTCATTTCAATATGTGTGTGTGTGTGTGTGTGTCTCTGTGTCTGTGTCTGAGCCTATTGTCCATTTTCAATGTGTTTAACTGTCAGCTATACATCCAGGTTGGCCTAGACTGTAAAATTACACCACCTTAAGGCTCGAACCCCGGTAATCGCTGCTTGCAGCTATATTTATTATTATTATTATTATTATTCTGCCCTAAAACTGATCGTGCAGCCCAAACCGTAAGGCCTAGAGACTTGAAACTTTGCCAGATCGTAGAGCTCAATTTGGGGAGAACGTATCAAAGTCTCAGCCTAATCGGCCAAACGGGGGCGCTACAGCGCAAAAAACAAAAATTTCAGACGTTTTTGGCCCTAACTTGTACATTTTTTGTCGTAGACTCAAAAATTTTTCACCGTTGCGATCCTTGGTTCAATACGAAAAAAAGTGTATTACGACAGATTTTCTCTACGAAGCACCGTTTTTCCGCAAAATTGACCTATATTCCAAACCTACTTTTACGAACTAGTCCTAGGTTTTTCACCCGATCGGAACCAAACCACTTTAGAAATCTTCTAGGGACACTGAATATCAATAATTATCAAAAAAAAGTTGAAATTTTGATTTTCACGCGAAACAGTATGCAAATTAGCGTCTATGCTAACATTAGCCAAAATGCTTATTGAAGTATAACTCTGGAACGGAATGACCTATCTTCACCAAACTCGGTGTACATGTGTACGAGCTCAATCTTTGGCCAAATAAAAAAACCCGCGCATCTCTGCCACTTGGGGGCGCTATAATACGGAAAAAACATAAAAACAGCTATAACTATGCAACCGTTGGTCCGATCAACTTGAAAATTGGTATGCAGCTTCTTGGTCCAAAGGGGCACGAGCGTCTATGAGGATATTGGCGTATCTCAAAAAACATGGCCGCCATTGGCCAAAAACTTTAGTCACTTATTTGGCATGGTTAACAGAGGTCGATCGGAACGAAACTCGGTGGGCATGTTCGACTCATGGCCCTAAAGGTCTGTAAGAATATTCAAAGAAATCGGCCACTAGGGGGCGAAATTTTGTTTTTTAGTGAATAAATGATAGAATATTGCACGATTTTTTAAACATCCACACAATATGCATATCATTAGATAGATCTCCTCATAATACACAACTTTGCTTCAAGAACCATTGCTGTC
Source organism: Spinibarbus caldwelli (assembly GCA_039654775.1). Classification (NCBI taxonomy): domain Eukaryota; kingdom Metazoa; phylum Chordata; class Actinopteri; order Cypriniformes; family Cyprinidae; genus Spinibarbus; species Spinibarbus caldwelli. Next base: position 12,026,104 of record CM077226.1, on the reverse strand, counting down.
AATCAAATTGTTCTTTAATTATTTGGAAATATGTTTAAAACCTACTTTTGCGAACTAGTCTCTGGTTTTTTGTTCAATCTGGATCAAACCACTGCAGTAATAATCTCTGGACTCTCTAGATCAACAATTATCAAAAAAATGTTGAATTTTGTCCTTTGGTTAGCTATAATTGGCTCCTTTAAGAAAAGGGGCGTGGCCACATATACCCAAAAGCCTATAAAATTTAAACAAAAACTCGAAACTTTACAAAAGTTGGTGAAAACATCTGCCACATCACTCTTAACAAGCATAAGAAGTTTCATGGAGTTCGGACAAAAGGTGGCGCTATAACAGTAAAAAAAGCCTTCAAAAACACAATATTTCAGTAGTACATGAAAGTAAATCGTAAAAAAAATGTTCATATATTCACACATCCACTAGTTCTTCATATCATATGATAGATCTCCTCATTTGGAATAACTTTGCCTCTTGGATCCCTGCTGTCAATCAAAGTATTATTTAAATATTCTCAATAAAGTTCAAAACCAAGTTTTGCGAACTATTTCTAAGTGTTTCGTCCGATCGGAACCAAACAACTGCTGAAATGTTCTCTGGACATTGAAAATCAACAATTATTAAAAAAAGTGTTTAAATTTCAACTGACTTTCGCAAAGTGGCCCCAAAACATTTAATAGTCGCGGCTCAATTTTACGAAACAGGCTATAACTCGTGAACGAAATGACATATCTTCGCCAAACTCAGTACACATATGTATAAGAACAACCATTGGTCAAATAAAAACAAATTTCGCAGCTCTACCACTTGATGGCGCTATAAGATTGAAAAAACATAAAAATAGCTATAACTATCCAATCGTTAAGCCGATCGACTTGAAAATTGGAATGCAGTGTCTTTGCCCAATGTGCCATAAGGATCTATGAGGATATTGGGGTATCTCAAAAAACATGGCCGCCATAGGCCAATGAACTTTGAGCACTTATTAGACAAGGTTAACAGAAGTTGATCGGAACGAAACTCGGTGGGCATGTTCGACTCACGGCCACAAAGGTCTGTAAGAATTTTGAAAGAAATCAGCCACTAGTTGGCGCTAACGAGATTTTTGGCTCTGTAATCACGTGGTGTTTCACACATCCACACAATATGCATATCATTTGATAGATCTCCTAATAATGAACAAGTTTGCCTCTAGAACCATTGCTGTCAATCAAATCGTTCATTAATTATTAACAAATATGTGAAAAACCTACTTTTGCGAACTAGTCCCTGGTTTTTTGCCCGATCGGAACCAAACCACTGCAGTAATATTCTGTGGACTCTCTAGATCAATAATTATCAAAAAAAAGTTGAATTTTGTCCTTTGGTTAGCTATAATGAGGTCATTTAGAAAAGGGGCGTTTTTCAACATACCCAAACACCTATAAATCGTAAATGCAAACTCAAAACTTTACGAAACTTGGTGAAAACATATGACAGATGACTCTTAATAAGTATGCACAGTTTCATGAAGATCGGACTATAGGTGGCGCTATAACAGTTAAAGATGCCTCAAAATCTCAAAATTTCAATGGAAAATGACCTCAAATTGCATAGCATGTTCATATATTCACACAAACACATAATCTTCATATCTTATGATAGATCTCCTCATTCTGAGCAACTTTGGTTTTGAGAGTAATGCTGTAAATCATATCGTTCATTAAATATTTACAAATATGTCATAAACCTACTTTTGCGAACTAGTCTCTGGTTTTTCACTCAATCTTGATTAAATCACTGCAGTAATAATCTCTGGACTCTCTAGATCAATAATTATCAAAAAAATGTTGAATTTTGTCATTTGGTTAGCTATAATTGGCTCATTTATAAAGGGGAGTGGCCAGACATACCCAAAAGTCTATTAAACCTAAACGAAATGTCGAAACTTTACGAAAGTTGCTGAAAACATGTGTCAGATGACTCTTAACAAGCACGCAAAGTTTCATAGAGATCGGACTATAGGTGGCGCTATAACAGTTAAAAAGGCCTCAAAATCACAAAATTTCTATACAAAAAGACCTCAAATTGCATTAAAATGTTAATAATATTCACTTATACACCATATCTTCATATCATACGATAGATCTTCTCATTCTGAGCAACTTTTCCTCTAGGATCACTGCTGTCAATCAAACTGTTCTTTAAGTATTTCAGATTATTTAAAAAATTTACTTTTACGAACTAGCCCTCAGTTTTTAACTGAAAATCAACGAAATCAGTGCAAAACTATTCTCTAGACTCTCTAGGTCAATAATTATCATTAAAAAAATTAACATTTGCATTTGGACAATTAAAAACCCTTTATTTTATAATGTGGTCTTTACATAGTGAACTCAAAGGCCTATGAATCCTAAAAGAAAGCCCTAAACTTTCTCAAAACTCTGTAAAATGATGCATAATTTCATTCTAAACAAGCATGCAAAATTTAAGAGACATTGAGCAAAAAATAACAATATAATTGTTATAAAGGATAAAAACACAGTGATGTATGAGAAATTGCTATTTATAACCACTAGATGGCAGCGGAAGACCACTAATGGGCTTATTAACCATTAAAACAGTAATAGGTTTTCTTATGGAGTTATTATAAAATCACTGTTATAACATTGAAAATCACATTTAATTCAAATTTACCATTTTATTCCTACAGATATATCAGTTATAACAATTTTGCCAGATTATGAGTACAATGAAACCTGAAAATGACATGTAAACTCTTAAAAAGAGAAGACTTGCAATAAGTTTTGAGTCACCAATCAATTATTTCAAATATCTATATCTGCAACAAAATGTGTGTGCATGTATATCCGTGTATGTGCGTGTCTGTGTGTGGTTAAACTATCATATTAGTAATCAGTAAGCATGCTTACACACACACACACACACCATTTCATTTCTCTGTGTGTGTGTGTGTGTGTCTGTGAGAATAGTGCCATACTCTAGGTCAATAATTATCAAAAAAAAGGTTGTACATTTCCCAAATAGCAAGCAAACTCGACCCGATTCTGGCTGAAATGCGGCACTGTCGGCTCAGTCTCGGCAATAATCACACCACGTTCATTCGTTTGATCAAAGGAGAACTGGTTTCCTGACTGAGCCTGATCTTGTTTGGGTTTGGGTTCCTCGTCACTGTTGCATTTTGTCTTGCTTATTTGAAGACACCTAATATTCAGCAATATTATTGATTTCACTGCGCTGACGGCATTTGATAAGAACTGAACTGAATTATGACACACAGTGTGTTTTATATATATAATATACAGTAAATATAATTGACTTGTTACTTTGTGGTTTAAAAAGTGTATTAATGTTTTAACTGTAGTGCATTAGTTCATTGTCAATATATATTTATATTAAAGTATTTGGTAATTTTATAATTAAAGCCTTTTTAATGTTTTTAAATGGTTGCATTTGTGTTTCACTGCTGAATTACATTTAGCAGTTTCTGGGCCACATCTGGCCCGGGGACCAAGCCGAGTCTCAGCCAGATCTGGCTTAAAGTGTCTGGGCCAGACCTGGGCCATATAAAATAGCAGAAGTCACTCTACAGTATGCGGGCCAGATCTGGGCCACATCAATAAATAAGAGTAATTTTACAGGGTGTGGGCCGCATCTGGGCCAAAGGAAATTGTTTGAGTCGGTTTCCAGTGTGTGGAAGTTTTGGGCCGGGGACCCAGCCAGAATTGGGCCAGAAGTTAAGCAAGGTTGTGGCCCAGAGGTGGGCCAGACAAATTTTGCTATCTGGGTTGCATTTGGACAACTATAAACCTTTAATTTCATAATATGTTCTCTACATAATGTACTCAAGTGCCTATAAATCACAAAAAAAAAAAAAAAAACATCCTTCAACGTCTCTCAAAACTGAGTAAAATAATGCATAATTTCATTACAAACTGTCAAGGTTTCTTTGAGTGAGCACTCAAAAGCAGGATAAGAGTTGACAGTTTATTAACAAAACAGCAGAAAGCACATGAGATGGTGAGGAGGGGAGAAAACACAGTCCAGACAATCGGCAGGGAATGAATGACGACAGGCGGCCTAGGTGAGCAGCCACAGAGTCCAGTCCAGGATGGCAGACCGCCAGAGAGCAGTGAAGGCAGTAAAGCTGGAGGCCGGAGGTTAGCAGCGGAGGCCAGACACTCCACACTAGTGATGTCACCGGCTCGGCACGGGCCTAGCAGCATGGCAGACCCAGGGACAGGACCGGTTGCCCAATCTGCTGCACAGGACAAGATGAGACAGGACTAGACTGGGGACTGACGAGAGACTAAACCTGCAAACAACTAGGTAGGGAATAAACGGTATCACAGGATTGGTAAGACAGAGCAAGCAAACATTGATGTAGCACAACGAACTGGCTAAACTAGAGGGAAAGGGAGAACAATATAAAGCGACAGTAGAACATGAGGAACATGTGACAACACACAGACAAACAAGAGAGAATGAGAGGGACAGGTGACAGAACTGAGACAAACGAGATCAGAGACAAGAGGGGCAGGTGACAATACTCAGACAAACGAGGACTACACAAGGGGGCGTGGCAACAAGTAACATTGAGGCAGGACAGGAGGAGCACATGGCTGACAACAACAAAGACAGAGCCATGTGCTCAAACAGAAAACAAACATAGAGACATGAAACAATGACAAGACAAACAACACAGTGAGGGCAGGCTGCTGACATAAACAAGCATGCAAAATTTAAGAGAGATCGGGCAAAAAATAACATTATAATACTCATAAAGGTTAAAAACAGAGTGTTGTATGAAAAATTGCAATTTAATGCCACTAGATGGCAGTCGAAGACCACTAATGGGCTCATTCAGCTAAATCAAACATTACTGTTCATAAGACATAAAATCACTGTTATAACATTTAAAATCATATTAAATCAAAGTTTACCATTTAGTTCATACAGACATATCAGTTTTTACAATTATGCCAGATTATGATTACAGTAAAACCTGAAAATAACATATAAACTCTTAAAAAGAGAATACTTGCAATAAGTATTTTGTCACCTATCATTTATTTCAAATATCTATATCTGCAAGAAAATTTGTGTGCATGTATGTCCGTGTGTGTGTGAGTGTGTGTAAGAATGCTTATTGATTATTCATATGATAGTTTCAACCATTTCATTTCTGTGTGTGTGTGTGTGTGTCTGTGTCTGAGCCTATTGTCCATTTTCAATGTGTTTAACTGTCAGCTATACATCCAAGTTGGCCTAGACTGTAAAATTGCACCACCTTAAGGCTCGAACCCCGGTAATCGCTGCTTGCAGCTATATTTAGGGGTTCGAGCACGCAGTGCTAGAAACCCTATTGTATTTGTTAGGATTTTTATTATTATTATTATTATTATTATTATTATTCTGCCCTAAAACTGATCGTGCAGCCCAAACCGTAACGCCTAGAGACTTGAAACTTGGCCAGATCGTAGAGCTCAATTTGGGGAGAACGTATCAAAGTCTCAGCCCAATCGGCCAAACGGGGGCGCTACAGCGCAAAAAACAAAAATTTCAGACGTTTTTGGCCCTAACTTGTATATTTTTTGTCGTAGACTCAAACATTTTTCACCGTTGCGATCCTTGGTTCAATACGAAAAAAAGTGTATTACGACAGATTTTCTCTACGAAGCACCGTTTTTCCGCAAAATTGACCTATATTCCAAACCTACTTTTACGAACTAGTCCTAGGTTTTTCACCCGATCGGAACCAAACCACTTTAGAAATCTTCTAGGGACACTGAATATCAATAATTATCAAAAAAAAGTTGAAATTTTGATTTTCACGCGAAACAGTATGCAAATTAGCGTCTATGCTAACATTAGCCAAAATGCTTATTGAAGTATAACTCTGGAACGGAATGACCTATCTTCACCAAACTCGGGGTACATGTGTACGAGCTCAATCTTTGGCCAAATAAAAAAACCCGCGCATCTCTGCCACTTGGGGGCGCTATAATACGGAAAAAACATAAAAACAGCTATAACTATGCAACCGTTGGTCCGATCAACTTGAAAATTGGTATGCAGCTTCTTGGTCCAAAGGGGCACGAGCGTCTATGAGGATATTGGCGTATCTCAAAAAACATGGCCGCCATTGGCCAAAAACTTTAGTCACTTATTTGGCATGGTTAACAGAGGTCGATCGGAACGAAACTCGGTGGGCATGTTCGACTCATGGCCCTAAAGGTCTGTAAGAATATTCAAAGAAATCGGCCACTAGGGGGCGAAATTTTGTTTTTTAGTGAATAAATGATTGAATATTGCACGATTTTTTAAACATTCACACAATATGCATATCATTAGATAGATCTCCTCATAATACACAACTTTGCCTCAAGAACCATTGCTGTCAATCAAATTGTTCTTTAATTATTTGGAAATATGTTTAAAACCTACTTTTGCGAACTAGTCTCTGGTTTTTTGTTCAATCTGGATCAAACCACTGCAGTGATAATCTCTGGACTCTCTAGATCAATAATTATCAAAAAAATGTTGAATTTTGTCCTTTGGTTAGCTATAATTGGCTCCTTTAAGAAAAGGGGCGTGGCCACATATACCCAAAAGCCTATAAAATTTAAACAAAAACTCGAAACTTTACAAAAGTTGGTGAAAACATCTGCCACATCACTCTTAACAAGCATAAGAAGTTTCATGGAGTTCGGACAAAAGGTGGCGCTATAACAGTAAAAAAAGCCTTCAAAAACACAATATTTCAGTAGTACATGAAAGTAAATCGTAAAAAAAATGTTCATATATTCACACATCCACTAGTTCTTCATATCATATGATAGATCTCCTCATTTGGAACAACTTTGCCTCTTGGATCCCTGCTGTCAATCAAAGTATTATTTAAATATTCTCAATAAAGTTCAAAACCAAGTTTTGCGAACTATTTCTAAGTGTTTCGTCCGATCGGAACCAAACAACTGCTGAAATGTTCTCTGGACATTGAAAATCAACAATTATTAAAAAAAGTGTTTAAATTTCAACTGACTTTCGCAAAGTGGCCCCAAAACATTTAAAAGTCGCGGCTCAATTTTACAAAACAGGCTATAACTCGTGAACGAAATGACATATCTTCGCCAAACTCGGTACACATATGTATGAGAACAACCATTGGTCAAATAAAAACAAATTTCGCAGCTCTACCACTTGATGGCGCTATAAGATTGAAAAAACATAAAAATAGCTATAACTATCCAATCGTTAAGCCGATCGACTTGAAAATTGGAATGCAGTGTCTTTGCCCAATGTGTCATAAGGATCTATGAGGATATTGGGGTATCTCAAAAAACATGGCCGCCATAGGCCAATGAACTTTGAGCACTTATTAGACAAGGTTAACAGAAGTTGATCAGAACGAAACTCGGTGGGCATGTTCGACTCACGGCCACAAAGGTCTGTAAGAATTTTGAAAGAAATCGGCCACTAGTTGGCGCTAACGAGATTTTTGGCTCTGTAATCACGTGGTGTTTCACACATCCACACAATATGCATATCATTTGATAGATCTCCTGATAATGAACAAGTTTGCCTCTAGAACCATTGCTGTCAATCAAATCGTTCATTAATTATTAACAAATATGTGAAAAACCTACTTTTGCGAACTAGTCCCTGGTTTTTTGCCCGATCGGAACCAAACCACTGCAGTAATATTCTGTGGACTCTCTAGATCAATAATTATCAAAAAAAAAGTTGAATTTTGTCCTTTGGTTAGCTATAATGAGGTCATTTAGAAAAGGGGCGTTTTTCAACATACCCAAACACCTATAAATCCTAAATGCAAACTCAAAACTTTACGAAACTTGGTGAAAACATATGACAGATGACTCTTAATAAGTATGCACAGTTTCATGAAGATCGGACTATAGGTGGCGCTATAACAGTTAAAGATGACTCAAAATCTCAAAATTTCAATGGAAAATGACCTCAAATTGCATAGCATGTTCATATATTCACACAAACACATAATCTTCATATCTTATGATAGATCTCCTCATTCTGAGCAACTTTGCCTTTGAGAGTAATGCTGTAAATCATATCGTTCATTAAATATTTACAAATATGTCATAAACCTACTTTTGCGAACTAGTCTCTGGTTTTTCACTCAATCTTGATTAAATCACTGCAGTAATAATCTCTGGACTCTCTAGATCAATAATTATCGAAAAAATGTTGAATTTTGTCATTTGGTTAGCTATAATTGGCTCATTTATAAAGGGGAGTGGCCAGACATACCCAAAAGCCTATTAAACCTAAACGAAATGTCGAAACTTTACGAAAGTTGCTGAAAACATGTGTCAGATGACTCTTAACAAGCACGCAAAGTTTCATAGAGATCGGACTATAGGTGGCGCTATAACAGTTAAAAAGGCCTCAAAATCACAAAATTTCTATACAAAAAGACCTCAAATTGCATTACAATGTTAATAATATTCACTTATACACCATATCTTCATATCATACGATAGATCTTCTCATTCTGAGCAACTTTTCCTCTAGGATCACTGCTGTCAATCAAACTGTTCTTTAAATATTTCAGATTATTTAAAAAATTTACTTTTACGAACTAGCCCTCAGTTTTTAACTGAAAATCAACGAAATCAGTGGAAAACTATTCTCTACACTCTCTAGGTCAATAATTATCATTAAAAAAATTAACATTTGCATTTGGACAATTAAAAACCCTTTATTTTATAATGTGGTCTTTACATAGTGAACTCAAAGGCCTATGAATCCTAAAAGAAAGCCCTAAACTTTCTCAAAACTCTGTAAAATGATGCATAATTTCATTCTAAACAAACATGCAAAATTTAAGAGAGATTGAGCAAAAAATAACAATATAATTGTTATAAAGGATAAAAACACAGTGATGTATGAGAAATTGCTATTTATAACCACTAGATGGCAGCGGAAGACCACTAATGGGCTTATTAACCATTAAAACAGTAATTGGTTTTCTTATGGAGTTATTATAAAATCACTGTTATAACATTGAAAATCACATTTAATTCAAATTTACCATTTTATTCCTACAGATATATCAGTTATAACAATTTTGCCAGATTATGAGTACAATGAAACCTGAAAATGACATGTAAACTCTTAAAAAGAGAAGACTTGCAATAAGTTTTGAGTCACCTATCAATTATTTCAAATATCTATATCTGCAACAAAATGTGTGTGCATGTATGTCCGTGTATGTGCGTGTCTGTGTGTGGTTAAACTATCATATTAATAATCAGTAAGCATGCTTACACACACACACACACACCATTTCATTTCTGTGTGTGTGTGTGTGTCTGTGAGAATAGTGCCATACTCTAGGTCAATAATTATCAAAAAAAAGGTTGTACATTTCCCAAATAGCAAGCAAACTCGAGCCGATTCTGGCTGAAATGCGGCACTGTCGGCTCAGTCTCGGCAATAATCACACCACATTCATTCGTTTGATCAAAGGAGAACTGGTTTCCTGACTGAGCCTGATCTTGTTTGGGTTTGGGTTCCTCGTCACTGTTGCATTTTGTCTTGCTTATTTGAAGACACCTAATATTCAGCAATATTATTGATTTCACTGCACTGACGGCATTTGATAAGAACTGAACTGAATTATGACACACAGTGTGTTTTATATATATAATATACAGTAAATATAATTTACTTGTTACTTTGTGGTTTAAAAAGTGTATTAATGTTTTTACTGTAGTGCATTAGTTCATTGTCAATATATATTTATATTAAAGTATTTGGTAATTTTATAATTAAAGCCTTTTTAATGTTTTTAAATGGTTGCATTTGTGTTTCACTGCTGAATTACATTTAGCAGTTTCTGGGCCACATTTGGCCCGGGGACCAAGCCGAGTCTCAGCCAGATCTGGCTTAAAGTGTCTGGGCCAGACCTGGACCACATAAAATAACCACAAACTAGCCCTCAGTTTTTAACTGAAAATCATTAAAATCAGTGCAGTACTATTCTCTAGACTCTCTAGGTCAATAATTATCACAAAAAAATTGAACATTTGCAATTGGTCAACTAAAAACCCTTTATTTTATAATATGTTCTTTACATAGTGAACCCAAAGGCCTATGAATCCTAAAAGAAAGCCCTAAACTTCCTGAAAACTCTGTAAAATGATGCATAATTTCATTCTAAACAAACATGCGCAATTTAAGAGAGATTGAGCAAAAAAATAACAATATAATTGTTATAAAGGATAAAAACACAGTGATGTATGAGAAATTGCTATTTATAACCACTAGATGGCAGTGGAAGACCACTAATGGGCTTATTAACCATTAAAACAGTAATAGGTTTTCTTATGGAGTTATTATAAAATCACTGTTATAACATTTAAAATCACATTTAATTCAAGTTGACCATTTTATTCATACAGATATATCAGTTATAACAATTTTGCCAGATTATGAGTACAATGAAACCTGAAAATGACATGTAAACTCTTAAAAAGAGAAGACTTGCAATAAGTTTTGAGTCACCTATCAATTATTTCAAATATCTATATCTGCAACAAAAAAAAAAAAACATCCTTCAACGTCTCTCAAAACTGAGTGAAATAATGCATAATTTCATTACAAACTGTCAGGGTTTCTTTGAGAGAGCACTCAAAGGCAGGGTAAGAGTTGACAGTTTATTAACAAAACAGCAGACAGCACATGAGATGGAGAGGAGGGGAGAGAAAACAGTCCAGACAATCGGCAGGGAATGAATGACGACAGGCGGCCTAGGTGAGCAGCCACAGAGTCCAGTCCAGGATGGCAGACCGTCAGAGAGCAGTGAAGGCAGTAAAGCTGGAGGCCGGAGGTTAGCAGCGGTGGCCAGACACTCCACACTAGTGATGTCACCGGCTCGGCACGGGCCTAGCAGCGTGGCAGACCCAGGGACAGGACCGGTTGCCCAATCTGCTGCACAGGACAAGACGAGACAGGACTAGACTGGGGACTGACGAGAGACTAAACCTACAAACAACTAGGTAGGGAATAAGCGGTATCACAGGATTGGTAAGACAGAGCAAGCAAACACTGACGTAGCACAACGAACTGGCAAAACTAGAGGGAAAGGGAGAACAATATAAAGCGACAGGAGAACATGAGGAACATGTGACAACACACAGACAAACAAGAGAGAACGAGAGGGACAGGTGACAGAACTCAGACAAACGAGATCAGAGACAAGAGGGGCAGGTGACAATACTCAGACAAAGGAGGACTAAACAAGGGTGCGTGGCAACAAGTAACAAGGAGGCAGGACAGGAGGAGCACATGGCTGACAACAACAAAGACAGAGCCATGTGCTGAAACAGAAAAGAAACATAGAGACATGAAACAATGACAAGACAAACAACACAGTGAGGACAGGCTCCTGACATAAACAAGCATGCAAAATTTAAGAGAGATCGGGCAAAAAATAACACTATAATACTCATAAAGGTTAAAAACAGAGCGTTGTATGAAAAATTGCAATTTATTGCCACTAGATGGCAGTCGAAGACCACTAATGGGCTCATTCAGCCAAATAAAACATTACTGTTCATAAGACATTATAAAATCACTGTTATAACATTTAAAATCACATTAAATCAAAGTTTACCATTTAGTTCATACAGACATATCAGTTTTTACACTTATGCCAGATTATGATTACAGTAAAACCTGAAAATAACATATAAACTCTTAAAAAGAGAATACTTGCAATAAGTATTTTGTCACCTATCATTTATTTCAAATATCTATATCTGCAAGAAAATTTGTATGCATGTATGTCCGTGTGTGTGTGAGTGTGTGTAAGAATGCTTATTGATTATTCATATGATAGTTTCAACTATTTCATTTCTGTGTGTGTGTGTCTGTGTCTGAGCCTATTGTCCATTTTCAATGTGTTTAACTGTCAGCTATACATCCAAGTTGGCCTAGACTGTAAAATTACACCACCTTAAGGCTCGAACCCCGGTAATCGCTGCTTGCAGCTATATTTATTATTATTATTATTATTATTCTGCCCTAAAACTGATCGTGCAGCCCAAACCGTAAGGCCTAGAGACTTGAAACTTGGCCAGATCGTAGAGCTCAATTTGGGGAGAACGTATCAAAGTCTCAGCCCAATCGGCCAAACGGGGGCGCTACAGCGCAAAAAACAAAAATTTCAGACGTTTTTGGCCCTAACTTGTACATTTTTTGTCGTAGACTCAAAAATTTTTCACCGTTGCGATCCTTGGTTCAATACGAAAAAAAGTGTATTATGACAGATTTTCTCTACGAAGCACCGTTTTTCCGCAAAATTGACCTATATCCCAAACCTACTTTTACGAACTAGTCCTAGGTTTTTCACCCGATCGGAACCAAACCACTTTAGAAATCTTCTAGGGACACTGAATATCAATAATTATCAAAAAAAAGTTGAAATTTTGATTTTCACGCGAAACAGTATGCAAATTAGCGTCTATGCTAACATTAGCCAAAATGCTTATTGAAGTATAACTCTGGAACGGAATGACCTATCTTCACCAAACTCGGTGTACATGTGTACGAGCTCAATCTTTGGCCAAATAAAAAAACCCGCGCATCTCTGCCACTTGGGGGCGCTATAATACGGAAAAAACATAAAAACAGCTATAACTATGCAACCGTTGGTCCGATCAACTTGAAAATTGGTATGCAGCTTCTTGGTCCAAAGGGGCACGAGCGTCTATGAGGATATTGGCGTATCTCAAAAAACATGGCCGCCATTGGCCAAAAACTTTAGTCACTTATTTGGCATGGTTAACAGAGGTCGATCGGAACGAAACTCGGTGGGCATGTTCGACTCATGGCCCTAAAGGTCTGTAAGAATATTCAAAGAAATCGGCCACTAGGGGGCGAAATTTTGTTTTTTAGTGAATAAATGATTGAATATTGCACGATTTTTTAAACATCCACACAATATGCATATCATTAGATAGATCTCCTCATAATACACAACTTTGCCTCAAGAACCATTGCTGTCAATCAAATTGTTCTTTAATTATTTGGAAATATGTTTAAAACCTACTTTTGCAAACTAGTCTCTGGTTTTTTGTTCAATCTGGATCAAACCACTGCAGTGATAATCTCTGGACTCTCTAGATCAATAATTATCAAAAAAATGTTGAATTTTGTCCTTTGGTTAGCTATAATTGGCTCCTTTAAGAAAAGGGGCGTGGCCACATATACCCAAAAGCCTATAAAATTTAAACAAAAACTCGAAACTTTACAAAAGTTGGTGAAAACATCTGCCACATCACTCTTAACAAGCATAAGAAGTTTCATGGAGTTCGGACAAAAGGTGGCGCTATAACAGTAAAAAAAGCCTTCAAAAACACAATATTTCAGTAGTACATGAAAGTAAATCGTAAAAAAAATGTTCATATATTCACACATCCACTAGTTCTTCATATCATATGATAGATCTCCTCATTTGGAACAACTTTGCCTCTTGGATCCCTGCTGTCAATCGAAGTATTATTTAAATATTCTCAATAAAGTTCAAAACCAAGTTTTGCGAACTATTTCTAAGTGTTTCGTCCGATCGGAACCAAACAACTGCTGAAATGTTCTCTGGACATTGAAAATCAACAATTATTAAAAAAAAGTGTTTAAATTTCAACTGACTTTCGCAAAGTGGCCCCAAAACATTTAATAGTCGCGGCTCAATTTTACGAAACAGGCTATAACTCGTGAACGAAATGACATATCTTCGCCAAACTCGGTACACATGTGTATAAGAACAACCATTGGTCAAATAAAAACAAATTTCGCAGCTCTACCACTTGATGGCGCTATAAGATTGAAAAAACATAAAAATAGCTATAACTATCCAATCGTTAAGCCGATCGACTTGAAAATTGGAATGCAGTGTCTTTGCCCAATGTGCCATAAGGATCTATGAGGATATTGGGGTATCTCAAAAAACATGGCCGCCATAGGCCAATGAACTTTGAGCACTTATTAGACAAGGTTAACAGAAGTTGATCGGAACGAAACTCGGTGGGCATGTTCGACTCACGGCCACAAAGGTCTGTAAGAATTTTGAAAGAAATCGGCCACTAGTTGGCGCTAACGAGATTTTTGGCTCTGTAATCACGTGATGTTTCACACATCCACACAATATGCATATCATTTGATAGATCTCCTGATAATGAACAAGTTTGCCTCAAGAACCATTGCTGTCAATCAAATCGTTCATTAATTATAAACAAATATGTGAAAAACCTACTTTTGCGAACTAGTCCCTGGTTTTTTGCCCGATCGGAACCAAACCACTGCAGTAATATTCTGTGGACTCTCTAGATCAATAATTATCAAAAAAAAGTTGAATTTTGTCCTTTGGTTAGCTATAATGAGGTCATTTATAAAAGGGGCGTTTTTCAACATATCCAAACACCTATAAATCCTAAATGCAAACTCAAAACTTTACGAAACTTGGTGAAAACATATGACAGATGACTCTTAATAAGTATGCACAGTTTCATGAAGATCTGACTATAGGTGGCGCTATAACAGTTAAAGATGCCTCAAAATCTCAAAATTTCAATGGAAAATGACCTCAAATTGCATAGCATGTTCATATATTCACACAAACACATAATCTTCATATCTTATGATAGATCTCCTCATTCTGAGCAACTTTGCCTTTGGGAGTAATTCTGTAAATCATATCGTTCATTAAATATTTACAAATATGTCATAAACCTACTTTTGCGAACTAGTCTCTGGTTTTTCACTCAATCTTGATTAAATCACTGCAGTAATAATCTCTGGACTCTCTAGATCAATAATTATCGAAAAAATGTTGAATTTTGTCATTTGGTTAGCTATAATTGGCTCATTTATAAAGGGGAGTGGCCAGACATACCCAAAACCCTATTAAACCTAAACGAAAAGTCGAAACTTTACGAAAGTTGCTGAAAACATGTGTCAGATGACTCTTAACAAGCACGCAAAGTTTCATAGAGATCGGACTATAGGTGGCGCTATAACAGTTAAAAAGGCCGCAAAATCACAAAATTTCTATAAAAAAAGTCCTCAAATTGCATTAAAATGTTAATAATATTCACTTATACACCATATCTTCATATCATACGATAGATCTTCTCATTCTGAGCAACTTTTCCTATAGGATCACTGCTGTCAATCAAACTGTTCTTTAAGTATTTCAGATTATTTAAAAAATTTACTTTTACGAACTAGCCCTCAGTTTTTAACTGAAAATCAACGAAATCAGTGCAAAACTATTCTCTAGACTCTCTAGGTCAATAATTATCATTAAAAAAATTAACATTTGCATTTGGACAATTAAAAACCCTTTATTTTATAATGTGGTCTTTACATAGTGAACTCAAAGGCCTATGAATCCTAAAAGAAAGCCCTAAATTTTCTCAAAACTCTGTAAAATGATGCATAATTTCATTCTAAACAAACATGCAAAATTTAAGAGAGATTGAGCAAAAAATAACAATATAATTGTTATAAAGGATAAAAACACAGTGATGTATGAGAAATTGCTATTTATAACCACTAGATGGCAGCGGAAGACCACTAATGGGCTTATTAACCATTAAAACAATAATAGGTTTTCTTATGGAGTTATTATAAAATCACTGTTATAACATTGAAAATCACATTTAATTCAAATTTGCCATTTTATTCCTACAGATATATCAGTTATAACAATTTTGCCAGATTATGAGTACAATGAAACCTGAAAATGACATGTAAACTCTTAAAAAGAGAAGACTTGCAATAAGTTTTGAGTCACCTATTAATTATTTCAAATATCTATATCTGCAACAAAATGTGTGTGCATGTATGTCCGTGTATGTGCGTGTCTGTGTGTGGTTAAACTATCATATTAATAATCAGTAAGCATGCTTACACACACAGACCATTTCATTTCTGTGAGTGAGTGTGTGTGTGTGTGTCTTTGAGAATAGTGCCATACATATTATCTAGACTCTCTAGGTCAATAATTATAAAAAAAAAAAAAAAAAAAAAATGTTGAACATTTCCCAAATAACAACCACACTTGGGCCAATTCTGGCTGAAATGCTGGGCTATATAAAATAACAGAAGTCACTCTACAGTATGTGGGCCAGATCTGGGCCACATCAATAAATAAGAGTCATTTTAAATGGCGTGGGCCGCATCTGGGCCAGAAGAAATTGTTTGAGTCAGTTTTCAGTGTGTGGGCCAGTTTTGGGCCGGGGACCCAGCCAGAATTGTGCCAGAAGTTAAGCAAGGTTGTGGCCCAGAGGTGGGACAGACAAATTTTGCTATCTGGGTTGCATTTGGACAAACATAAAACAAGAAGGAAAAAGAGAACAATATAAAGCGACAGGAGAACATGAGGAACAGGTGACAACACTCAGACAAACGAGAGAACGAGAGGGACAGGTGACAGAACTCAGAAAAAGGAGGACTAAACAAGGGGGCATGGCAACAAATAACAAGGAGGCAGGACAGGAGGAGCACATGGCTGACAACAACAAAGACAGAGCCATGTGCTCAAACAGAAAACAAACATAGAGAAATGAAACAATGACAAGACAGACAACACAGTGAGGGCAGGCTCCTGACATAAACAAGCATGCACAATTTAAGAGAGATCGGGCAATAAATAACACTATAATACTCATAAAGGTCAAAAACAGTGTTGTATGAGAAATTGCAATTTATTGCCACTAGATGGCAGTCGAAGACCACTAATGGGCTCATTCAGCTAAATAAAACAGTATTGTTCATAAAACATTATAAAATCCACTGTTATAACATTTAAAATCACATTAAATCAAAGTTTACCATTTAGTTCATACAGATATATCAGTTTTTACAATTATGCCAGATTATGATTACAGTGAAACCTGAAAATAACATATAAACTCTTAAAAAGAGAATACTTGCAATAAGTATTTTGTCACCTATCATTTATTTCAAATATCTATATCTGCAAGAAAATTTGTATGCATGTATGTCCGTGTGTGTGTGAGTGTGTGTAAGAATGCTTATTCATTATTCATATGATAGTTTAACCATTTCATTTCAATATGTGTGTGTGTGTGTGTGTGTCTCTGTGTCTGTGTCTGAGCCTATTGTCCATTTTCAATGTGTTTAACTGTCAGCTATACATCCAGGTTGGCCTAGACTGTAAAATTACACCACCTTAAGGCTCGAACCCCGGTAATCGCTGCTTGCAGCTATATTTATTAGGGGTTCGAGCACGCAGTGCTAGAAACCCTATTGTATTTGTTAGGATTTTTATTATTATTATTATTATTATTATTATTATTCTGCCCTAAAACTGATCGTGCAGCCCAAACTGTAAGGCCTAGAGACTTGAAACTTGGCCAGATCGTAGAGCTCAATTTGGGGAGAACGTATCAAAATCTCAGCCCAATCGGCCAAACGGGGGCGCTACAGCGCAAAAAACAAAAATTTCAGACGTTTTTGGCCCTAACTTGTACATTTTTTGTCGTAGACTCAAAAATTTTTCACCGTTGCGATCCTTGGTTCAATACGAAAAAAAGTGTATTACGACAGATTTTCTCTACGAAGCACCGTTTTTCCGCAAAATTGACCTATATCCCAAACCTACTTTTACGAACTAGTCCTAGGTTTTTCACCCGATCGGAACCAAACCACTTTAGAAATCTTCTAGGGACACTGAATATCAATAATTATCAAAAAAAAGTTGAAATTTTGATTTTCACGCGAAACAGTATGCAAATTAGCGTCTATGCTAACATTAGCCAAAATGCTTATTGAAGTATAACTCTGGAACGGAATGACCTATCTTCACCAAACTCAGTGTACATGTGTACGAGCTCAATCTTTGGCCAAATAAAAAAACCCGCGCATCTCTGCCACTTGGGGGCGCTATAATACGGAAAAAACTTAAAAACAGCTATAACTATGCAACCGTTGGTCCGATCAACTTGAAAATTGGTATGCAGCTTCTTGATCCAAAGGGGCACGAGTGTCTATGAGGATATTGGCGTATCTCAAAAAACATGGCCGCCATTGGCCAAAAACTTTAGTCACTTATTTGGCATGGTTAACAGAGGTCGATCGGAACGAAACTCGGTGGGCATGTTCGACTCATGGCCCTAAAGGTCTGTAAGAATATTTAAAGAAATCGGCCACTAGGGGGCGAAATTTTGTTTTTTAGTGAATAAATGATTGAATATTGCACGATTTTTTAAACATCCACACAATATGCATATCATTAGATAGATCTCCTCATAATACACAACTTTGCCTCAAGAACCATTGCTGTCAATCAAATTGTTCTTTAATTATTTGGAAATATGTTTAAAACCTACTTTTGCGAACTAGTCTCTGGTTTTTTTTTCAATCTGGATCAAACCACTGCAGTGATAATCTCTGGACACTCTAGATCAATAATTATCAAAAAAATGTTGAATTTTGTCCTTTGGTTAGCTATAATTGGCTCCTTTAAGAAAAGGGGCGTGGCCACATATACCCAAAAGCCTATAAAATTTAAACAAAAACTCGAAACTTTACAAAAGTTGGTGAAAACATCTGCCTCATCACTCTTAACAAGCATAAGAAGTTTCATGGAGTTCGGACAAAAGGTGGCGCTATAACAGTAAAAAAAGCCTTCAAAAACACAATATTTCAGTAGTACATGAAAGTAAATCGTAAAAAGAATGTTCATATATTCACACATCCACTAGTTCTTCATATCATATGATAGATCTCCTCATTTGGAACAACTTTGCCTCTTGGATCCCTGCTGTCAATCAAAGTATTATTTAAATATTCTCAATAAAGTTCAAAACCAAGTTTTGCGAACTATTTCTAAGTGTTTCGTCCGATCGGAACCAAACAACTGCTGAAATGTTCTCTGGACATTGAAAATCAACAATTATTAAAAAAAGTGTTTAAATTTCAACTGACTTTCGCAAAGTGGCCCCAAAACATTTAAAAGTCGCGGCTCAATTTTACGAAACTGGCTATAACTCGTGAACGAAATGACATATCTTCGCCAAACTCGGTACACATATGTATAAGAACAACCATTGGTCATATAAAAACAAATTTCGCAGCTCTACCACTTGATGGCGCTATAAGATTGAAAAAACATAAAAATAGCTATAACTATCCAATCGTTAAGCCGATCGACTTGAAAATTGGAATGCAGTGTCTTTGCCCAATGTGCCATAAGGATCTATGAGGATATTGGGGTATCTCAAAAAACATGGCCGCCATAGGCCAATGAACTTTGAGCACTTATTAGACAAGGTTAACAGAAGTTGATCGGAACGAAACTCGGTGGGCATGTTCGACTCACGGCCACAAAGGTCTGTAAGAATTTTGAAAGAAATCGGCCACTAGTTGGCGCTAACGAGATTTTTGGCTCTGTAATCACGTGGTGTTTCACACATCCACACAATATGCATATCATTTGATAGATCTCCTGATAATGAACAAGTTTGCCTCTAGAACCATTGCTGTCAATCAAATCGTTCATTAATTATTAACAAATATGTGAAAAACCTACTTTTGCGAACTAGTCCCTGGTTTTTTGCCCGATCGGAACCAAACCACTGCAGTAATATTCTGTGCACTCTCTAGATCAATAATTATCAAAAAAAAGTTGAATTTTGTCCTTTGGTTAGCTATAATGAGGTCATTTAGAAAAGGGGCGTTTTTCAACATACCCAGACACCTATAAATCCTAAATGCAAACTCAAAACTTTACGAAACTTGGTGAAAACATATGACAGATGACTCTTAATAAGTATGCACAGTTTCATGAAGATCGGACTATAGGTGGCGCTATAACAGTTAAAGATGCCTCAAAATCTCAAAATTTCAATGGAAAATGACCTCAAATTGCATAGCATGTTCATATATTCACACAAACACATAATCTTCATATCTTATGATAGATCTCCTCATTCTGAGCAACTTTGCCTTTGGGAGTAATTCTGTAAATCATATTGTTCATTAAATATTTACAAATATGTCATAAATCTACTTTTACGAACTAGTCTCTGGTTTTTCACTCAATCTTGATTAAATCACTGCAGTAATAATCTCTGGACTCTCTAGATCAATAATTATCGAAAAAATGTTGAATTTTGTCATTTGGTTAGCTATAATTGGCTCATTTATAAAGGGGAGTGGCCAGACATACCCAAAACCCAATTAAACCTAAACGAAAAGTCGAAACTTTATGAAAGTTGCTGAAAACATGTGTCAGATGACTCTTAACAAGCACGCAAAGTTTCATAGAGATCGGACTATAGGTGGCGCTATAACAGTTAAAAAGGCCTCAAAATCACAAAATTTCTATACAAAAAGTCCTCAAATTGCATTAAAATGTTAATAATATTCACTTATACACCATATCTTCATATCATACGATAGATCTTCTCATTCTGAGCAACTTTTCCTATAGGATCACTGCTGTCAATCAAACTGTTCTTTAAGTATTTCAGATTATTTAAAAAATTTACTTTTACGAACTAGCCCTCAGTTTTTAACTGAAAATCAACAAAATCAGTGCAAAACTATTCTCTAGACTCTCTAGGTCAAAAATTATCATTAAAAAAATTAACATTTGCATTTGGACAATTAAAAACCCTTTATAATGTGGTCTTTACATAGTGAACTCAAAGGCCTATGAATCCTAAAAGAAAGCCCTAAACTTTCTCAAAACTCTGTAAAATGATGCATAATTTCATTCTAAACAAACATGCAAAATTTAAGAGAGATTGAGCAAAAAATAACAATATAATTGTTATAAAGGATAAAAACACAGTGATGTATGAGAAATTGCTATTTATAACCACTAGATGGCAGCGGAAGACCACTAATGGGCTTATTAACCATTAAAACAGTAATAGGTTTTCTTATGGAGTTATTATAAAATCACTGTTATAACATTGAAAATCACATTTAATTCAAATTTACCATTTTATTCCTACAGATATATCAGTTATAACAATTTTGCCAGATTATGAGTACAATGAAACCTGAAAATGACATGTAAACTCTTAAAAAGAGAAGACTTGCAATAAGTTTTGAGTCACCTATCAATTATTTCAAATATCTATATCTGCAACAAAATGTGTGTGCATGTATGTCCGTGTATGTGCGTCTCTGTGTGTGGTTAAACTATCATATTAATAATCAGTAAGCATGCTTACACACACACACACACACACCATTTCATTTCTGTGTGTGTGTGTGTGTGTATGTGTGTCTGTGAGAATAGTGCCATACTCTAGGTCAATAATTATCAAAAAAAAGGTTGTACATTTCCCAAATAGCAAGCAAACTCGAGCCGATTCTGGCTGAAATCCGGCACTGTCGGCTCAGTCTCGGCAATAATCACACCACGTTCATTCGTTTGATCAAAGGAGAACTGGTTTCCTGACTGAGCCTGATCTTGTTTGGGTTTGGGTTCCTCGTCACTGTTGCATTTTGTCTTGCTTATTTGAAGACACCTAATATTCAGCAATATTATTGATTTCACTGCACTGACGGCATTTGATAAGAACTGAACTGAATTATGACACACAGTGTGTTTTATATATATAATATACAGTAAATATAATTTACTTGTTACTTTGTGGTTTAAAAAGTGTATTAATGTTTTTACTGTAGTGCATTAGTTCATTGTCAATATATATTTATATTAAAGTATTTGGTAATTTTATAATTAAAGCCTTTTTAATGTTTTTAAATGGTTGCATTTGTGTTTCACTGCTGAATTACATTTAGCAGTTTCAGGGCCACATCTGGCCCGGGGACCAAGCCGAGTCTCAGCCAGATCTGACTTAAAGTGTCTGGGCCAGACCTGGGCCATATAAAATAGCAGAAGTCACTCTACAGTATGCGGGCCAGATCTGGGCCACATCAATAAATAAGAGTAATTTTACAGGGTGTGGGCCGCATCTGGGCCAAAGGAAATTGTTTGAGTCGGTTTCCAGTGTGTGGACCAATTTTGGGGCGGGGACCCAGCCAGAATTGGGCCAGAAGTTAAGCAAGGTTGTGGCCCAGAGGTGGGCCAGACAAATTTTGCTATCTGGGTTGCATTTGGACAACTATAAACCTTTAATTTCATAATATGTTCTCTACATAATGTACTCAAGTGCCTATAAATCAAAAAAAAAAAAAAAAAACATCCTTCAACGTCTCTCAAAACTGAGTAAAATAATGCATAATTTCAGTACAAACTGTCAGGGTTTCTTTGAGAGAGCACTCAAAAGCAGGATAAGAGTTGACAGTTTATTAACAAAACAGCAGACAGCACATGAGATGGTGAGGAGGGGAGAGAACACGGTCCAGACAATCGGCAGGGAATGAATGACGACAGGCGGCCTAGGTGAGCAGCCACAGAGTCCAGTCCAGGAAGGCAGACCATCAGAGAGCAGTGAAGGCAGTAAAGCTGTAGGCCGGAGGTTAGCAGCAGAGGCCAGACACTCCACACTAGTGATGTCACCGGCTCGGCACGGGCCTAGCAGCGTGGCAGACCCAGGGACAGGACCGGTTGCCCAATCTGCTGCACAGGACAAGAAGAGACAGGACTAGACTGGGGACTGACGAGAGACTAAACCTACAAACAACTAGGTAGGGAATAAGCGGTATCACAGGATTGGTAAGACAGAGCAAGCAAACATTGATGTAGCACAACGAACTGGCAAAACTAGAGGGAAAGGGAGAACAATATAAAGCGACAGGAGAACATGAGGAACATGTGACAACACACAGACAAACAAGAGAGAATGAGAGGGACAGGTGACAGAACTCAAACAAACGAGATCAGAGACAAGAGGGGCAGGTGACAATACTCAGACAAATGAGGACTAAACAAGGGTGCGTGGCAACAAGTAACAAGGAGGCAGGACAGGAGGAGCACATGGCTGACAACAACAAAGACAGAGCCATGTGCTGAAACAGAAAAGAAACATAGAGACATGAAACAATGACAAGACAAACAACACAGTGAGGACAGGCTCCTGACATAAACAAGCATGCAAAATTTAAGAGAGATCGGGCAAAAAATAACACTATAATGCTCATAAAGGTTAAAAACAGAGCGTTGTATGAAAAATTGCAATTTATTGCCACTAGATGGCAGTCGAAGACCACTAATGGGCTCATTCAGCCAAATAAAACATTACTGTTCATAAGACATTATAAAATCACTGTTATAACATTTAAAATCACATTAAATCAAAGTTTACCATTTAGTTCATACAGACATATCAGTTTTTACACTTATGCCAGATTATGATTACAGTAAAACCTGAAAATAACATATAAAATCTTAAAAAGAGAATACTTGCAATAAGTATTTTGTCACCTATCATTTATTTCAAATATCTATATCTGCAAGAAAATTTGTGTGCATGTATGTCCGTGTGTGTGTGAGTGTGTGTAAGAATGCTTATTGATTATTCATATGATAGTTTCAACCATTTCATTTCTGTGTGTGTGTGTGTGTCTGTGTCTGAGCCTATTGTCCATTTTCAATGTGTTTAACTGTCAGCTATACATCCAAGTTGGCCTAGACTGTAAAATTACACCACCTTAAGGCTCGAACCCCGGTAATCGCTGCTTGCAGCTATATTTATTATTATTATTCTGCCGTAAAACTGATCGGGCAGCCCAAACCGTAAGGCCTAGAGACTTGAAACTTGGCCAGATCGTAGAGCTCAGTCTGTGAAGAACGTATCAAAGTCTCAGCCCAATCGGCCAAACGGGGGCGGTACAGCGCAAAAAACAAAAATTTCAGACGTTTTTGGCCCTAACTTGTACATTTTTTGTCGTAGACTCAAAATTTTTTCACCGTTGCGATCCTTGGTTCAATACAAAAAAAAGTGTATTACGACAGATTTTCTCTACGAAGCACCGTTTTTCAGCAAAATTGACCTATATCCCAAACCTACTTTTACGAACTAGTCCTAGGTTTTTCGTCCGATCGGAACCAAACCACTTCAGAAATCTTCTAGGGACACTGAGTATCAATAATTATCAAAAAAAAGTTGAAATTTTGATTTTCACGCGAAACAGTATGCAAATTAGCGTCTATGCTAACGTTAGCCAAAATGCTTAATGAACGATAACTCTGGAACGGAATGACCTATCTTCACCAAACTCGGTGTACATGTGTACGAGCTCAATCTTTGGCCAAATAAAAAAAACCGCGCATCTCTGCCACTTGGGGGCGCTATAATGCGGAAAAAACATAAAAATAGCTATAACTATGCAACCGTTGGTCCGATCAACTTGAAAATTGGTATGCAGCTGCTTGGTCCACAGGGGCACGATCGTCTATGAGGATATTGGCGTATCTCAAAAAACATGGCCGCCATTGGCCAAAAACTTTAGTCACTTATTTGGCATGGTTAACGGAGGTCGATCGGAACGAAACTCGGTGGGCATGTTCGACTCATGGCCCTAAAGGTCTGTAAGAATTTTCAAAGAAATCGGCCACCGGGGGGCGAAATTTTGTTTTTTAGTGAATAAATGATTGAATATTGCACGATTTTTTAAACATCCACACAATATGCATATCATTAGATAGATCTCCTCATAATACACAACTTTGTCTCAAGAACCATTGCTGTCAATCAAATTGTTCTTTAATTATTTGGAAATATGTTTAAAACCTACTTTTGCGAACTAGTCTCTGGTTTTTTGCTCAATCTGGATCAAACCACTGCAGTAATAATCTCTGGACACTCTAGATCAATAATTATCAAAAAAATGTTGAATTTTGTCCTTTGGTTAGCTATAATTGGCTCCTTTAAGAAAAGGGGCGTGGCCACGTATACTCAAAAGCCTATAAATCCTAAACAAAAACTCGAAACTTTACAAAAGTTGGTGAAAACATCTGGCACATCACTCTTAACAAGCATAAGAAGTTTCATGGAGTTCGGACAATAGGTGGCGCTATAACAGTAAAAAAAGCCTTCAAAACAAAATATTTCAGTAGTACATGAAAGTAAATTGTAAAAAAAAATGTTCATATATTCACACATCCACTATTTCTTCATATCATATGATAGATCTCCTCATTTCGAACAACTTTGCCTCTTGGATCACTGCTGTCAATGGAAGTATTATTTAAATATTCTCATTAAAGTTCAAAACCAAGTTTTGCGAACTAGTTCTAAGTTTTTCACCCGATCGGAACCAAACAACTGCAGAAATGTTCTCTGGACATTGGAAAACAATAATTTTTTAAAAAAAGTATTTCAATTTCAACTGACTTTCGCAAAGGGGCCCCAAAACTTTTAAAAGTCGCGGATCAATTTTACGAAACAGGCTATAACTCGTGAACGAAATGACATATCTTTGCCAAACTCGGTACACATATGTATAAGAACAAACAATGGTCAAATAAAAAAAATTGTGCAGCTCTACCACTTGATGGCGGTATAAGATTGAAAAAACATAAAAACAGCTATAACTATCCAATCGTTAATCCGATCGACTTGAAAATTGGAATGCAGTGTCTTTGTCCAATGTCCCATAAGGCTTCTTGAGGATATTGGCGTATCTCAAAAAACATGGCCGCCATAGGCCAATGAAATTTGAGCACTTATTAGACAAGGTTAACGGAAGTCGATCGGAACGAAACTCGGTGGGCATGTTCGACTCATGGCCCTAAAGGTCTGTAAGAATTTTGAAAGAAATCGGCCATTAGTTGGCGCTAACGAGATTTATGCCCTCTGTAATCACGTGGTGTTTCACACATCCACACAATATGCATATCATTTGATAGATCTCCTGATAATGAACAAGTTTGCCTCAAGAACCATTGCTGTCAATCAAATCGTTCATTAATTATTCGGAAATATGTTTAAAACCTACTTTTGCGAACTAGTCTCTGGTTTTTTGCTCAATCTCGATCAAACCACTGCAGTAATAATCTCTGGACTCTCTAGATCAATAATTATCAAAAAAAAGTTGAATTTTGTCTTTTGGTTAGCTATAATAGGCTCATTTAAAAAGGGGGCATGGTCACACATACGCAAAAGCCTATAAAACCTAAACAAAAACTTGAAACTTTACAAAAGTTGGTGAAAACATGGGCCATATGACTCTTAACAAGCATGCGAAGATTCATGCAGATCGGACAATAGGTGGCGCTATAACAGTTAAAAAAGTCTTCAAAAACACAATATTTGTACATAAAATGACCTCAAATTGTAGAACATGTTCATATATTCACACAAACACTAGATCTTCATATCATATGATAAATCTCCTCATTCTGAACAACTTTGCCTCTGGGACCAATGCTGTCAATCAAACTGTTCATTAAATATTTAAGATTATTTTTAAAAACCTACTAGAACTAGTGAACTAGACATGACTTTTATAATCAAAATCAATGAAATCAGTGCAGTACTATTCTGTAGACTCTCTTGGTCAATAATTATCAAAAAACGTTGAAAATATGCAATTGAACAACTATAAAACTGTCATTTTATAATATGTTCTTTACATAGGCTACCCAAAGGCCTGTAAATCCTAAAAGAAACCCCACATCTTCTGTCACAACTGGGTAAAATGGTGCATAATTTTATTTTAAAGAAGCATGCAAAATTTAAGAGAGACTGGGCAATAAATAACACTAAAACAGTCATAAACTTTAAAAAACACAGTGTTGTATTAGAAATTGCAATTTCTAACCACTAGATGACAGCGGAAGACCACTAATAGGCTTATTAAACACAAAACAGTAATAGGTTTTCTTATGAAGTTATTATAAAATCAATGTTATAACATTTAAAATCACATTTAATTCAAGTTTACCATTTTATTCATACAGATATATCACTTATAACAATTTTGCCAGATTATGAGTTCAAAGAAACCTGAAAATTACATGTGAACTCTTAAAAAGAGAAGACTTGCAGTAAGTTTTGAGTCACCTATCAATTATTTCAAATATCTATATCTGCAACAAAATGTGTGTGCATGTATGTCCGTATATGTGTGTGTCTGTGTGTGGTTAAACTATCATATTAATAATCAGTAAGCATGCTTACACACACACACCATTTCATTTCTGTGTGTGTGTGTGTGTGTGTGTGTGTGTGTGTGTGTGTGTGTGTCTATGAGAATAGTGCCGTACTATTCTCTAGACTCTCTACGTCAATAATTATCCAAAAAAAAAAAAATGTTGAACATTTCCCAGATAGCAAGCACACTCGGACCGATTCTGGCTGAAATGTGGCACTGTTGGCTCAGTCTCGGCAATAATCACACCACGTTCATTCGTTTGGTCAAAGGAGAACTGGTTTCCTGACTGAGCCTGATCATGTTTGAGTTTGGGTTCCTCGTCACTGTTGCCTTTTCTCTTGCTTAGTTTACGACTGCTAATATTCAGCAATATTATTGACTTCACTGCACTGACGCCATTTGATAAGAACTGAACTGAATTATGACACACAGTGTTTTTTATATATATAATATACAGTAAATAAATAAATAAATAAATAAATAAATTTATAAATAAATAAATAAATTTAATTTAATTTACTTGTTGCTTTGTGGTTTAAAAAGCGTATTAATGTTTTTACTGTAGTGCATTTGTTCATTGTTCTTATATATTTATATTAAAGTAATTGGTAATTTTATAATTAAAGCCTTTTTAATGTTTTTAAATGGTTGCATTTGTGTTTCACTGCTGAATTACATTTAGCAGTTTCTGGGCCACATTTGGCCCGGGGACCAAGCTGAGTCTCAGCCAGATCTGGCTTAAAGTGTCTGGGCCAGACCTGGACCACATAAAATAAAAGAAATCACTCTCTAGTATGCGGGCCAGATCTGGGCCACATCAATAAATAAGAGTAATTTTACAGGGCGTGGGCCGCATCTGGGCCAAAGGAAATCGTTTGAGTCGGTTTTCAGTGTGTGGGCCAGTTTTGGGCCGGGGACCCAGCCAGAATTGGGCCAGAAGTTAAGCAAGGTTGTGGTCCAGAGGTGGGCCAGACAAATTTTGCTATCTGGGTTGTATTTGGACAACTGTAAACCTTTAATTTCATAATATGTTCTCTACATAATGTACTCAAGTGCCTATAAATCACAAAAAAAAAAAAAAAAAACATCCTTCAACGTCTCTCAAAACTGAGTAAAATGATGAAATAATGCATAATTTCATTATAAACTGTCAGGGTTTCTATGAGAGAGCACTCAAAAGCAGGATAAGACTTGACAGTTTATTAACAAAACAGCAGACAGCACATGAGATGGTGAGGAGAGGAGAGAACACAGTCCAGACAATCGGCAGGGAATGAATGAAGACAGGCGGCCTAGGTGAGCAGCCACAGAGACCAGTCCGGGATGGCAGACCGTCAGAGAGCAGTGAAGGCAGTAAAGCTGGAGGCCGGAGGTTAGCAGCGGTGGCCAGACACTCCACACTAGTGATGTCACCGGCTCGGCACGGACCTAGCAGCGTGGCAGACCCAGGGACAGGACCGGTTGCCCAATCTGCTGCACAGAACAAGACGAGACAGGACTAGACTGGGGACTGACGAGAGACTAAACCTACAAACAACTAGGTAGGGAATAAGCGGTATCACAGGATTTGTAAGACAGAGCAAGCAAACACTGACGTAGCACAACGAACTGGCAAAACTAGAGGGAAAGGGAGAACATTATAAAGCGACAGGAGAACATGAGGAACATGTGACAACACACAGGCAAACAAGAGAGAACGAGAGGGACAGGTGACAGAACTCAGACAAACGAGGACTAAACAAGGGGGCGTGGCAACAAGTAACAAGGAGGCAGGACAGGAGGAGCACATGGCTGACAACAACAAAGACAGAGCCATGTGCTCAAACAGAAAACAAACATAGAGACATGAAACAATGACAAGACAAACAAAACAGTGAGGGCAGGCTCCTGACATAAACAAGCATGCAAAATTTAAGAGAGATCGGGCAAAATATAACACTTTAATACTCATAAAGGTTAAAAACAGAGTGTTGTATGAAAAATTGCAATTTATTGCCACTAGATGGCAGTCGAAGACCACTAATGGGCTTATTCAGCTAAATAAAACAGTATTGTTCATAAGACATTATAAAATCACTGTTATAACATTTAAAATCACATTAAATCAAAGTTTACCATTTAGTTCATACAGACATATCAGTTTTTACAATTATGCCAGATTATGATTACAGTAAAACCTGAAAATAACATATAAACTCTTAAAAAGAGAATACTTGCAATAAGTATTTTGTCACCTATCATTTATTTCAAATATCTATATCTGCAAGAAAATTTGTGTGCATGTATGTCCGTGTGTGTGTGAGTGTGTGTAAGAATGCTTATTGATTATTCATATGATAGTTTCAACCATTTCATTTCTGTGTGTGTGTGTGTGTGTGTGTGTGTGTCTCTCTGTGTCTGTGTCTGAGCCTATTGTCCATTTTCAATGTGTTTAACTGTCAGCTATACATCTAGGTTGGCCTAGACTGTAAAATTACACCACCTTAAGGCTCGAACCCCGGTAATCGCTGCTTGCAGCTATATTTATTAGGGGTTCGAGCACGCAGTGCTAGAAACCCTATTGTATTTGTTAGGATTTTTATTATTATTATTATTATTCTGCCGTAAAACTGATCGAGCAGCCCAAACCGTAAGGCCTAGAGACTTGAAACTTTGCCAGATCGTAGAGCTCAGTCTGTGAAGAACGTATCAAAGTCTCAGCCCAATCGGCCAAACGGGGGCGGTACAGCGCAAAAAACAAAATTTTCAGACATTTTTGGCCCTAACTTGTACATTTTTTGTCGTAGACTCAAAAATTTTTCACCGTTGCGATCCTTGGTTCAATACGAAAAAAAGTGTATTACGACAGATTTTCTCTACGATGCACCGTTTTTCCGCAAAATTGACCTATATCCCAAACCTACTTTTACGAACTAGTCCTAGGTTTTTCGTCCGATCGGAACCAAACCACTTCAGAAATCTTCTAGGGATACTGAATATCAATAATTATCAAAAAAAAGTTGAAATTTTGATTTTCACGCGAAACAGTATGCAAATTAGCGTCTATGCTAACATTAGCCAAAATGCTTAATGAAGAATAACTCTGGAACGGAATGACCTATCTTCACCAAACTCGGGGTACATGTGTACGAGCTCAATCTTTGGCCAAATAAAAAAAACCACGCATCTCTGCCACTTGGGGGCGCTATAATGCGGAAAAAACATAAAAACAGCTATAACTATGCAACCGTTGGTCCGATCAACTTGAAAATTGGTATGCAGCTGCTTGGTCCACAGGGGCACGATCGTCTATGAGGATATTGGCGTATCTCAAAAAACATGGCCGCCATTGGCCAAAAACTTTAGTCACTTATTTGGCATGGTTAACGGAGGTCGATCGGAACGAAACTCGGTGGGCATGTTCGACTCATGGTCCTAAAGGTCTGTAAGAATTTTCAAAGAAATCGGCCACTAGGGGGCGAAATTTGGTTTTTTAGTGAATAAATGATTGAATATTGCACGATTTTTTAAACATCCACACAATATGCATATCATTAGATAGACCTCCTCATAATACACAACTTTGCCTCAAGAACCATTGCTGTCAATCAAATTGTTCTTTAATTATTTGGAAATATGTTTAAAACCTACTTTTGCGAACTAGTCTCTGGTTTTTTGTTCAATCTGGATCAAACCACTGCAGTAATAATCTCTGGACTCTCTAGATCAATAATTATCAAAAAAATGTTGAATTTTGTCCTTTGGTTACCTATAATTGGCTCCTTTAAGAAAAGGGGCGTGGCCACATATACCCAAAAGCCTATAAAATTTAAACAAAAACTCGAAACTTTACAAAAGTTGGTGAAAACATCTGGCACATCACTCTTAACAAGCATAAGAAGTTTCATGAAGTTCGGACAAAAGGTGGCGCTATAACAGTAAAAAAAGCCTTCAAAACACAATATTTCAGTAGTACATGAAAGTAAATCGTAAAAAAAATGTTCATATATTCACACATCCACTAGTTCTCCATATCATATGATAGATCTCCTCATTTGGAACAACTTTGCCTCTTGGATCACTGCTGTCAATCAAAGTATTATTTAAATATTCTCAATAAAGTTTAAAACCAAGTTTTGCAAACTATTTCTAAGTGTTTCGTCCGATCGGAACCAAACAACTGCTGAAATGTTCTCTGGACATTGAAAATCAACAATTATTAAAAAAAGTGTTTAAATTTCAACTGACTTTCGCAAAGTGGCCCCAAAACATTTAAAAGTCGCGGCTCAATTTTACGAAACAGGCTATAACTCGTGAACGAAATGACATATCTTCGCCAAACTCGGTACACATATGTATAAGAACAAACATTGGTCAAATAAAAACAAATTTCGCAGCTCTACCACTTGATGGCGCTATAAGATTGAAAAAACATAAAAATAGCTATAACTATCCAATCGTTAAGCCGATCGACTTGAAAATTGGAATGCAGTGTCTTTGCCCAATGTGCCATAAGGATCTATGAGGATATTGGGGTATCTCAAAAAACATGGCCGCCATAGGCCAATGAAATTTGAGCACTTATTAGACAAGGTTAACAGAAGTTGATCGGAACGAAACTCGGTGGGCATGTTCGACTCACGGCCACAAAGGTCTGTAAGAATTTTGAAAGAAATCGGCCACTAGTTGGCGCTAACGAGATTTTTGGCTCTGTAATCACGTGGTGTTTCACACATCCACACAATATGCATATCATTTGATAGATCTCCTGATAATGAACAAGTTTGCCTCTAGAACCATTGCTGTCAATCAAATCATTCATTAATTATTAACAAATATGTGAAAAACCTACTTTTGCGAACTAGTCCCTGGTTTTTTGCCCGATCGGAACCAAACCACTGCAGTAATATTCTGTGGACTCTCTAGATCAATAATTATCAAAAAAAAGTTGAATTTTGTCCTTTGGTTAGCTATAATGAGGTCATTTAGAAAAGGGGCGTTTTTCAACATACCCAAACACCTATAAATCCTAAATGCAAACTCAAAACTTTACGAAACTTGGTGAAAACATATGACAGATGACTCTTAATAAGTATGCACAGTTTCATGAAGATCGGACTATAGGTGGCGCTATAACAGTTAAAGATGCCTCAAAATCTCAAAATTTCAATGGAAAATGACCTCAAATTGCATAGCATGTTCATATATTCACACAAACACATAATCTTCATATCTTATGATAGATCTCCTCATTCTGAGCAACTTTGCCTTTGAGAGTAATGTTGTAAATCATATCGTTCATTAAATATTTACAAATATGTCATAAACCTACTTTTGCGAACTAGTCTCTGGTTTTTCACTCAATCTTGATTAAATCACTGCAGTAATAATCTCTGGACTCTCTAGATCAATAATTATCGAAAACATGTTGAATTTTGTCATTTGGTTAGCTATAATTGGCTCATTTATAAAGGGGAGTGGCCAGACATACCCAAAAGCATATTAAACCTAAACGAAATGTCGAAACTTTACGAAAGTTGCTGAAAACATGTGTCAGATGACTCTTAACAAGCACGCAAAGTTTCATAGAGATCGGACTATAGGTGGCGCTATAACAGTTAAAAAGGCCTCAAAATCACAAAATTTCTATACAAAAAGACCTCAAATTGCATTAAAATGTTAATAATATTCACTTATACACCATATCTTCATATCATACGATAGATCTTCTCATTCTGAGCAACTTTTCCTCTAGGATCACTGCTGTCAATCAAACTGTTCTTTAAGTATTTCAGATTATTTAAAAAATTTACTTTTACGAACTAGCCCTCAGTTTTTAACTGAAAATCAACGAAATCAGTGCAGAACTATTCTCTAGACTCTCTAGGTCAATAATTATCATTAAAAAAATTAACATTTGCATTTGGACAATTAAAAACCCTTTATTTTATAATGTGGTCTTTACATAGTGAACTCAAAGGCCTATGAATCCTAAAAGAAAGCCCTAAACTTTCTCAAAACTCTGTAAAATGATGCATAGTTTCATTCTAAACAAACATGCAAAATTTAAGAGAGATTGAGCAAAAAATAACAATATAATTGTTATAAAGGATAAAAACACAGTGATGTATGAGAAATTGCTATTTATAACCACTAGATGGCAGCGGAAGACCACTAATGGACTTATTAACCATTAAAACAGTAATAGGTTTTCTTATGGAGTTATTTTAAAATCACTGTTATAACATTGAAAATCACATTTAATTCAAATTTACCATTTTATTCCTACAGATATATCAGTTATAACAATTTTGCCAGATTATGAGTACAATGAAACCTGAAAATGACATGTAAACTCTTAAAAAGAGAAGACTTGCAATAAGTTTTGAGTCACCTATCAATTATTTCAAATATCTATATCTGCAACAAAATGTGTGTGCATGTATGTCCGTGTATGTGCGTGTCTGTGTGTGGTTAAACTATCATATTAATAATCAGTAAGCATGCTTACACACACACACACACACACCATTTCATTTCTGTGTGTGTGTGTGTGTGTCTGTGAGAATAGTGCCATACTCTAGGTCAATAATTATCAAAAAAAAGGTTGTACATTTCCCAAATAGCAAGCAAACTCGAGCCGATTCTGGCTGAAATGCGGCACTGTCGGCTCAGTCTCGGCAATAATCACACCACGTTCATTCGTTTGATGAAAGGAGAACTGGTTTCCTGACTGAGCCTGATCTTGTTTGGGTTTGGGTTCCTCGTCACTGTTGCATTTTGTCTTGCTTATTTGAAGACACCTAATATTCAGCAATATTATTGATTTCACTGCACTGACGGCATTTGATAAGAACTGAACTGAATTATGACACACAGTGTGTTTTATATATATAATATACAGTAAATATAATTTACTTGTTACTTTGTGGTTTAAAAAGTGTATTAATGTTTTTACTGTAGTGCATTAGTTCATTGTCAATATATATTTATATTAAAGTATTTGGTAATTTTATAATTAAAGCCTTTTTAATATTTTAAATGGTTGCATTTGTGTTTCACTGCTGAAATTTAGCAGTTTCTGGGCCACATTTGGCCCGGAGACCAAGCTGAGTCTCAGCCAGATCTGGCTTAAAGTGTCTGGGCCAGACCTGGACCACATAAAATAACAGAAATCACTCTCTAGTATGCGGGCCAGATCTGGGCCACATCAATAAATAAGAGTAATTTTACAGGGTGTGGGCCGCATCTGGGCCAAAGGAAATTGTTTGAGTCGGTTTCCAGTGTGTGGACCAGTTTTGGGCCGGGGACCCAGCCAGAATTGGGCCAGAAGTTAAGCAAGGTTGTGGCCCAGAGGTGGGCCAGACAAATTTTGCTATCTGGGTTGCATTTGGACAACTATAAACCTTTAATTTCATAATATGTTCTCTACATAATGTACTCAAGTGCCTATAAATCACAAAAAAAAAAAAAAAAAAAAAAAAAAAACATCCTTCAACATCTCTCAAAACTGAATAAAATAATGCATAATTTCATTACAAACTGTCAGGGTTTCTTTGAGAGAGCACTCAAAAGCAGGGTAAGAGTTGACAGTTTATTAACAAAACAGCAGACAGCACATGAGATGGAGAGGAGGGGAGAGAACACAGTCCAGACAATCGGCAGGGAATGAATGACGACAGGCGGCCTAGGTGAGCAGCCACAGAGTCCAGTCCGGGATGGCAGACCGTCAGAGAGCAGTGAAGGCAGTAAAGCTGGAGGCCGGAGGTTAGCAGTGGTGGCCAGACAGTCCACACTAGTGATGTCACCAGCTCGGCACGGGCCTAGCAGCGTGGCAGACCCAGGGACAGGACCGGTTGCCCAATCTGCTGCATAGGACAAGACGAGACAGGACTAGACTGGGGACTGACGAGAGACTAAACCTACAAACAACTAGGTAGGGAATAAGCGGTATCACAGGATTGGTAAGACAGAGCAAGCAAACATTGATGTAGCACAACGAACTGGGAAAACTAGAGGGAAAGGGAGAACAATATAAAGCGACAGGAGAACATGAGGAACATGTGACAACACTCAGACAAACAAGAGAGAATGAGAGGGGCAGGTGACAGAACTCAGACAAACGAGATCAGAGACAAGAGGGGCAGGTGACAATACTCAGACAAACGAGGACTAAACAAGGGGGCGTGGCAACAAGTAACAAGGAGGCAGGACAGGAGGAGCACATGGCTGACAACAACAAAGACAGAGCCATGTGCTCAAACACAAAACAAACAGAGACATGAAACAATGACAAGACAAACAAAACAGTGAGGGCAGGCTCCTGACATAAACAAGCATGCACAATTTAAGAGAGATCGGGCAAAATATAACACTTTAATACTCATAAAGGTTAAAAACAGAGTGTTGTATGAAAAATTGCAATTTATTGCCACTAGATGGCAGTCGAAGACCACTAATGGGCTCATTCAGCTAAATAAAACAGTATTGTTCATAAGACATTATAAAATCACTGTTATAACATTTAAAATCACATTAAATCAAAGTTTACCATTTAGTTCATACAGACATATCAGTTTTTACAATTATGCCAGATTATGATTACAGTAAAACCTGAAAATAACATATAAACTCTTAAAAAGAGAATACTTGCAATAAGTATTTTGTCACCTATCATTTATTTCAAATATCTATATCTGCAAGAAAATTTGTGTGCATGTATGTCCGTGTGTGTGTGAGTGTGTGTAAGAATGCTTATTGATTATTCATATGATAGTTTCAACCATTTCATTTCTGTGTGTGTGTGTGTGTGTGTCTGTGTCTGAGCCTATTGTCCATTTTCAATGTGTTTAACTGTCAGCTATACATCTAGGTTGGCCTAGACTGTAAAATTACACCACCTTAAGGCCTTAAGGCTCGAACCCCGGTAATCGCTGCTTGCAGCTATATTTATTATTATTTTTCTGCCGTAAAACGGAATGTGCAGACCAAACCGTAAGGCCTAGAGACTTCAAAGTTGGTCAAATGTTAGAGCTCAATTCGAGGAGAACGTATCAAAGTCTCAGCCCAATCGGCCAATAGGTGGCGCTATAATGAACAAAAGCGCGTTTTTGTTAATAACTCCTAAACCGCATGTCGTAGATGTAAAATTTTAACATTTTTGGAATCCTTCAGTCCCCGGAATTTATAAACGGTCACTGTGATTTGGGGTCTAGGAGGCCTCGTTTTTTCGCAAATATGACGCATGTCCAAAACCTACTTTTGCGAACTTGTCCTAGGGTTTTTACCCAATCGTTACCAAACCACAGCAGAAATGTTCTCTGGACAGTGAATATCAATAATTATCAAAAAAAAGTTGAAATTTCAACTCACTGTCACAATGGGGCCCAAAAACGTTCAAAAGTCGGGCACCAATTTTACTAAAAACTCTATAACTCGTGAACGAAATGAGATATCTTCACCAAACTTGCTACACATTAGTACGAGCATAAACTTTGGTTAAATCAAAAAAATTTTTGCAGCTCTGCCAGTTGGTGGCGCTATAAAATTGAGAAAACTATAACTGGGCAACCACTTGTCCGATCGACTTGAAAATTGGAATGCAGTATCTTCGTCCGAAGTAGAACAATAGTCTATGAGGACATTGGCGTATCTCAAAAAACATGGCCGCCATTGGCCAAAAACTTTTAATCACTTATTTGTCAAGGTTAATGGAGGTTGATCGGAACGAAACTCGGTGGGCATGTTTGACTCATGGCCCTAAAGGTCTGTAAGAATTTTGAAAGAAATCGGCCACTAGTTGGCGCTAACGAGATTTTTGGCTCTATAATCACGTGGTGTTTCACACATCCACACAATATGCATATCATATGATAGATCTCCTCATAATGAACAACTTTGCCTCTAGAACCATTGCTGTCAATCAAATCATTCATTAATTATTAACAAATATGTGAAAAACCTACTTTTGCGAACTAGTCCCTGGTTTTTTGCCCGATCGGAACCAAACCACTGCAGTAATATTCTGTGGACTCTCTAGATCAATAATTATCAAAAAAAAGTTGAATTTTGTCCTTTGGTTAGCTATAATGAGGTCATTTATAAAAGGGGCATTGCCCAACATACCCAAACATCTATAAAACCTAAAAGCAAACTCAAAACTTTATGAAACTTGGTGAAAACATATGACAGATGACTCTTAATAAGCATGCACAGTTTCATGAAGATCGGAATATAGGTGGCGCTATAACAGTTAAAGATGCCTAAAAAACTCAAAATTTCAATGGAAAATGACCTCAAATTGCATAGCATGTTCATATATTCACACAAACACATAATCGTCATATCTTATGATAGATCTCCTCATTCTGAGCAACTTTGCCTCTGGGAGTAATGCTGTAAATCATATCGTTCATTAAATATTTACAAATATGTTATAAGCCTACTTTTGCGAACTAGTCCTAGGTTTTTCGCTCAATCTTGATTAAATCACTGCAGTAATAATCTCTGGACTCTCTAGATCAATAATTATCGAAAAAATGTTGAATTTTGTCATTTGGTTAGCTATAATTGGCTCATTTATAAAGGGGAGTGGCCAGATATTCCTGAAAGCCTATTAACCCTAAACGAAAACTCGAAACTTTACGAAAGCTGCTGAAAACATGTGTCAGATGATTCTTAAAAAGCACGCAAAGTTTCATAGAGATCGGACTATAGGTGGCGCTATAACAGTTAAAAAGGCCTCAAAATCACAAAATTTCTACAGAAAAAGACCTCAAATTGCAATAAAATGTTCATAATATTCACTTATACACTATATCTTCATATCATACGATAGATCTTCTCATTCTGAGCAACTTTTCCTCTAGGATCACTGCTGTCAATCAAACTGTTCTTTAAGTATTTCAGATTATTTAAAATACCTACTTTTATGAACTAGCCCTCAGTTTTTAACTGAAAATCAATAAAATCAGTGCAGAATTATTCTCTAGACTCTCTAGGTCAATAATTATCAAAAAAATTTCAACATTTGCATTTGGACAACTAAAAACCCTTTATTTTATAATATGGTCTTTACATAGTGCACACAAAAGGCCTATGAATCCTTAAAGAAAGCCCTAAACTTTCTCAAAACTCTGTAAAACGATGCATAATTTCATTCTAAACAAACATGCAAAATTTAAGAGAGATTGAGCAAAAAATAACAATATAATTGTTATAAAGGATAAAAACACAGTGATTTGAGAAATTGCTATTTATAACCACTAGATGGCAGCGGAAGACCACTAATGGGCTTATTAAGCATTAAAACAGTAAAAGGTTTTCTTATGGAGTTATTATAAAATCACTGTTATAACATTTAAAATCACATTTAATTCAAGTTGACCATTTTATTCATACAGATATATCAGTTATAACAATTTTGCCAGATTATGAGTACAATGAAACCTGAAAATGACATGTAAACTCTTAAAAAGAGAAGACTTGCAATAAGTTTTGAGTCACCTATCAATTATTTCAAATATCTATATCTGCAACAAAATGTGTGTGCATGTATGTCCGTGTATGTGCATGTCTGTGTGTGGTTAAACTATCATATTAATAATCAGTAAGCATGCTTACACACACACACCATTTCATTTCTGTGAGTGTGTGTGTGTGTGTATGTGTGTGTGAGAAAAGTGCTGTACTATTCTCTATACTCTCTAGGTCAATAATTATCAATTCTGGCTGAAATGCGGCACTGTCGGCTCAGTCTCGGCAATAATCACACCACGTTCACTCGTTTGGTCAAAGGAGAACTGGTTTCCTGACTGAGGCTGATCTTGTTTGGGTTCCTCGTCACTGTTGCCTTTTGTCTTGATTAGTTGAAGACACCTAATATTCAGCAATATTATTGACTTGACTGCACTGACGCCATTTGATAAGAACTGACCTGAATTATGACACACAATGTTTTTTATATATATAATATACAGTAAATATAATAAATAAATAAATAAATAAATTTAATTTACTTGTTGCTTTGTGGTTTAAAAAGCGTATTAATGTTTTTACTGTAGTGCATTTGTTCATTGTTAATATATTTTTATATTAAAGTAATTGGTAATTTTATAATTAAAGCCTTTTTAATGTTTTTAAATGCTTGCATTTATGTTTCACTGCTGAATTACATTTAGCAGTTTCTGGGCCACATTTGGCCCGGGGACCAAGCCGAGTCTCAGCCAGATCTGGCTTAAAGTGTCTGGGCCAGACCTGGGCCACATAAAATAACCACAAACCAGCCCTCAGTTTTTAACTGAAAATCATTAAAATCGGTGCAGTACTATTCTCTAGACTCTCTAGGTCAATAATTATCACAAAAAATTGAACATTTGCAATTGGTCAACTAAAAACCCTTTATTTTATAATATGTTCTTTACATAGTGAACCCAAAGGCCTATAAATCCTAAAAGAAAGCCCTAAACTTCCTGAAAACTCTGTAAAATGATGCATAATTTCATTCTAAACAAACATGCGCAATTTAAGAGAGATTGAGCAAAAAAAATAACAATATAATTGTTATAAAGGATAAAAACACAGTGATGTATGATAAATTGCTATTTATAACCACTAGATGGCAGCGGAAGACCAACTAATGGGCTTATTAAGCATTAAAACAGTAATAGGTTTTCTTATGGAGGTATTATAAAATCACTGTTATAACATTTAAAATCACATTTAATTCAAGTTGACCATTTTATTCATACAGATATATCAGTTATAACAATTTTGCCAGATTATGAGTACAATGAAACCTGAAAATGACATGTAAACTCTTAAAAAGAGAAGACTTGCAATAAGTTTTGAGTCACCTATCAATTATTTCAAATATCTATATCTGCAACAAAATGTGTGTGCATGTATGTCCATGTATGTGTGTGTCTGTGTGTGTGTGGTTAAACTATCATATTAATAATCAGTAAGCATGCTTACACACACACACACACACACCATTTCATTTCTGTGTGTGTGTATATGTCTGTGAGAAAAGTGCTGTACTATTCTCTAGATTCTCTAGGGCAATAATTATCAAAAAAAAATGTTGAACATTTCCCAGATAGCAAGCACACTCGGGCAGATTCTGGCTGAAATGCGGCACTGTCGACTCAGTCTCGGCAATAATCACACCATGTTCATTCATTTGGTCAAAAGAGAACTGGTTTCCTGACTGAGGCTGATCTTGTTTGGGTTCCTCGTCACTGTTGCCTTTTGTCTTGCTTAGTTGAAGACACCTAATATTCAGCAATATTATTGACTTCACTGCACTGACGCCATTTGATAAGAACTGAACTGAATTATGACACACAGTGTGTTTTATATATATAATATACAGTAAATATAATAAATAAATCAATAATAAATAAATAAATAAATAAATAAATTTACTTGTTACTTTATGGTTTAAAAGCATATTAATGTTTTTACTGTAGTGCATTTGTTCATTGTTTATATATATTTATATTAAAGTATTTGGTAATGTTATAATTAAAGCCTTTTTAATATTTTTAAATGGTTGCATTTGTGTTTCACTGCTGAATTACATTTAGCAGTTTCTGGGCCACATTTGGCCCGGGGACCAAGCTGAGTCTCAGCCAGATCTGGCTTAAAGTGTCTGGGCCAGACCTGGACCACATAAAATAACAGAAGTCACTCTCTAGTATGCGGGCCAGATCTGGGCCACATCAATAAATAAGAGTAATTTTACAGGGCGTGGGCCGCATCTGGGCCAAAGGAAATTGTTTGAGTCGGTTTTCAGTGTGTGGGCCAGTTTTGGGCCAGGTACCCAGCCAGAATTGGGCCAGAAGTTAAGCAAGGTTGTGGCCCAGAGGTGGGCCAGACAAATTTTGCTATCTGGGTTGCATTTGAACAGCTATAAACCTTTCATTTCATAATATGTTCTCTACGTAATGTACTCAAGTGCTTATAAATCACAAAAAAAAAAAAACATCCTTCAACGTCTCTCAAAACTGAGTAAAATGATGAAATAATGCATAATTTCATTATAAACTGTCAGGGTTTCTATGAGATAGCACTCAAAAGCAGGATAAGACTTGACAGTTTATTAACAAAACAGCAGACAGCACATGAGATGGTGAGGAGGGGAGAGAACACAGTCCAGACAATCGGCAGGGAATGAATGAAGACAGGCGGCCTAGGTGAGCAGCCACAGAGTCCAGTCCAGGATGGCAGACCGCCAGAGAGCAGTGAAGGCAATAAAGCTGGAGGCCAGAGGTTAGCAGCGGTGGCCAGACACTCCACACTAGTGATGTCACCAGCTCGGCACGGGCCTAGCAGCGTGGCAGACCCAGGGACAGGACCGGTTGCCCAATCTGCTGCACAGGACAAGACGAGACAGGACTAGACTGGGGACTGACGAGAGACTAAACCTACAAACAACTAGGTAGGGAATAAGCGGTATCACAGGATTGGTAAGACAGAGCAAGCAAACACTGACATAGCACAACGAACTGGCAAAACTAGAGGGAAAGGGAGAACAATATAAAGCGACAGGAGAACATGAGGAACATGTGACAACACACAGACAAACAAGAGAGAACGAGAGGGACAGGTGACAGAACTCAGACAAACGAGGACTAAACAAGGGGGTGTGGCAACAAGTAACAAGGAGGCAGGACCGGAGGAGCACATGGCTGACAACAACAAAGACAGAGCCATGTGCTCAAACACAAAACAAACATAGAGAAATGAAACAATGACAAGACAAACAACACAGTGCGGGCAGGCTCCTGACATAAGCATGCAAAATTTAAGAGAGATCGGGCAAAATATAACACTGTAATACTCATAAAGGTTAAAAACAGAGTGTTGTATGAAAAATTGCAATTTATTGCCACTAGATGGCAGTCGAAGACCACTAATGGGCTCATTCAGCCAAATAAAACATTACTGTTCATAAGACATTATAAAATCACTGTTATAACATTTAAAATCACATTAAATCAAAGTTTACCATTTAGTTCATACAGACATATCAGTTTTTACAATTATGCCAGATTATGATTACAGTAAAACCTGAAAATAACATATAAACTCTTAAAAAGAGAATACTTGCAATAAGTATTTTGTCACCTATCATTTATTTCAAATGTCTATATCTGCAAGAAAATTTGTGTGCATGTATGTCCGTGTGTGTGTGTAAGAATGCTTATTGATTATTCATATGATAGTTTAACCATTTCATTT
Organism: Spinibarbus caldwelli; assembly: GCA_039654775.1. Taxonomy (NCBI): domain Eukaryota; kingdom Metazoa; phylum Chordata; class Actinopteri; order Cypriniformes; family Cyprinidae; genus Spinibarbus; species Spinibarbus caldwelli. Next base: position 11,983,792 of record CM077226.1, on the reverse strand, counting down.
CAATGTGTGTGTGTGTGTGTGTCTGTCTGTGTCTGTGTCTGAGCCTATTGTCCATTTTCAATGTGTTTAACTGTCAGCTATACATCCAGGTTGGCCTATACTGTAAAATTACACCACCTTAAGGCCTTAAGGCTCGAACCCCGGTAATCGCTGCTTGCAGCTATATTTAGGGGTTCGAGCACGCAGTGCTGAAACCCTATTGTATCTGTTAGGATTTTTATTAGGGGTTCGAGCACGCAGTGCTAGAAACCCTATTGTATTTGTTAGGATTTTTATTATTATTATTATTATTCTGCCGTAAAACTGATCGAGCAGCCCAAACCGTAAGGCCTAGAGACTTGAAACTTTGCCAGATCGTAGAGCTCAGTCTGTGAAGAACGTATCAAAGTCTCAGCCCAATCGGCCAAACGGGGGCGGTACAGCGCAAAAAACAAAATTTTCAGACATTTTTGGCCCTAACTTGTACATTTTTTGTCGTAGACTCAAAAATTTTTCACCGTTGCGATCCTTGGTTCAATACGAAAAAAAGTGTATTATGACAGATTTTCTCTACGATGCACCGTTTTTCCGCAAAATTGACCTATATCCCAAACCTACTTTTACGAACTAGTCCTAGGTTTTTCGTCCGATCGGAACCAAACCACTTCAGAAATCTTCTAGGGATACTGAATATCAATAATTATCAAAAAAAAGTTGAAATTTTGATTTTCACGCGAAACAGTATGCAAATTAGCGTCTATGCTAACATTAGCCAAAATGCTTAATGAAGAATAACTCTGGAACGGAATGACCTATCTTCACCAAACTCGGGGTACATGTGTACGAGCTCAATCTTTGGCCAAATAAAAAAAACCACGCATCTCTGCCACTTGGGGGCGCTATAATGCGGAAAAAACATAAAAACAGCTATAACTATGCAACCGTTGGTCCGATCAACTTGAAAATTGGTATGCAGCTGCTTGGTCCACAGGGGCACGATCGTCTATGAGGATATTGGCGTATCTCAAAAAACATGGCCGCCATTGGCCAAAAACTTTAGTCACTTATTTGGCATGGTTAACGGAGGTCGATCGGAACGAAACTCGGTGGGCATGTTCGACTCATGGTCCTAAAGGTCTGTAAGAATTTTCAAAGAAATCGGCCACTAGGGGGCGAAATTTGGTTTTTTAGTGAATAAATGATTGAATATTGCACGATTTTTTAAACATCCACACAATATGCATATCATTAGATAGACCTCCTCATAATACACAACTTTGCCTCAAGAACCATTGCTGTCAATCAAATTGTTCTTTAATTATTTGGAAATATGTTTAAAACCTACTTTTGCGAACTAGTCTCTGGTTTTTTGTTCAATCTGGATCAAACCACTGCAGTAATAATCTCTGGACTCTCTGGATCAATAATTATCAAAAAAATGTTGAATTTTGTCCTTTGGTTACCTATAATTGGCTCCTTTAAGAAAAGGGGCGTGGCCACATATACCCAAAAGCCTATAAAATTTAAACAAAAACTCGAAACTTTACAAAAGTTGGTGAAAACATCTGGCACATCACTCTTAACAAGCATAAGAAGTTTCATGAAGTTCGGACAAAAGGTGGCGCTATAACAGTAAAAAAAGCCTTCAAAACACAATATTTCAGTAGTACATGAAAGTAAATCGTAAAAAAAATGTTCATATATTCACACATCCACTAGTTCTTCATATCATATGATAGATCTCCTCATTTCAAACAACTTTGCCTCTTGGATCACTGCTGTCAATCAAAGTATTATTTAAATATTCTCATTAAAGTTCAAAACCAAGTTTTGCGAACTAGTTCTAAGTTTTTCGCCCGATCGGAACCAAACAACTGCAGAAATGTTCTCTGGACATTGGAAAACAATAATTTTTAAAAAAAAGTGTTTAAATTTCAACTGACTTTCGCAAAGGGGCCCCAAAACATTTAAAAGTTGCGGATCAATTTTACGAAACAGGCTATAACTCGTGAACGAAATGACATATCTTTGCCAAACTCGGTACACATATGTATAAGAACAAACAATGGTCAAATAAAAAAAATTGCGCAGCTCTACCACTTGATGGCGCTATAAGATTGAAAAAACATAAAAACAGCTATAACTATCCAATCGTTAATCCGATCGACTTGAAAATTGGAATGCAGTGTCTTTGTCCAATGTGCCATAAGGCTTCTTGAGGATATTGGGGTATCTCAAAAAACATGGCCGCCATAGGCCAATGAAATTTGAGCACTTATTAGACAGGGTTAACGGAAGTCGATCGGAACGAAACTCGGTGGGCATGTTCGACTCATGGCCCTAAAGGTCTGTAAGAATTTTGAAAGAAATCGGCCACTAGTTGGCGCTAACGAGATTTATGCCCTCTGTAATCACGTGGTGTTTCACACATCCACACAATATGCATATCATTTGATAGATCTCCTGATAATGAACAAGTTTGCCTCAAGAACCATTGCTGTCAATCAAATCGTTCATTAATTATTCGGAAATATGTTTAAAACCTACTTTTGCGAACTAGTCTCTGGTTTTTTGCTCAATCTCGATCAAACCACTGCAGTAATAATCTCTGGACTCTCTAGATCAATAATTATCAAAAAAATGTTGAATTTTGTCTTTTGGTTAGCTATAATAGGCTCATTTAAAAAGGGGGCATGGTCACACATACGCAAAAGCCTATAAAACCTAAACAAAAACTTGAAACTTTACAAAAGTTGGTGAAAACATGGGGCATATGACTCTTAACAAGCATGCGAAGATTCATGCAGATCGGACAATAGGTGGCGCTATAACAGTTAAAAAAGTCTTCAAAAACACAATATTTGTACATAAAATGACCTCAAATTGTAGAACATGTCCATATATTCACACAAACACTAGATCTTCATATCATATGATAAATCTCCTCATTCTGAACAACTTTGCCTCTGGGACCAATGCTGTCAATCAAACTGTTCATTAAATATTTAAGATTATTTTTAAAAACCTACTAGAACTAGTGAACTAGACATGACTTTTATAATCAAAATCAATGAAATCAGTGCAGTACTATTCTGTAGACTCTCTTGGTCAATAATTATCAAAAAACGTTGAAAATATGCAATTGAACAACTATAAAACTGTCATTTTATAATATGTTCTTTACATAGGCTACCCAAAGGCCTGTAAATCCTAAAAGAAACCCCACATCTTCTGTCACAACTGGGTAAAATGGTGCATAATTTTATTTTAAAGAAGCATGCAAAATATAAGAGGGACTGGGCAAAAAAATAACACTAAAACAGTCATAAACTTTAAAAAACACAGTGTTGTATGACAAATTGCAATTTCTAACCACTAGATGGAAGCGGAAGACCACTGAATTTTTTAGTGTTTTAGCCCATTAGTTTAAAAAAAATTTTAAACACTAAAACAGTAATAGGTTTTCTTATGAAGTTATTATAAAATCGCTGATATAACATTTAAAATCACCTTTAATTCAAGTTTACCATTTTATTCATACAGATATATCACTTATAACAATTTTGCCAGATTATAAGTTCAATGAAACCTGAAAATTACATATAAACTCTTAAAAAGAGAAGACTTGCAATAAATTGAGTCACCTATCAATTATTTCAAATATCTATATCTGCAACAAAATGTGTGTGCATGTATGTCCGTATATGTGTGTGTCTGTGTGTGGTTAAACTATCATATTAATAATCAGTAAGCATGCTTACACACACACACACCATTTCATTTCTGTGTGTGTGTGTGTGTGTGTGTGTGTGTGTGTGTGTCTGTGAGAAAAGTGCCATACTATTCTCTAGACTCTCTACGTCAATAATTATCAAAAAAAAAAAAAATGTTGAACATTTCCCAGATAGGAAGCACACTCGGGCTGATTCTGGCTGAAATGCGGCACTGTCGGCTCAGTCTCGACAATAATCACACCACGTTCATTCGTTTGGCCCGGGGACCACGCCGAGTCTCAGCCAGATCTGGGACACATAAAATGACAGAAGTCACTCTACAGTATACAGGCCAGATCTGGGCCACATCATTAAATAAGAGTCATTTTACAGGGCGTGGGCTGCATCTGTGCCAGAAGAAATTGTTTGAGTCGGTTTTCAGTGTGTGGGCCAGTTTTGGGCTGGGGATCCAGCCAGAATTGGGCCAGAAGTTAAGCAAGGTTGTGGCCCAGAGCTGGGCCTGACAAAGTTTGCTATCTAGGTTGCATTTGGACAAACATAAAACAAGAAGGAAAAAGAGAACAATATGAAGCGACAGGAGAACATGAGGAACAGGTAACAACACTCAGACAAACAAGAGAGAACGAGAGGGACAGGTGACAGAACTCAGACAAACGAGGACTAAACAAGGGGGCGTGGCAACAAGTAACAAGGAGGCAGGACAGGAGGAGCACATGGCTGACAACAACAAAGACAAAGCCATGTGCTCAAACAGAAAACAAACATAGAGACATGAAACAATGACAAGACAGACAACACAGTGAGGGCAGGCTCCTGACATAAACAAGCATGCACAATTTAAGAGAGATCGGGCAATAAATAACACTATAATACTCATAAAGGTTAAAAACAGAGTGTTGTATGAGAAATTGCAATTTATTGCCACTAGATGGCAGTCGAAGACCACTAATGGGCTCATTCAGCTAAATAAAACAGTATTGTTCATAAAACATTATAAAATCACTGTTATAACATTTAAAATCACATTAAATCAAAGTTTACCATTTAGTTCATACAGACATATCAGTTTTTACAAATATGCCAGATTATGATTACAATAAAACCTGAAAATAACATATGAACTCTTAAAAAGAGAATACTTGAAATAAGTATTTTGTCACCTATCATTTATTTCAAATGTCTATATCTGCAAGAAAATTTGTGTGCATGTATGTCCGTGTGTGTGTGTGTGTGAGTGTGTGTAAGAATGCTTATTGATTATTCATATGATAGTTTCAACCATTTCATTTCTGTGTGTGTGTGTCTGTGTCTGAGCCTATTGTCCATTTTCAATGTGTTTAACTGTCAGCTATACATCCAGGTTGGCCTAGACTGTAAAATTACACCACCTTAAGGCTCGAACCCCGGTAATCGCTGCTTGCAGCTATATTTAGGGGTTCGAGCACGCAGTGCTAGAAACCCTATTGTATCTGTTAGGATTTTTATTATTATTATTATTATTATTATTATTCCGCCCTAAAACTGATCGTGCAGCCCAAACCGTAAAGCCTAGAGACTTGAAAGTTTGGCAGATCGTAGAGCTCAATTTGGGGAGAACGTATCAAAGTCTCAGCCCAATCGGCCAAACGGGGGCGCTACAGCGCAAAAAACAAAAATTTCAGACGTTTTTGGCCCTAAGTTGTACATTTTTTGTCGTAGACTCAAAAATTTTTCACCGTTGCGATCCTTGGTTCAATACGAAAAAAAGTGTATTACGACAGATTTTCTCTACGAAGCATCGTTTTTCTGCAAAATTGACCTATATTCCAAACCTACTTTTACGAACTAGTCCTAGGTTTTTCGCCCGATCGGAACCAAACCACTGCAGAAATCTTCTAGGGACACTGAATATCAATAATTATCAAAAAAAAGTTGAAATTTTAATTTTCACGCGAAACAGTATGCCAATTAGCGTCTATGCTAACATTAGCCAAAATGCTTATTGAAGTATAACTCTGGAACGGAATGACCTATCTTCACCAAACTCGGTGTACATGTGTACGAGCTCAATCTTTGGCCAAATAAAAAAACCCGCGCATCTCTGCCACTTGGGGGCGCTATAATACGGAAAAAACATAAAAACAGCTATAACTACGCAACCGTTGGTCCGATCAACTTGAAAATTGGTATGCAGTGTCTTGGTCCAAACGGGCACGTGCGTCTATGCGGATATTCGCGTATCTAAAAAAACATGGCCGCCATTGGCCAAAAACCTTTAAACACCTGTTTGACAAGGTTAACGGAGGTCGATCGGAACGAAACTCGGTGGGCATGTTCGACTCATGGCCCTAAAGGTCTGTAAGAATTTTGAAAGAAATCGGCCACTGGGGGGCGAAATTTTGTTTTTTTAGTGAATAAACGATTGAATATCGCACGATTTTTTAAACATCCACACAATATGCATATCATTAGATAGATCTCCTCATAATACACAACTTTGCCTCAAGAACCATTGCTGTCAATCAAACTGTTCTTTAATTATTCGGAAATATGTTTAAAACCTACTTTTGCGAACTAGTCTCTGGTTTTTTGCTCAATCTCGATCAAACCACTGCAGTAATAATCTCTGGACTCTCTAGATCAATAATTATCAAAAAAATGTTGCATTTTGTCCTTTCGTTAGCTATAATTGGTTCCTTTAAGAAAAGGGGCGTGGCCACATATACCCAAAAGCTTATACATCCTAAACAAAAACTCGAAACTTTACAAAAGTTGGTGAAAACATCTGCCTCATCACTCTTAACAAGCATAAGAAGTTTCATGGAGTTCGGACAATAGGTGGCGCTATAACAGTAAAAAAAGCCTTCAAAAACACAATATTTCAGTAGTACGTGAAAGTAAATTGTAAAAATAATGTTCATGTATTCACACATCCACTAGTTCTTCATATCATATGATAGATCTCCTCATTTCGAACAACTTTGCCTCTTGGATCACTGCTGTCAATCGAAGTATTATTTAAATATTCTCATTAAAGTTCAAAACCAAGTTTTGCAAACTAGTTCTAAGTTTTTCGCCCAATCGGAACCAAACAACTGCAGAAATGTTCTCTGGACATTGGAAATCAATAATTTTAAAAAAAAAGTGTTTAAATTTCAACTGACTTTCGCAAAGGGGCCCCAAAACATTTAAAAGTCGCGGATCAATTTTACGAAACAGGCTATAACTCGTGAACGAAATGACATATCTTTGCCAAACTCGGTACACATATGTATAAGAACAAACAATGGTCAAATAAAAAAAAAATTCGCAGCTCTACCACTTGATGGCGCTATAAGATTGAAAAAACATAAAAACAGGTATAACTATCCAATCGTTAATCCGATCGACTTGAAAATTGGAATGCAGTGTCTTTGCCCAATGTGCCATAAGGCTTCTTGAGGATATTGGGGTATCTCAAAAAACATGGCCGCCATAGGCCAATGAAATTTGAGCACTTATTAGACAAGGTTAACGGAAGTCGATCGGAACGAAACTCGGTGGGCATGTTCGACTCATGGCCCTAAAGGTCTGTAAGAATTTTGAAAGAAATCGGCCACTAGTTGGCGCTAACGAGATTTATGCCCTCTGTAATCACGTGGTGTTTCACACATCCACACAATATGCATATCATTTGATAGATGTCCTGATAATGAACAAGTTTGCCTCAAGAACCATTGCTGTCAATCAAATCGTTCATTAATTATTCGGAAATATGTTTAAAACCTACTTTTGCGAACTAGTCTCTGGTTTTTTGCTCAATCTCGATCAAACCACTGGAGTAATAATCTCTGGACTCTCTAGATCAATAATTATCAAAAAAATGTTGAATTTTGTCTTTTGGTTAGCTATAATAGGCTCATTTAAAAAGGGGGCGTGGTCACACATACGCAAAAGCCTATAAAACCTAAACAAAAACTTGAAACTTTACAAAAGTTGGTGAAAACATGGGGCATATGACTCTTAACAAGCATGCGAAGATTCATGCAGATCGGACAATAGGTGGCGCTATAACAGTTAAAAAAGTCTTCAAAAACACAATATTTGTACATAAAATGACCTCAAATTGTAGAACATGTTCATATATTCACACAAACACTAGATCTTCATATCATTTGATAAACCTCCTCATTCTGAACAACTTTGCCTCTGGGAATAATTTTGTCAATCAAATCGTTCATTTAATATTCTCAATTAAGTTAAAAACCTACTTTTGCGAACTAGTCCTGGGTTTTTCGCTCAATTTTGATCAAACCACTACAGAACAATTCTCTGGACTCTCTAGATAAATAATTATCAAAAAAATGTTGAATTTTGACTTTTGGTTATCTATAACGGGGTCATTTACAAAAGGGGCGTGGCTACATATACGCAAGAACCTATTAAACCTATACATAAACTCAAAACTTCACGAATGTTGGTGAAGACATGTATCAGATGACTCTTAACAAACATGCAAAGTTTCATGGATCTTGGACAATAGGTGGCGCTATAACAGTGAAAAAGGCCTCAAAACACAGAATTTCTGCATTAATTACCCCAAAATGCAATAAATAAATAAATAAATGTTTATACACTCACACAAACTCTAGATCTTCATGTCATATGATAGATCTCCTCATTTTGAACAACTTTGCCTCTGGGACCAATGCTGTCAATCAAACTGTTCATTAAATATTTAAGATTATTTTTAAAAACCTACTAAAACTAGTGAAGTGGACATGACTTTTATAATCAAAATCAATGAAATCAGTGCAGTACTATTCTGTAGACTCTCTTGGTCAATAATTATCAAAAAACGTTGAAAATATGCAATTGAACAACTATAAAACTGTCATTTTATAATATGTTCTTTACATAGGCTACCCAAAGGCCTGTAAATCCTAAAAGAAACCCCACATCTTCTGTCACAACTGGGTAAAATGGTGCATAATTTTATTTTAAAGAAGCATGCAAAATTTAAGAGAGACTGGGCAAAAAATAACACTAAAACAGTAATAAACTTTAAAAAACACAGTGATGTATGAGAAATTGCTATTTATAACCACTAGATGGCAGCGGAAGACCACTAATGGGCTTATTAAACACTAACTCAGTAATAGGTTTTCTTATGGAGTTATTATAAAATCATTGTTATAACATTTAAAATCACATTTAATTCAAGTTGACCATTTTATTCATACAGATATATCAGTTATAACAGTTTTCCCAGATTATGAGTACAATGAAACCTGAAAATGACATGTAAACTCTTAAAAAGAGAAGACTTGCAATAAGTTTTGAGTCACCTATCAATTATTTCAAATATCTATATCTGCAATAAAATGTGTGTGCATGTATGTCCGTGTATGTGCGTGTCTGTGTGTGGTTAAACTATCATATTAATAATCAGTAAGCATGCTTACACACACAGACCATTTCATTTCTGTGAGTGAGTGTGTGTGTGTGTGTGTGTGTGTGTGTGTGTGTGTATGTGTCTGTGAGAATAGTGCCATACTATTATCTAGACTCTCTAGGTCAATAATTATAAATAAAAAAAAATGTTGAACATCATTTCCCAAATAACAAGCACACTTGGGCCGATTCTGGCTGAAATGCGACACTGTCGGCTCAGTCTTGGCAGTAATCACACCACGTTCATTCGTTTGGTCAAATGAGAACTGGTTTCCTGACTGAGCCTGATCTTGTTTGGGTTTGGGTTCCTCGTCACTGTTGCCTTTTGTCTTGCTTAGTTGAAGACACCTAATATTCAGCAATATTATTGACTTTACTGCACTGACGCCATTTGATAAAAACTGAACTGAATTATGACACACAACGTTTTATATATATAATATACAGTAAATATAATTTACTTGTTACTTTGTGGTTTAAAAAGTGTATTAATGTTTTTACTGTAGTGCATTTGTTCATTGTTAATATATATTTATATTAAAGTATTTGGTAATTTTATAATTAAAGCCTTTTTAATGTTTTTAAATGGTTGCATTTGTGTTTCACTGCTGAATTACATTTAGCAGTTTCTGGGCCACATTTGGCCCGGGGACCAAGCTGAGTCTCAGCCAGACATGGGCCACATAAAATGACAGAAACAGAAGTCACTCTACAGTATGCGGGCCAGATCTGGGGCACATCAATAAATAAGAGTCATTTTACAGGGCGTGGGCCGCATTTGGGCCAGAGGAAATTGCTTGAGTCGGTTTTCAGTGTGTGGGCCAGTTTTGGGCGGGGGACCCAGCAAGAATAGGACCAGAAGTGAAGCAAGGTTGTGGCCCAGACAAATTTTGCTCTCTGGGTTACATTTGGACAAACATAAAACAAGAAGGAAAAAGAGAACAATATAAAGCGACAGGAGAACATGAGGAACAGGTGACAACACTCAGTCAAACAAGAGAGAACGAGAGAGACAGGTGACAGAACTCAGACAAACGAGGACTAAACAAGGGGGCGTGGCAACAAGTAACAAGGAGGCAAGACAGGAGGAGTATATGGTTGACAACAACAAAGACAGAGCCATGTGCTCAAACAGAAAACAAACAGAGAAATGAAACAATGACAAGACAGACAACACAGTGAGGGCAGGCTCCTGACATAAACAAGCATGCACAATTTAAGAGAGATCGGGCAAAAAATAACACTATAATACTCATAAAGGTTAAAAACAGAGTGTTGTATGAGAGAGTGCAATTTATTGCCACTAGATGGCAGTCGAAGTCCACTAATGGGCTCATTCAGCTAAATAAAACAGTGATTTTATAATGTCTTATGAACAGTACTGTTATAACGATTAAAATCACATTAAATCAAAATTTATCATTTAGTTCATACAGACATATCAGTTTTTACAATTATGCCAGATTATGATTACAGTGAAATCTGAAAATAACATATAAACTCTTAAAAACAGAATACTTGCAATAAGTATTTTGTCACCTATCATTTATTTCAAATATCTATATCTGCAAGAAAATTTGTGTGCATGTATGTCTGTGTGTGTGTGAGTTTGTGTAAGAATTCTTATTGATTATTCATATCATAGTTTAACCATTTCATTTCTGTGTGTGTGTGTGTCTGTGTCTGTGTCTGTGTCTGAGCCTATTGTCCATTTTCAATGTGTTTAACTGTCAGCTATACATCCAAGTTGGCTTAGACTATACAATTACACCATCTTAAGGCCTTAAGGCTCGAACCCCGGTAATCGCTGCTTGCAGCTATATTTAGGGGTTCGAGCACGCAGTGCTAGAAACCCTATTGTATTTGTTAAGATTTTTATTATTATTATTATTATTCTGCCGTAAAACTGATCGAGCAGCCCAAACCGTAAGGCCTAGAGACTTGAAACTTGGCCAGATCGTAGAGCTCAGTCTGTGAAGAACGTATCAAAGTCTCAGCCCAATCGGCCAAACGGGGGCGGTACAGCGCAAAAAACAAAAATTTCAGACGTTTTTGGCCCTAACTTGTACATTTTTTGTCGTACACTCAAAATTTTTTCACCGTTGCGATCCTTGGTTCAATACAAAAAAAAGTGTATTACGACAGATTTTCTCTACAATGCACCGTTTTTCCGCAAAATTGACCTATATCCCAAACCTACTTTTACGAACTAGTCCTAGGTTTTTCGTCCGATCGGAACCAAACCACTTCAGAAATCTTCTAGGGAAACTGAATATGAATAATTATCAAAAAAAAGTTGAAATTTTGATTTTCACGCGAAACAGTATTCAAATTAGCGTCTATGCTAACATTAGCCAAAATGCTTAATGAAGTATAACTCTGGAACGGAATGACCTATCTTCACCAAACTCGGAGTACATGTGTACGAGCTCAATCTTTGGCCAAATAAAAAAAACCGCGCATCTCTGCCACTTGGGGGCGCTATAATGTGGAAAAAACATAAAAACAGCTATAACTATGCAACCGTTGGTCCGATCAACTTGAAAATTGGTATGCAGCTGCTTGGTCCACAGGGGCAGGATCGTCTATGAGGATATTGGCGTATCTCAAAAAACATGGCCGCCATTGGCCAAAAACTTTAGTCACTTATTTGGCATGGTTAACGGAGGTCGATCGGAACGAAACTCGGTGGGCATGTTCGACTCATGGCCCTAAAGGTCTGTAAGAATTTTCAAAGAAATCGGCCACCGGGGGGCGAAATTTTGTTTTTTAGTGTATAAATGATTGAATATTGCACGATTTTTTAAACATCCACACAATATGCATATCATTGGATAGATCTCCTCATAATACACAACTTTGCCTCAAGAACCATTGCTGTCAATCAAATTGTTCTTTAATTATTTGGAAATATGTTTAAAACCTACTTTTGCGAACTAGTCTCTCGTTTTTTGCTCAATCTGGATCAAACCACTGCAGTAATAATCTCTGGACAGTCTAGATCAATAATTATCAAAAAAATGTTGAATTTTGTCCTTTGGTTACCTATAATTGGCTCCTTTAAGAAAAGGGGCGTGGCCACGTATACTCAAAAGCCTATAAATCCTAAACAAAAACTCGAAACTTTACAAAAGTTGGTGAAAACATCTGCCTCATCACTCTTAACAAGCATAAGAAGTTTCATGGAGTTCGGACAATAGGTGGCGCTAAAACAGTAAAAAAAGCCTTCAAAACACAATATTTCAGTAGTACATGAAAGTAAATTGTAAAAAAAAATGTTCATATATTCACACATCCACTAGTTCTTCATATCATATGATAGATCTCCTCATTTCGAACAACTTTGCCTCTTGGATCACTGCTGTCAATGGAAGTATTATTTAAATATTCTCATTAAAGTTCAAAACCAAGTTTTGCGAACTAGTTCTAAGTTTTTCACCCGATCGGAACCAAACAACTGCAGAAATGTTCTCTGGACATTGGAAAACAATAATTTAAAAAAAAAAGTGTTTAAATTTCAACTGACTTTCGCAAAGGGGCCCCAAAACATTTAAAAGTCGCGGATCAATTTTACGAAACAGGCTATAACTCGTGAACGAAATGACATATCTTTGCCAAACTCGGTACACATATGTATAAGAACAAACAATGGTCAAATAAAAAAAAATTGCGCAGCTCTACCACTTGATGGCGGCATAAGATTGAAAAAACATAAAAACAGCTATAACTATCCAATCGTTAATCCGATCGACTTGAAAATTGGAATGCAGTGTCTTTGTCCAATGTCCCATAAGGCTTCTTGAGGATATTGGCGTATCTCAAAAAACATGGCCGCCATAGGCCAATGAAATTTGAGCACTTATTAGACAAGGTTAACGGAAGTCGATCGGAACGAAACTCGGTGGGCATGTTCGACTCATGGCCCTAAAGGTCTGTAAGAATTTTGAAAGAAATCGGCCACTAGTTGGCGCTAACGAGATTTATGCCCTCTGTAATCACGTGGTGTTTCACACATCCACACAATATGCATATCATTTGATAGATCTCCTGATAATGAACAAGTTTGCCTCAAGAACCATTGCTGTCAATCAAATCGTTCATTAATTATTCGGAAATATGTTTAAAACCTACTTTTGCGAACTAGTCTCTGGTTTTTTGCTCAATCTCGATCAAACCACTGCAGTAATAATCTCTGGACTCTCTAGATCAATAATTATCAAAAAAAAGTTGAATTTTGTCTTTTGGTTAGCTATAATAGGCTCATTTAAAAAGGGGGCATGGTCACACATACGCAAAAGCCTATAAAACCTAAACAAAAACTTGAAACTTTACAAAAGTTGGTGAAAACATGGGGCATATGACTCTTAACAAGCATGCGGAGATTCATGCAGATCGGACAATAGGTGGCGCTATAACAGTTAAAAAAGTCTTCAAAAACACAATATTTGTACATAAAATGACCTCAAATTGTAGAACATGTTCATATATTCACACAAACACTAGATCTTCATATCATATGATAAATCTCCTCATTCTGAACAAGTTTGCCTCTGGGACCAATGCTGTCAATCAAACTGTTCATTAAATATTTAAGATTATTTTTAAAAACCTACGAGAACTAGTGAACTAGACATGACTTTTATAATCAAAATCAATGAAATCAGTGCAGTACTATTCTGTAGACTCTCTTGATCAATAATTATCAAAAAACTTTGAAAATATGCAATTGAACAACTATAAAACTGTCATTTTATAATATGTTCTTTACATAGGCTACCCAAAGGCCTGTAAATCCTAAAAGAAACCCCACATCTTCTGTCACAACTGGGTAAAATGGTGCATAATTTTATTTTAAAGAAGCATGCAAAATTTAAGAGAGACTGGGCAATAAATAACACTAAAACAGTCATAAACTTTAAAAAATACAGTGTTGTATTAGAAATTGCAATTTCTAACCACTAGATGGCAGCGGAAGACCACTAATAGGCTTATTAAACACTAAACAGTAATAGGTTTTCTTATGAAGTTATTGTAAAATCACTGTTATAACATTTAAAATCACATTTAATTCAAGTTTACCATTTTATTCATACAGATATATCACATAACAATTTTGCCAGATTATGAGTTCAAAGAAACCTGAAAATTACATGCGAACTCTTAAAAAGAGAAGACTTGCAATAAGTTTTGAGTCACCTATCAATTATTTCAAATATCTATATCTGCAACAAAATGTGTGTGCATGTATGTCCGTATATGTGTGTGTCTGTGTGTGGTTAAACTATCATATTAATAATCAGTAAGCATGCTTACACACACACACCATTTCATTTCTGTGTGTGTGTGTGTGTGTGTGTGTGTGTCTATGAGAATAGTGCCGTACTATTCTCTAGACTCTCTACGTCAATAATTATCAAAAAAAAAAATGTTGAACATTTCCCAGATAGCAAGCACACTCGGGCCTATTCTGGCTGAAATGTGGCACTGTCGGCTCAGTCTCGGCAATAATCACACCACGTTCATTCGTTTGGTCAAAGGAGAACTGGTTTCCTGACTGAGCCTGATCATGTTTGAGTTTGGGTTCCTCGTCACTGTTGCCTTTTCTCTTGCTTAGTTGACGACTGCTAATATTCAGCAATATTATTGACTTCACTGCACTGAGCCATTTGATAAGAACTGAACTGAATTATGACACACAACGTTTTATATATATATAATATACAGTAAATATAATTTACTTGTTACTTTGTGGTTTAAAAAGTATATTAATGTTTTTACTGTAGTGCATTCGTTCATTGTTAATATATATTTATTTTAAAGTATTTGGTAATTTTATAATTAAAGCCTTTTTAATGTTTTTAAATGGTTGCATTTGTGTTTCACTGCTGAATTACATTTAGCAGTTTCTGGGCCACATTTGGCCTGGAGACCAAGCCGAGTCTCAGCCAGACATGGACCACATAAAATGACAGAAACAGAAGTCACTCTACAGTATGCGGGCCAGATCTGGGGCACATCAATAAATAAGAGTCATTTTACAGGACGTGGGCCGCATTTGGGCCAGAGGAAATTGCTTGAGTCGGTTTTCAGTGTGTGGGCCAGTTTTGGGCAGGGGACCCAGCAAGAATAGGACCAGAAGTGAAGCAAGGTTGTGGCCCAGACAAATTTTGCTCTCTGGGTTGCATTTGGACAAACATAAAACAAGAAGGAAAAAGAGAACAATATAAAGCGACAGGAGAACATGAGGAACAGGTGACAACACTCAGTCAAACAAGAGAGAACTAGAGAGACAGGTGACAGAACTCAGACAAACGAGGACTAAACAAGGGGGCGTGGCAACAAATAACAAGGAGGCAGGACAGGAGGAGTATATGGTTGACAACAACAAAGACAGAGCCATGTGCTCAAACAGAAAACAAACAGAGACATGAAACAAAGACAAGACAGACAACACAGTGAGGACAGGCTCCTGACATAAACAAGCATGCACAATTTAAGAGAGATCGGGCAATAAATAACACTATAATACTCATAAAGGTTTAAAACAGAGTGTTGTATGAGAAATTGCAATTTATTGCCACTAGATGGCAGTCGAAGACCACTAATGGGCTCATTCAGCTAAATAAAATAGTGATTTTATAATGTCTTATGAACAGTACTGTTATAACGATTAAAATCACATTAAATCAAAGTTTATCATTTAGTTCATACAGACATATCAGTTTTTACAATTATGCCAGATTATGATTACAGTGAAATCTGAAAATAACATATAAACTCTTAAAAACAGAATACTTGCAATAAGTATTTTGTCACCTATCATTTATTTCAAATATCTATATCTGCAAGAAAATTTGAGTGCATGTATGTCTGTGTGTGTGTGAGTTTGTGTAAGAATTCTTATTGATTATTCATATGATAGTTTAACCATTTCATTTCTGTGTGTGTGTGTGTGTCTGTGTCTGTGTCTGAGTCTATTGTCCATTTTCAATGTGTTTAACTGTCAGCTATACATCCAGGTTGGCCTAGACCGTAAAATTACACCACCTTAAGACCTCAAGGCTCGAACCCCGGTAATCGCTGCTTGCAGCTATATTTAGGGGTTCGAGCACGCAGTGCTAGAAACCCTATTGTATCTGTTAGGATTTTTATTATTATTATTATTATTATTATTATTATTATTATTCCGCCCTAAAACTGATCGTGCAGCCCAAACCGTAAAGCCTAGAGACTTGAAAGTTTGGCAGATCGTAGAGCTCAATTTGGGGAGAACGTATCAAAGTCTCAGCCCAATCGGCCAAACGGGGGCGCTACAGCGCAATAAACAAAAATTTCAGACGTTTTTGGCCCTAAGTTGTACATTTTTTGTCGTAGACTCAAAAATTTTTCACCGTTGCGATCCTTGGTTCAATACGAAAAAAAGTGTATTACGACAGATTTTCTCTACGAAGCACCGTTTTTCTGCAAAATTGACCTATATTCCAAACCTACTTTTACGAACTAGTCCTAGGTTTTTCGCCCGATCGGAACCAAACCACTGCAGAAATCTTCTAGGGACACTGAATATCCATAATTATCCAAAAAAAGTTGAAATTTTAATTTTCACGCGAAACAGTATGCCAATTAGCGTCTATGCTAACATTAGCCAAAATGCTTATTGAAGTATAACTCTGGAACGGAATGACCTATCTTCACCAAACTCGGTGTACATGTGTACGAGCTCAATCTTTGGCCAAATAAAAAAACCCGCGCATCTCTGCCACTTGGGGGCGCTATAATACGGAAAAAACATAAAAACAGCTATAACTACGCAACCGTTGGTCCGATCAACTTGAAAATTGGTATGCAGTGTCTTGGTCCAAACGGGCACGTGCGTCTATGCGGATATTCGCGTATCTAAAAAAACATGGCCGCCATTGGCCAAAAACCTTTAAACACCTGTTTGACAAGGTTAACGGAGGTCGATCGGAACGAAACTCGGTGGGCATGTTCGACTCATGGCCCTAAAGGTCTGTAAGAATTTTGAAAGAAATCGGCCACTGGGGGGCGAAATTTTGTTTTTTTAGTGAATAAACGATTGAATATCGCACGATTTTTTAAACATCCACACAATATGCATATCATTAGATAGATCTTCTCATAATACACAACTTTGCCTCAAGAACCATTGCTGTCAATCAAACTGTTCTTTAATTATTTGGAAATATGTTTAAAACCTACTTTTGCGAACTAGTCTCTGGTTTTTTGCTCAATCTCGATCAAACCACTGCAGTAATAATCTCTGGACTCTCTAGATCAATAATTATCAAAAAAATGTTGCATTTTGTCCTTTGGTTAGCTATAATTGCTTCCTTTAAGAAAAGGGGTGTGGCCACATATTCCCAAAAGCTTATACATCCTAAACAAAAACTCGAAACTTTACAAAAGTTGGTGAAAACATCTGCCTCATCACTCTTAACAAGCATAAGAAGTTTCATGGAGTTCGGACAATAGATGGCGCTATAACAGTAAAAAAAGCCTTCAAAAACACAATATTTCAGTAGTACGTGAAAGTAAATTGTAAAAATAATGTTCATGTATTCACACATCCACTAGTTCTTCATATCATATGATAGATCTCCTCATTTCGAACAACTTTGCCTCTTGGATCACTGCTGTCAATCGAAGTATTATTTAAATATTCTCATTAAAGTTCAAAACCAAGTTTTGCAAACTAGTTCTAAGTTTTTCGCCCAATCGGAACCAAACAACTGCAGAAATGTTCTCTGGACATTGGAAATCAATAATTTTTAAAAAAAAGTGTTTAAATTTCAACTGACTTTCGCAAAGGGGCCCCAAAACATTTAAAAGTCGCGGATCAATTTTACGAAACAGGCTATAACTCGTGAACGAAATGACATATCTTTGCTAAACTCGGTACACATATGTATAAGAACAAACAATGGTCAAATAAAAAAAAAATTCGCAGCTCTACCACTTGATGGCGCTATAAGATTGAAAAAACATAAAAACAGCTATAACTATCCAATCGTTAATCCGATCGACTTGAAAATTGGAATGCAGTGTCTTTGCCCAATGTGCCATAAGGCTTCTTGAGGATATTGGGGTATCTCAAAAAACATGGCCGCCATAGGCCAATGAAATTTGAGCACTTATTAGACAAGGTTAACGGAAGTCGATCGGAACGAAACTCGGTGGGCATGTTCGACTCATGGCCCTAAAGGTCTGTAAGAATTTTGAAAGAAATCGGCCACTAGTTGGCGCTAACGAGATTTATGCCCTCTGTAATCACGTGGTGTTTCACACATCCACACAATATGCATATCATTTGATAGATGTCCTGATAATGAACAAGTTTGCCTCAAGAACCATTGCTGTCAATCAAATCGTTCATTAATTATTCGGAAATATGTTTAAAACCTACTTTTGCGAACTAGTCTCTGGTTTTTTGCTCAATCTCGACCAAACCACTGGAGTAATAATCTCTGGACTCTCTAGATCAATAATTATCAAAAAAATGTTGAATTTTGTCTTTTGGTTAGCTATAATAGGCTCATTTAAAAAGGGGGCGTGGTCACACATACGCAAAAGCCTATAAAACCTAAACAAAAACTTGAAACTTTACAAAAGTTGGTGAAAACATGGGGCATATGACTCTTAACAAGCATGCGAAGATTCATGCAGATCGGACAATAGGTGGCGCTATAACAGTTAAAAAAGTCTTCAAAAACACAATATTTGTACATAAAATGACCTCAAATTGTAGAACATGTTCATATATTCACACAAACACTAGATCTTCATATCATTTGATAAACCTCCTCATTCTGAACAACTTTGCCTCTGGGAATAATTTTGTCAATCAAATCGTTCATTTAATATTCTCAATTAAGTTAAAAACCTACTTTTGCGAACTAGTCCTGGGTTTTTCGCTCAATTTTGATCAAACCACTACAGAACAATTCTCTGGACTCTCTAGATAAATAATTATCAAAAAAATGTTGAATTTTGACTTTTGGTTATCTATAACGGGGTCATTTACAAAAGGGGCGTGGCTACATATACGCAAGAACCTATTAAACCTATACATAAACTCAAAACTTCACGAATGTTGGTGAAGACATGTATCAGATGACTCTTAACAAACATGCAAAGTTTCATGGATCTTGGACAATAGGTGGCGCTATAACAGTGAAAAAGGCCTCAAAACACAGAATTTCTGCATTAATTACCCCAAAATGCAATAAATAAATAAATAAATGTTTATACACTCACACAAACTCTAGATCTTCATGTCATATGATAGATCTCCTCATTTTGAACAACTTTGCCTCTGGGACCAATGCTGTCAATCAAACTGTTCATTAAATATTTAAGATTATTTTTAAAAACCTACTAGAACTAGTGAAGTGGACATGACTTTTATAATCAAAATCAATGAAATCAGTGCAGTACTATTCTGTAGACTCTCTTGGTCAATAATTATCAAAAAACGTTGAAAATATGCAATTGAACAACTATAAAACTGTCATTTTATAATATGTTCTTTACATAGGCTACCCAAAGGCCTGTAAATCCTAAAAGAAACCCCACATCTTCTGTCACAACTGGGTAAAATGGTGCATAATTTTATTTTAAAGAAGCATGCAAAATTTAAGAGAGACTGGGCAAAAAATAACACTAAAACAGTAATAAACTTTAAAAAACACAGTGATGTATGAGAAATTGCTATTTATAACCACTAGATGGCAGCGGAAGACCACTAATGGGCTTATTAAACACTAACTCAGTAATAGGTTTTCGTATGGAGTTATTATAAAATCATTGTTATAACATTTAAAATCACATTTAATTCAAGTTGACCATTTTATTCATACAGATATATCAGTTATAACAGTTTTCCCAGATTATGAGTACAATGAAACCTGAAAATGACATGTAAACTCTTAAAAAGAGAAGACTTGCAATAAGTTTTGAGTCACCTATCAATTATTTCAAATATCTATATCTGCAATAAAATGTGTGTGCATGTATGTCCGTGTATGTGCGTGTCTGTGTGTGGTTAAACTATCATATTAATAATCAGTAAGCATGCTTACACACACAGACCATTTCATTTCTGTGAGTGAGTGTGTGTGTGTGTGTGTGTGTGTGTATGTGTCTGTGAGAATAGTGCCATACTATTATCTAGACTCTCTAGGTCAATAATTATAAATAAAAAAAAAAAAAAAATGTTGAACATCATTTTCCAAATAACAAGCACACTTGGGCCGATTCTGGCTGAAATGCGACACTGTCGGCTCAGTCTTGGCAGTAATCACACCACGTTCATTCGTTTGGTCAAATGAGAACTGGTTTCCTGACTGAGCCTGATCTTGTTTGGGTTTGGGTTCCTCGTCACTGTTGCCTTTTGTCTTGCTTAGTTGAAGACACCTAATATTCAGCAATATTATTGACTTCACTGCACTGACGCCATTTGATAAAAACTGAACTGAATTATGACACACAACGTTTTATATATATAATATACAGTAAATATAATTTACTTGTTACTTTGTGGTTTAAAAAGTGTATTAATGTTTTTACTGTAGTGCATTTGTTCATTGTTAATATATATTTATATTAAAGTATTTGGTAATTTTATAATTAAAGCCTTTTTAATGTTTTTAAATGGTTGCATTTGTGTTTCACTGCTGAATTACATTTAGCAGTTTCTGGGCCACATTTGGCCTGGGGACCAAGCTGAGTCTCAGCCAGACATGGGCCACATAAAATGACAGAAACAGAAGTCACTCTACAGTATGCGGGCCAGATCTGGGGCAGATCAATAAATAAGAGTCATTTTACAGGGCGTGGGCCGCATTTGGGCCAGAGGAAATTGCTTGAGTCGGTTTTCAGTGTGTGGGCCAGTTTTGGGCGGGGGACCCAGCAAGAATAGGACCAGAAGTGAAGCAAGGTTGTGGCCCAGACAAATTTTGCTCTCTGGGTTGCATTTGGACAAACATAAAACAAGAAGGAAAAAGAGAACAATATAAAGCGACAGGAGAACATGAGGAACAGGTGACAACACTCAGTCAAACAAGAGAGAACGAGAGAGACAGGTGACAGAACTCAGACAAACGAGGACTAAACAAGGGGGCGTGGCAACAAATAACAAGGAGGCAGGACAGGAGGAGCACATGGCTGACAACAACAAAGACAGAGCCATGTGCTCAAACAGAAAACAAACAGAGACATGAAACAAAGACAAGACAAACAACACAGTGAGGACAGGCTCCTGACATAAACAAGCATGCACAATTTAAGAGAGATCGGGCAATAAATAACACTATAATACTCATAAAGGTTTAAAACAGAGTGTTGTATGAGAAATTGCAATTTATTGCCACTAGATGGCAGTCGAAGACCACTAATGGGCTCATTCAGCTAAATAAAACAGTGATTTTATAATGTCTTATGAACAGTACTGTTATAACGATTAAAATCACATTAAATCAAAGTTTATCATTTAGTTCATACAGACATATCAGTTTTTACAATTATGCCAGATTATGATTACAGTGAAATCTGAAAATAACATATAAACTCTTAAAAACAGAATACTTGCAATAAGTATTTTGTCACCTATCATTTATTTCAAATATCTATATCTGCAAGAAAATTTGAGTGCATGTATGTCTGTGTGTGTGTGAGTTTGTGTAAGAATTCTTATTGATTATTCATATGATACTTTAACCATTTCATTTCTGTGTGTGTGTGTGTCTGTGTCTGTGTCTGAGTCTATTGTCCATTTTCAATGTGTTTAACTGTCAGCTATACATCCAGGTTGGCCTAGACCGTAAAATTACACCACCTTAAGACCTCAAGGCTCGAACCCCGGTAATCGCTGCTTGCAGCTATATTTATTATTATTATTATTATTTTTCTGCCGTAAAACGGAATGTGCAGACCAAACCGTAAGGCCTAGAGACTTCAAACTTGGTCAAATGTTAGAGCTCAATTCGAGGAGAACGTATCAAAGTCTCAGCCCAATCGGCCAATAGGTGGCGCTATAATGAGCAAAAGCGCGTTTTTGCTAATAACTCCTAAACCGCATGTCGTAGACGTAAAATTTTAACATTTTTGCAATCCTTCAGTCCCCGGAATTTATAAACGGTCACTGTGATTTGGGGTCTAGGAGGCCTCGTTTTTTCGCAAATTTGACGGATGTCCAAAACCTACTTTTGCGAACTTGTCCTAGGGTTTTTACCCAATCGTTACCAAACCACAGCAGAAATGTTCTCTGGTCAGTGAATATCAATAATTATCAAAAAAAAGTTGAAATTTCAACTCACTGTCACAATGGGGCCCAAAAACGTTCAAAAGTCGGGCACCAATTTTACTAAAAACTCTATAACTCGTGAACGAAATGAGATATCTTCACCAAACTTGCTACACATTAGTACGAGCATAAACTTTGGTCAAATCAAAAAATTTTTTGCAGCTCTGCCAGTTGGTGGCGCTATAAGATTGAGAAAACTATAACTGGGCAACCACTTGTCCGATCGACTTGAAAATTGGAATGCAGTATCTTTGTCTGAAGTAGAACAAGAGTCTATGAGGACATTGGCGTATCTCAAAAAACATGGCCGCCATTGGCCAAAAACTTTTAATCACTTATTTGTCAAGGTTAACGGAGGTTGATCGGAACGAAACTCGGTGGGCATGTTTGACTCATGGCCCTAAAGGTCTGAAAGAATTTTGAAAGAAATCGGCCACTAGTTGGCGCTAACAAGTTTTTTGGCTCTGTAATCACGTGGTGTTTCACACATCCACACAATATGCATATCATATGATAGATCTCCTCATAATGAACAACTTTGCCTCTAGAACCATTGCTGTCAATCAAATCATTCATTAATTATTAACAAATATGTGAAAAACCTACTTTTGCGAACTAGTCCCTGGTTTTTTGCCCGATCGGAACCAAACCACTGCAGTAATATTCTGTGGACTCTCTAGATCAATAATTATCAAAAAAAAGTTGAATTTTATCCTTTGGTTAGCTATAATGAGGTCATTTATAAAAGGGGCATTGCCCAACATACCCAAACATCTATAAAACCTAAAAGCAAGCTCAAAACTTTACGAAACTTGGTGAAAACATATGACAGATGACTCTTAATAAGTATGCACAGTTTCATGAAGATCGGAATATAGGTGGCGCTATAACAGTTAAAGATGCCTAAAAAACTCAAAATTTCAATGGAAAATGACCTCAAATTGCATAGCATGTTCATATATTCACACAAACACATAATCTTCATATCTTATGATAGATCTCCTCATTCTGAGCAACTTTGCCTCTGGGAGTAATGCTGTAAATCATATCGTTCATTAAATATGTACAAATATGTTATAAACCTACTTTTGCGAACTAGTCCTAGGTCTTTCGCTCAATCTTGATTAAATCACTGCAGTAATAATCTCTGGACTCTCTAGATCAATAATTATCGAAAAAATGTTGAATTTTGTCATTTGGTTAGCTATAATTGGCTCATTTATAAAGGGGAGTGGCCAGATATTCTCGAAAGCCTATTAACCCTAAACGAAAACTCGAAACTTTACGAAAGCTGCTGAAAACATGTGTCGGATGACTCTTAACAAGCACGCAAAGTTTCATAGAGATCGGACTATAGGTGGCGCTATAACAGTTAAAAAGGCCTCAATATCACAAAATTTCTACAGAAAAAGACCTCAAATTGCAATAAAATGTTCATAATATTCACTTATACACTATATCTTCATATCATACGATAGATCTTCTCATTCTGAGCAACTTTTCCTCTAGGATCACTGCTGTCAATCAAACTGTTCTTTAAGTATTTCAGATTATTTAAAAAATTTACTTTTACGAACTAGCCCTCAGTTTTTAACTGAAAATCAACGAAATCAGTGCAAAACTATTCTCTAGACTCTCTAGGTCAATAATTATCATTAAAAAAATTAACATTTGCATTTGGACAATTAAAAACCCTTTATTTTATAATGTGGTCTTTACATAGTGAACTCAAAGGCCTATGAATCCTAAAAGAAAGCCCTAAACTTTCTCAAAACTCTGTAAAATGATGCATAATTTCATTCTAAACAAACATGCAAAATTTAAGAGAGATTGAGCAAAAAATAACAATATAATTGTTATAAAGGATAAAAACACAGTGATGTATGAGAAATTGCTATTTATAACCACTAGATGGCAGCGGAAGACCACTAATGGGCTTATTAACCATTAAAACAGTAATAGGTTTTCTTATGGAGTTATTATAAAATCACTGTTATAACATTGAAAATCACCATTTTATTCCTACAGATATATCAGTTATAACAATTTTGCCAGATTATGAGTACAATGAAACCTGAAAATGACATGTAAACTCTTAAAAAGAGAAGACTTGCAATAAGTTTTGAGTCACCTATCAATTATTTCAAATATCTATATCTGCAACAAAATGTGTGTGCATGTATGTCCGTGTATGTGTGTGTCTGTGTGTGGTTAAACTATCATATTAATAATCAGTAAGCATGCTTACACACACAGACCATTTCATTTCTGTGAGTGAGTGTGTGTGTGTGTGTGTGTGTGTCTTTGAGAATAGTGCCATACATATTATCTAGACTCTCTAGGTCAATAATTATAAAAAAAAAAAAAAAAAAATGTTGAACATTTCCCAAATAACAAGCACACTTGGGCCAATTCTGGCTGAAATGCGGCACTGTCGGCTCAGTCTCGGCAATAATCACACCACGTTCATTTGTTTGGTCAAAAGAGAACTGGTTTCCTGACTGAGGCTGATCTTGTTTGGGTTCCTCGTCACTGTTGCCTTTTGTCTTGCTTAGTTGAAGACACCTAATATTCAGCAATATTATTGACTTCACTGCACTGACGCCATTTGATAAAAACTGAACTGAATTATGACACACAGTGTTTTTTATATATATAATATACAGTAAATAAAATTTAGTTGTTACTTTGTGGTTTAAAAAGTGTATTAATGTTTTTACTGTAGTGCATTTGTTCATTGTTAATATATATTTATATTAAATTATTTGGTAATTTTATAATTAAAGCCTTTTTAATGTTTTTAAATGGTTGCATTTGTGTTTCATTGCTGAATTAAATTTAGCAGTTTCTGGGCCACATCTGACCTGGGGACCAAGCCGAGTCTCAGCCAGATCTGGCTTAAAGTGTCTGGGCCAGACCTGGGCTATATAAAATAACAGAAGTCACTCTACAGTATGCGGGCCAGATCCGGGCCACATCAATAAATAAGAGTCATTTTAAAGGGCGTGGGCCGCATCTGGGCCAGAAGAAATTGTTTGAGTCAGTTTTCAGTGTGTGGGCCAATTTTGGGCCGGGGACCCAGCCAGAATTGGGCCAGAAGTTAAGCAAGGTTGTGGCCCAGACAAATTTTGCTATCTGGGTTGCATTTGGACAAACATAAAACAAGAAGGAAAAAGAGAACAATATAAAGCGACAGGAGAACATGAGGAACAGGTGACAACACTCAGACAAACGAGAGAACGAGAGGGACAGGTGAGAGAACTCAGAAAAAGGAGGACTAAACAAGGGGGCATGGCAACAAATAACAAGGAGGCAGGACAGGAGGAGCACATGGCTGACAACAACAAAGACAGAGCCATGTGCTCAAACAGAAAACAAACATAGAGAAATGAAACAATGACAAGACAGACAACACAGTGAGGGCAGGCTCCTGACATAAACAAGCATGCACAATTTAAGAGAGATCGGGCAATAAATAACACTATAATACTCATAAAGGTCAAAAACAGTGTTGTATGAGAAATTGCAATTTATTGCCACTAGATGGCAGTCGAAGACCACTAATGGGCTCATTCAGCTAAATAAAACAGTATTGTTCATAAAACATTATAAAATCCACTGTTATAACATTTAAAATCACATTAAATCAAAGTTTACCATTTAGTTCATACAGATATATCAGTTTTTACAATTATGCCAGATTATGATTACAGTGAAACCTGAAAATAACATATAAACTCTTAAAAAGAGAATACTTGCAATAAGTATTTTGTCACCTATCATTTATTTCAAATATCTATATCTGCAAGAAAATTTGTATGCATGTATGTCCGTGTGTGTGTGAGTGTAAGAATGCTTATTCATTATTCATATGATAGTTTAACCATTTCATTTCAATATGTATGTGTGTGTGTGTGTGTGTGTGTGTGTGTGTGTGTGTGTGTGTGTGTGTGTGTGTGTGTGTCTCTGTGTCTGTGTCTGAGCCTATTGTCCATTTTCAATGTGTTTAACTGTCAGCTATACATCCAGGTTGGCCTAGACTGTAAAATTACACCACCTTAAGGCTCGAACCCCGGTAATCGCTGCTTGCAGCTATATTTAGGGGTTCGAGCACGCAGTGCTAGAAACCCTATTGTATTTGTTAGGATTTTTATTATTATTATTATTATTCTGCCGTAAAACTGATCGTGCAGCCCAAACCGTAAGGCCTAGAGACTTGAAACTTGGCCAGATCGTAGAGCTCAGTCTGTGGAGAACGTATCAAAGTCTCAGCCCAATCGGCCAAACGGGGGCGGTACAGCGCAAAAAACAAAATTTTCAGACATTTTTGGCCCTAACTTGTACATTTTTTGTCGTAGACTCAAAAATTTTTCACCGTTGCGATCCTTGGTTCAATACGAAAAAAAGTGTATTACGACAGATTTTCTCTACGATGCACCGTTTTTCCGCAAAATTGACCTATATCCCAAACCTACTTTTACGAACTAGTCCTAGGTTTTTCATCCGATCGGAACCAAACCACTTCAGAAATCTTCTAGGGACACTGAATATCAATAATTATCAAAAAAAAGTTGAAATTTTGATTTTCACGCGAAACAGTATGCAAATTAGCGTCTATGCTAACATTAGCCAAAATGCTTAATGAAGTATAACTCTGGAACGGAATGACCTATCTTCACCAAACTCGGGGTACGTGTGTACGAGCTCAATCTTTGGCCAAATAAAAAAAACCGCGCATCTCTGCCACTTGGGGGCGCTATAATACGGAAAAAACATAAAAACAGCTATAACTATGCAACCGTTGGTCCGATCAACTTGAAAATTGGTATGCAGCTGCTTGGTCCACAGGGGCAGGATCATCTATGACGATATTGGCGTATCTCAAAAAACATGGCCGCCATTGGCCAAAAACTTTAGTCACTTATTTGGCATGGTTAACGGAGGTCGATCGGAACGAAACTCGGTGGGCATGTTCGACTCATGGCCCTAAAGGTCTGTAAAAATTTTCAAAGAAATCGGCCACCGGGGGGCGAAATTTTGTTTTTTAGTGAATAAATGATTGAATATTGCACGATTTTTTAAACATCCACACAATATGCATATCATTAGATAGATCTCCTCATAATACACAACTTTGCCTCAAGAACCATTGCTGTCAATCAAATTGTTCTTTAATTATTTGGAAATATGTTTAAAACCTACTTTTGCGAACTAGTCTCTCGTTTTTTGCTCAATCTGGATCAAACCACTGCAGTAATAATCTCTGGACACTCTAGATCAATAATTATCAAAAAAATGGTGAATTTTGTCCTTTGGTTACCTATAATTGGCTCCTTTAAGAAAAGGGGCGTGGCCACGTATACTTAAAAGCCTATAAATCCTAAACAAAAACTCGAAACTTTACAAAAGTTGGTGAAAACATCTGGCACATCACTCTTAACAAGCATAAGAAGTTTCATGGAGTTCGGACAATAGGTGGCGCTATAACAGTAAAAAAAAGCCTTCAAAACACAATATTTCAGTAGTACATGAAAGTAAATTGTAAAAAAAAATGTTCATATATTCACACATCCACTAGTTCTTCATATCATATGATAGATCTCCTCATTTCGAACAACTTTGCCTCTTGGATCACTGCTGTCAATGGAAGTATTATTTAAATATTCTCATTAAAGTTCAAAACCAAGTTTTGCGAACTAGTTCTAAGTTTTTCACCCGATCGGAACCAAACAACTGCAGAAATGTTCTCTGGACATTGGAAAACAATAATTTTTAAAAAAAAGTGTTTAAATTTCAACTGGCTTTCGCAAAGGGGCCCCAAAATATTTAAAAGTCGCGGATCAATTTTACGAAACAGGCTATAACTCGTGAACAAAATGACATATCTTTGCCAAACTCGGTACACATATGTATAAGAACAAACAATGGTCAAATAAAAAAAATTTCGCAGCTCTACCACTTGATGGCGGTATAAGATTGAAAAAACATAAAAACAGCTATAACTATCCAATCGTTAATCCGATCGACTTGAAAATTGGAATGCAGTGTCTTTGTCCAATGTCCCATAAGGCTTCTTGAGGATATTGGCGTATCTCAAAAAACATGGCCGCCATAGGCCAATGAAATTTGAGCACTTATTAGACAAGGTTAACGGAAGTCGATCGGAACGAAACTCGGTGGGCATGTTCGACTCATGGCCCTAAAGGTCTGTAAGAATTTTGAAAGAAATCGGCCACTAGTTGGCGCTAACGAGATTTATGCCCTCTGTAATCACGTGGTGTTTCACACATCCACACAATATGCATATCATTTGATAGATCTCCTGATAATGAACAAGTTTGCCTCAAGAACCATTGCTGTCAATCAAATCGTTCATTAATTATTCGGAAATATGTTTAAAACCTACTTTTGCGAACTAGTCTCTGGTTTTTTGCTCAATCTCGATCAAACCACTGCAGTAATAATCTCTGGACTCTCTAGATCAATAATTATCAAAAAAAAGTTGAATTTTGTCTTTTGGTTAGCTATAATAGGCTCATTTATAAAGGGGGCATGGTCACACATACGCAAAAGCCTATAAAACGTAAACAAAAACTTGAAACTTTACAAAAGTTGGTGAAAACATGGGGCATATGACTCTTAACAAGCATGCGAAGATTCATGCAGATCGGACAATAGGTGGCGCTATAACAGTTAAAAAAGTCTTCAAAAACACAATATTTGTACATAAAATGACCTCAAATTGTAGAACATGTTCATATATTCACACAAACACTAGATTTTCATATCATATGATAAATCTCCTCATTCTGAACAACTTTGCCTCTGGGACCAATGCTGTCAATCAAACTGTTCATTAAATATTTAAGATTATTTTTAAAAACCTACTAGAACTAGTGAACTAGACATGACTTTTATAATCAAAATCAATGAAATCAGTGCAGTACTATTCTGTAGACTCTCTTGGTCAATAATTATCAAAAAACGTTGAAAATATGCAATTGAACAACTATAAAACTGTCATTTTATAATATGTTCTTATAAACTTTAAAAAAATAATAATATAAACTTTAAAAAACACAGTGCTGTATTAGAAATTGCAATTTCTAACCACTAGATGGCAGCGGGAGACCACTAATAGGCTTATTAAACACAAAACAGTAATAGGTTTTCTTATGAAGTTATTATAAAATCACTGTTATAACATTTAAAATCACTTTTAATTCAAGTTTACCATTTTATTCATACAGATATATCACTTATAACAATTTTGCCAGATTATGAGTTCAAAGAAACCTGAAAATTACATGTGAACTCTTAAAAAGAGAAGACTTGCAGTAAGTTTTGAGTCACCTATCAATTATTTCAAATATCTATATCTGCAACAAAATGTGTGTGCATGTATGTCCGTATATGTGTGTGTCTGTGTGTGGTTAAACTATCATATTAATAATCAGTAAGCATGCTTACACACACACACCATTTCATTTCTGTGTGTGTGTGTGTGTGTGTGTGTGTGTGTCTATGAGAATAGTGCCGTACTATTCTCTAGACTCTCTACGTCAATAATTATCAAAAAAAAAAAATGTTGAACATTTCCCAGATAGCAAGCACACTCGGGCCGATTCTGGCTGAAATGTGGCACTGTCGGCTCAGTCTCGGCAATAATCACACCACGTTCATTCGTTTGGTCAAAGGAGAACTGGTTTCCTGACTGAGCCTGATCATGTTTGAGTTTGGGTTCCTCGTCACTGTTGCCTTTTCTCTTGCTTAGTTTACGACTGCTAATATTCAGCAATATTATTGACTTCACTGCACTGACGCCATTTGATAAGAACTGAACTGAATTATGACACACAGTGTTTTTTATATATATAATATACAGTAAATATAATAAATAAATAAATAAATAAATAAATAAATAAATAAATAAATAAATAAAATTTAATTTACTTGTTGCTTTGTGGTTTAAAAAGCGTATTAATGTTTTTACTGTAGTGCATTTGTTCATTGTTAATATATATTTATATTAAAGTAATTGGTAATTTTATAATTAAAGCCTTTTTAATGTTTTTAAATGGTTGCATTTGTGTTTCACTGCTGAATTACATTTAGCAGTTTCTGGGCCACATTTGGCCCGGGGACCAAGCTGAGTCTCAGCCAGATCTGGCTTAAAGTGTCTGGGCCAGACCTGGGCCACATAAAATAACCACAAACCAGCCCTCAGTTTTTAACTGAAAATCATTAAAATCAGTGCAGTACTATTCTCTAGACTCTCTAGGTCAATAATTATCACAAAAAATTGAACATTTTCAATTGGTCAACTAAAAACCCTTTATTTTATAATATGTTCTTTACATAGTGAACCCAAAGGCCTATTAATCCTAAAAGAAAGCCCTAAACTTCTTGAAAACTCTGTAAAATGATGCATAATTTCATTCTAAACAAACATGCGCAATTTAAGAGAGAATGAGCAAAAAAAATAACAATATAATTGTTATAAAGGATAAAAACACAGTGATGTATGAGAAATTGCTATTTATAACCACTAGATGGCAGCGGAAGACCACTAATGGGCTTATTAACCATTAAAACAGTAATAGGTTTTCTTATGGAGTTATTATAAAATCACTGTTATAACATTTAAAATCACATTTAATTCAAGTTGACCATTTTATTCATACAGATATATCAGTTATAACAATTTTGCCAGATTATGAGTACAATGAAATCTGAAAATGACTTGTAAACTCTTAAAAAGAGAAGACTTGCAATAAGCTTTAAGTCACCTATCAATTATTTCAAATATCTATATCTGCAACAAAATGTGTGTGCATGTATGTCCATGTATGTGTGTGTCTGTGTGTGTGTGGTTAAACTATCATATTAATAATCAATAAACATGCTTACACACACACACACCATTTCATTTCTGTGTGTGTGTGTATATATGTCTGTGAGAAAAGTGCTGTACTATTCTCTAGACTCTCTAGGGCAATAATTATCAAAAAAAAAATGTTGAACATTTCCCAGATAGCAAGCACACTCGGGCCGATTCTGGCTGAAATGCGGCACTGTCGGCTCAGTCTCGGCAATAATCACACCATGTTCATTCATTTGGTCAAAAGAGAACTGGTTTCCTGACTGAGCCTGATCTTGTTTGGGTTTGGGTTCCTCGTCACTGTTGCCTTTTGTCTTGCTTAGTTGAAGACACCTAATATTCAGCAATATTATTGACTTCACTGCACTGACACCATTTGATAAGAACTGAACTGAATTATGACACACAATGTTTTTTATATATATATAATATACAGTAAATATAATAAATAAATAAATAATAAATAAATAAATAAATAAATTTACTTGTTACTTTATGGTTTAAAAGTGTATTAATGTTTTTACTGTAGTGCATTTGTTCATTGTTAATATATATTTATATTAAAGTATTTGGTAATTTTATAATTAAAGCCTTTTTAATATTTTTAAATCCTTGCATTTGTGTTTCACTGCTGAATTACATTTAGCAGTTTCTGGGCCACATTTGGCCCGGGGACCAAGCTGAGTCTCAGCCAGATCTGGCTTAAAGTGTCTGGGCCAGACCTGGACCACATAAAATAACAGAAGTCACTCTCTAGTATGCGGGCCAGATCTGGGCCACATCAATAAATAAGAGTAATTTTACAGGGCGTGGGCCGCATCTGGGCCAAAGGAAATTGTTTGAGTCGGTTTTCAGTGTGTGGGCCAGTTTTGGGCCGGGGACCCAGCCAGAATTGGGCCAGAAGTTAAGCAAGGTTGTGGCCCAGAGGTGGGCCAGACAAATTTTGCTATCTGGGTTGTATTTGGACAACTGTAAACCTTTAATTTCATAATATGTTCTCTACATAATGTACTCAAGTGCCTATAAATCACAAAAAAAAAAAAAAACATCCTTCAACATCTCTCAAAACTGAGTAAAATGATGAAATAATGCATAATTTCATTATAAACTGTCAGGGTTTCTTTGAGAGAGCACTCAAAAGCAGGATAAGACTTGACAGTTTATTAACAAAACAGCAGACAGCACATGAGATGGTGAGGAGGGGAGAGAACACAGTCCAGACAATCGGCAGGGAATGAATGACGACAGGCGGCCTAGGTGAGCAGCCACAGAGTCCAGTCCAGGATGGCAGACCGTCAGAGAGCAGTGAAGGCAGTAAAGCTGGAGGCCGGAGGTTAGCAGCGGTGGCCAGACACTCCACACTAGTGATGTCACCAGCTCGGCACGGGCCTAGCAGCGTGGCAGACCCAGGGACAGGACCGGTTGCCCAATCTGCTGCACAGAACAAGACGAGACAGGACTAGACTGGGGACTGACGAGAGACTAAACCTACAAACAACTAGGTAGGGAATAAGCGGTATCACAGGATTTGTAAGACAGAGCAAGCAAACACTGACGTAGCACAACGAACTGGCAAAACTAGAGGGAAAGGGAGAACATTATAAAGCGACAGGAGAACATGAGGAACATGTGACAACACACAGGCAAACAAGAGAGAACGAGAGGGACAGGTGACAGAACTCAGACAAACGATGACTAAACAAGGGGGTGTGGCAACAAGTAACAAGGAGGCAGGACAGGAGGAGCACATGGCTGACAACAACAAAGACAGAGCCATGTGCTCAAACACAAAACAAACATAGAGACATGAAACAATGACAAGACAAACAACACAGTGAGGGCAGGCTCCTGACATAAACAAGCATGCAAAATTTAAGAGAGATCGGGCAAAATATAACACTTTAATACTCATAAAGGTTAAAAACAGAGTGTTGTATGAAAAATTGCAATTTATTGCCACTAGATGGCAGTCGAAGACCACTAATGGGCTCATTCAGCTAAATAAAACAGTATTGTTCATAAGACATTATAAAATCACTGTTATAACATTTAAAATCACATTAAATCAAAGTTTACCATTTTGTTCATACAGACATATCAGTTTTTACAATTATGCCAGATTATGATTACAGTAAAACCTGAAAATAACATATAAACTCTTAAAAAGAGAATACTTGCAATAAGTATTTTGTCACCTATCATTTATTTCAAATATCTATATCTGCAAGAAAATTTGTGTGCATGTATGTCCGTGTGTGTGTGAGTGTGTGTAAGAATGCGTATTCATATGATAGTTTAACAATTTCATTTCAATATGTATGTGTGTGTGTGTGTGTGTGTGTGTGTGTGTGTGTGTCTCTCTGTGTCTGTGTCTGAGCCTATTGTCCATTTTCAATGTGTTTAACAGTCAGCTATACATCCAGGTTGGCCTAGACTGTAAAATTACACCACCTTAAGGCTCGAACCCCGGTAATCGCTGCTTGCAGCTATATTTATTATTATTATTATTATTCTGCCCTAAAACTGATCGTGCAGCCCAAACCGTAAGGCCTAGAGACTTGAAACTTGGCCAGATCGTAGAGCTCAATTTGGGGAGAACGTATCAAAGTCTCAGCCCAATCGGCCAAACGGGGGCGCTACAGCGCAAAAAACAAAAAATTCAGACGTTTTTGGCCCTAACTTGTACATTTTTTGTCGTAGACTCAAAAATTTTTCACCGTTGCGATCCTTGGTTCAATACGAAAAAAAGTGTATTACGACAGATTTTCTCTACGAAGCACCGTTTTTCCGCAAAATTGACCTATATTCCAAACCTACTTTTACGAACTAGTCCTAGGTTTTTCACCCGATCGGAACCAAACCACTTTAGAAATCTTCTAGGGACACTGTATATCAATAATTATCAAAAAAAAGTTGAAATTTTGATTTTCACGCGAAACAGTATGCAAATTAGCGTCTATGCTAACATTAGCCAAAATGCTTATTGAAGTATAACTCTGGAACGGAATGACCTATCTTCACCAAACTCGGTGTACATGTGTACGAGCTCAATCTTTGGCCAAATAAAAAAACCCGCGCATCTCTGCCACTTGGGGGCGCTATAATATGGAAAAAACATAAAAACAGCTATAACTATGCAACCGTTGGTCCGATCAACTTGAAAATTGGTATGCAGCTTCTTGGTCCAAAGGGGCACGAGCGTCTATGAGGATATTGGCGTATCTCAAAAAACATGGCCGCCATTGGCCAAAAACTTTAGTCACTTATTTGGCATGGTTAACAGAGGTCGATCGGAACGAAACTCGGTGGGCATGTTCGACTCATGGCCCTAAAGGTCTGTAAGAATATTCAAAGAAATCGGCCACTAGGGGGCGAAATTTTGTTTTCTAGTGAATAAATGATTGAATATTGCACGATTTTTTAAACATCCACACAATATGCATATCATTAGATAGATCTCCTCATAATACACAACTTTGCCTCAAGAACCATTGCTGTCAATCAAATTGTTCTTTAATTATTTGGCAATATGTTTAAAACCTACTTTTGCGAACTTGTCTCTGGTTTTTTGTTCAATCTGGATCAAACCACTGCAGTGATAATCTCTGGACTCTCTAGATCAATAATTATCAAAAAAAAGTTGAATTTTGTCCTTTGGGTAGCTATAATTGGCTCCTTTAAGAAAAGGGGCGTGGTCACATATACCCAAAAGCCTATAAAATTTAAACAAAAACTCGAAACTTTACAAAAGTTGGTGAAAACATCTGCCACATCACTCTTAACAAGCATAAGAAGTTTCATGGAGTTCGGACAAAAGGTGGCGCTATAACAGTAAAAAAAGCCTTCAAAAACACAATATTTCAGTAGTACATGAAAGTAAATCGTAAAAAAAATGTTCATATATTCACACATCCACTAGTTCTTCATATCATATGATAGATCTCCTCATTTGGAACAACTTTGCCTCTTGGATCACTGCTGTCAATCAAAGTATTATTTAAATATTCTCAATAAAGTTCAAAACCAAGTTTTGCAAACTAGTTCTAAGTGTTTCGTCCGATCGGAACCAAACAACTGCTGAAATGTTCTCTGGACATTGAAAATCAACAATTATTAAAAAAAGTGTTTAAATTTCAACTGACTTTCGCAAAGTGGCCCCAAAACATTTAAAAGTCGCGGCTCAATTTTACGAAACAGGCTATAACTCGTGAACGAAATGACATATCTTCGCCAAACTCGGTACACATATGTATAAGAACAACCATTGGTCAAATAAAAACAAATTTCGCAGCTCTACCACTTGATGGCGCTATAAGATTGAAAAAACATAAAAATAGCTATAACTATCCAATCGTTAAGCCGATCGACTTGAAAATTGGAATGCAGTGTCTTTGCCCAATGTGCCATAAGGTTCTATGAGGATATTGGGGTATCTCAAAAAACATGGCCGCCATAGGCCAATGAACTTTGAGCACTTATTAGACAAGGTTAACAGAAGTTGATCGGAACGAAACTCGGTGGGCATGTTCGACTCACGGCCACAAAGGTCTGTAAGAATTTTGAAAGAAATCGGCCACTAGTTGGCGCTAACGAGATTTTTGGCTCTGTAATCACGTGGTGTTTCACACATCCACACAATATGCATATCATTTGATAGATCTCCTGATAATGAACAAGTTTGCCTCTAGAACCATTGCTGTCAATCAAATCGTTCATTAATTATTAACAAATATGTGAAAAACCTACTTTTGCGAACTAGTCCCTGGTTTTTTGCCCGATCGGAACCAAACCACTGCAGTAACATTCTGTGGACTCTCTAGATCAATAATTATCAAAAAAAAGTTGAATTTTGTCCTTTGGTTAGCTATAATGAGGTCATTTATAAAAGGGGCGTTTTTCAACATACCCAAACACCTATAAATCCTAAATGCAAACTCAAAACTTTACGAAACTTGGTGAAAACATATGACAGATGACTCTTAATAAGTATGCACAGTTTCATGAAGATCGGACTATAGGTGGCGCTATAACAGTTAAAGATGCCTCAAAATCTCAAAATTTCAATGGAAAATGACCTCAAATTGCATAGCATGTTCATATATTCACACAAACACATAATCTTCATATCTTATGATAGATCTCCTCATTCTGAGCAACTTTGCCTTTGAGAGTAATGCTGTAAATCATATCGTTCATTAAATATTTACAAATATGTCATAAACCTACTTTTGCGAACTAGTCTCTGGTTTTTCACTCAATCTTGATTAAATCACTGCAGTAATAATCTCTGGACTCTCTAGATCAATAATTATCGAAAAAATGTTGAATTTTGTCATTTGGTTAGCTATAATTGGCTCATTTATAAAGGGGAGTGGCCAGACATACCCAAAAGCCTATTAAACCTAAACGAAATGTCGAAACTTTACGAAAGTTGCTGAAAACATGTGTCAGATGACTCTTAACAAGCAAGCAAAGTTTCATAGAGATCGGACTATAGGTGGCGCTATAACAGTTAAAAAGGCCTCAAAATCACAATTTCTATACAAAAAGACCTCAAATTGCATTAAAATGTTAATAATATTCACTTATACACCATATCTTCATATCATACGATAGATCTTCTCATTCTGAGCAACTTTTCCTCTAGGATCACTGCTGTCAATCAAACTGTTCTTTAAGTATTTCAGATTATTTAAAAAATTTACTTTTACGAACTAGCCCTCAGTTTTTAACTGAAAATCAACGAAATCAGTGCAAAACTATTCTCTAGACTCTCTAGGTCAATAATTATCATTAAAAAAATTAACATTTGCATTTGGACAATTAAAAACCCTTTATTTTATAATGTGGTCTTTACATAGTGAACTCAAAGGCCTATGAATCCTAAAAGAAAGCCCTAAACTTTCTGAAAACTCTGTAAAATGATGCATAATTTCATTCTAAACAAACATGCAAAATTTAAGAGAGATTGAGCAAAAAATAACAATATAATTGTTATAAAGGATAAAAACACAGTGATGTATGAGAAATTGCTATTTATAACCACTAGATGGCAGCGGAAGACCACTAATGGGCTTATTAACCATTAAAACAGTAATAGGTTTTCTTATGGAGTTATTATAAAATCACTGTTATAACATTGAAAATCACATTTAATTCAAATTTACCATTTTATTCCTACAGATATATCAGTTATAACAATTTTGCCAGATTATGAGTACAATGAAACCTGAAAATGACATGTAAACTCTTAAAAAGAGAAGACTTGCAATAAGTTTTGAGTCACCTATCAATTATTTCAAATATCTATATCTGCAACAAAATGTGTGTGCATGTATGTCCGAATATGTGTGTGTCTGTGTGTGGTTAAACTATCATATTAATAATCAGTAAGCATGCTTACACACACAGACCATTTCATTTCTGTGAGTGAGTGTGTGTGTGTGTGTGTGTGTGTGTGTGTGTGTCTTTGAGAATAGTGCCATACATATTATCTAGACTCTCTAGGTCAATAATTATAAAAAAAAAAAAAAAAAAAAAAAATGTTGAACATTTCCCAAATAACAAGCACACTTGGGCCAATTCTGGCTGAAATGCGGCACTCTCGGCTCAGTCTCGGCAATAATCACACCACGTTCATTCGTTTGGTCAAATGAGAACTGGTATCCTGACTGAGCCTGATCTTGTTTGGGTTTGGGTTCCTCGTAACTGTTGCCTTTTGTCTTGCTTAGTTGAAGACGCCTAATATTCAGCAATATTATTGACTTCACTGCACTGACGCCATTTGATAAAAACTGAACTGAATTATGACACACAGTGTTTTTTATATATATAATATACAGTAAATACAATTTACTTGTTACTTTGTGGTTTAAAAAGTGTATTAATGTTTTTACTGTAGTGCATTTGTTCATTGTTAATATATATTTATATTAAATTATTTGGTAATTTTATAATTAAAGCCTTTTTAATGTTTTTAAATGGTTGCATTTGTGTTTCATTGCTGAATTAAATTTAGCAGTTTCTGGGCCACATCTGGCCTGGGGACCAAGCCGAGTCTCAGCCAGATCTGGCTTAAAGTGTCTGGGCCAGACCTGGGCTATATAAAATAACAGATGTCACTCTACAGTATGCGGGCCAGATCTGGGCCACATCAATAAATAAGAGTCATTTTAAAGGGCGTGGGCCGCATCTGGGCCAGAAGAAATTGTTTGAGTCAGTTTTCAGTGTGTGGGCCAGTTTTGGGCCGGGGACCCAGCCAGAATTGGGCCAGAAGTTAAGCAAGGTTGTGGGCCAGACAAATTTTGCTATCTGGGTTGCATTTGGACAAACATAAAACAAGAAGGAAAAAGAGAACAATATAAAGCGACAGGAGAACATGAGGAACAGGTGACAACACTCAGACAAACGAGAGAACGAGAGGGACAGGTGACAGAACTCAGAAAAAGGAGGACTAAACAAGGGGGCATGGCAACAAATAACAAGGAGGCAGGACAGGAGGAGCACATGGCTGACAACAACAAAGACAGAGCCATGTGCTCAAACAGAAAACAAACATAGAGAAATGAAACAATGACAAGACAGACAACACAGTGAGGGCAGGCTCCTGACATAAACAAGCATGCACAATTTAAGAGAGATCGGGCAATAAATAACACTATAATACTTATAAAGGTCAAAAACAGTGTTGTATGAGAAATTGCAATTTATTGCCACTAGATGGCAGTCGAAGACCACTAATGGGCTCATTCAGCTAAATAAAACAGTATTGTTCATAAAACATTATCAAATCCACTGTTATAACATTTAAAATCACATTAAATCAAAGTTTACCATTTAGTTCATACAGATATATCAGTTTTTACAATTATGCCAGATTATGATTACAGTGAAACCTGAAAATAACATATAAACTCTTAAAAAGAGAATACTTGCAATAAGTATTTTGTCACCTATCATTTATTTCAAATATCTATATCTGCAAGAAAATTTGTATGCATGTATGTCCGTGTGTGTGTGAGTGTGTGTAAGAATGCTTATTCATTATTCATATGATAGTTTAACCATTTCATTTCAATATGTGTGTGTGTGTGTGTGTGTGTGTGTGTGTGTGTGTGTGTGTCTCTCTCTGTGTCTGTGTCTGAGCCTATTGTCCATTTTCAATGTGTTTAACAGTCAGCTATACATCCAGGTTGGCCTAGACTGTAAAATTACACCACCTTAAGGCCTTAAGGCTCGAACCCCGGTAATCGCTGCTTGCAGCTATATTTAGGGGTTCGAGCACGTAGTGCTAGAAACCCTATTGTATTTGTTAGGATTTTTATTATTATTATTATTATTATTATTATTATTCTGCCCTAAAACTGATCGTGCAGCCCAAACCGTAAGGCCTAGAGACTTGAAACTTGGCCAGATCGTAGAGCTCAATTTGGGGAGAACGTATCAAAGTCTCAGCCCAATCGGCCAAACGGGGGCGCTACAGCGCAAAAAACAAAAATTTCAGACGTTTTTGGCCCTAACTTGTACATTTTTTGTCGTAGACTCAAAAATTTTTCACCGTTGCGATCCTTGGTTCAATACGAAAAAAAGTGTATTACGACAGATTTTCTCTACGAAGCACCGTTTTTCCGCAAAATTGACCTATATCCCAAACCTACTTTTACGAACTAGTCCTAGGTTTTTCACCCGATCGGAACCAAACCACTTTAGAAATCGTCTAGGGACACTGAATATCAATAATTATCAAAAAAAAGTTGAAATTTTGATTTTCACGCGAAACAGTATGCAAATTAGCGTCTATGCTAACATTAGCCAAAATGCTTATTGAAGTATAACTCTGGAACGGAATGACCTATCTTCACCAAACTCGGTGTACATGTGTACGAGCTCAATCTTTGGCCAAATAAAAAAACCCGCGCATCTCTGCCACTTGGGGGCGCTATAATACGGAAAAAACATAAAAACAGCTATAACTATGCAACCGTTGGTCCGATCAACTTGAAAATTGGTATGCAGCTTCTTGGTCCAAAGGGGCACGAGCGTCTATGAGGATATTGGCGTATCTCAAAAAACATGGCCGCCATTGGCCAAAAACTTTAGTCACTTATTTGGCATGGTTAACAGAGGTCGATCGGAACGAAACTCGGTGGGCATTTTCGACTCATGGCCCTAAAGGTCTGTAAGAATATTCAAAGAAATCGGCCACTAGGGGGCGAAATTTTGTTTTTTAGTGAATAAATGATTGAATATTGCACGATTTTTTAAACATCCACACAATATGCATATCATTAGATAGATCTTCTCATAATACACAACTTTGCCTCAAGAACCATTGCTGTCAATCAAATTGTTCTTTAATTATTTGGAAATATGTTTAAAACCTACTTTTGCGAACTAGTCTCTGGTTTTTTGTTCAATCTGGATCAAACCACTGCAGTGATAATCTCTGGACTCTCTAGATCAATAATTATCAAAAAAATGTTGAATTTTGTCCTTTGGTTAGCTATAATTGGCTCCTTTAAGAAAAGGGGCGTGGCCACATATACCTAAAAGCCTATAAAATTTAAACAAAAACTCGAAACTTTACAAAAGTTGGTGAAAACATCTGGCACATCACTCTTAACAAGCATAAGAAGTTTCATGGAGTTCGGACAAAAGGTGGCGCTATAACAGTAAAAAAAGCCTTCAAAAACACAATATTTCAGTAGTACATGAAAGTAAATCGTAAAAAAAATGTTCATATATTCACACATCCACTAGTTCTTCATATCATATGATAGATCTCCTCATTTGGAACAACTTTGCCTCTTGGATCCCTGCTGTCAATCGAAGTATTATTTAAATATTCTCAATAAAGTTCAAAACCAAGTTTTGCGAACTATTTCTAAGTGTTTCGTCCGATCGGAACCAAACAACTGCTGAAATGTTCTCTGGACATTGAAAATCAACAATTATTAAAAAAAAGTGTTTAAATTTCAACTGACTTTCGCAAAGTGGCCCCAAAACATTTAATAGTCGCGGCTCAATTTTACGAAACAGGCTATAACTCGTGAACGAAATGACATATCTTCGCCAAACTCGGTACACATGTGTATAAGAACAACCATTGGTCAAATAAAAACAAATTTCGCAGCTCTACCACTTGATGGCGCTATAAGATTGAAAAAACATAAAAATAGCTATAACTATCCAATCGTTAAGCCGATCGACTTGAAAATTGGAA
Source organism: Spinibarbus caldwelli (assembly GCA_039654775.1). Taxonomy (NCBI): domain Eukaryota; kingdom Metazoa; phylum Chordata; class Actinopteri; order Cypriniformes; family Cyprinidae; genus Spinibarbus; species Spinibarbus caldwelli. The sequence continues at coordinate 11,942,243 of CM077226.1, read as the reverse complement.
TGCAGTGTCTTTGCCCAATGTGCCATAAGGATCTATGAGGATATTGGGGTATCTCAAAAAACATGGCCGCCATAGGCCAATGAATTTTGAGCACTTATTAGACAAGGTTAACAGAAGTTGATCGGAACGAAACTCGGTGGGCATGTTCGACTCACGGCCACAAAGGTCTGTAAGAATTTTGAAAGAAATCGGCCACTAGTTGGCGCTAACGAGATTTTTGGCTCTGTAATCACGTGATGTTTCACACAGCCACACAATATGCATATCATTTGATAGATCTCCTGATAATGAACAAGTTTGCCTCAAGAACCATTGCTGTCAATCAAATCGTTCATTAATTATAAACAAATATGTGAAAAACCTACTTTTGCGAACTAGTCCCTGGTTTTTTGCCCGATCGGAACCAAACCACTGCAGTAATATTCTGTGGACTCTCTAGATCAATAATTATCAAAAAAAAGTTGAATTTTGTCCTTTGGTTAGCTATAATGAGGACATTTATAAAAGGGGCCTTGCCCAATATACCCAAACATCTATAAAACCTAAAAGCAAACTCAAAACTTTACGAAACTTGGTGAAAACATATGACAGATGAGTCTTAATAAGTATGCACAGTTTCATGAAGATCGGAATATAGGTGGCGCTATAACAGTTAAAGATGCCTAAAAAACTCAAAATTTCAATGGAAAATGACCTCAAATTGCATAGCATGTTCATATATTCACACAAACACATAATCTTCATATCTTATGATAGATCTCCTCATTCTGAGCAACTTTGCCTCTGGGAGTAATGCTGTAAATCATATCGTTCATTAAATATTTACAAATATGTTATAAACCTACTTTTGCGAACTAGTCCTAGGTTTTTCGCTCAATCTTGATTAAATCACTGCAGTAATAATCTCTGGACTCTCTAGATCAATAATTATCGAAAAAATGTTGAATTTTGTCATTTGGTTAGCTATAATTGGCTCATTTATAAAGGGGAGTGGCACGATATTCCCGAAAGCCTATTAACCCTAAACGAAAAGTCGAAACTTTACGAAAGCTGCTGAAAACATGTGTCGGATGACTCTTAACAAGCACGCAAAGTTTCATAGAGATCGGACTATAGGTGGCGCTATAACAGTTAAAAAGGCCTCAAAATCACAAAATTTCTACACAAAAAGACCTCAAATTGCAATAAAATGTTCATAATATTCACTTATACACTATATCTTCATATCATACGATAGATCTTCTCATTCTGAGCAACTTTTCCTCTAGGATCACTGCTGTCAATCAAACTGTTCTTTAAGTATTTCAGATTATTTAAAATACCTACTTTTATGAACTAGCCCTCAGTTTTTAACTGAAAATCAATAAAATCAGTGCAGAATTATTCTCTAGACTCTCTAGGTCAATAATTATCAAAAGAATTTCAACATTTGCATTTGGACAACTAAAAACCCTTTATTTTATAATATGGTCTTTACATAGTGCACACAAAAGGCCTATGAATCCTTAAAGAAAGCCCTAAACTTTCTCAAAACTCTGTAAAACGATGCATAATTTCATTCTAAACAAACATGCAAAATTTAAGAGAGATTGAGCAAAAAATAACAATATAATTGTTATAAAGGATAAAAACACAGTGATTTATGAGAAATTGCTATTTATAACCACTAGATGGCAGCGGAAGACCACTAATGGGCTTATTAAGCATTAAAACAGTAATAGGTTTTCTTATGGAGTTATTATAAAATCACTGTTATAACATTTAAAATCACATTTAATTCAAGTTTACCATTTTATTCATACAGATATATCAGTTATAACAATTTTGCCAGATTATGAGTACAATGAAACCTGAAAATGACATGTAAACTCTTAAAAAGAGAAGACTTGCAATAAGTTTTGAGTCACCTATCAATTATTTCAAATATCTATATCTGCAACAAAATGTGTGTGCATGTATGTCCGTGTATGTGCATGTCTGTGTGTGGTTAAACTATCATATTAATAATCAGTAAGCATGCTAACACACACACACCATTTCATTTCTGTGAGTGTGTGTGTGTGTGTGTGTGTATGTGTCTGTGAGAATAGTGCCATACTATTCTCTATACTCTCTAGGTCAATAATTATCAAAAAAAAATAAAAAATGTTGAACATTTCCCAGATAGCAAGCACACTCGGGCCGATTCTGGCTGAAATGCGGCACTGTCGGCTCAGTCTCGGCAATAATCACACCACGTTCATTCGTTTGGTCAAAGGAGAACTGGTTTCCTGACTGAGGCTGATCTTGTTTGGGTTCCTCGTCACTGTTGCCTTTTGTCTTGCTTAGTTGAAGACAGCTAATATTCAGCAATATTATTGACTTGACTGCACTGACGCCATTTGATAAGAACTGACCTGAATTATGACACACAGTGTTTTTTATATATATAATATACAGTAAATATAATAAATAAATAAATAAATTTAATTTACTTGTTGCATTGTGGTTTAAAAAGCGTATTAATGTTTTTACTGTAGTGCATTTGTTCATTGTTAATATATATTTATATTAAAGTAATTGGTAATTTTATAATTAAAGCGTTTTTAATGTTTTTAAATGGTTGCATTTGTGTTTCACTGCTGAATTACATTTAGCAGTTTCTGGGCCACATTTGGCCCAGGGACCAAGTCGAGTCTCAGCCAGATCTGGCTTAAAGTGTCTGGGCCAGACCTAGGCCACATAAAATAACCACAAACCAGCCCTCAGTTTTTAACTGAAAATCATTAAAATCAGTGCAGTACTATTCTCTAGACTCTCTAGGTCAATAATTATCACAAAAAATTGAACATTTGCAATTGGTCAACTAAAAACCCTTTATTTTATAATATGTTCTTTACATAGTGAACCCAAAGGCCTATAAATCCTAAAAGAAAGCCCTAAACTTCCTGAAAACTCTGTAAAATGATGCATAATTTCATTCTAAACAAACATGCGCAATTTAAGAGAGATTGAGCAAAAAAATAACAATATAATTGTTATAAAGGATAAAAACACAGTGATGTATGAGAAATTGCTATTTATAACCACTAGATGGCAGCGGAAGACCACTAATGGGCTTATTAAGCATTAAAACAGTAATAGGTTTTCTTATGGAGGTATTATAAAATCACTGTTATAACATTTAAAATCACATTTAATTCAAGTTGACCATTTTATTCATACAGATATATCAGTTATAACAATTTTGCCAGATTATGAGTACAATGAAACCTGAAAATGACATGTAAACTCTTAAAAAGAGAAGACTTGCAATAAGTTTTGAGTCACCTATCAATTATTTCAAATATCTATATCTGCAACAAAATGTGTGTGCATGTATGTCCGTGTATGTGTGTGTCTGTGTGTGTGTGGTTAAACTATCATATTAATAATCAGTAAGTATGCTTACACACACACACACACACCATTTCATTTCTGTGTGTGTGTGTATATGTCTGTGAGAAAAGTGCTGTACTATTCTCTAGACTCTCTAGGGCAATAATTATCAAAAAAAAATGTTGAACATTTCCCAGATAGCAAGCACACTCGGGCCGATTCTGGCTGAAATGCGGCACTGTCGACTCAGTCTCGGAAATAATCACACCATGTTCATTCATTTGGTCAAAAGAGAACTGGTTTCCTGACTGAGGCTGATCTTGTTTGGGTTCCTCGTCACTGTTGCCTTTTGTCTTGCTTAGTTGAAGACACCTAATATTCAGTAATATTATTGACTTCACTGCACTGACATCATTTGATAAGAACTGAACTGAATTATGACACACAATGTTTTTTATATATATAATATACAGTAAATATAATAAATAAATAAATAAATAAATAATAATAAATAAATAAATAAATAAATTTACTTGTTACTTTAAGGTTTAAAAGCATATTAATGTTTTTACTGTAGTGTATTTGTTCATTGTTAATATATATTTATATTAAAGTATTTGGTAATTTTATAATTAAAGCCTTTTTAATATTTTTAAATGGTTGCATTTGTGTTTCACTGCTGGATTACATTTTAGCAGTTTCTGGGCCACATTTGGCCCGGGGACCAAGCTGAGTCTCAGCCAGATCTGGCTTAAAGTGTCTGGGCCAGACCTGGACCACATAAAATAACAGAAGTCACTCTCTAGTATGCGGGCCAGATCTGGAACACATCAATAAATAAGAGTAATTTTACAGGGCGTGGGCCGCATCTGGGCCAAAGGAAATTGTTTGAGTCGGTTTTCAGTGTGTGGGCCAGTTTTGGGCCAGGGACCCAACCAGAATTGGGCCAGAAGTTAAGCAAGGTTGTGGCCCAGAGGTGGGCCAGACAAATTTTGCTATCTGGGTTGCATTTGGACAACTATAAACCTTTCATTCAGACAGCACATGAGATGGTGAGGAGGGGAGAGAACACAGTCCAGACAATCGGCAGGGAATGAATGAAGACAGGCGGCCTAGGTGAGCAGCCACAGAGACCAGTCCGGGATGGCAGACCGTCAGAGAGCAGTGAAGGCAGTAAAGCTGGAGGCCGGAGGTTAGCAGCGGTGGCCAGACACTCCACACTAGTGATGTCACCAGCTTGGCACGGGCCTAGCAGCGTGGCAGACCCAGGGACAGTACCGGTTGCCCAATCTGCTGCACAGAACAAGACGAGACAGGACTAGACTGGGGACTGACGAGAGACTAAACCTACAAACAACTAGGTAGGGAATAAGCGGTATCACAGGATTGGTAAGACAAAGCAAGCAAACACTGATGTAGCACAACGAACTGGCAAAACTAGAGGGAAAGGAAGAACATTATAAAGCGACAGGAGAACATGAGGAACATGTGACAACACACAGGCAAACAAGAGAGAACGAGAGGGACAGGTGACAGAACTCAGACAAACGAGGACTAAACAAGGGGGCGTGGCAACAAGTAACAAGGAGGCAGGACAGGAGGAGCACATGGCTGACAACAACAAAGACAGAGCCATGTGCTCAAACAGAAAACAAACATAGAGACATGAAACAATGACAAGACAAACAACACAGTGAGGGCAGGCTGCTGACATAAACAAGCATGCAAAATTTAAGAGAGATCGGGCAAAAAATAACATTATAATACTCATAAAGGTTAAAAACAGTGTGTTGTATGAAAAATTAAAATTTAATGCCACTAGATGGCAGTCGAAGACCACTAATGGGCTCATTCAGCTAAATAAAACATTACTGTTCATAAGACATTATAAAATCACTGTTATAACATTTAAAATCATATTAAATCAAAGTTTACCATTTAGTTCATACAGACATATCAGTTTTTACAATTATGCCAGATTATGATTACAGTAAAACCTGAAAATAACATATAAACTCTTAAAAAGAGAATACTTGCAATAAGTATTTTGTCACCTATCATTTATTTCAAATATCTATATCTGCAAGAAAATTTGTGTGCATGTATGTCCGTGTGTGTGTGAGTGTGTGTAAGAATGCTTATTCAAATGATAGTTTAACAATTTTATTTCAATATGTATGTGCGTGTGTGTGTGTGTGTCTGTGTCTGAGCGTATTGTCCATTTTCAATGTGTTTAACTGTCAGCTATACATCCAGGTTGGCCTAGACTGTAAAATTACACCACCTTAAGGCTCGAACCCCGGTAATCGCTGCTTGCAGCTATATTTATTATTATTATTATTATTTTTCTGCCGTAAAACGGAATGTGCAGACCAAACCGTAAGGCCTAGAGACTTCAAACTTGGTTAAATGTTAGAGCTCAATTCGAGGAGAACGTATCAAAGTCTCAGCCCAATCGGCCAATAGGTGGCGCTATAATGAGCAAAAGCGCGTTTTTGCTAATAACTCCTAAACCGCATGTCGTAGACATAAAATTTTAACATTTTTGGAATCCTTCAGTCCCCGGAATTTATAAACGGTCACTGTGATTTGGGGTCTAGGAGGCCTCGTTTTTTCGCAAATTTGACGGATGTCCAAAACCTACTTTTGCGAACTTGTCCTAGGATTTTTACCCAATCGTTACCAAACCACAGCAGAAATGTTCTCTGGACAGTGAATATCAATAATTATCAAAAAAAAGTTGAAATTTCAACTCACTGTCACAATGGGGCCCAAAAACGTTCAAAAGTCGGGCACCAATTTTACTAAAAACTCTATAACTCGTGAACGAAATGAGATATCTTCACCAAACTTGCTACACATTAGTAAGATCATAAACTTTGGTCAAATCAAAAAAAAAATTGCAGCTCTGCCAGTTGGTGGCGCTATAAGATTGAGAAAACTATAACTGGGCAACCACTTGTCCGATCGACTTGAAAATTGGAATGCAGTATCTTCGTCCGAAGTAGAACAAAAGTCTATGAGGACATTGGCATATCTCAAAAAACATGGCCGCCATTGGCCAAAAACTTTTAATCACTTATTTGTCCAGGTTAACGGAGGTTGATCGGAACGAAACTCAGTGGGCATGTTTGACTCATGGCCCTAAAGGTCTGTAAGAATTTTGAAAGAAATCGGCCACTAGTTGGCGCTAACGAGTTTTTTGGCTCTGTAATCACGTGGTGTTTCACACATCCACACAATATGCATATCATATGATAGATCTCCTCATAATGAACAACTTTGCCTCTAGAACCATTGCTGTCAATCAAATCATTCATTAATTATTAACATATATGTGAAAAACCTACTTTTGCGAACTAGTCCCTGGTTTTTTGCCCGATCGGAACCAAACCACTGCAGTAATATTCTGTGGACTCTCTAGATCAATAATTATCAAAAAAAAAGTTGAATTTTGTCCTTTGGTTAGCTATAATGAGGTCATTTATAAAAGGGGCATTGCCCAACATACCCAAACATCTATAAAACCTAAAAGCAAACTCAAAACTTTACGAAACTTGGTGAAAACATATGACAGATGACTCTTAATAAGTATGCACAGTTTCATGAAGATCGGAATATAGGTGGCGCTATAACAGTTAAAGATGCCTAAAAAACTCAAAATTTCAATGGAAAATGACCTCAAATTGCATAGCATGTTCATATATTCACACAAACACATAATCTTCATATCTTATGATAGATCTCCTCATTCTGAGCAACTTTGCCTCTGGGAGTAATGCTGTAAATCATATCGTTCATTAAATATTTACAAATATGTTATAAACCTACTTTTGCGAACTAGTCCTAGGTTTTTCGCTCAATCTTGATTAAATCACTGCAGTAATAATCTCTGGACTCTCTAGATCAATAATTATCGAAAAAATGTTGAATTTTGTCATTTGGTTAGCTATAATTGGCTCATTTATAAAGGGGAGTGGCCAGATATTCCCGAAAGCCTATTAACCCTAAACGAAAACTCAAAACTTTACGAAAGCTGCTGAAAACATGTGTCAGATGACTCTTAACAAGCACGCAAAGTTTCATAGAGATCGGACTATAGGTGGCGCTATAACAGTTAAAAAGGCCTCAAAATCACAAAATTTCTACACAAAAAGACCTCAAATTGCAATAAAATGTTCATAATATTCACTTATACACTATATCTTCATATCATACGATAGATCTTCTCATTCTGAGCAACTTTTCCTCTAGGATCACTGCTGTCAATCAAACTGTTCTTTAAGTATTTCAGATTATTTAAAATACCTACTTTTATGAACTAGCCCTCAGTTTTTAACTGAAAATCAATAAAATCAGTGCAGAATTATTCTCTAGACTCTCTAGGTCAATAATTATCAAAAAAATTTCAACATTTGGATTTGGACAACTAAAAACCCTTTATTTTATAATATGGACTTTACATAGTGCAAACAAAAGGCCTATGAATCCTTAAAGAAAGCCCAAAACTTTCTCAAAACTCTGTAAAACGATGCATAATTTCATTCTAAACAAACATGCAAAATTTAAGAGAGATTGAGCAAAAAATAACGATATAATTGTTATAAAGGATAAAAACACAGTGATTTATGAGAAATTGCTATTTATAACCACTAGATGGCAGCGGAAGACCACTAATGGGCTTATTAAGCATTAAAACAGTAATAGGTTTTCTTATGGAGTTATTATAAAATCACTGTTATAACATTTAAAATCACATTTAATTCAAGTTTACCATTTTATTCATACAGATATATCAGTTATAACAATTTTGCCAGATTATGAGTACAATGAAACCTGAAAATGACATGTAAACTCTTAAAAAGAGAAGACTTGCAATAAGTTTTGAGTCACCTATCAATTATTTCAAATATCTATATCTGCAAAAAAATGTGTGTGCATGTATGTCCGTGTATGTGTGTGTCTGTGTGTGTTTGGTTAATCTATCATATTAATAATCAGTAAGCATGCTTACACACACACACCATTTCATTTCTGTGTGTGTGTGTGTGTGTGACTGTGAGAAAAGTGCCGTACTATTCTATACACTCTCTAGGTCAATAATTATCAAATAAAAAAAGATGTTGAACATTTCCCAGATAGCAAGCACACTCGGGCCGATTCTGGCTGAAATGCGGCACTGTCGGCTCAGTCTCGGCAATAATCACAACACGATCATTCGTTTGGTCAAAAAAGAACTGGTTTCCTGACTGAGCCTGATCTTGTTTGGGTTTGGGTTCCTCGTCACTGTTGCCTTTTTTCTTGCTTAGTTGAAGACTGCTAATATTCAGCAATATTATTGACTTCACTGCACTGACGCCATTTGATAAGAACTGAACTGAATTATGACACACAATGTTTTATATATATATATATATATATATATATATATAAAATATACAGTAAATATAATTTACTTGTTACTTTGTGGTTTAAAAAGTGTATTAATGTTTTTACTGTAGTGCATTTGTTCATTGTTAATATATATTTATATTAAAGTATTTGGTAATTTTATAATTAAAGCCTTTTAATGTTTTTAAATGGTTGCATTTATGTTTCACTGCTGAATTACATTTAGTAGTTTCTGGGCCACATTTGGCCCGGGGACCAAGCTGAGTCTCGGCCAGACCTGGGCCACATAAAATAACAGAAGTCACTCTACAGTATGTGGGTCAGATCTGGGGCACATCAATAAATAAGAGTAATTTTACAGGGCGTGGGCCACATCTGGGCCAGAGAAAATTGCTTCAGTCGGTTTTCAGTGTGTGGGCCAGTTTTGGGCCGGGGACCCAGCTAGAATAGGACCAGAAGTTAAGCAAGGTTGTGGCCCAGAGGTGGGCCAGACAAATTTTGCTCTCTGGGTTGCATTTGGACAAACATAAAACAAGAAGGAAAAAGAGAACAATACAAAGCGACAGGAGAACATGAGGAACAGGTGACAACACTCAGACAAACAAGAGAGAACGAGAGAGACAGGTGACAGAACTCAGACAAACGAGGACTAAACAAGGGGGCGTGGCAACAAGTAACAAGGAGGCAGGACAGGAGGAGCACATGGCTGACAACAACAAAGACAGAGCCATGTGTTCAAACAGAAAACAAACATAGAGACATGAATCAAAGACAAGACAGACAACACAGTGAGGGCAGGCTCCTGACATAAACAAGCATGCACAATTTAAGAGAGATCGGGCAAAAAATAACACTATAATACTCATAAAGGTTAAAAACAGAGTGTTGTATGAGAAATTGCAATTTATTGCCACTAGATGACAGTGGAAGACCACTAATGGGCTCATTCAGCTAAATAAAACAGTGATTTTATTATGTCTTATGAACAGTACTGTTACAACAATTAAAATCACATTAAATCAAAGTTTACCATTTAGTTCATACAGACATATCAGTTTTTACAATTATGCCAGAGTATGATTACAGTGAAACCTGAAAATAACATATGAACTCTTAAAAACAGAATACTTGCAATAAGTATTTTGTCACCTATCATTTATTTCAAATATGTGCATGTGCATGTATGTCCGTGTGTGTGTAAGAATGCTTATTGATTATTCATATGATAGTTTAACCATTTCATTTCTCTGTGTGTGTGTGTGTGTGTGTGTGTGTGTGTGTGTGTGTCTGAGCCTATTGTCCATTTTCAATGTGTTTAACTGTCAGCTACACATCCAGGTTGGCCTAGACCCCAGCCTTAAGGCTCGAACCCCGGTAATCGCTGCTTGCAGCTACATTTAGGGGCCAAGCACCGAAGGTGCATTGGCACCTATTGTGTTTGTTAGCGTTATTATTATTAGGGGCCAAGCACCGAAGGTGCTTAGGCACCTATTGTTATCGTTAGCGTTCTTATTATTAGGGGCCAAGCACCGAAGGTGCATTGAAACCTATTGTTATTGTTAGCGTTCTTATTATTATTATTATTATTATTATTATTCTTCTTCTTCCGCCGCAAGTCAATGGCAGCCCATAGAACCGCTTGCAGGAAAGTTGTAAAATTTGGCACACTGATAGAGGACAATCTGATCTGTCATCATATCAAATTTCGAGTCTCTAACTCAAACTCTCTAGCGCCACCACTTGTCCAAAGTTGCACTCACATTTATGCTAATAACATTTGAACCGTAAGGGCTAGAAACAAAATTTTTCCTCTTATTCCTTGGCTCAAGCCGAATAGAATGAACTCCATGACGTCATTTTCCGTCTAGATAGTTTTTCCGCCATTTTGAATTTTCTGAAAAACCTACTTTTTCGAACTCCTCCTAGGCCGTTGCTCCGATTTTCACGAAAATTGAATCAGATCATCTTCAGACCATGCCGACAAAAAGTTATGGAATTCAAGTCGATTAGTCAAACCGTTCTCTAATAACTCGCAATTGACTTCCACGAAAAGCACGCAAAAATGGATCTGAGGCTATATCTCCGCAACGGTTTGGCGTATTGAGACCAAACTTGGTGTGTGTTATAACAAGCATGACTTGAGGCTAACTGCAGTGTTTCGGCGCAGTGCCCCCTTGTGGTCCGGAGATATGAAAAATTCATATTTTTGCTTATAACTTTTGAATGGTTTGGCCAAAAATCATAAAACTTGTCTCTGAAGATTCGTTGCATCATGCCGAGTCGAGCCATATCCAATTTTCCCATGTCAGCCATTTTGGGCGTCGGCCATTTTGAATTATGTTAAAAAATGCTGTATTTAATGAACGCATTAACGTATCGTTACGAAACTCGGTATGCCCCTTCGACACCATGCCCTGATGGTACCCAAAAAGTTTTGGCGCAGCGCCACCTTGTGGTCAAAAGTTATAATGAAATTTCTAAAAATGCTAATAACTTTTGTTTACATTAGCCTGTTGTAATCAAACTGATATTGATAGATTCCTTGGTTCATGCCGAAAACAACGATATCAATTTTGCCATAATTGGCTGAACTTCCTGTCCGCCATTTTGATTCATGTTGAAAACCTACTTTTTCGAACTCCTCCTAGACCGTTAGTCCGATTTTCACCAAATTTGACTCGAATCATCTTCAGACCATGCTGGCAAAAAGTTATGGATTTCGTGTCGATATCTCAAACGGTTTTCGTTTAGCGCGTCAACGAATTTGCTGGAAAGATGCCAAACTGCATCTGAGGCTGTATCTCAGCGAAACTTTGACATATTCGCACCAAATTTTATATGTGACATTGTCACCTCACATTGACCACGCCACGTCAGTTTGGTAACAGCGCCACCTATTGGTCAAGAGTAATAAACCATTCATTAATCATTAATTATGAAATTTACAAAAATGCTAATAACTTTTGACTGCATTAGCCTATTCTAATGAAACTGTGCTCAAATTATTCCTTGGGTCATGCCGACAACATACATACCAATTATGTCATACTAAGCCGAAATTCCTGTCCGCCATTTTGATTTATGTTGAAAACACACTTTTTCGAACTCCTCCTAAACCGTTTGTCCGATTTTCACCAAAATCGAATCATATCATCTTCAGATCATGCTGACTAAAAGTTATGGATTTCGTGTCGATAGACAAAACGGTTTTCGCACACCACAGTAACGAATTTGAGGCATGATGCCAAAATGACACTTCAGGCAGTATCTCTGCATGATGCCAAAATGACAGTTGAGGCTGTATCTCTGCAATGCTTTGGCATATTGACACTAAACTTTGTGTGTGCCATTGTCACCTAACACAGAACACACCACATCGATTTGATAACAGCGCCACCTATTGGTCAAACGTGATAATCCAATAAATCATATTGCTATAGGTTTATATGTGACTTTTCAGCCGTTTTGACTAAAAACATCCTAAAATTGCTTCAGTTATTCATTTGTGCAGTTGGTCTGATGTTTGCTTCTATAGTGCTTGGCCCCGTATTGCTGCTTGCAGCTATATTTAGGGGCCAAGCACCGAATGTGCAAGGCACCTATTGTGTTTGTTAGCGTTATTATTAGGGGCCAAGCACCGAAGGTGCAAGGCACCTATTGTGTTTGTTAGCGTTATTATTATTCTTCTTCTTCTTCTTCCGCTGCAAGTCAATGGCAGCCCATAGAACCGCTTGCGGGAAAGTTGTAAAATTTGGCACACTGATAGAGGACACATTCAATAGTAACCACAGCAAATTTGGAGTCTCTAACTCAAACTCTCTAGCGCCACCACTTGTCCAAAGTTGCACTCACGTTTATACTAATAACGTTTGAACCTTAAGTGCTAGAAACAAAATTCTTTTTTCCTCTGATTCCTTGGCTCAATCCGATTCGATCGAATCCAATGACGTCATGTTCCGTCTGAATAGTTTTTCCGCCATTTTGAATTTTCTGAAAAACCTACTTTTTCGAACTCCTCCTAGGCCGTTACTCAGATTTTCACGAAAATTGAATCAGATCATCTTCAGACCATGCCGACAAAAAGTTATGGAATTCAAGTCGATTAGTCAAACCGTTATCGAATAACTCGCAAACGAATTCTACGAAAAGCACGCAAAAATGGATCTGAGGCTATATCTCCGCAACGGTTTGGCGTATTGACACCAATCTTGGTGTGTGTTATAATAGGCATGACCTGAGGCTAACTGCAGTGTTTCGGAGCAGTGCCCCCTAGTGGTCCGGAGATATGAAAAATTGATATTTTTGCTTATAACTTGTGAATGGTTTGGCCAAAAATCATAAAACTCGTCTCTGTAGATTCGTTGGATCATGCTGAGTCGAACCATATAAAATTTTCCCATGTCAGCCATTTTGGGCGTCGGCCATTTTGAATTTTGTTAAAAAATGCTGTATTTCATGAACTAACGAACTTTTATATTACGAAAATCGGTATGCATCTTCGACACCATGCCCTGATGGTACGTAAAAAAGTTTTGGCGCAGCGCCACCTTGTGTTCAAAAGTTATAATGAAATTTCTAAAAATGCTAATAACTTTTGTTTACAGTAGCCTATTGTAATCAAACTGATGTTGATAGATTCCTTGGTTCATGCCGAGAACATCGATACCAATTTTACCATAATTGGCTGAAATTCCTGTCCGCCATTTTGATTCACGTCGAAAACCTACTTTTTCGAACTCCTCCTAGACCGTTAGTCCGATTTTCACCAAATTTGACTCGGATCATATTCAGACCATGCTGGCAAAAAGTTATGGATTTCGTGTAGATATATTAAACAGTTTTCGTTTAGCGCATCAACGAATTTGCTGGAAAGATGCCAAACTACATCTGAGGTTGTATCTCAGCGAAACTTTGACATATTCGCACCAAACTTTGTATGTGACATTGTCACCGCACACTGACCACGCCACGTCAGTTTTGTAACGGCGCCACCTATTGGTCAAGAATAATAAACCATTCATTAATCATTAATTATGAATTTGCCAAAAATGCTAATAACTTTTGACTGCATTAGCCTATTCTAATGAAACTGGTCTCAAATTATTCCTTGGGTCATGCCGACAGCATACATACCAATTATGTCATACTAAGCCGAACTTTCTGTCCGCCATTTTGATTTATGTTGAAAACATACTTTTTCGAACTCCTCCTAAACCGTTTCTCCAATTTTCACCAAAATCGAATCATATCATCTTCAGACCATGTTGACCAAAAGTTATGGATTTCGTGTCGATAGACAAAACTGTTTTCGCATACCACAGCAACGAATTTGAGGCATGATGCCAAAATGACACTTCAGGCAGTATCTCTGCATGATGCCAAAATGACAGTTGAGGCTGTATCTCTGCAAAGCTTTGGCATATTGACACTAAACTTTGTTTATGCCATTGTCACCTAACACAGAACACACCACATCGATTTGATAACAGCGCCACCTAGTGGTCAAACGTGATAAGCCAATAAATCATATTGCTATAGGTTTATATATGATTTTTCAGCCGTTTTGACTAAAAACATCCAAAAATGGCTTCAATTACTCAATGCTGCAGTTGGTCTATGTTTGCTTCTGTAGTGCTTGGCCCCGTCATTGCTGCTTGCAGCTATATTTCTTTTTCTTCTTCTTCTTCCGCCGCAAGTCAATGGCAGCCCATAGAACCGCTTGCGGGAAAGTTGTAAAATTTGGCACACTGATAGAGGACAGTCTGATCTGTCTTCATAGCAAATTTGGAGTCTCTAATTCAAACTCTCTAGCGCCACCACTTGTCCAAAGTTGCACTCATGTTTATGCTAATAACATTTGAACCGTAAGAGCTAGAAACAAAATTCTTTTTTCCTCTGATTCCTTGGCTCAAGCCAATTCGAATGAACCCAATGACGTCATTTTCCGTCTGGATAGTTTTTCCACCATTTTGAATTTTCTGAAAAACCTACTTTTTCGAACTCCTCCTAGGCCGTTGCTCCGATTTTCACGAAAATTGAATCAGATCATCTTCAGACCATGCCGACAAAAAATTATGGAATTCAAGTCGATTAGTCAAACTGTTCTCGAATAACTCGTAAATGCATTCCACGAAAAGCACTCAAAAATGGATCTGAGGCTATATCTCCGCAACGGTTTGGCGTATTGAGACCAAACTTGGTGCGAGTTATAACAAGCATGACCTGAGGCTAACTGCAGTGTTTTGGCGCAGTGCCCCCTAGTGGTCCGGAGATATGAAAAATTCATAATTTTGCTTATAACTTGTGAATGGTTTGGCCAAAAATCATAAAACTCATCTCTGTAGATTCGTTGCATCATGCCGAGTCGAATCATATCCAATATTCCCATGTCAGCCATTTTAGGCGTCGGCCATTTTGAATTTTGTTAAAAAATGCTATATTTCATGAACTAACGAACTTTTATATTACGAAAATCGGCATGCATCTTCGACACCATGCCCTGATAGTACTCAAAAAGTTTTGGCGCAGCGCCACCTTGTGGTCAAAAGTTATAATAAAATTTCTAAAAATGCTAATAACTTTTGTTTACATTAGCCTATTGTAATCAAACTGATATTGATAGATTCCTTGGTTCATGCCGAGAACATCGATACCAATTTTGCCATAATTGGCTGAAATTCCTGTCCGCCATTTTGATTCATGCTGAAAACCTACTTTTTCGAACTCCTCCTAGACCGTTAGTCCGATTTTCACCAAATTTGACTCGAATCATCTTCAGACCATGCTGGCAAAAAGTTATGGATTTCGTGTCGATATCTTAAACGGTTTTCGTTTAGCGCGTCAACGAATTTGCTGGAAAGATGCCAAACTGCATCTGAGGCTGTATCTCAGCGAAACTTTGACATATTTGCACCAAATTTTATATGTGACATTGTGACCTCACATTGACCACGCCACGTCAGTTTGGTAACAGCGCCACCTATTGGTCAAGAGTAATAAACCATTCATTAATCATTAATTATGAAATTTACAAAAATGCTAATAACTTTTGACTGCATTAGCCTATTCTAATAAAACTGTGCTCAAATTATTCCTTGGGTCATGCCGACAACATACATATAAATTATGTCATACTAAGCCGAAATTCCTGTCCGCCATTTTGATTTATGTTGAAAACATACTTTTTCGAACTCCTCCTAAACCGTTTGTCCGATTTTCACCAAAATCGAATCATATCATCTTCAGACCATGCTGACCAAAAGTTATGGATTTCGTGTCGATAGACAAAACCGTTCTCGCATACCACAGCAACGAATTTGATGCACGGTGCCAAAATGACACTTCAGGCAGTATCTCTGCATGATGCCAAAATGACTGTTGAGGCTGTATCTCTGCAATGCTTTGGCATATTGACACTAAACTTTGTGTGTGCCATTGTCACCTAACACAGAACACACCACATCGATTTGATAACAGCGCCACCTATTGGTCAAAAGTGATAAGCCAAAAAATCATATTGCTATAGGTTTATATGTGATTTTTCAGGCGTTTTGACTAAAAACATCCTAAAATGGCTTCAGTTACTCATTTGTGCAGTTGGTCTGATGTTTGCTTCTGTAGTGCTAGGCCCCGTCATTGCTGCTTGCAGCTATATTTATTAGGGGCCAAGCACCGAAGGTGCAAGGCACCTATTGTTATTGTTAGCGTTCTTATTATTATTATTCTTCTTCCGCCGCAAGTCAATGGCAGCCCATAGAACCGCTTGCGGGAAAGTTGTAAAATTTGGCACACTGATAGAGGACAATCTGATCTGTCATCATATCAAATTTGGAGTCTCTAACTCAAACTCTCTAGCGCCACCACTTGTCCAAAGTTGCACTCACATTTATGCTAATAACATTTGAACCGTAAGGGCTAGAAACAAAATTTTTCCTCTTATTCCTTGGCTCAAGCCGAATCGAATGAACTCCATGACGTCATTTTCCGTCTAGATAGTTTTTCCGCCATTTTGAATTTTCTGAAAAACCTACTTTTTCGAACTCCTCCTAGGCCGTTGCTCCGATTTTCACGAAAATTGAATCAGATCATCTTTAGACCATGCCGACAAAAAGTTATGGAATTCAAGTCGATTAGTCAAACCGTTCTCGAATAACTCGCGAACGAATTCTACGAAAAGCACGCAAAAATGGATCTGAGGCTATATCTCCGCAACGGTTTGGCGTATTGAGACCAAACTTGGTATGTGTTATAATAGGCATGACTTGAGGATAATTGCAGTGTTTCGGCGCAGTGCCCCCTAGTGGTCCGGAGATATGAAAAATTTATATTTTTGCTTATAACTTGTGAATGGTTTGGCCAAAAATCATAAAACTCGTCTCTGTAGATTCGTTGCATCATGCTGAGTCGAACCATATAAAATTTTCCCATGTCAGCCATTTTGGGCGTCGGCCATTTTGAATTATGTTAAAAAATGCTGTATTTCATGAACTAACGAACTTTTATATTACGAAAATCGGCATGCATCTTCGACACCATGCCCTGATGGTACGCAAAAAGTTTTGGGGCAGCGCCACCTTGTGGTCAAAAGTTATAATGAAATTTCTAAAAATTCTAATAACTTTTGTTTACATTAGCCTATTGTAATCAAACTGATGTTGATAGATTCCTTGGTTCATGCTGAGAACATGGATACCAATTTTGCCATAATTGGCTGAACTTCCTGTCCGCCATTTTGATTCATGTTGAAAACCTACTTTTTCGAACTCCTCCTAGACCGTTAGTCCGATTTTCACCAAATTTGACTCGGATCATCTTCTGACACGGCTGGCAAAAAGTTATGGATTTCGTGTCGATATACGAAACGGTTTTCGTTTAGCGCATCAACGAATTTGCTGCAAACATGCTAAACTGCATCTGAGGCTGTATCTCAGGGAAACTTTGACATATTCCCACCAAACTTTGTATGTGATATTGCCACCTCACACTGACCACGCCATGTCAGTTTTCTAACGGCGCCACCTATTGGTCAAGAGTAATAAACTACTTATTAATCATTAATTATGAAATTAATAAAAATGCTAATAACTTTTGACTGCATTAGCCTATTCTAATGAAACTGTGCTCAAATTATTCCTTGGGTCATGCCGACAACATACATACAAATGATGTTATACTAAGCCGAAATTCCTGTCCGCCATTTTGATTTATGTTGAAAACATACTTTTTCAAACTCCTCCTAAACCGTTTCTCCGATTTTCACCAAAATCGAATCATATCATCTTCAGACCATGCTGACCAAAAGTTATGGATTTTGTGTCGATAGACAAAACGGTTTTCGCACACCACAGCAACGAATTTGAGGCATGATGCCAAAATGACACTTGAGGCTGTATCTCTGCAATGCTTTGGCATATTGGCACTAAACTTTGTGTGTGCCATTGTCACCTAACACAGAACACACCACATCGATTTGATAACAGCGCCACCTATTGGTCAAACGTGATAAGCCAATAAATCATATTGCTATAGGTTTATATATGATTTTTCAGCCGTTTTGACTAAAAACATCCTAAAATGGCTTCACTTACTCATTTCTGCAGTTGGTCTGATGTTTGCTTCTGTAGTGCTTGGCCCCGTCATTGCTGCTTGCAGCTATATTTATTATTAGGGGCCAAGCACCGAAGGTGCTTAGGCACCTATTGTTATCGTTAGCGTTCTTATTAGGGGCCAAGCACCGAAGGTGCTTAGGCACCTATTGTTATCGTTAGCGTTCTTATTATTATTATTATTCTTCTTCCGCCGCAAGTCAATGGCAGCCCATAGAACCGCTTGCGGGAAAGTTGTAAAATTTGGCACACTGATAGAGGACAGATTCAATAGTAACCACAGCAAATTTGGAGTCTCTAACTCAAACTCTCTAGCGCCACCACTTGTCCAAAGTTGCACTCACGTTTATGCTATTAACATTTGAACCATAAGGGCTAGAAACAAAATTCTTTTTTGCTCTGATTCCATGGCTCAAGCCGATTCGAATGAACTCCATGACGTCATTTTCCGTCTAGATAGTTTTTCCGCCATTTTGAATTTTCATAAAAACCTACTTTTTCGAACTCCTCCTAGGCCGTTACTCCGATTTTTACGATAATTGAATCAGATCATCTTCAGACCATGCCGACAAAAAGTTATGGAATTCAAGTTGATTAGACAAACCGTTCTCGAATAACTCGCAAATGAATTCTAAGAAAACCACATAAAAATGGATCTGAGGCTATATCTCCGCAACGGTTTGGCGTATTGAGACCAAACTTGGTGTGTGTTATAACAGGCATGACTTGAGGCTAACTGCAGTGTTTCGGCGCAGTACCCCCTAGTGGTCCGGAGATATGAAAAATTTATATTTTTGCTTATAACTTGTGAATGGTTTGGCCAAAAATAATAAAACTCATCTCTGTAGATTCGTTGCATCATGCTGAGTCGAACCATATCAAATTTTCCCATGTCAGCCATTTTGGGCGTCGGCCATTTTGAATTTTGTTAAAAAATGCTGTATTTCATGAACTAACGAAGTTTTATATTACGAAAATCGGCATGCATCTTCGACACCATGCCTTGATGGTACGCAAAAAGTTTTGGCGCAGCGCCACCTTGTGGTCAAAAGTTATAATGAAATTTCTAAAAATGCTAATAACTTTTGTTTACATTAGCCTATTGTAATCAATCTGATATTGATAGATTCCTTGGTTCGTGCCGAGAACATCGATACCAATTTTGCCATAATTGGCTGAATTTCCTGTCCGCCATTTTGATTCATGTTGAAAACCTACTTTTTCGAACTCCTCCTAGACCGTTGGTCCGATTTTCACCAAATTTGACTCGAATCATCTTCAGACCATGCTGACAAAAAGTTATGGATTTCGTGTCGATATCTTAAACGGTTTTCGTTTAGCGCGTCAACGAATTTGCTGGAAAGATGCCAAAACTGCATCTGAGGCTGTATCTCAGCGAAACTTTGACATATTCGCACCAAATTTTATATTTGACATTGTCACCTCACATTGACCACGCCACGTCAGTTTGGTAACAGCGCCACCTATTGGTCAAGAGTAATAAACCATTCATTAATCATTACTTATGAAATTTACAAAAATGTTAATAACTTTTGACTGCATTAGCCTATTCTAATGAAACTGGTCTCAAATTATTCCTTGGGTCATGCCGACAACATACATACCAATTATGTCATACTAAGCCGAAATTCCTGTCCGCCATTTTGATTTATGTTGAAAACATACTTTTTCGAACTCCTCCTACACCGTTTGTCCGATTTTCACCAAAATCGAATCATATCATCTTCAGACCATGCTGACAAAAAGTTATGGATTTCGCGTCGATAGACAAAACGGTTTTCGCACACCACAGCAATGAATTTGAGGCACGATGCAAAAAATGACACTTCAGGCAGTATCTCTGCATGATGCCAAAATGACAGTTGAGGCTGTATCTCTGCAATGCTTTGGCATATTGACACTAAACTTTGTGTGTGCCATTGTCACCTAACACAGAACACACCACATCGATTTGATAATAGCGCCACCTATTGGTCAAACGTGATAAGCCAATAAATCATATTGCTATAGCTTTATATGTGATTTTTCAGCCGTTTTGACTAAAAACATCCTAATATGGCTTCAGTTACTCATTTGTGCAGTTGGTCTATGTTTGCTTCTGTAGTGCTTGGCCCCGTATTGCTGCTTGCAGCTATATTTATTATTATTATTCTTCTTCCGCCGCAAGTCTATGGTAGACCATAGAACCGCTTGCGGGAAAGTTGTAAAATTTGGCACACTGATAGAGGACAGATTCAGCAGTAACCACAGCAAATTTGGAGTCTCTATCTCAAACTCTCTAGCGCCACCACTTGTCCAAAGTTGCACTCATGTTTATGTTAATAACATTTGAACCGTAAGGGCTAGAAACAAAATTCTTTTTTCCTCTGATTCCATGGCTCAAGCCGATTCGGATGAACTCCATGACGTCATTTTCCGTCTGGATACTTTTTCCGCCATTTTGAATTTTCTGAAAAACCTACTTTTTCGAACTCCTCCTAGGCCGTTGCTCCGATTTTCACGAAAATTGAATCAGATCATCTTCAGACCATGCCGACAAAAAGTTATGGAATTCAAGTCGATTAGTCAAACCGTTCTCGAATAACTCGCAAATGAATTCTACAAAAACCACGCAAAAATGGATCTGAGGCTATATCTCCGCAACGGTTTGGCGTATTGAGACCAAACTTGGTGGATGTTATAACAAGCATGACCTGAGGCTAACTGCAGTGTTTCGGCGCAGTGCCCCCTAGTGGTCCGGAGATATGAAAAATTGGAAAATATGAAGAATTTTTGCTTATAACTTGTGAATTGTTTGGCCAAAAATCATAAAACTCGTCTCTGTAGATTCGTTGCGTCATGCTGAGTCGAACCATATAAAATTTTCCCATGTCAGCCATTTTGGGCGTCGGCCATTTTGAATTTTGTTAAAAAATGCTGTATTTCATGAACTAACGAACTTTTATATTACGAAAATCGGCATGCATCTTCGACACCATGCCCTGATGGTACGCAAAAAGTTTTGGCGCAGCGCCACCTTGTGGTCAAAAGTTATAATGAAATTTCTAAAAATGCTAATAACTTTTGTTTACATTAGCCTATTGTAATCAAACTGATATTGATAGATTCCTTGGTTCATGCCGAAAACATCGATACCAATTTTGTCATAATTGGCTGAACTTCCTGTCCGCCATTTTGATTAATGTTGAAAACCTACTTTTTCGAACTCCTCCTAGACCGTTGGTCCGATTTTCACCAAATTTGACTCGAATCATCTTCAGACCATGCTGACAAAAAGTTATGGATTTCGTGTCGATATCTTAAACGGTTTTCGTTTAGCGCGTCAACGAATTTGCTGGAAAGATGTCAAACTGCATCTGAAGCTGTATCTCAGCGAAACTTTGACATATTCACACCAAAATTTATATGTGACATTGTCACCTCACATTGACCACGCCACGTCAGTTTGGTAACAGCGCCACCTATTGGTCAAGAGTAATAAACCATTCATTAATCATTAACTATGAAATTTACAAAAATGCTAATAACTTTTGACTGCATTAGCCTATTCTAAGGAAACTGTACTCAAATTATTCCTTGGGTCATGCCGACAACATACATACCAATTATGTCATACTAAGCCGAAATTCCTGTCCGCCATTTTGATTTATGTTGAAAACATACTTTTTCGAACTCCTCCTACAACGTTTGTCCGATTTTCACCAAAATCGAATCATATCATCTTCAGACCATGCTGACCAAAAGTTATGGATTTCGTGTCGATAGACAAAACGGTTTTCGCACAACACAGCAACGAATTTGAGGCATGATGCCAAAATGACACTTGAGGCTGTATCTCTGCAAGATGCCAAAATGACTGTTGAGGCTGTATCTCTGCAATGCTTTGGCATATTGACACTAAACTTTGTGTGTGCCATTGTCACCTAACACAGAACACACCACATCGATTTGATAACAGCGCCACCTATTGGTCAAACGTGATAAGCCAATAAATCATATTGCTATAGGTTTACATGTGATTTTTCAGCCGTTTGGACTAAAAACATCTTAAAATGGCTTCAGTTACTCATTTGTGCAGTTGGTCTGATGTTTGCTTCTGTAGTGCTTGGCCCCGTATTGCTGCTTGCAGATATATTTATTATTATTCTTCTTCTTCCGCTGTGGAAGTCTATGGCAGCCCATAGAACCGCTTTCGGGAAAGTTGTAAAATTTGGCACACTGATAGAGGACAGTCTGACCTTTCATCAAAGCAAATTTGGTGTCTCTAAGTCAATCCTTCTAGCGCCACCAACTGTCCAAATTTGCACGCATGTTTATGCTAATAACTTTTGAACCGTGAGGGCTAGAAACAAAATTCTTTTTTCCTCTTATTCCTTGGGTCATGCCGAGTCGAATGCACTATATGACGTCATTTTCCGTCTAGATAGTTTTTCCGCCATTTTGAATTTTCTGAAAAACCTACTTTTTCGAACTCCTCCTAGGCCGTTGCTCCGATTTTCACGAAAACTGAATCAGATCATCTTCAGACCATGCCGACAAAAAGTTATGGAATTCAAGTCGATTAGTCAAACCGTTCTCTAATAACTCGCAAATGAATTCCACGCAAAGCACGCAAAAATGGATCTGAGGCTATATCTAAGCAACGGCTTAGCGTATTGAGATCAAACTCAGTATGTCTTATAACAAGCATGACCTGAGACTACCTGCAGTGTTTCGGCGCTGTGCCACCTAGTGGTCAGGAGATATGAAAAATTGATATTTTTGCTTATAACTTCTGAATGGTTTGGCCAAAAATCATAAAAATCATTTCTTTAGATTCGTTGCATCATGCCGAGTCGAATCATATCCAATTTTCCCATGTCAGCCATTTTGGCCGTCGGCCATTTTGAATTTTGTTAAAAAATGCAGTATTTAATGAGTGCATTAACGTATCGTTATGAAACTCGGTATGCATCTTCGACACCATGCCCTGATGGTACGCAAAAAAGTTTTGGGGCAGCGCCACCTTGTGGTCAAAAGTTATAATGAAATTTCTAAAAATGCTAATAACTTTTGTTTACATTAGCCTATTGTAATCAAACTGATGTTGATAGATTCCTTGGTTCATGCCGAGAACAAGGATACCAATTTTGCCATAATTGGCTGAACTTCCTGTCCGCCATTTTGATTCATGTTGAAAACCTACTTATTCGAACTCCTCCTAAACCGTTAGTCCGATTTTCACCAAATTTGACTCGAATCATCTTCAGACCGTGGTGGCAAAAAGTTATGGATTTCGTGTCGATATATTAAACGGTTTTCGTTTAGCGCGTCAACGAATTTGCTGGAAAGATGCCAAACTGCATCTGAGGCTGTATCTCAGCGAAACTTTGACATATTCGCACCAAATTTTATATGTGATATTTTCACCTCAAATTGATCATGCCACGTCAGTTTGGTAACAGCGCCACCTATTGGTCAAGAGTAATAAACCATTCATTAATAATTAATTATGAAATTTACAAAAATGCTAATAACTTTTGACTTCATTAGCCTATTCTAATGAAACTGTGCTCAAATTATTCCTTGGGTCATGCCGACAACATACATACCAATTATGTTATACTAAGCCGAAATTCCTGTCCGCCATTTTGATTTATGTTGAAAACCTACTTTTTCGAACTCCTCCTAAACCGTTTTTCCGATTTTCACCAAAATCGAGTCATATCATCTTCAGACCATGCTGACCAAAAGTTATGGATTTCGTGTCGATAGACAAAACGGTTTTCGCATACCACAGCAACGTATTTGAGGCATGATGCCAAAATGAAACGAGGCTGTATCTCTGCAATGCTTTGGCATATTGACACCAAATTTTGATTGTTTCACTGTCAGCTCACACAGAACACACCACATCGATTTGATAACAGCGCCACCTATTGGTCAAACGTCATAAGCCAATAAATCATATTACTAGAGGTGTATTTATGATTTTTCAGCTTTTTGTACTACAATAAACTTAAAATGGCTTCAATTTCTCATTGCTGCAGTTGGTCTGATGCTTGCTTCTGTAGTGCTTGGCCCCGTCATTGCTGCTTGCAGCTATATTTAGGGGCCAAGCACTGAAAGTGCGTAGGCACCTCTTGAAACCGTTGGCGTTATTCTTCTTCTTCTTCTTCTTCTTCTTCTTCTTCCGTATGGAGGTCTATGGCAGCCCATAGAACCGCTTGCGGGAAAGTTGTAAAATTTGGCACACTGATAGAAGACAGTCTGAACTTTCATCATAGCAAATTTGGTGTCTCTAAGTCAATCCTTCTAGTGCCACCAACTGTCCAAAGTTGCACTCATGTTTATGCTAATAACTTTTAAACCGTGAAGGCTAGAAACAAAATTCTTTTTTCCTCTTATTCCTTGGGACATGCCGAGTCGAATGCACTATATGTCGTCATTTTCCGTCTAGATTGTTTTTCCGCCATTTTGAATTATCTGAAAAACCTACTTTTTCGAACTCCTCCTAGGCCGTTGCTCCGATTTTCACAAAAATTGAATCAGATCATCTTCAGACCATGCCGACAAAAAGTTATGGAATTCAAGTCGATTAGTCAAACCGTTCTCTAATAACTCGCAATTGAATTCCACGAAAAGCACGCAAAAATGGATCTGAGGCTATATCTCCGCAACGGTTTGGCGTATTGAGACCAAACTTGGTGTGTGTTATAACAAGCATGACTTGAGGCTAACTGCAGTGTTTCGGCGCAGTGCCCCTTAGTGGTCCGGAGATATGAAAAATTCATGTTTTTGCTTATAACTTTTGAATGGTTTGTCCAAAAATCATAAAACTTGTCTCTGAAGATTCGTTGCATCATGCCGAGTCGAACCATATCCAATTTTCCCATGTCAGCCATTTTGGGCGTCGGCCATTTTGAATTTTGTTAAAAAATGCTGTATTTATTGAACGCATTAACGTATCGTTACGAAACTCGGTATGCACCTTCGACACCATGACCTGATAGTACGCAAAAAGTTTTGGGGCAGCGCCACCTTGTGGTCAAAAGTTATAATGAAATTTCTAAAAATGCTAATAACTTTTGTTTACATTAACCTATTGTAATCAAACTGATGTTGATAGATTCCTTGGTTCATGCCGAGAACAAGGATACCAATTTTGCCATAATTGGCTGAACTTCCTGTCCGCCATTTTGATTCATGTTGAAAACCTACTTATTCGAACTCCTCCTAAACCGTTAGTCCGATTTTCACCAAATTTGACTCGAATCATCTTCAGACCGTGGTGGCAAAAAGTTATGGATTTCGTGTCGATATATTAAACGGTTTTCGTTTAGCGCGTCAACGAATTTGCTGGAAAGATGCCAAACTGCATCTGAGGCTGTATCTCAGCGAAACTTTGACATATTCGCACCAAATTTTATATGTGATATTTTCACCTCAAATTGATCATGCCACGTCAGTTTGGTAACAGCGCCACCTATTGGTCAAGAGTAATAAACCATTCATTAATAATTAATTATGAAATTTACAAAAATGCTAATAACTTTTGACTTCATTAGCCTATTCTAATGAAACTGTGCTCAAATTATTCCTTGGGTCATGCCGACAACATACATACCAATTATGTTATACTAAGCCGAAATTCCTGTCCGCCATTTTGATTTATGTTGAAAACATACTTTTTCGAACTCCTCCTAAACCCTTTGCCCGATTTTCACCAAAATCGAATCATATCATCTTCAGACCATGCTGATCAATAGTTATGGATTTCGTGTCGATAGACAAAACGGTTTTCGCACACCACAGCAACGAATTTGAGGCATGATGCCAAAATGACACTTGAGGCTGTATCTCTGCAATGCTTTGGCATATTGGCACTAAACTTTGTGTGTGCCATTGTCACCTAACACAGAACACACCACATCGATTTGATAACAGCGCCACCTATTGGTCAAACGTGATAAGCCAATAAATTATAGTGCTATAGGTTTATATGTGATGTTTCAGCCGTTTTGACTAAAAACATCCTAAAATGGCTTCAGTTACTCATTTGTGCAGTTGGTCTGATGCTTGCTTCTGTAGTGCTTGTCCCCGTCATTGCTGCTTGCAGCTATATTTAGGGGCCAAGCACTGAAAGTGCGTAGGCACCTCTTGAAACCGTTGGCGTTATTCTTCTTCTTCTTCTTCTTCTTCTTCTTTTTCTTCTTCTTCTTCCGTAAGGGAGTCAATGGCAGCCCATAGAACCGCTTGCGGGAAAGTTGTAAAATTTGGCACACTGATAGAGGACAGTCTGAACTTTCATCTTAGCAAATTTGGTGTCTCTAAGTCAATCCTTCTAGCGCCACCAACTGTCCAAAGTTGCACGCATGTTTATGCTAATAACTTTTGAACCGTGAGGGCTAGAAACAAAATTCTTTTTTCCTCTTATTCCTTGGGTCATCCCGAGTCGAATGCACTATATGACGTCATTTTCCGTCTAGATAGTTTTTCCACAATTTTGAATTTTCTGAAAACCTACTTTTTCGAACTCCTCCTAGGCCGTTGCTCCGATTTTCACGAAAATTGAATCGGATCATCTTCAGACCATACCGACAAAAAGTTATGGAATTCAAGTCGATTAGTCAAACCGTTCTCTAATAACTCGCAATTGAATTCCACGAAAAGCACGCAAAAATGGATCTGAGGCTATATCTCCGCAACAGTTTGGCGTATTGAGACCAAACTTGGTATGTGTTATAACAAGCATGACCTGAGACTACCTGCAGTGTTTCGGCGCAGTGCCCCCTAGTGGTCCGGAGATATGAAAAATTCATATTTTTGCTTATAACTTTTGAATGGTTTGGCCAAAAATCATAAAACTTGTCTCTGTAGATTCGTTGCATCATGCCGAGTCGAACCATATCCAATTTTCCCATGTCAGCCATTTTGGGCGTCGGCCATTTTGAATTTTGTTAAAAAATGC
Organism: Spinibarbus caldwelli; assembly: GCA_039654775.1. Classification (NCBI taxonomy): domain Eukaryota; kingdom Metazoa; phylum Chordata; class Actinopteri; order Cypriniformes; family Cyprinidae; genus Spinibarbus; species Spinibarbus caldwelli. The sequence goes on along the minus strand of CM077226.1, from coordinate 11,914,919 downwards.
TGTATTTAATGAACGGAAAAACTTTTTTATTACGAAAATCGGTATGCATCTTCGACACCATGCCCTGATGGTACTCAAAAAGTTTCGGCGCAGCGCCACCTTGTGGTCAAAAGTTATAATGAAATTTGTAAAAATGCTAATAAGTTTTGTTTACAGTAGCCTATTGTAATCAAACTGATGTTGATAGATTCCTTGGTTCATGCCGAGAACATGGATACCAATTTTGCCATAGTTGGCTGAACTTCCTGTCCGCCATTTTGATTTATGTTGAAAACCTACTTTTTCGAACTCCTCCTAGACCGTTGGTCCGATTTTCACCAAATTTGACTCGGATCATCTTCAGACCATGCTGGCAAAAAGTTATGGATTTCGTGTCGATATATTAAACGGTTTTCGTTTAGCGCATCAAGGAATTGGCTGGAAAGAAGCCAAACTGCATCTGAGGTTGTATCTCAGCAAAACTTTGACATATTTGCACCAAACTTTGTATGTGACATTGTCACCGCACACTGACCACTCCACGTCAGTTTTGTAACGGCGCCACCTATTGGTCAAGAGTAATAAACCATTAATTAATCATTAATTATGAATTTGCCAAAAATGCTAATAACTTTTAACTGCATTAGCCTATTGTAATGAAACTGGTCTCAAATTATTCCTTGGGTCATGCCGACAGCAAACATACCAATTATGTCATACTAAGCCGAACTTTCTGTCTGCCATTTTGATTTATGTTGAAAATCTACTTTTTCGAACTCCTCCTAAACCGTTTCTCCGATTTTCACCAAAATCGAATCATATCATCTTCAGACCATGCTGACCAAAAGTTGTGGATGTCGTGTCGATAGACGAAACCGTTTTCGCATACTACAGCAACAAATTTGACGCACGATGCCAAAATGACACTTCAGGCAGTATCTCTGCATGATGCCTAAATGACAGTTGAGGCTGTATCTCTGCAATGCTTTGGCATATTGACACTAAACTTTGTGTGTGTCATTGTCACCTAACACAGAACACACCACATCGATTTGATAACAGCGCCACCTATTGGTCAAACGTGATAAGCCAATAAATCATATTGCTATAGGTTTATATGTGATTTTTCAGCCGTTTTGACTAAAAACATCCTAAAATGGCTTCATTAACTCATTTGTGCAATTGGTCTGATGTTTGCTTCTGTAGTGCTTGGCCCCGTATTGCTGCTTGCAGCTATATTTAGGGGCCAAGCACTGAAAGTGCGTAGGCACCTCTTGAAACCGTTGGCGTTATTATTAGGGGCCAAGCACTGAAAGTGCGTAGGCACCTCTTGAAACCGTTGGCGTTATTATTAGGGGCCAAGCACCGAAGGTGCATTGGCACCTATTGTTATTGTTAGCGTTCTTATTATTATTATTATTAGGGGCCAAGCACCGAAGGTGCTTAGGCACCTATTGTTATCGTTAGCGTTCTTATTATTATTATTAGGGGCCAAGCACCGAAGGTGCTAGGCACCTATTGTTATTGTTAGCGTTCTTATTAGGGGCCAAGCACCGAAGGTGCATTGGCACCTATTGTTATCGTTAGCGTTCTTATTATTATTATTCTTCTTCCGCCGCAAGTCAATGGCAGCCTATTGAACCGCTTGCGGGAAAGTTGTAAAATTTGGCACACTGATAGAGGATAGTGTCAATAGTAACCACAGCAAATTTGGAGTCTCTAACTCAAACTCTCTAGCGCCACCACTTGTCCAAATTTGCACTCATGTTTATGTTAATAACTTTTGATCCGTAAGAGCTAGAAACAAAATTCTTTTTTCCTCTGATTCCTTGGCTCAAACCGATTCGAATGAACCCAATGACGTCATTTTCCGTCTGGAAAGTTTTTCCGCCATTTTGAATTTTCTGAAAAACTTACTTTTTCGAACTCCTCCTAGGCCGTTGCTCCGATTTTCACGAAAATTGAATCAGATCATCTTCAGACCATGCCGACAAAAAGTTATGGAATTCAAGTTGATTAGTTAAACCGTTCTCGAATAACTCGCAAATGAATTCTACGAAAACCACGCAAAAATGGATCTGAGGCTATATCTCCGCAACGGTTTTGCGTATTGAGACCAAACTTGGTGTGTGTTATAACAGGCATGATTTGAGGCTAACTGCATTGTTTCGGCGCAGTGCCTCCTAGTGGTCCGGAGATATGAAAAATTTATATTTTTGCTTATAACTTGTGAATGGTTTGGCCAAAAATCATAAAACTCGTCTCTGTAGATTCGTTGCATCATGCTGAGTCGAACCATATAAAATTTTCCCATGTCAGCTATTTTGGGCGTCGGCCATTTTGAATTTTGTTAAAAAATGCTGTATTTCATGAACTAACGAACTTTTATATTACGAAAATCGGCATGCATCTTCGACACCATGCCCTGATGGTACGCAAAAAGTTTTGGCACAGCGCCACCTTGTGGTCAAAAGTTATAATGAAATTTCTAAAAATGCTAATAACTTTTGTTTACATTATCCTATTGTAATCAAACTGACATTGATAGATTCCTTGGTTCATGCCGAGAACATCGATACCAATTTTGCCATAATTGGCTGAACTTCCTGTCCGCCATTTTGATTCATGTTGAAAACCTACTTTTTCGAACTCCTCCTAGACCGTTAGTCCGATTTTCACCAAATTTGACTCGGATCATCTTCAGACCATGCTGACAAAAAGTTATGGATTTCGTGTCGATATCTTAAACGGTTTTCGTTTAGCGCGTCAACGAATTTGCTGGAAAGATGCCAAACTACATCTGAGGCTGTATCTCAGCGAAACTTTGACATATTCGCACCAAATTTTATATGTGACATTGTCACCTCACAATGACCATGCAACGTCAGTTTGGTAACAGCGCCACCTATTGGTCAAGAGTAATAAACCATTCATTAATCATTAATTATGAAATGTGCAAAAATGCTAATAACTTTTGACTGCATTAGCCTATTCTTATGAAACTGTGCTCAAATTATTCCTTGGGTCATGCCGACAACATACATACAAATTATGTCATACTAAGCCGAAATTCCTGTCCGCCATTTTGATTTATGTTGAAAACATACTTTTTCGAACTCCTCCTAAACCGTTTGTCCGATTTTCACCAAAATCGAATCATATCATCTTCAGACCATGCTGACCTAAAGTTATGGATTTCGTGTCGATAGACAAAACCGTTCTCGCATACCACAGCAACGAATTTGAGGCACTGTGCCAAAATGACACTTCAGGCAGTATCTCTGCATGATGCCAAAATGACTGTTGAGGCTGAATCTCTGCAATGCTTTGGCATATTGACACTAAACTTTGTGTGTGCCATTGTCACCTAACACAGAACACACCACATCGATTTGATAACAGCGCCACCTATTGGTCAAACGTGATAAGCCAATAAATCATATTGCTATAGGTTTATATATGATTTTTCAGCCGTTTTGACTAAAACCATCCTAAAATGGCTTCATTAACTCATTTGTGCAGTTGGTCTGATGTTTGCTTCTGTAGTGCTTGGCCCCGTATTGCTGCTTGCAGCTATATTTAGGGGCCAAGCACCGAAGGTGCTTAGGCACCTATTGTTATCGTTAGCGTTCTTATTATTATTATTATTAGGGGACAAGCACCGAAGGTGCGTAGGCACCTATTGTTTTCGTTAGCGTTCTTATTATTATTAGGGGCCAAGCACCGAAGGTGCTAGGCACCTATTGTTATTGTTAGCGTTCTTATTATTATTATTATTATTATTATTATTCTTCTTCCGCCGAAAAGTCAATGGCAGCCCATAGAACCGCTTGCGGGAAAGTTGTAAAATTTGGCACACTGATAGAGGATAGTGTCAATAGTAACCACAGCAAATTTGGAGTCTCTAACTCAAACTCTCTAGCGCCACCACTTGTCCAAAGTTGCACTCACGTTTATACTAATAACGTTTGAACCTTAAGTGCTAGAAACAAAATTCTTTTTTCCTCTGATTCCTTGGCTCAAGCCGATTCGAACGAATCCAATGACGTCATTTTCCTTCTGAATAGTTTTTCCGCCATTTTGAATTTTCTGAAAAACCTACTTTTTCGAACTCCTCCTAGGCCGTTACTCCGATTTTCACGAAAATTGAATCAGATCATCTTCAGACCATGCCGACAAAAAGTTATGGAATTGAAGTCGATTACTCAAACCGTTCTCGAATAACTCGCAAACGAATTCTACGAAAAGCACGCAAAAATGGATCTGAGGCTATATCTCCGCAACGGTTTGGCGTATTGAGACCAAACTTGGTGTGTGTTATAACAAGCATGACCTGAGGCAAACTGCAGTGTTTCGGCGCAGTGCCCCCTAGTGGTCCGGAGATATGAAAAATTGACATTTTTGCTTATAACTTGTGAATGGTTTGGCCAAAAATCATAAAACTCGTCTCTGTAGATTCGTTGCATCATGCCGAGTCGATCCATATAAAATTTTCCCATGTCAGCCATTTTGGGCGTCGGCCATTTTGAATTTTGTTAAAAAATGCTGTATTTCATGAACTAACGAACTTTTATATTACGAAAATCGGCATGCATCTTCGACACCATGCCCTGATGGTACGCAAAAAGTTTTGGCGCAGCGCCACCTTGTGGTCAAAAGTTATAATGAAATTTCTAAAAATGCTAATAACTTTTGTTTACATTAGCCAATTGTAATCAAACTGATATTGATAGATTCCTTGGTTGGTGCCGAGAAAATCGATTCTAATTTTGCCATAATTGGCTGAACTTCCTGTCCGCCATTTTGATTCATGTTGAAAACCTACTTTTTCGAACTCCTCCTAGACCGTTAGTCCGATTTTCACCAAATTTGACTCGAATCATCTTCAGACCATGCTAACAAAAAGTTATGGATTTCGTGTCGATATCTTAAACGGTTTTCGTTTAGCGCGTCAACGAATTTGCTGGAAAGATGCCAAACTACATCTGAGGCTTTATCTCAGCGAAACTTTGACATGTTCGCACCAAATTTTATATGTGACATTGTCACCTCACATTGACCACGCCACGTCAGTTTGGTAACAGCGCCACCTATTGGTCAAGAGTAATAAACCATTCATTAATCATTAATTATGAAATTTACAAAAATGCTAATAACTTTTGACTGCATTAGCCTATTCTAATGAAACTGTGCTCAAATTATTCCTTGGGTCATGCCGAAAACATACATACCAATTATGTCATACTAAGCCGAAATTCCTGTCCGCCATTTTGATTTATGTTGAAAACATACTTTTTCCAACTCCTCCTACACCGTTTGTCCGATTTTCACCAAAATCGAATCATATCATCTTCAGACCATGCTGACCAAACGTTATGGATTTCGTGTCGATAGACAAAACGGTTTTCGCATACCACAGCAACGAATTTGAGGCATGATGCCAAAATGACACTTCAGGCAGTATCTCTGCATGATGCCAAAATGACTGTTGAGGCTGTATCTCTGCAATGCTTTGGCATATTGACACTAAACTTTGTGTGTGCCATTGTCACCTAACACAGAACACACCACATCGATTTGATAACAGCGCCACCTATTGGTCAAACGTGAGAAGCCAATAAATCATATTGCTATAAGTTTATATGTGATTTTTCAGCCGTTTTGACTAAAAACATCCTAAAATGGCTTCAGTTACTCATTTGTGCAATTGGTCTGATGTTTGCTTCTGTAGTGCTTGGCCCCGTATTGCTGCTTGCAGCTATATTTATTATTATTATTCTTCTTCCGCCGCAAGTCAATGGCAGCCCATAGAACCGCTTGCGGGAAAGTTGTAAAATTTGGCACACTGATAGAGGACAGATTCAATAGTAACCACAGCAAATTTGGAGTCTCTAACTCAAACTCTCTAGCGCCACCACTTTCCAAAGTTGCACTCACGTTTATGCTAATAACATTTGAACCGTAAGGGCTAGAAACAAAATTCTTTTTTGCTCTGATTCCATGGCTCAAGCCGATTCGAATGAACTCCAGGACGTTATTTTCCGTCTAGATAGTTTTTCCGCCATTTTGAATTTTCATAAAAACCTACTTTTTCGAACTCCTCCTAGGCCGTTACTCCGATTTTCACGAAAATTGAATCAGATCATCTTCCGACCATGCCGACAAAAAGTTATGGAATTCAAGTTGATTAGTCAAACCGTTCTCGAATAACTCGCAAATGAATTCTACGAAAACCACGCAAAAATGGATCTGAGGCTATATCTCCGCAACGGTTTGACGTATTGAGACCAAACTTGGTGTGTGTTATAACAAGCATGACCTGAGGCTAACTGCAGTGTTTCGGCGCAGTGCCCCTTAGTGGTCCGGAGATATGAAAAATTCATATTTTTGCTTATAACTTGTGAATGGTTTGGCCAAAAATCATAAAACTCGTCTCTGTAGATTCGTTGCGTCATGCCGAGTCGAACCATATCAAATTTACCCATGTAAGCCATTTTGGGCGTCGGCCATTTTGAATTTTGTTAAAAAATGTTGTATTTCATGAACTAACGAACTTTAATATTACGAAAATCGGCATGCATCTTCGACACCATGCCCTGATGGTACATAATAAGTTTTGGCGCAGCGCCACCTTGTGGTCAAATGTTATAATGAAATTTCTAAAAATGCTAATAACTTTTGTTTACATTAGCCTATTGTAATCAAACTGATATTGATAGATTCGTTGGTTCATGCCGAGAACATCGATACCAATTTTGCCATAATTGGCTGAACTTCCTGTCCGCCATTTTGATTCATGTTGAAAACCTACTTTTTCGATCTCCTCCTAGACCGTTGGTCCGATTTTCACCAAATTTGACTCGAATCATCTTCAGACCATGCTGACAAAAAGTTATGGATTTCGTGTCGATATCTTAAACGGTTTTCGTTTAGTGCGTCAACGAATTTGCTGGAAAGATGCCAAACTGCATCTGAGGCTGTATCTCAGTGAAACTTTGACATATTCGCACCAAATTTTATATGTGACATTGTCACCTCACAATGACCATGCCACGTCAGTTTGGTAACAGCGCCACCTATTGGTCAAGAGTAATAAACCATTCATTAATCATTAATTATGAAATTTACAAAAATGCTAATAACTTTTGACTGCATTAGCCTATTCTTATGAAACTGTGCTCAAATTATTCCTTGGGTCATGCCGACAACATACATACCAATTATGTCATACTAAGCCGAAATTCCTGTCCGCCATTTTGATTTATGTTGAAAACATACTTTTTTGAACTCCTCCTAAACCGTTCTTCCGATTTTCACCAAAATCGAATCATATCATCTTCAGACCATGCTGACCAAAAGTTATGGATTTCGTCTCGATAGACAAAATGGTTTTCGCACACCACAGCAACGAATTTGAGGCATGATGCCACAATGACACTTGAGGCTGTATCTCTGCAATGCTTTGTCATATTGACACTAAACTTTGTGTGTGCCATTGTCACCTAACACAGAACACACCACATCGATTTGATAACAGCGCCACCTATTGGTCAAACATGATAAGCCAATAAATCATATTGCTATAGGTTTATATATGATTTTTCAGCCGTTTGGACTATAAACATCCTAAAATGGCTTCAATTACTCATTTGTGCAGTTGGTCTGATGTTTGCTTCTGTAGTGCTTGGCCCCGTATTGCTGCTTGCAGCTATATTTAGGGGCCAAGCACCGAAGGTGCTTAGGCACCTATTGTTATCGTTCTTATTATTATTATTATTAGGGGACAAGCACCGAAGGTGCGTAGGCACCTATTGTTTTCGTTAGCGTTCTTATTATTATTAGGGGCCAAGCACCGAAGGTGCTAGGCACCTATTGTTATTGTTAGCGTTCTTATTATTATTATTATTATTATTATTATTCTTCTTCCGCCGAAAAGTCAATGGCAGCCCATAGAACCGCTTGCGGGAAAGTTGTAAAATTTGGCACACTGATAGAGGATAGTGTCAATAGTAACCACAGCAAATTTGGAGTCTCTAACTCAAACTCTCTAGCGCCACCACTTGTCCAAAGTTGCACTCACGTTTATACTAATAACGTTTGAACCTTAAGTGCTAGAAACAAAATTCTTTTTTCCTCTGATTCCTTGGCTCAAGCCGATTCGAACGAATCCAATGACGTCATTTTCCGTCTGAATAGTTTTTCCGCCATTTTGAATTTTCTGAAAAACCTACTTTTTCGAACTCCTCCTAGGCCGTTACTCCGATTTTCACGAAAATTGAATCAGATCATCTTCAGACCATGCCGACAAAAAGTTATGGAATTCAAGTCGATTACTCAAACCGTTCTCGAATAACTCGCAAACGAATTCTACGAAAAGCACGCAAAAATGGATCTGAGGCTATATCTCCGCAACGGTTTGGCGTATTGAGACCAAACTTGGTGTGTGTTATAACAAGCATGACCTGAGGCAAACTGCAGTGTTTCGGCGCAGTGTCCCCTAGTGGTCCGGAGATATGAAAAATTGACATTTTTGTTTATAACTTGTGAATGGTTTGGCCAAAAATCATAAAACTCGTCTCTGTAGATTCGTTGCATCATGCCGAGTCGATCCATATAAAATTTTCCCATGTCAGCCATTTTGGGCGTCGGCCATTTTGAATTTTGTTAAAAAATGCTGTATTTCATGAACTAACGAACTTTTATATTACGAAAATCGGCATGCATCTTCGACACCATGCCCTGATGGTACGCAAAAAGTTTTGGCGCAGCGCCACCTTGTGGTCAAAAGTTATAATGAAATTTCTAAAAATGCTAATAACTTTTGTTTACATTAGCCAATTGTAATCAAACTGATATTGATAGATTCCTTGGTTGGTGCCGAGAAAATCGATTCTAATTTTGCCATAATTGGCTGAACTTCCTGTCCGCCATTTTGATTCATGTTGAAAACCTACTTTTTCGAACTCCTCCTAGACCGTTAGTCCGATTTTCACCAAATTTGACTCGAATCATCTTCAGACCATGCTAACAAAAAGTTATGGATTTCGTGTCGATATCTTAAACGGTTTTCGTTTAGCGCGTCAACGAATTTGCTGGAAAGATGCCAAACTACATCTGAGGCTTTATCTCAGCGAAACTTTGACATGTTCGCACCAAATTTTATATGTGACATTGTCACCTCACATTGACCACGCCACGTCAGTTTGGTAACAGCGCCACCTATTGGTCAAGAGTAATAAACCATTCATTAATCATTAATTATGAAATTTACAAAAATGCTAATAACTTTTGACTGCATTAGCCTATTCTAATGAAACTGTGCTCAAATTATTCCTTGGGTCATGCCGAAAACATACATACCAATTATGTCATACTAAGCCGAAATTCCTGTCCGCCATTTTGATTTATGTTGAAAACATACTTTTTCCAACTCCTCCTACACCGTTTGTCCGATTTTCACCAAAATCGAATCATATCATCTTCAGACCATGCTGACCAAACGTTATGGATTTCGTGTCGATAGACAAAACGGTTTTCGCATACCACAGCAACGAATTTGAGGCATGATGCCAAAATGACACTTCAGGCAGTATCTCTGCATGATGCCAAAATGACTGTTGAGGCTGTATCTCTGCAATGCTTTGGCATATTGACACTAAACTTTGTGTGTGCCATTGTCACCTAACACAGAACACACCACATCGATTTGATAACAGCGCCACCTATTGGTCAAACGTGAGAAGCCAATAAATCATATTGCTATAGGTTTATATGTGATTTTTCAGCCGTTTTGACTAAAAACATCCTAAAATGGCTTCAGTTACTCATTTGTGCAATTGGTCTGATGTTTGCTTCTGTAGTGCTTGGCCCCGTATTGCTGCTTGCAGCTATATTTATTATTATTATTCTTCTTCCGCCGCAAGTCAATGGCAGCCCATAGAACCGCTTGCGGGAAAGTTGTAAAATTTGGCACACTGATAGAGGACAGATTCAATAGTAACCACAGCAAATTTGGAGTCTCTAACTCAAACTCTCTAGCGCCACCACTTTCCAAAGTTGCACTCACGTTTATGCTAATAACATTTGAACCGTAAGGGCTAGAAACAAAATTCTTTTTTGCTCTGATTCCATGGCTCAAGCCGATTCGAATGAACTCCATGACGTTATTTTCCGTCTAGATAGTTTTTCCGCCATTTTGAATTTTCATAAAAACCTACTTTTTCGAACTCCTCCTAGGCCGTTACTCCGATTTTCACGAAAATTGAATCAGATCATCTTCCGACCATGCCGACAAAAAGTTATGGAATTCAAGTTGATTAGTCAAACCGTTCTCGAATAACTCGCAAATGAATTCTACGAAAACCACGCAAAAATGGATCTGAGGCTATATCTCCGCAACGGTTTGACGTATTGAGACCAAACTTGGTGTGTGTTATAACAAGCATGACCTGAGGCTAACTGCAGTGTTTCGGCGCAGTGCCCCTTAGTGGTCCGGAGATATGAAAAATTCATATTTTTGCTTATAACTTGTGAATGGTTTGGCCAAAAATCATAAAACTCGTCTCTGTAGATTCGTTGCGTCATGCCGAGTCGAACCATATCAAATTTACCCATGTAAGCCATTTTGGGCGTCGGCCATTTTGAATTTTGTTAAAAAATGTTGTATTTCATGAACTAACGAACTTTAATATTACGAAAATCGGCATGCATCTTCGACACCATGCCCTGATGGTACATAATAAGTTTTGGCGCAGCGCCACCTTGTGGTCAAATGTTATAATGAAATTTCTAAAAATGCTAATAACTTTTGTTTACATTAGCCTATTGTAATCAAACTGATATTGATAGATTCGTTGGTTCATGCCGAGAACATCGATACCAATTTTGCCATAATTGGCTGAACTTCCTGTCCGCCATTTTGATTCATGTTGAAAACCTACTTTTTCGATCTCCTCCTAGACCGTTGGTCCGATTTTCACCAAATTTGACTCGAATCATCTTCAGACCATGCTGACAAAAAGTTATGGATTTCGTGTCGATATCTTAAACGGTTTTCGTTTAGTGCGTCAACGAATTTGCTGGAAAGATGCCAAACTGCATCTGAGGCTGTATCTCAGTGAAACTTTGACATATTCGCACCAAATTTTATATGTGACATTGTCACCTCACAATGACCATGCCACGTCAGTTTGGTAACAGCGCCACCTATTGGTCAAGAGTAATAAACCATTCATTAATCATTAATTATGAAATTTACAAAAATGCTAATAACTTTTGACTGCATTAGCCTATTCTTATGAAACTGTGCTCAAATTATTCCTTGGGTCATGCCGACAACATACATACCAATTATGTCATACTAAGCCGAAATTCCTGTCCGCCATTTTGATTTATGTTGAAAACATACTTTTTTGAACTCCTCCTAAACCGTTCTTCCGATTTTCACCAAAATCGAATCATATCATCTTCAGACCATGCTGACCAAAAGTTATGGATTTCGTGTCGATAGACAAAATGGTTTTCGCACACCACAGCAACGAATTTGAGGCATGATGCCACAATGACACTTGAGGCTGTATCTCTGCAATGCTTTGTCATATTGACACTAAACTTTGTGTGTGCCATTGTCACCTAACACAGAACACACCACATCGATTTGATAACAGCGCCACCTATTGGTCAAACGTGATAAGCCAATAAATCATATTGCTATAGGTTTATATATGATTTTTCAGCCGTTTTGACTAAAAACATCCTAAAATGGCTTCAGGTACTCATTTCTGCAGTTGGTCTGATGTTTGCTTCTGTAGTGCTTGGCCCCGTCATTGTTGCTTGCAGCTATATTTAGGGGCCAAGCACCGAAAGTGCGTAGGCACCTCTTGAAACCGTTGGCGTTATTAGGGGCCAAGCACCGAAGGTGCTTAGGCACCTATTGTTATCGTTAGCGTTCTTATTATTATTATTATTCTTCTTCCGCCGCAAGTCAATGGCAGCCCATAGAACCGCTTGCGGGAAAGTTGTAAAATTTGGCACACTGATAGAGGACAGATTCAATAGTAACCAAAGCAAATTTGGAGTCTCTAACTCAAACTCTCTAGCGCCACCACTTGTCCAAAGTTGCACTCACGTTTATGCTAATAACATTTGAACCCTAAGGGCTAGAAACAAAATTCTTTTTTCCTCTGATTCCTTGGCTCAAGTCGATTCGAAAGAACCCAATGACGTCATTTTCCGTCTGAATAGTTTTTCCGCCATTTTGAATTTTCTGAAAAACCTACTTTTTCGAACTCCTCCTAGGCCGTTACTCCGATTTTCACGAAAATTGAATCAGATCATGTTCAGACCATGCCGATAAAAAGTTATGGAATTCAAGTCGATTAGTCAAACCGTTCTCGATTAACTCGCAAACGAATTCTACGAAAAGCACGCAAAAATGGATCTGAGGCTATATCTCCGCAACGGTTTGGCGTATTGAGACCAAACTTGGTGAGTGTTATAACAGGCATGACCTGAGGCTAACTCCAGTGTTTCGGCGCAGTGCCCCTTAGTGGTCCGGAGATATGAAAAATTTATATTTTTGCTTATAACTTGTGAATGGTTTGGCCAAAAATCATAAAACTCATCTCTGTAGATTCGTTGCATCATGCTGAGTCGAACCATATAAAATTTTCCCATGTCAGCCATTTTGGGCGTCGGCCATTTTGAATTTTGTTAAAAAATGCTATATTTCATAAACTAACGAACTTTTATATTACGAAAATCGGCATGCATCTTCGACACCATGCCCTGATTGTACGTAAAAAGTTTTGGCGCAGCGCCACCTTGTGGTCAAAAGTTATAATGAATTTTCTAAAAATGCTAATAACTTTTGTTTACATTAGCCTATTGTAATCAAACTGATATTGATAGATTCCTTGGTTCATGCCGAGAACATCGATACCAATTTTTCCATAATTGGCTGAACTTCCTGTCCGCCATTTTGATTCATGTTGAAAACCTACTTTTTCGAACTCCTCCTAGACCGTTAGTCCGATTTTCACCAAATTTGACTCGAATCATCTTCAGACAATGCTGACAAAAAGTTATGGATTTCGTGTCGATATCTTAAACGGTTTTCGTTTAGCGCGTCAACGAATTTGCTGGAAAGATGCCAAACTACATCTGAGGCTGTATCTCAGCGAAACTTTGACATATTCGCACCAAATTTTCTATGTGACCTTGTCACCTCACACTGACCACGCCACGTCAGTTTTGTAACGGCGCCACCTATTGGTCAAGAGTAATAAACCATTCATTAATCATTAATTATGAAATTTACATAAATGCTAATAACTTTTGACTGCATTAGCCTATTCTAATGAAACTGTGCTCAAATTATTCCTTGGGTCATGCCGACAACATACATACCAATTATGTCATACTAAGCCAAAATTCCTGTCCGCCATTTTGATTTATGTTGAAAACATACTTTTTCGAACTCCTCCTAAACCATTCTTCCGATTTTCACCAAAATCGAATCATATCATCTTCAGACCATGCTGTCCAAACGTTATGGATTTCGTGTCGATAGACAAAACGGTTTTCGCACACCACAGCAACGAATTTGAGGCATGATGTCAAAATGACACTTCAGGCAGTATCTCTGCATGATGCCAAAATGACTTTTGAGGCTGTATCTCTTCAATGCTTTGGCATATTGAGACTAAACTTTGTGTGTGCCATTGTCACCTAACACAGAAAACACCACATCGATTTGATAACAACGCCACCTATTGGTCAAACGTGATAAGCCAATAAATCATATTGCTATAGGTTTATATATGATTTTTCAGCCGTTTGGACTATAAACATCCTAAAATGGCTTCAGTTACGCATTTGTGCAGTTGGTCTGATGTTTGCTTCTGTAGTGCTTGGCCCCGTAATTGCTGCTTGCAGCTATATTTATTCTTCTTCTTCTTCTTCTTCTTCTTCTTCTTCCGCCGCAAGTCAATGGCAGCCCATATAACCGCTTGCGGGAAAGTTGTAAAATTTGGCACACTGATAGAGGACAGTCTGATCCGTCATCATAGCAAATTTGGAGTCTCTAACTCAAACTCTCTAGCGCCACCACTTGTCCAAAGTTGCACTCACGTTCATGCTAATAACATTTGAACCGTAAGGGATAGAAACAAAATTCTTTTTTCCTCTTATTCCTTGGTTCAAGCCGATTCGAAAGCACTACATGACGTCATTTTCCGTCTAGATAGTTTATCCGCCATTTTGAATTTTCTGAAAAACCTACTTTTTCGAAATCCTCCTAGGCCGTTGCTCCAATTTTCACGAAAATTGAATCAGATTATCTTCAGATCATGCCGACAAAAAGTTATGGAATTGAAGTCGATTAGTCAAACCGTTCTCGAATAAGTCGCAAATGAATTCCACGAAAAGCACGCAAAAATGGATCTGAGGCTATATCTCCGCAACGGTTTGGCGTAGTATTGAGACCAAACTTGGTGCGTGTTATAACAAGCATGACTTGAGGCTAACTGCAGTGTTTCGGCGCAGTGCCCCCTAGTGGTCCAGAGATATGAAAAATTCATATTTTTTGCTTATAACTTGTGAATGGTTTGGCCAAAAATCATAAAACTCGTCTCTGTAGATTCGTTGCATCATGCCGAATCGAATCATATCCAATTTTTCCATGTCAGCCATTTTGGGTGTCGGCCATTTTAAATTTTGTTAAAAAATGCTGTATTTAATGAACTAACAAACTTTTTTATTACGAAAATCAGCATGCATCTTCGACACCATGCCCTGATGGTACACAAAAAGTTTTGGCGCAGCGCCACCTTGTGGTCAAAAGTTATAATGAAATTTCTAAAAATGCTAATAACTTTTGTTTACATTAGCCTATTGTAATCAAACTGATATTGATAGATTCCTTGGTTCATGCCGAGAACATCGATACCAATTTTGCCATAATTGGCTGAACTTGCTGTCCGCCATTTTGATTCATGTTGAAAACTTACTTTTTCGAACTCCTCCTATACCGTTAGTCCGATTTTCACCAAATTTGACTCGGATCATCTTCAGACCATGCTGGCAAAAAGTTATGGATTTCGTGTCGATATATTAAACGGTTTTCGTTTAGCACGTCAACGAATTTGCTACAAACATGCCAAACTGCATCTGAGGCTGTATCTCAGCGAAACTTTGACATATTCCCACCAAACTTTGTATGTGACATTGTCACCTCACATTGACCACGCCACGTCAGTTTGGTAACAGCGCCACCTATTGGTCAAGAGTAATAAATCATTCATTAATCATTAATTATGAAATTTACAAAAATGCTAATAACTTTTGACTGTATTAGCCTATTCTAATGAAACTGTGCTCAAATTATTCCTTGGGTCATGCCGACAACATACATACCAATTATGTCATACTAAACCGAAATTCCTGTCCGCCATTTTGATTTATGTTGAAAACATACTTTTTCAAACTCCTCCTAAACCGTTTGTCCGATTTTCACCAAAATCGAATCATAACATCTTCAGACCATGCTGACCAAAAGTTATGGATTTCGTGTCGATAGACAAAACATTTTTCGCATACCACAGCAACGAATTTGAGGCATGATGCCAAAAAGATACTTCAGGCAGTATCTCTGCATGATGCCAAAATGACTGTTGAGGCTGTATCTCTGCAATGCTTTGGCATATTGACACTAAACTTTGTGTAGCATTGTCACCTAACACAGAACACACCACATTGATTTGATAACAGCGCCACCTATTGGTCAATCGTGATAAGCCAATAAATCATATTGCTATAGGTTTATATATGATTTTTCAGACGTTTTGACTAAAAACATCCTAAAATGGCTTCAGTTACTCATTTGTGCAGTTGGTCTGATGTTTGCTTCTGTAGTGCTTGGCCCCGTATTGCTGCTTGCAGCTATATTTATTATTCTTTTTCTTCTTCTTCTTCTTCTTCTTCTTCCGTAAGGGAGTCAATGGCAGCCCATAGAACCGCTTGCGGGAAAGTTGTAAAATTTGGCACACTGATAGAGGACAGTCTGAACTTTCATCATAGCAAATTTGGTGTCTCTAAGTCAATCCTTCTAGCGCCACCAACTGTCCAAAGTTGCACTCATGTTTATGCTAATAACTTTTGAACCGTGAGGGCTAGAAAGAAAATTCTTTTTTCCTCTTATTCCTTGGGTCATGCCTAGTCGAATGCACTATATGACGTCATTTTCCGTCTAGATAGTTTTTCCGCCATTTTGAATTTTCTGAAAAACCTACTTTTTCGAACTCCTCCTAGGCCGTTGCTCCGATTTTCACGAAAATTGAATCAGATCATCTTCAGACCATGCCGACAAAAAGTTATGGAATTGAAGTCGATTAGTCAAACCGTTCTCTAATAACTCGCAATTGAATTCCACGAAAAGCATGCAAAAATGGATCTGAGGCTATATCTCCGCAACGGTTTGGCGAATTGAGACCAAACTTGGTGTGTGTTATAACAAGCATGACTTGAGGCTAACTGCAGTGTTTCGGCGCAGTGCCCCCAAGTGGTCCGGAGATATGAAAAATTCATATTTTTGCTTATAACTTTTGAATGGTTTGGCCAAAAATCATAAAACTTGTCTCTGAAGATTCGTTGCATCATGCCGAGTCGATCCATATCCAATTTTCCCATGTCAGCCATTTTGGGCGTCGGCCATTTTGAATTTTGTTAAAAAATGCTGTATTTATTGAACGCATTAACGTATCGTTACGAAACTCGGTATGCACCTTCGACACCATGCCCTGATGGTACGCAAAAGGTTTTGGTACAGCGCCACCTTGTGGTCAAAAGTTATAAGGAAATTTCTAAAAATGCTAATAACTTTTGTTTACATTAGCCTATTGTAATCAAACTGATATTGATAGATTCCTTGGTTCATGCCGAAAACATTGATACCAATTTTGCCATAATTGGCTGAACTTCCTGTCCGCCATTTTGATTAATGTTGAAAACCTACTTTTTCGAACTCCTCCTAGAACGTTGGTCCGATTTTCACCAAATTTGACTCGAATCATCTTCAGACCATGCTGACAAAAAGTTATGGATTTCGTGTCGATATCTTAAACGGTTTTCGTTTAGCGCGTCAACGAATTTGCTGGAAAGATGCCAAACTGCATCTGAGGCTGTATCTCAGCGAAACTTTGACATATTCGCACCAAAATTTATATGTGACATTGTTACCTCACATTGACCATGCCACGTCAGTTTGGTAACAGCGCCACCTATTGGTCAAGAGTAATAAACCATTCATTAATCATTAATTATGAAATTTACAAAAATGCTAATAACTTTTAACTGCATTAGCCTATTCTAATGAAACTGTGGTCAAATTATTCCTTGGGTCATGCCGACAACATACATACCAATTATGTCATACTAATCCGAAATTCCTGTCCGCCATTTTGATTTATGTTGAAAACATACTTTTTCGAACTCCTCCTACACCGTTTGTCCGATTTTCACCAAAATCGAATCATATCATCTTCAGACCATGCTGACCAAAAGTTATGGATTTCGTGTTGACAGATAAAACGGTTTTCGCATACCACAGCAACGAATTTGAGGCATGATGCCAAAATGACTGTTGAGGCTGTATGTCTGCAATGCTTTGGCATATTGACACTAAACTTTGTGTGTACCATTGTCACCTAACACAGAACACACCACATCGATTTGATAACAGCGCCACCTATTGGTCAAACGTGATAAGCCAATAAATCATATTGCTATAGGTTTATATATGATTTTTCAGCCGTTTTGACTAAAAACATCCTAAAATGGCTTCAGTTACTCATTTCTGCAGTTGGTCTGATGTTTGCTTCTGTAGTGCTTGGCCCCGTCATTGCTGCTTGCAGCTATATTTAGGGGCCAAGCACCGAAGGTGCAAGGCACCTATTGTGTTTGTTAGCGTTATTATTCTTTTTCTTCTTCTTCTTCTTCTTCTTCTTCCGCCGCAAGTCAATGGCAGCCCATAGAACCGCTTGCGGGAAAGTTGTAAAATTTGGCACACTGATAGAGGACAGTCTGATCTGTCATCATAGCAAATTTGGAGTCTCTAACTCAAACTCTCTAGCGCCACCACTTGTCCAAAGTTGAACTTACGTTTATGTTAATAACATTTGAACCGTAAGGGCTAGAGACAAAATTCTTTTTTCCTCTTATTCCTTGGCTTAAGCTGATTCAAACGCACTAAATGACGTCATTTTCCGTCTAGATTCTTTTTCCGCCATTTTGAATTTTCTGAAAAACCTACTTTTTCGAACTCCTCCTAGGCCGTTGCTCCAATTTTCACCAAAATTGAATCAGATCATCTTCAGATCATGGCAACAAAAAGTTATGGAATTCAAGTCGATTAGTCAAACCGTTCTCCAATAACTCGCAAATGAATTCCACGAAAACCACGCAAAAATGGATCTGAGGCCATATCTCCGCAACGGTTTGGCGTATTGAGACCAAACTTGGTGTGTGTTATAACAAGCATGACCTGAGAATACCTGCAGTGTTTCGGCGCAGTGCCCCCTAGTGGTCCGGAGATATAAAAAATTTATATTTTTGCTTATAACTTGTGAATGGTTTGGCCAAAAATCATAAAACTCGTCTCTGTAGATTCGTTGCATCATGCCGAGTCCAATCATATCCAATTTTCCCATGTCAGCCATTTTGGTCGTCGGCCATTTTGAATTTTGTTAAAAAATGCTATATTTAATGAACTAACGAACTTTTATATCACGAAAATCGGCATACATCTTCGACACCATGCCCTGATGGTACGCTAAAAGTTTTGGAGCAGCGCCACCTTGTGGTCAAAAGTTATAATGAAATTTCTAAAAATGCTAATAACTTTTGTTTACATTAGCCTATTGTAATCAAACTGATGTTGATAGATTCCTTGGTTCATGCCGAGAACATTGATACCAATTTTGCCATAATTGGCTGAACTTCCTGTCCGCCATTTTGATTTATGTTGAAAACCTACTTTTTCGAACTCCTCCTAGACCTTTAGTCCGATTTTCACCAAATTTGACTCGGATCATCTTCAGACCATGCTGGCAAAAAGTTATGGATTTCGTGTCGATATCTTAAACGGTTTTCATTTAGAGCGTCAACGAATTTGCTGGAAAGATGCCAAACTATATCTGAGGCTGTATCTCAGCGAAACGTTGACATATTCGCACTAAATTTTGTATGTGACATTGTCACCGCACACTGACTACGCCACGTCAGTTTTGTAACGGCGCCACCTATTGGTCAAGAGTAATAAACCATTCATTAATAATTAATTATAAAATTGCCAAAAATGCTAATAACTTTTGACTGCATTAGCCTATTGTAATGACACTGGTCTCAAATTATTCCTTGGGTCATGCCGACAACATACATACCAATTATGTCATACTAAGCCGAAATTCCTGTCCGCCATTTTGATTTATGTTGAAAACATACTTTTTCGAACTCCTCCTAAACCGTTTGTCCGATTTTCACCAAAATCGAATCATATCATCTTCAGACCATGCTGACCAAAAGTTATGGATTTCGTGTCAATAGACAAAACAGTTTTCGTATAGCGCTGCTACAAATTTGATGCATGATGCCAAACTAACTCTGAGGCTGTAACTCTGCAATTCTTTGGCATATGGACACCAAACTTTTTGTGTGACATTGTCACCTCACACAGAACACATTACTTAGATTTGATAACAGCACCACCTATTACTCAAAAATGATTAAATCGTATTTCTAGTTGTTGTATTTATTATTTTTCAACTATTTTGACTAAAATCATCTTAAAATGGCTTCAATTACTTTTAAATTGCTTAATTATTAAGCATCATGTGACTGCAGTAATGATTCTTTAAAAAATCAGCCTTGAAATCACAGGAATTAATAACATTTTCAAATATATTTAAATAGAAAGCAGTGATTTAAAATAGTACAAATATTTCACAATATTATTGCTTTTGCTATTACTTTTAAATCAAATGAATGCAGGCTTGGTTAGCAGAAGAGAGTTCTTTGAAAAACATTAGAAATCTGTTGAAAACGTTTTGACTGGAACTGTATGTGTGTCAGCATGAGTATTGATTGTGGATGTGTTATACTATTGCCATATATACTTGATATTTAAATGAGAAGCAGACGTGATCAGCTAGAGACAAAAATGCAGGAAAATCTGACTACACCCAAATGACACCCTCAAGCTCTTATTATTAAAAATACATTTTTTTTAACACATTTAAATATGCATCTTATATTGTAATAATAGTATTGTTGTAACGGAGCCGACGAGACGAGAGGCGTGCGGATCTATGTGCTAGGCTTTATTGTGAAACATGGTCAAAACACAGGCAGGGTCGGACAATGTCAAACAGGTATAACACAGATAAGACAGAGAGTAGTCCTAGGGAAAGCGTGGGTCGATGATCGGCGAAAAATATTCAACAGGGCAAGGCAGAGCAATAATCCAGGTACACGAGCAATTAATCCAAACGAGGTGCAAACAGAGTCTGAAACGGCAAGGTAAGGGTTAATCCAAACAGACGATAAATCCAGAGCAGGCTGCTGACAGACGAGACGAGATAAACCAGGCAAGGATCAGGAAACACGAGAAAACAGGCAAGGCAAGACTAGACTATGAACTAAGAACTAGAAACTAGAACTGGGAACTGCCTCCGTACAGTAGCTATTACTAGGTGAGCGATAAGTGCGTACAATACTCAGCCCGGAAGGGCATGTGAATGGCTTTTTTCAAAAGTTCAAAAGTTTTCTATGTTAAGATATCATAAAATGTAATTTATTCTTGTAAAGCAAAGTACAATGTACTGCATGATTACTCAAGTTTTCAGGGTCACTTGATCTTTCAGACATCATTACAATATATTTGATACTTAAGAAACAATTCTGATTATTATCAATGTTGAAAACAGTTGTGCTGCTTCATAATTTATTTTATTCAGGATTCTTTGATAAATAGAAAATTCAATAAACAGCATTTGTTTGCATTTTCCAAATATATTTATTAAAATTGTTAAAGCATTTATTAAATAGAAATAATTTGAAAGAAATGTCTTCACTCTTCACTCACTCTTCATCACAAATGTTAGAGCATATCATTGTTTCAACAAAAATGTTAAGAGGTAAAACATTTTTTTAACATTGATAATAATAAATAGTAAATGTTAAGCAGTAAATCAGCATATTAGAATGATTTCTGAACCATTGTGGATTATTGAAACTTCTTTTTGAAAACAACAGATTTATAAACTATTCCAATGACGAATGTTGCGTTCCCAAATGTAAATTAAAGCGACTGTGCCGCAGCTAGCATTTACAGTTAGTCGACTCTGAAAACATAGCACTGTGATAGCAAACATGTAGCGCGTCAGACTATAGCCTACGTTTATAAAATTGCATCATAGCCGTTGTGTATTTCATTACAGTAGTAAGGAATCTCACATTCTCACAACTATTCATAAAAAAGTTACCTGGCGAGTAACAACTGATTCTACTGGCTTTTGGTGATTTGAACCATTTCAACCTGCAGATGACGCCGCGAGCTCATACAGCGCTCTCAGGATTATTCCGTCCATGTTTGATCCTTTTTTTAACCAGCCTTTTTTCAATTTGACATATCTAGTTTGTCAAATTGAACTTGATTGTGATGAATCTGCTTTTATGTTTCACTGTAATGACTGTCTCACAATTCTTTATTACTTTTATGACAACGCCACCTATTAGTCAAAATATCACAAGCAATACTCTGTTTTTTTTTTTCAACCATTTTCCATTTGATTTTATTTAATACTACTGTTGTTGTTACAACATTTGTCTCACAACATTTTTCCACTCAACATAACATTTTGAAAAGATATTAAAAGATCAATGGCAAAAACAGTAGTAAAAACAAACCTTTTCATGAATTATAAAAAATTGTGACAATTTTTAAAATTTATTGACAATAAGTAGTAGTTCTTTATTTAAGAACTGTTTAAATTAATTACATCAGAATAATAAAGAGCATAGTATACATACAATTTTATAATTAATGTACAATGATTAATTTGGCATTAAGTATAGTGTGTCTGTAAAAACAAAACAATCAAAAAAAAATGCATTTTTAAAACTTCACATTGTAAATAAACTGCGTTTATGTTTTAAAGTAAAATTATTTAATAATACACCGTTTCCGATGTTCAGATGTTCACAAAACACCTGTAACCAGCCCTGCTTAAGTGTTTTGCTCAAGCATATTGTAATATCCATGCCAGCAAGGGAAGCATAAGTTTGGTAAACACTCCTTTTATTAATCCAGTACATAGAAGATTAATCAAAGCACAGGCAATAGAAACAAAAAACAAAAACAAAAAAATAACAACAACACCAACTAAATAGCTTAGCAAAGCCAAGACATCGATAATGAACTGGGGAAAAAAATAGTATAAATACACACATATAACAATAAATTAAGCAAACACAGGTCTGCATAATGGGCAACTGATTAAACAAATGATAACACAGTAAAAACATATACAGGCACTCTAAAACAAATTAAAAAAAAAAATAATCCAAATAACAGTCCTACAGCAGAAACAGAACATTACAGTGCCTGCCCTTCCAAAAGACAACTACTGATGATTATAACTGATGATTATTAACTATGATACTGCATTGTGGAGCCTCAGGCTGTGCAGACCACACAGAAGGCCAAGGCAGAATCAGGAAAGCTGGAAACCAAGATGGATGGATACCAGATAGCTGAAGAACCACGGTGATACAGCAGAACTGCAGGGCCAAGGTTGAGGTAGAAGATCTGCAGACCAAGGTACAACCAGTGGGAGTGATGAACATGGTGGAGCTGGAGGCATGGAGTACAGTAGAACCAAATGATTGAAGTGTGCAGGTGAAGTCATTTGTTTTAAAGTAGAAGTTGTTGGATAATGTGTACTGTGCTCATAGTCCTAAAACACAATACATATTTCTTTATTGCAGTTTTATGCACTGTTAAGAACATAAAGAAATAATATGCATGTGAAAAACATGCAAAACAGTATTTATAAATAACATACTCACATCATGTCTCTATAAAGATATCTTGCTCAGCAATACTGGGAGCATGGGATGCTTTGATCAAGCCACATAGATGGAGGCCCACTGTAGAGGCTTAGATGATGCAAACCAGGACATAGTTTGGTAGATGGAAGACCAAGGCAAAATCGGGAATGCTGAACACCAAGATATTGCCAAAGTGCTGGACAACCAGCGTAATCCCACTGGACCATAGGGCCAAGGTGGAGAAGGAAGGTGTAGCCGGTGGGAATGATGAAAAAGCCAGAGCTGGTGGAATAGGGAACCCAGGTGGAGCTGAAGAATGATATATTAATGAATAATTTACATACAAACAGCATTTATAAATAGTATTTAAAAGCTTTTATGAATAATAAATATGCTTACATGAAATCTCTGTAAAGATCTTTTTGTTCAGTAAGAATAGTACAGAGCGAAGCCTTGATGAACCCAGATGGTTGGAGATCCCTGTTGGCGCCTGGATCAAGAGGAATGGATAATCAGGGTGTAGGAACCCAGTTGGAAGGATTGGAGAGTGCAGGGATAGTCAATTGTTTTAAACTATGTGACAGATGACATGTAGTTTCATCATAGTCCTACAACACAATAAAAAAACATTGTTGTTTATTCTAGTTTTATGTAATGTTAAGACTATTAACAGATATAAAACCATAAGCAAAAGAGTATTTATAAATAATAAAAACACAGTCATCAAGTGTGAAGGTGACATTTTTTTGTTCAGCAAAAGTTGGATACCTTGATGGAGCCAAACAGATGAGGTCCCATGGTGGAGACCAAGACAGAGTCAGAAAGGCTGGACATTAAGATGGAGCTAGAGGCCTGGAAAACAACAGTGATGTTGCTGAACCAGAGGGCCAGTGTGGAGCCAGAAAATGTGCAGACCAATATGGAGCCCATGGAAATGAGGATGATGGTGGAGCAAGGGAGATGAAGGACGTCAGTGGAACCAAAGGATCGGAGGCTGCAATTATAGCAATAGCCCTGGAAGTCTATTGCAAACCAAGTGGATGACAGACCAGGGTGAAGTCAGAAAGATGACGGACCCTGGTGAAGCAGAGGCATGACTGGCCACAGTAGAGCCAAAGAAACAAGAAGCCAAGGTTGCCAATGGCAATTAAAATGAAACACACCTAAGCAGCTTAGCAAACTGAGACAATGAATAGTAATAAACTGAACAAAGTAAGGAGTTGAAATACACAGAGATAAAGATGAAGTGAGATAAAGAAACTTAAACCACCAACTTTTCAGTCCAACACTTGACCTTTGGTTATTATGCAAAACCACACCAATGGGAGTTGCCGTTATGTGGTTAGGTACAACTGTAATGTACATATAAGAAACAAATGGCATATACACTTGTAAATGCAATATAGTTTTGTTTACGTTGCAGTTACAAGTATACCTACAAAGAATTCATTTGGAAAAAAAAAAAAAAAAACTGAAAATACATTGTATCCACATTGAAATACAAACTGAAATAAAAATGGGTTCCGTTTGGTAATATTGTCCTATTGTGAACAATTTCTGCGGTGAATGACCACAAGGAAGTATGCTGTGTATCCTGCAACCAGTGTTCCTACAATATTACTAAAAAAAAAAAAAAAAAGAACGAATAACATTAAAAAGGAAAACAGCATTAAAAAAAACAAACAAAAAAAAAACTGTAAATACTCACATCAAGTCTCTATTTAGGAGCATGATTTCAGTAAAGTTCACTTTCTGTTCTTTTTGTTGTGTGTTGTGCAACACATGGAAAATGATGGGTTATTTATTTATTTATTTATTTTTATCAAATACAAGATCTGATAATCAGTACAAAGTGATGGTTGACTTGTAGTGTGCTCATAGTTCTACAAAACAGTAAAACAACATTTTGTTGTTTAATGTAGTTTTATGCAATGTTATGAAAACTAAGATTTTTTCCTCCATGCTGTTGCAGACCAGATGATAAGAGATAAAATGTTCTTTTTTTTTTTCTTTTTTTTTTTTTGAACAGGAGAAGGTCACTTTAAGCAGGTGAAGGATCAGATGCTAATATTTTTGAACAGAGATTGAGAAGTTCAGTTTTCTGTAAACTCCAGATTTTGTGGCTTGTTTGTGGCTTGAGAAAGATTTCTGCTGGGGAATGTGAAACCAGAAACTGTAATACTACAGTTTTTGGCATCTTACATTTGTTTGTTGAATCATAATTTCCTGAAATGTATCAATAAAATCAGCTCTACACAAAATTAATAATGATATTACATTGT
The DNA here is from genome assembly GCA_039654775.1 of Spinibarbus caldwelli. Lineage (NCBI taxonomy): Eukaryota > Metazoa > Chordata > Actinopteri > Cypriniformes > Cyprinidae > Spinibarbus > Spinibarbus caldwelli. Next base: position 11,889,555 of record CM077226.1, on the reverse strand, counting down.
AGATAATTAAAATAGTGCTGTAAGTAGAACTACATAGCTGCAAAGTATTAAGCATTAAAAGTTCTGTACAATGGCAATTTTGAATAAAAAAATCATAGTTTAGCAAATTCAGGGAAATGAAAGTATAATATTCCTAATTTACAATACATTTGTTTTTTGATGTAAATTTATCTAACAAGCCCTTTTATTTTAAAAGATTTTACAAAATAACCACTTAATGACCACTTGCTGAACAGAAAACTACAGCAAATGGTTTTACTTACACACTGACAAAATTTTCACCAAATGCAACTACTTTACAGCATGCACATAGCTTGTGGGATGCCATTCTTGAATATTTGTTCAGAACCGATTAAAAAAAATCAAATAAAATATATATATAAAAAAAATGAATAAAAAAAAAATAGACGTGGGTTGGCTGACACAAGTTTAAATAAAGCGTTTAAGTAACCACACAAAATAAATAACCTATTATCTTATCATTTACTGCTAACAATGGAATGACAAATTACCCATTGTTATGGTTTAACAACAAAAGTCACAAAAATAAAAATTGTGAACTCATTGGCATTTTTTAAACAGCTGCTGTGTAGTTTTGATAATTGGCTTTAAGTGCAGACTTAGATTAGTAAAGTCTATATCTATGTATATATCTATTTCTATAAATATTATTTGTACTTACTAACATGAAGTTATTCAGCAACTTCTGCAACAAGTCCTACTCAAAATCCATTTCTGTGGCTATGGGTTATGGGGTTGATTGGCACAGCACAAAACAAACAAACATATTTAATAATAATGATGATAATAATTAATAAAACCAAACTTTTACATCTTTTCCAATATACATTAGGAACTCTGAAAACACATTTGTTGATTATAACTCTTTTTTTTAAGTTATTAATATGCTTATTTTATAAAACATATTTAATTTAAGTTATACTGAAAATATTATAATAACTTAGTCTTATTCCAGAGATAATAGATGCAAATAAACAACAACCTGCCCCTGCAGTGAGAATACATGCAGTTATCAGATCCAAAACCCAGCCAGGCTTTGGAGTGGCCTTGTGCCTGTCTCCTTGTCCTCAGATGCTTTGGTAACTCTAGATAACCTTGAGCCAATCACATGTCCTAAACAGTCACAGTGACTCATTCCCAACTTGGGGAACAACTGATAAAAAATAACAAGTTTCGTTAAGTTGTACTTAAATACATGTTGAGAAGTTGCAGAGATGTAAACTTAAAAGCATTTAAAAATGAAACCTGTGCCAATCAACCCCTGTGTTAGCCAACCCAGTCTCCAGTACCTACCCTCCCCTAGGGAGCCGCCTTGTCTTATGTCTTACCTCCCTGCCCACCCCCTCCCCCAATGGCAGGCGGAATCTTCAAAGACATATACTCATATGTAACTTTGATCACAACATTTGATCACAACAGTGAAACAAGTATTGCCTGATGAAAACTATAGTAAGTTTGCACAACATTGACACTTATACCTTCCATATCTTTCGTATAAACATGATCTATTAATGTTCCCTTTTCTGTGGTTGGATTTTGAACATGTTGATTGTATCCGTGTTCTTCCATTAATTTCAGAACTGTACATGAAGTAAAAATGTCTTCATTAAAGTCTCCCATGATTATTTTCTGTCCTGGATGCTTTTCTATCTCTTCAATAACATGTAATAGCTGCTGTCGAAACATGTCAGTTTTATATGTATTGGGCCTATACAAAACTGCAGCAGTCAAATTGACATGTGGAACTATAAAGTATAAACATTCTAAGTTCCAGTGCTCAGGAGTAAAAATATTACACTCAATTTTCTCAGAACAATACATTCCAACTCCACCACCTCTCTGATGTTTTAATTCGGTAAAAAGAGCTGTACTGTTGTCATAACACTTAGATCTTGGGTTGTGCTTGAACACAAATTCTGGTATTTGTGATTCTTGTGCTGTGTCATGAGCATTTAGCCATGTTTCTGTCAAACAAATACAATGAGCATTCATTAGAACTGTATGCGCAAAAACATCCTGAAAGTGAGCTTTCAAACTTTGCACATTAAGAAGTGCAACTTTGAATCTACCAAGTGACTCAGTGAAAGTGTTCTTTTCCGAAGTAAATTTTGACATATCTTTCACAGCCAACTCAATTTTGTCATTACAAAATATGGCAGACTCTTTAAAGTCCTCAATTATTAATCCACTAAGAGATCTTACTCGGCTCAATGCAACATATGCTTGCCCTGCTGTAAAGATTTTCTTAAGTGATACAACTGCTTTATCTACTGTAAGTCCTTGCACTTTGTGAACTGTACATGCCCATGCCAATCTGAGAGGAAACTGACGCCTTATACCACCATCATTTGCGACTTGGTCTTCTTGAACTTCAATTACTGTTGAATTTTGGGAAAATCTTTGCCGTGTTTTAGATCTCTGAATTTTACCGACATTTGCATTATCAAACTCCACATGTATAGCTAATGGGAAATCATCATCATTGTTTTGACTTTCACTTATGTGCACAACTGTACCAAATGCTCCATTGACAAGACCGTCAGCAACATCAATATTTTTTTTTAACATAACCCTTGCTCCAATACCCAGGGAAACACATTTAGACAAAGATGAGTTGAAAACTTTTGCATGAAATCCAACTTTACGTTCCATTCGTCCAGTTTTTGAATTTTTGACATAATCTTGAGCATGTATATTGATTGCCTCTGGGCAAAATTCATGTAGTCTTTCAATGTTATATTTATCAACTTCAGCATTTGTAGCAAATATGTGAATATCATTACATTTCTCCCCTGTTTCACATTTTTTCAACATAGCAATATCATTATTGGTAAGACATTCCCCTTTCTTACGTACTCTCAACCGATTTAACATTTCAGCAAAACTTGGATCTTGTTGTCGAACAACTTTACTTAATTCAGCAAGTTCAAAATTATTCTCCCACAGGTTCACTCCTTTTGTATCGGCATAGAGAGCAGTTCCTTTTACAGGAGGAAGTTGATAAAAATCCCCAACACAAAGAATACTGACTTTTCCAAAGAGAGAGTAATCACCAGTTTGTTTTATTTGTCGCAGTCTTCCATGAATGTATGACAAAAGACGATGGTCAACCATAGACACTTCATCAATAATCAAAATTTCCAAAGTACCCAATTTTGTGCGTAATGAGTTTATTTTGTCATCGCTAAGAGGCTGATATGGCAGTCTGACATTTGCACCAATTGCAAGTTTATTATGGATTGTTCCCCCTCCAATTCCAAAGCTAGCGACTCCAGTGGAAGCTGTCAAAAGTACAGTAATGTCTTCGGGATTCTCAGAAAGCTGAGACAACAGTCTGCAAGACTCATATTGTATTGCTTTAATTAGATGACTTTTTCCTGTGCCTGCTCCACCAGTAAGAAATAATCGAAATGGTTCAGGATTTTGTCCAAGTACTTTCTGTAGACACCACTTTCGCACTTTGTAGAACACAGCAGATTGTTCTCCATTTAACGACCTTAGTAAATGCAATGCCTTATCTCTAGGCATTGTAATGTGGTTCGTTTCAATAGTACACACAGTTTGAGGGTTAGCTGTAAGATCTGGAATAAGCTCTTGACTGTCATCTTCATCAAGCAATAGTTTATCTTTCATCAGTTCTATGCATTCATCACGCTGTTTCTCAGTTTCAGGACATATCTGGGCCCAGGCATCTTCTAAATCAATATCCTGCTCCAAAAGCTGTTTAGCTTGTTCTATTTTATCACTTTCCTTTTCAAACAATGCTCTGTTTCCATCAACAATTGATTTGACTTGTTTCAGTTCACAACCAATTTTTATGACACCACTGTTGTAAAACTCTTCATATGTTTCATACTTGCTAGGCTTCAGATCAAAGTCATTATAATGTGGTAAGAAAAGCTGCAACAATGAATGATAATATTTTTCTGGATCTTTTGTGGGGGAAAACCTTGGATACCTCACTACTGCAGGTTCAGTCCGTTTTCGCCGTTTTACGTGGCCATTGTTGTTATTGAGTTTAATGATTTCATTTTCTGCTGTTTGGTTTTTGGTGAAAACTTCTGATTTTGCCAGAACTCTGTACTCAGAACAAAAACTAGCAAGACATAGACTTTCTAGAGATTCTTTCTCTGGTCTGTTCTTGTACCTGTCAATGAGGCTTGTCATCCAAAAATTACTTTCATCATCAGACTGGCCATTTTCCACTTTGTTTTGGAGCATATGCAAAGGCAAACTCATCTTTACAGGATTTTGTCCTATTGGAATAAATTGTACTTTACGGGAACATTCCTTCAAATGCATGCCTGTGAGCCTGTACACTGCCTCTTGAGCAGAAATTTCTCTATTGTGAAGATATACACTTCCCAACTCTTTTAATGATGCTTTAGCTTCAAGATTTCCATTCATTGCTTCGTTTTGTGCACGTTCAAGCAGAAGTCCCATTTCTTGTTCTGCTTTTGTGATGTAACTAAGTATATAAACTACTACAGAAAAAGCATCTGTGACATACTGTATATCCATATTCCCTTGCCAAGCATGCAGTAAATCTCTGTTATACTGATTTACCCAAACATCTTTTGGATTTCTTTTCAAGACAATACTTTTCTTTTTGGAACATGCGTTGTATGCTTTTTCAAACATCGTTTGATTAATCCCAATAGATGAAAAAAAGGCATCAACTGAATCAAAATTTACATCAGAATTTAAAGCACTTTTAACTTTCTTTATAATTTCACTTGCTGTGGTATCTTCACCCTTGCCTTTTGACTCATCTGCATTTCTTTCTCTTGTAATGAAGGTCCGACTAGATGGCGGTCTTGGAAAATTAAATCTACAAACTGTATTTTTCTTCCGGCATGTTTTTGAATGTCTTGTACTGTGCTTCTGAACACTATTCACTGTCTCATAAAGTACAGTGTAATTTTCTGGTGGTGTCTCACAAGTGATGTAACTGTCAATAAAATCAGCAACCAGTGCATCATTATCTGTATCATGATCATTGAGCTTCGGAGCATTTTCCACCCAAAACAGACAGTGAACATGAGGAGAACCACGTTGTTGAAATTCAACACGATAAAAGTAGTCTTTTATCTTGCCAATAGGCTTTGCTGGTGACATTATGACATCTTTTAGAAAACAATGCCATCTGTGATCAAACATCCTTGCTGCAGTAACAGGATTTCGTCTTAGGAGTCCACATTTTTCAGACCAGTCAAGCTCATCAACATTTATTTCTTTCCCCTCTTGCTTAATAATAGCATTCATCATTTCAGGCCATCTCAGATCAGCAGAACTGAAAGATGCAAAGAAAGTCGGTATGCCTAGTTGTCTAATCAGGGCAAACAGATCTTTTTGCGTAGACATCCAATAGGGAGGGGTCCCTCTTACTGGTCTTAAGCACTTATATCCTTCATCATAATTTAGTATTCTTTGCAAAGAATCTGAGTTTGTTAGCATATCTGGTGTGATCTTTAGGCAGTTTTTCTCAGAACCTTTCCTCAGTGCAATTGAGACATTGGATACAATCTGATCAACTTCTGATATATATTGTGCATAAAAAAGGAAGTCTGTGCTCTGTGCAAAACGTCCATCTGCATTTAGTATTCTTGCTTTCAGGTATCGTGACAATGTGATTTTTTCCTGTCTTTCATCATGAAATGTCGGACCACCAGTAGGATACAGAACAGGAAAACACTTTGCCTCATTGGATTTATCGGATAGCAGTCTAATAGGACTGTTACCTTCAGCTGGCGCTATGTTTAGTACATCTTGAAAATGTTGATCAATTATTTCTGAACCCAGGTCAACAGGTTGCAGTGATGTGTCTGACAAAAGACCACTTTGTTGTTTAATATATGTTATATCTTCCTCTGGGTCATCTCTAGCTGCTTTCTCATCTTCATTTTTATCTGTAACATCTTGTTCGTCCTTTTCAAAATCATTAGAATCATTCTCTACATCATCAGCTGCATTCAAAGAGTTTACCCACTGCTCATTAAACTCCACATCATTATACCACTTATTATGTCTCACCAAATAAGCCAGTGCATCTCTGACACGATCAGTGCTGACATATTTATATTCATAATGGCCTTTATATGTTAATTTTCGTTTCAGTTTTATTCTTATCATGTGGTCATCACATTCATTACGTGGAAGAATATTTGAGACATCTGTGGTATTAACAGGAATACACACAGTAGGGCCATGACAACCTTTCTGATTTCCACGGGGAAGACAAAGCAACTTCATAAAAGGAATATTGCGTGCAATAAGATGTTCTTCCAATGAATTTAGACCTTTTAGTTCTTTTGGAATATCCACCAAATGCATGTTGTTTGCGCTACTCTCTTCAGGCAATTTTCCACCAAGAATTTTACGATGGCATGTATAGCAAATCCATAATTTACAAGCTTGATTACTTGATAAATGGCATCTATTCTCACATTCAGTCTTGCATATGTGTAAATACTTTTCTGTAATGCATCTTTCAGCCAAATCTGTAATTTCTTGACCTCTGATTTTATAGCAATCTCTTCTACATTCAATAACCTGTTTTCTGAACAATAAACGATGACAAACACAGCAAACAAATTCTGGGCCTGTACTGACTTCTTGATGGAACAGACTGATAGTGAAATCGATATCTTTCTGTCTGTCCCTTTGTTTTGCAGTAAATTCTGATCTTTTTTGTATTAGACTCATTCGAAAGTTTACATTGCCATGGTATTTCCTTTTAGAGAATTCACGTACACTTGCTTTAAATGTGGGGTTTTTGCGGTATTTATTCTTTGATTTTTCACGTTTTGACTGCTGTACATTAATATTTTTCTTATATTTATTTTTAACATTTTCAAGTGTTTTCTGCTTAAAATCACTGTCTTCACAGTATTTCTTTTTAATGTTCTCAATCTTTTTCTGCCGGTAATCACTGTCTTCACAGTATTTCTTTTTAATGTTCTCAATCTTTTTCTGCCGGTAATCACTGTCTTTGTAGTATTTCTTTCTAATGTTCTCAATCTTTTTCTGCCGATAATCACTGTCTTTGCAGTATTTCGTTCTAATGTTCTCAATCTTTTTATTCCTGTAATGACTGTCTTCACAGTATTTTGATCTTAAGCTGTCTATTTTTTTCTGTCTGAAATTGGAGTCGCTGTGGTATCGCTCACGTTCTCTTTTACATTTAGAATACTCTGCTGTGTCATTTAATTTCCTTTTTCGCAAATTACGACTTGTGCTTTGATCATCCACTTCAATGTTCAAACATGCTTCTGCACAGACATTTCCTTGATTTTTATGTTTAACACACGTAACAACCTCATAGTGATTTCCATTGCAGTGCTTCAAATAGATTGCATTATCTGTAAATAACTGTTCGGTAGGGACGTGTGCATTCCATCTGTCATCATTAAAGGTCATTACATTTATTTTTAAAAGGTCAGCTGCACAAAATAACTCCACATGACTGCTCCACGTTCCAGAAAAATACATTTTAGACTGTGTCAAATAATCTTTCACTGATCTGTACTCTTCTCTTAGGTATCTCACAAATTTAGAACTGTTAGCTTCAAGATGTTTCACAACTGCACGTCTAATTATCAGGTGTTTCTCTTGATTTCCACATACTGCATGTGCTATTGATCTAAACAAGCAATTACCATCTCCTTTAATACATTTTGTTTTGCACGGTACTCCTAAAGAACAATAATGTGTTCCTTCAACACCAACGCTTTCATTAGTCAGTCGTAAACGTGCACACAAAGCGTCCTGATCTACAGAAGTTAAAGGTTTAAAACTGAACTCAGTATTTACTGTATCTCCAATAATGACATCATCGATTAATAAATTCGCATCTTCATCTGCACACATTATAGGTTTGAAACTGAAGTCATCTATTGTATGTCCAATAATGACATCATCATCCATTACTAAATTATCATCCAACTTGCGAACATTTGCAAGTTTTGACTCAGTTTGCACTCTCTTTTTCTTACTTGAATCCAAGCATGTCTGATCGAATTTGCGAACTGCTTCCTTGTCTCCACGTGTGCGTTTACCATGGTCTGTGCTACACTTACTGTGCTCCGCTGTGGTTCTTGGTAAATCATGCGTCACACTTGCTACTTTCTCTTTATGTTTCTCTTTACCATGCTGTCGAAGACACTTGCTGTCCTCCATTGTGCTACTAAGTGAAACATGATTGGCACTGTCTTCCTGACCAGACTTAGAAGTTGTCTCAATAGTTGTGGTCTTACCAAATACCATTGCTTTCACAGACGTCACTTCAAAATGTGTTCCCTGGGCATTCAGTGATATGGCAAGGTTAGCAACATGATTAAACAACATGTATATGTCATCACAGTAAATTACTATGCTTCTTCCATTACCTTCAGGCATACCTTTACGGTTACGTGAATGGGGATCGACTACAGCAAATGTTGACCCTACCTTTATGATTGCACAAATATATCTTTTAATATTTAACAAACATGCATCACACTGAAGCAGAGCCCTCTGAAGACCTTCTTCTATAGTCATGGACACATCTCGCAATGATTCATCATAGAAATCAACACCAAAAACACCAGAGAAAGACTCTTCATGATTTATTGAGAACACTGTGTTACACAGTGTATGCACTCTTGGTAATTCGGCAACAGAAATGTGACCTAGCCCTGTTTGGTCACTGACCTGCCCCTGCAGTCGCATTGATGTGTACAGCTCATCTCCATGCAACAGAATAGCATTCAGGTCCTCTGTTGTCCATGTCACGACATCCTTCAGCACACTCATCATGACTGCTGTGAGACTGTTCACTGCACATTGACGGTTTCTGTTCCGACCAAACCGAGCATCACCCTGATGGAAGGAACCCTGTATAACTCGCTGTGGCAAATAATCAGAGTTATTAACATTGAAACATGCAGTAACATCAGACTTGCAGGAATTTTGATAAGCTATTGGAGCTTTATGGCAGTTTTTACAAGGTATTGGAGCCTTGCGGCATATTTGGCAAAGTATTGGAAATTGTCGGGAAAATTGGGAAAGCATAGGAAAGTTTTGGCACACTTGGCAAGGTATTGGAAAATTTTGGCAGTTTGGACAAGTTTCTGGAACCTTGCAGCTATCTGGACAAATCTTGGTGTCCAGGCTCTGTGTGTCAGAGCTAAGTGAAACTGCTTGTTTTTGGACAGGAGGCATATCCTCAACCAATTCCATGAAAGAACTCAGTGTATAACGCTCAGCATTTCTTCGCTTGGCAGCCTCGGACCTCTTGGCACCTTTTCCACGTGGCATCTGCAATTACATAAAAACACACACACAGAAACTAATTTAGTACAGTGATTTACAGTTCTGCTAATAGATGATACTATCATATATTGATGATCTTCAGAGATATCGCCTGTGCCTGATGCCAATCATCATAGCAAAACAATTATTATTATTGTTATTATCAGGTTAATAATACTATCTTATTACCATTAGGGCTTATTGGTTCCATTATATTGCTTTTTCTGCATTTTTTCAGAATTCTGTGTGACTGATTTGAACACACAACAATGTTCAACTTTTAATGCAATGGGCCAATCAGAAGCATTCACATGAGTCATCGCTGAAAAAGCATACTGTTGTTGTTCAATGTATGCTGACTGAATTCTCAGTAGCAAATTTTCTAACCACAAACAAAGTACAGATGCACATGCTATGTAAGGACAGGAGATTTATTCATCACACAAAAACCTTTACTGATTAAGACTCCATAAACATGCACTAGACTGATTCTGATGATCTTTGGTAATTAAATATTTTTTGCTCACTTTCAGTAGCTGCTTCTTCAATAACTGACAAAAACGAATCCCTATGATTAGTAATGTACAATATTTCTATTGAATTATTATGTTAAATGCAAGTTCAGTCACATTAAAAACATTAGGCTATACTTAGCCTAATAGTGGACATCTTTGCAACAAAGAAATAAAGTAAACAAATAATTAAATTAACATATTATTCTGTAGTTGCGATCTCATAAACGGATGATAGGACAGTATGAAAACTCTGCAAACTTAAATGTGATTTTTTTTTACTTCGTACTTTCAAATTAAACGAAAACGACCAGTAGATGGCACTAAGTCACTGTCATAAATTAATTATTCATTCCACCAATATTTGAACAGCTCATTAAAAAAAAAAAAAAATCATTAAAAAAAATTACAAAAATTGCCATCTTTAATAAATGTATCACTGAATCATTAACTAAACCAGTTCAATAAGTAAAACAATGCTGTTTGTTGTATAGAGACTCTATAAATTAAAATTAATTTACTAATACATTAATTTACCAAAATAAAAATTTGCATATATAATACTTTAACACTTAATAAACACCTGTATAAACCTTGACAATCACCTACTATTATTGCCTTTATTTTCCAATAACAAACCATACATAACTTAGGTTACCTTCTTGGATGTTCTTTTTAAATCTTCTGTAAAACACAAAAAACATAAAATTCAGTTCACAGACTACAGATGGTTAATTAATTACTAATAAACACTTCCTACTATCAATACTTATTTAAACTACAACCATTAATAACAATTACGTAATATCAATAAAGCATATACACACTAAAAACAAAATGTGATATTAACTATAAATTGAACACAGAAAACATATATACTATGTGCATTGTGCGATTTGTAATAATGAAATAAAATAAAATAAAATAAAATAAAAAACACACAAAGGGACACAATTTTAGAAAATGTTTTTAATACGATGGAATCTCTATACAAAAACAAAAACATCCCGGCAAACAATGATCTGGCAGTCCACCAGAGTTTTTTGCGCAGCACAAATTCAAGAACTTTATACGAACAAACCACCATCAGCGACACAATGTGCACATTTATAAAATGCAAACTTAAAAATATACTTGTACATTCATTTAAACGGTTACCTTTTTCAATACTTGTACATCTGTACCGTAATGTAAAATACTTCAACATTATTCTTATATTACTGTTACACTCCATCTCGACTATGTATTTGTTGTATATGCTGTTACACTGTTCATACTTTCTTTTACACACGAACTTCAAAACTCCAAGTCAAACATGGTCGCGTTTGAATGTTATAGACACGTCTGCAGCGTATCATTCATGAAACGGCAATCTAGAAATAAAGAATACACCGACTCCCACCTTCTAACATTTTTTCCCTATTCCAAGGCCCTCATCGCATCTTTTTCAACACAAATGTGTATTCTGTATAAATAACACCTAACCATATCAGCGCCTGACACGAGAGCGCTTAATCACGTGTACCGAGTTGCTCTTCGATCGTTTCGATCGCCTTTTCTATATACAATTATCATCCGCATATTATAAAACTCTATAATTCTAACGTTACATAATATTTTTATTCGAGATCCCGATTACTCAATTTCTAAACATAAATCGCGTTTCTTACCTGTCCAGTATCAACAATGGCGGCGGCGGCGACCTCTGCTTAGTTTTGTTCTTGTTCTTCTTCTTCTTTTCAAATGGTGGGACACAACTACTTTACACGGCACATAAAGGCCCCCTGGTGTACTGGAGTACACACCATACATCTGTTTCCTTTATACTAATAATAATCAAACCCGCATATAGTATTTCCGCTTTTGTTTTTTTTTTCCAAAACCAAACAGCGTAGTACACTATGATCATAGCCTACATTTGAACAATTTAGCCTTCTCAAATCATCACGACCTGCCTAAAACAAAATCTAGACATATAAAACACTTCAAGTTTATGGCATTAGCAGCTTAAATGTTTAAACTATATAAATGTGCACTCTTAGAACCATATCCAACACTTTCTGTGAAGAATAGAACATGAAGCACGCTCTGCAACACATGGAGGCGCCAGCCAATCATTTGCATTTTTTTCTACACATAATAGAAATATACATCTATAAAAACTTCTAAATTACTACATTAAAACAATATAAAATAATTCACATTGAAACACCTCACAAAACGCCTAGTGTTTAGACATGATGCTCTCATATGACATTTATTATACTAGCCTACTACAAACATAAGCCATCACAGTCTGTTAGTGACCATACTACACTAGACATTATTGCAACAACAAATAAATATGTATTATATGATATTTTACTGTTTTAAATAAATTGACATGACAAACTAAAGGCAGCATTGTTCTTTTTTGTCCTGTAAGACACACAAGATGGTATTCATTTTTTTCTCAAACATTTCTACCTTGCTTAACTAATCCAAACCAGTTATTGTAATTGGTTATGTACGAAAAAATTCAGTCTGCATATAACCTTTTTCGCACATTTATTAAAAGCCGCTAAATATGCACAACAAATAGTGTTTCTAAGTAAACAACACCAACATTACAACCAATATTTAATATACACCACTCTACATTTATATTTACTTAATACTAGCTGTACTTTACTTAATACTATCAAAAAGTTACAATATTACAATACTAACATTTACAAAATACACACCTGTATAGAACATTCAGTTATGGAAATAAATGAACACCTTTCACACAACTCTCAAAATATATTAAAACACAATGTTTAATAAAACACAAACATCTAAGTATAACTTTCTCAATGCTGAACAACTCCAAAAGTGCTACAACATTCTTTCTAGTATGTTCTAATTAAAAAGAAAAAAATGCTTACAAAATCCCACACTGCTAACATTTACAACTTTTCTCTATTATATACTGTATTATAACACTACAAACATTCACATAAGTCTCTTACAACAAAGAAATAAACAAGAAAATAACTTCCTACTCTACACCTTTCTTTACTTCGGATGGTTTCGCTTAACTCCCGTTCCAGTTGACTTCTCATTTTCTTTCACAGAAACTCGAGCTTTGCCTTTCCTGGATCCATCACCTCTTTTGCTCCTTTTGTCCAAACCCATAGCCTGTGAAAATTCATGAGCAAACAATTCTTCAAGCATCACATCTTTAGACATTAATTCTACAAATTGTTCTACACTTGCACTTTTTACCACTAAACTCAAATATCAAAAACCAGTTATATTTTAACACCTAATCAAAATTTCTAAGAACCAGATATTCAAAAAGACACATACACTTCAATTCTGCTTAATTACTGCATTGACAAAATTTCAAAAGGCAAAATTTCCTCTTGTAAAACAAATTTTCTATAAGCTCCATCTTTATGATCATGTTCTTTAGCTGCAACAGAATGTCTTATAAAAAACATTACATATTTGACATCTAAATGTTTAACTTAATTTTTTATCATGACACTTTTATTCTTATAACAAACAAGCAGAATCAATAAAATTCAAACAATAGGCAACCCTACTAACCATATCTTTTCCTTGTGCCTCAACATACTCATTTGCTGACTCAGACTCCCCTACTTTCACATTTTCTTGCACATCCTGAACCTGTGAACATCCAACAGTATCATATACAAAAAATTCTTAAATCATCACACAGTGCTTTTGCAAATTTTTTACACTTGCATCACTTACCATGACATCTTTGCCTTCTTGTTCAGAAAACTGATTCACAGACACACAGTCAGCTCCTTTGCCCTTTTCTCCCAAACCCTGACTGTGTGCCAGTTCAACAGTTTCTTCTACAAACAGTTCCTCTAACATCAAATCTTCAGACAATAGTTCTTCAGACTCTTTGACAGCACCACTACTTCTGGCAACATCATTATCTTCTGTTTCAGAAGACACGAATGATGCAGACATGACACGTTGTCCTCTGAATTTGATGAGCACATGTCTGTCCTCACTCAGCAACTTTGCTGCCATGTCATCTGGATGCACCTGACTGTCAGTTGATACAGTCAGCAACTGACGAAGCAAAAAGTCATCCAAAACCAATGTGGACATATTTTCACTGCTGTCCTGAATAGTCACTGTAGCATGAAGTTCAAACTTGACTTTAGCAGTTTTACAATATGCCACACATTGTTGACATCTGGTCATCAATGTGTCAAAATTCACAGCAGGTAACATATGAAATTTTGGACACATATATTGAGCTTTTACATCTGCGGTCACAATTTCTCCTTTCTTGACAGTAAAGTTGTCCACTGGTTGAGCGACAGTACCTGACACATCCGGTACATTTGTTAAAGATGACTGTGCAGTGGTAGACAAACATGTGCAACTATCAAATTGTCGCACAGATGCGTTCTTAATGGTGTACCACTTCCCAACTTCCAAAAGCTCTCCTCCCCATACAGTCAAGGTCACAGCACATGTTTCATCTGCCACATCATATGATCGTCTTTGCAATCGTTGATTGCTACGGGTCATACACGGTCTGTTCTCCACCAACTGGACCACTTTGACTGTCACATTCACCTGAAATGCAAAAAACAAAAAGGAAAAACAATTTCACTAAGCAAAAATAACAAAATTACACCAGATACACATACATTCAAAATAAAAACACCTATATCACCAAAATAAATAATCAATATTGCAAAAATATATTTTTCCCCTAAATATCACAATTCTTTTTCAAGATTATGGTTTTATGATTACACAATTAGTCATAGTAATACAACCAAACTAATTTTCCTATTAAAATTGATTACTAACTCAGCATCTTTCAACTATGAATCAAACTCAATAACAAATTCTAAAATTCACAGTTCCCAAAGCAACCAGTAGCCCATCACTAACTCACACTTCAGCAATACACCAGCACAAAAACTAGCACTATTATAAACTTTTCACCCAAGTTATTAGATCAAAATAACCCTTTGTAACTTTTGCCCCATATTTACCTACCACTGGATTTCATATGTTCTTAACCCAGCATTATAAGACAATCATACACCCTTAGAAAACTGCATCTTTTTGACACACTTTGCAAATATCAGGCAACATGATCATTCTGTTTTTACCACCATGTGTTTAAAAATAATATTTCACTATTTTGTACTCATGTTGTCAATATTAAATATAAATATACATCTAAAGCTAGTATTGAAAACTATTAAAATCATTAAAAACTTTTTATATCTACACAATTCACATTAATTACAAATTTTGATCCAAAACATCACATTTACTCAAAAAGCAATTCATTTGCAACTACAATCTGTGTATGCCATTAACACCTAACAACCTACCCTTTGATACTCCCTGGGATCATTCATGATCTGCTGCACCATCCAGTGTTGTACAGTCTCATGTGTAGACTCATCAAACGCAAACTGTAATGTACGCACACATGTTAGACTAGTCGAACCATTGACAATGACGTCCATCTCTCCTTTCTTTTGGCGAGATGGTGACAAGCCAACACCACACAGCCTCACAGGACTCCTACAAAGAGACAACAGACAACTTCCATTAACATTTTCCCACAAACATACAACAGATAATGTTCCTTCATAAACACACAAAAATAACATTCTATTTTTGTCTAACATTATTTTTTTTTTACAATTACCTGTCCTTTTCTGCACTTTGAAACATATGATGACGATGCACATCAAATACCACCACACGACTGTTTCTTGTTGCCTCTTGTAACATTCCTGTGAAGTATTTATGTCCACTTCCTCCCTCCATGACCTTGGACACATCATGGAGATATCCTTCCACTTCTAACTTTGATCTTTTCTCCTTTGCCATCAATTCCAACAATTATTTCTGAGAAAAGAAAAAACAATACAACTTCACTAATTCAGTGTATATTTCAATATCACTAGCAACTAACTATTCCTTTCTGCTTTAAAACAGTATCCAAACTCAACTTGCCAAATATACACAAAAAATAAATAAATACAATAAAATTCGACTTTTTGATAATGTCTAAAGATACAATGCTAAACATTAAATAACCTATAACCTATTATGAGCCATAAAACTCTTTAGAACAACTACACTACAGATACATATATGTAACCTACATTTAGTAAACAGCCATATGGACACCTACTGATTAAACTATGTAATTACATAAGAATATTATATTTTCTGTCCAGCCAAAGCCTCTAATTCGCCTCTTTACACTACAACTTCAAAACTTCTATTTTAACAAATTGTAATTTTACTTACGCATATTTAAAAAAAAAAACAAAAAAAACAAAAAAAACATTAATGTCATCTCTTCATTACTCCCCACAATAAAATGCAATTGTACAACATAGTCAGCGTACCTATAAATACACAATCAATGCACATGATGCTTTAATAATTCCTACAACTTGCTGCAAATATAGTGAAATTGCTGTACCTACTCCTTAAACCACTCAAACAAATTGACAACATTGAATTATCTGGAACAACTAACACCTCCGTAAACCACGTGAGCGCGTGTCGGCGACGTCAGAAAAAAAAAGAAAAAAAAAAGTCACCTATGTTTCTCAACGCCCCTTTATGGTAAACAGCCGAAAATCATAGCTCACATACCGCTAAATGAACACGTAATGCTCCTGCAGTGCAAATAATTCCAAAGCTAGAATCGACTCCGATTCTACAGCTATTCAGTGACAAAAAATCGACTCTTTTGAACTCCACTCGCCATCTTTACATTATACTATCAAAATAATTTCCAAATTACCTACAAATTAATATGGTCATCTAATCTCCAATCACAAAACTCATTTTAACCAACATGACAAACAGTTCAACTTTTACTCTGTCCACCTATGTAAAATGCAAACTTAAAAATATACTTGTACATTCATTTAAACGGTTACCTTTTTCAATACTTGTACATCTGTACCGTAATGTAAAATACTTCAACATTATTCTTATATTACTGTTACACTCCATCTCGACTATGTATTTGTTGTATATGCTGTTACACTGTTCATACTTTCTTTTACACACGAACTTCAAAACTCCAAGTCAAACATGGTCGCGTTTGAATGTTATAGACACGTCTGCAGCGTATCATTCATGAAACGGCAATCTAGAAATAAAGAATACACCGACTCCCACCTTCTAACATTTTTTCCCTATTCCAAGGCCCTCATCGCATCTTTTTCAACACAAATGTGTATTCTGTATAAATAACACCTAACCATATCAGCGCGTGACACGAGAGTGCTTAATCACGTGTACCGAGTTGCTCTTCGATCGTTTCGATCGCCTTTTCTATATACAATTATCATCCGCATATTATAAAACTCTATAATTCTAACGTTACATAATATTTTTATTCGAGATCCCGATTACTCAATTTCTAAACATAAATCGCGTTTCTTACCTGTCCAGTATCAACAATGGCGGCGGCGGCGACCTCTGCTTGTTTTTCTTCTTCTTCTTCTTCGTCAACGTCTTCTTCTTCGTCCGCTTCTTCTTCTTCTTCTACTCTTCTTTTCAAATGGCACGACACAACTATTTTACACGGCGCATAAGGGCCCCCTGGTGTACTGCAGTATACACCATACATCTATATTTCCTTAATACTAACAATAATCAGACCCACATGTAGCATTTCCGCTTTTCTTTTTAATTTTTCCAAAATACAACCAAACAGCTTATTACACTGTCATCATAGCCTACATTTAATCAATTTAGCCTTCTCAAATCATCACGACCTGCCTAAAACAAAATCTACACATATAAAACACTTCACGTATATGGCAATATTAGCTTAAATGTTTAAACTATATAAATGTGCACTCTTAGAACCATATCCAACACTTTCTGTGAAGAATAGAACATGAAGCACGCTCTGCAACACATGGAAGCGCCAGCCAATCATTTGCACTTTTTCTACACATGATAGAAATATACATCTATAAAAACTTCTAAATTACTACATTAAAAATAAATAATTCACATAGAAATAAAAAATTTCATTAACATATCCGTAAAAATAAATTTCTCTGAATTCACATCAAATCAGAACGACGACTCATTTTCACCATCACCATAATTGATAAATGTCTAAAATATACAAATACACAAAAACCTAAAATACGCTCAATTATAATTTACAATTTATTTTATTCTTCTATAATTTTCTAAATAAAACACACTATAATGACATCTATAACTTTATCTTATAAAATAGTTGCTATCCTGTTAAACACATTAACAATAATAATCAAACCACATATTTATCTACCATACTAAATAAATAAAAAATAAAATAACTTTCATTAATACTAAGAACACCAAATAATATCACAAATTAATACACAAAAACGGCACCTAAAACCATAAAACACCTCAAATTAACCTTACCAATTTGGTAAATTCTTTAATATCCATACTTTAACTCTGTAATTTTTCCTTGACAACTCTATTAATTAAATACTTAAGAATTGCATAAAAGCACCTGCTAAATGACAAAATGTAATGTAAACATAACAAAACAACTAAATACTGTAATACAAACAATTTGTACAACATAAATATAACTTTGTGGACAAATTCAACAAAACTTCTTCAATAATAATTACATCCCAGAACGAAACAACAAATTTCAAATACAAGACAGACTTTCTTTTACTACCCATACTAAACAAACAATTAATATTTAAAACATTTTCCAACAAACATTCAATAAACCACAACTAATCACATTTAAATAATCTCTCATGTCTTTTTCAAAACTCTTTAACAACAATCAAGCCGTTATTTTAACATTACTCAATTAAATACGCAGATACAGTACTTCTACACCCACACAAACCACACATATTTCCTACTGATGCAGTTACAGTATATTCATATAAAGTAGCTAACTATATTCTGACACAATGAAACTTCTTTAACATCTTACAAAACACATCCAACAAACACTACCACATAATAACAAAATTCAGTCCACCTATGTTTTTTTCACACATTTATTCAAAACCACTAAATATGCTCAACAAATTCTTTCTCTAAATACACAAAATCAACCATTCAACTTTTAATATACAACACTCCACATACTGTCATTTCAAAATGTTACAAGACTACAATAATAAACATTTACAAAACATTCACTTATGAAAATAAACTAACAGTTTTTCAAATTCTTAAAATAAGAACACAGTGTTTCATAATACATCCTTAATACGAAAGATAATCTCAAGACATCTCAACATTACTTTCTCAATTGTGAATAACTCCAAAAGTGCTACAATATTCTACGTCTGACACTAAATCTGTGCAAACCTTTGACATATTTACACCAAATTGCATTAGCCTATTGTAAAAAAAAACTGGTCTCAAATTATTCCTTGGGTCATGCCGACAACATACATACCAATTATACCATAATAAGCCGAACTTCCTGTCCGCCATTTTGACTTATATTGAAAACCTACTTTTTCGAACTCCTCCTAAACTGTTTGTCCGATTTTCACCAAAATCAAATCATATCATCTTCAGATCATGCTGACCAAAAGTTATGAATTTCATGTCGATAGACAAAACCATTTTCGCATACCACAGCAAATAATTTGAGGCATGATGCCAAAATGACACTTGAGGCTGTATCTCTGCATGATGCCAAAATTACACTTGAGGCTGTATCTCTGCATGATGCCAAAATTACACTTGAGGCTGTATCTCTGCAATGCTTTGGTATATTGACACCAAACTTTGTGTGTGCCACTGACACCTCACACAGAACACACCACATCTATTTGATAACAGCGCCACCTTTTAGTCAAACTTGATAAGCCAATAAATCATATTGCTATAGGTTTATATATGATTTTTCAGCCGTTTTGACTAAAAACATCCTAAAATGGCATCAGTTACTCAATTCTGCAGTTGGTCTGATGCTTGTTTCTGTAGTGCTAGGCCCCGTATTGCTGCTTGCAGCTATATTTAGGGGCCAAGCACCGAAGGTGCGGAGGCACCTATTGTGTTTGTTAGCGTTATTATTATTCTTCTTCTTCTTCTTCTTCTTCTTCTTCTTCCGCCGCAAGTCAATGGCAGCCCATAGAACCGCTTGCGGGAAAGTTATAAAATTTGGCACACTGATAGAGGACAGTCTGATCTGTCATCATAGCAAATTTGGAGTCTCTAACTCAAACTCTCTAGCGCCACCACTTGTCCAAAGTTGCACTCTCGTTTATGCTAATAACATTTGAACCGTAAGGGCTAGAAACAAAATTCTTTTTTCCTCTTATTCCCTGGCTCAAGCCGATTCGAACGCACTACATGACGTCATTTTCCGTCTAGATAGTTTTTCCGCCATTTTGAATTTTCTGAAAAACCTACTTTTTCGAACTCCTCCTAGGCCGTTGCTCCGATTTTCACGAAAATTGAATCAGATCATCTTCAGACGATGCCGACAAAAAGTTATGCAATTCAAGTCGATTAATCAAACCGTTCTCGAATATCTCGCAAATGAATTCCACAAAACCACGCAAGAATGGATCTGAGGCTATATCTCCGCAACAGTTTGGCGTATTGAGACCAAACTTGGTATGTGTTATAACAAGCATGACCTGAGGCTAAGTGCAGTGTTTCGGCGCAGTGCCCCCTAGTGGTCCGGAGATATGAAAAATTGATATTTTTGCTTATAACTTGTGAATGGTTTGGCCAAAAATCATAAAACTCATCTCTGTAGATTCGTTGCATCATGCTGAGTCGAAACATATCAAATTTTCCCATGTCAGCCATTTTGGGCGTCGGCCATTTTGAATTTTGTTAAAAAATGCTGTATTTCATGAACTAACGAACTTTTATATTACGAAAATCGGCATGCATCTTCGACACCATGCCCTGATGGTACGCAAAAAGTTTTGGCGCAGCGCCACCTTGTGGTCAAAAGTTATAATGAAATTTCTAAAAATGCTAATAACTTTTGTTTACATTAGCCTATTGTAATCAATCTGATATTGATAGATTCCTTGGTTGGTGCCGAGAACATCGATACCAATTTTGCCATAATTGGCTGAACTTCCTGTCCGCCATTTTGATTCATGTCAAAAACCTACTTTTTCGAACTCCTCCTAGACCGTTAGTCCGATTTTCACCAAATTTGACTCGGATCATCTTCAGACCATGCTGGCAAAAAGTTATGGATTTCGTGTAGATATATTAAACTGTTTTCGTTTAGCGCATCAACGAATTTGCTGGGAAGATGCCAAACTGCATCTGAGGCTGTATCTCAGCGAAACTTTGACATATTCGCACCAAAATGTATATGTGACATTGTCACCAC
This sequence comes from Spinibarbus caldwelli, assembly GCA_039654775.1. NCBI lineage: Eukaryota > Metazoa > Chordata > Actinopteri > Cypriniformes > Cyprinidae > Spinibarbus > Spinibarbus caldwelli. The sequence continues at coordinate 11,868,357 of CM077226.1, read as the reverse complement.
ATATTGACCATGCCACGTCAGTTTGGTAACAGCGCCACCTATTGGTCAAGAGTAATAAAGCATTCATTAATCATTAATTATGAAATTTACAAAAATGCTAATAACATTTGACTGCATTAGCCTATTCTAATGAAACTGGTCTCAAATTATTCCTTGGGTCATGCCGACAACATACATGCCAATTATGTCATACTAAGCCGAAATTCCTGTCCGCCATTTTGATTTATGTTGAAAACCTACTTTTTCGAACTCCTCCTAAACCGTTTGTCCGATTTTCACCAAAATCGAATCATATCATCTTCAGACCATGCTGATAAAAAGTTATGGATTTCGCATCGATAGACAAAACGGTTTTCGCACACCACAGCAATGAATTTGAGGCACGATGCAAAAATGACACTTCAGGCAGTATCTCTGCATGATGCCAAAATGACAGTTGAGGCTGTATCTCTGCAATCCTTTGGCATATTGACACTAAACTTTGTGTGTGCTATTGTCACCTAACACAGAACACACCACATCGATTTGATAACAGCGCCACCTATTGGTCAAACGTGATAAGCCAATAAATCATATTGCTATAGCTTTATATGTGATTTTTCAGCCGTTTTGACTAAAAACATCCTAAAATTGCTTCAGTTATTCATTTGTGCAGTTTGTCTGATGTTTGCTTCTGTAGTGCTTGGCCCCGTATTGCTGCTTGCAGCTATATTTAGGGGCCAAGCACCGAAGGTGCGGAGGCACCTATTGTGTTTGTTAGCGTTATTCTTCTTCTTCTTCTTCTTCTTCTTCTTCTTCTTCTTCCGCCGCAAGTCAATGGCAGCCCATAGAACCGCTTGCGGGAAAGTTGTAAAATTTGGCACACTGATAGAGGACCGATTCAGCAGTAACCACAGCAAATTTGGAGTCTCTATCTCAAACTCTCGAGCGCCACCACTTGTCCAAAGTTGCACTCATGTTTATGTTAATAACATTTGAACCGTAAGGGCTAGAAACAAAATTCTTTTTTCATCTGATTCCATGGCTCAAGCCGATTCGAATGAACTCCATGACGTCATTTTCCGTCTAGATAGTTTTTCCGCCATTTTGAATTTTCTGAAAAACCTACTTTTTCGAACTCCTCCTAGGCCGTTACTCCGATTTTAACGAAAATTGAATCAGATCATCTTCAGACCATGTCGACAAAAAGTTATGGAATTCAAGTCGATTAGTCAAACCGTTATAGAATAACACGCAAATAAATTCTACGAAAAGCACGCAAAAATGGATCTGAGGCTATATCTCCGCAACAGTTTCGCGTATTGAGACCAAACTTGGTGTGTGTTATAACAGGCATGACCTGAGGCTAACTGCAGTGTTTCGGCGCAGTGCCCCCTAGTGGTCCGGAGATATGAAAAATTGATATTATTGCTTATAACTTGTGAATGGTTTGGCCAAAAATCATAAAACTCGTCTCTGTAGATTCGTTGCATCATGCTGAGTCGAACCATATAAAATTTTCCCATGTCAGCCATTTTGGGCGTCGGCCATTTTGAATTTTGTTAAAAAATGCTGTATTTCATGAACTAACGAACTTTTATATTACGAAAATCGGCATGCATCTTCGACACCATGCCCTGATGATACGCAAAAAGTTTTGGCGCAGCGCCACCTTGTGGTCAAAAGTTATAATGAAATTTCTAAAAATGCTAATAACTTTTGTTTACATTAGCCAATTGTAATCAAACTGATATTGATAGATTCCTTGGTTCATGCCGAGAACATCGATACTAATTTTGCCATAATTGGCTGAACTTCCTGTCCGCCATTTTGATTCATGTTGAAAACCTACTTTTTCGAACTCCTCCTAGACCGTTGGTCCGATTTTCACCAAATTTGACTCGAATCATCTTCAGACCATGCTGACAAAAAGTTATGGATTTCGTGTCGATATCTTAAACGGTTTTCGTTTAGCGCGTCAACGAATTTGCTGGAAAGTTGCCAAACTACATCTGAGGCTGTATCTCAGCGAAACTTTGACATATTCGCACCAAATTTTATATGTGACATTGTCACCTCACATTGACCACGCCACGTCAGTTTGGTAACAGCGCCACCTATTGGTCAAGAGTAATAAACCATTCATTAATCATTAATTATGAATTTGCCAAAAATGCTAATAACTTTTGACTGCATTAGCCTATTCTAATGAAACTGTGCTCAAATTATTCCTTGGGTAATGGCGACAACAGACATACCAATTATGTCATACTAAGCCGAAATTCCTGTCCGCCATTTTGATTTATGTTGAAAACATACTTTTTCGAACTCCTCCTAAACCGTTTGTCCGATTTTCACCAAAATCGAATCATATCATCTTCAGACCATGCTGACCAAAAGTTATGGATTTCGTGTCGATAGACAAAACGGTTTTCGCACGCCACAGCAACGAATTTGAGGCATGATGCCAAAATGGCACTTGAGGCTGTATCTCTGCAATGCTTTGGCATATTGACACTAAACTTTGTGTGTACCATTTTCACCTAACACAGAACACACCACATCGATTTGATAACAGCGCCACCTATTGGTCAAACGTGATAAGCCAATAAATTATATTGCTATAGGTTTATATGTGATTTTTCAGCCGTTTTGACTAAAAACATCCTAAAATGGCTTCAGTTACTCATTTGTGCAGTTGGTCTGATGTTTGCTTCTGTAGTGCTTGGCCCCGTAATTGCTGCTTGCAGCTATATTTAGGGGCCAAGCACCGAAGGTGCAAGGCACCTATTGTGTTTGTTAGCGTTATTATTCTTTTTCTTCTTCTTCTTCTTCTTCTTCCGCCGCAAGTCAATGGCAGCCCATAGAACCGCTTGCGGGAAAGTTGTAAAATTTGGCACACTGATAGAGGACAGATTCAATAGTAACCACAGCAAATTTGGAGTCTCTAACTCAAACTCTCTAGCGCCACCACTTGTCCAAAGTTGCACTCACGTTTATGCTAATAACGTTTGAACCTTAAGTGCTAGAAACAAAATTCTTTTTTCTTCTGATTCCTTGGCTCAAGCCGATTCGAAGGAATCCAATGACGTCATTTTCCGTCTGAATACTTTTTCCGCCATTTTGAATTTTCTGAAAAACCTACTTTTTCGAACTCCTCCTAGGCCGTTACTCCGATTTTCACGAAAATTGAATCAGATCATCTTCAGACCATGCCGACAAAAAGTTATGGAATTCAAGTCGATTAATCAAACCGTTCTCGAATATCTCGCACATGAATTCCACGAAAACCACGCAAGAATGGATCTGAGGCTATATCTCCGCAACGGTTTGGCGTATTGAGACCAAACTTGGTATGTGTTATAACAAGCATGACCTGAGGCTAAGTGCAGTGTTTCGGCGCAGTGCCCCCTAGTTGTCCGGAGATATGAAAAATTGATATTTTTGCTTATAACTTGTGAATGGTTTGGCCAAAAATCATAAAACTCATCTCTGTAGATTCGTTGCATCATGCTGAGTCGAACCATATCAAATTTTCCCATGTCAGCCATTTTGGGCGTCGGCCATTTTGAATTTTGTTAAAAAATGCTGTATTTCATGAACTAACGAACTTTTATATTACGAAAATCGGCATGCATCTTCGACACCATGCCCTGATGGTACGCAAAAAGTTTTGGCGCAGCGCCACCTTGTGGTCAAAAGTTATAATGAAATTTCTAAAAATGCTAATAACTTTTGTTTACATTAGCCTATTGTAATCAATCTGATATTGATAGATTCCTTGGTTGGTGCCGAGAACATCGATACCAATTTTGCCATAATTGGCTGAACTTCCTGTCCGCCATTTTGATTCATGTCAAAAACCTACTTTTTCGAACTCCTCCTAGACCGTTAGTCCGATTTTCACCAAATTTGACTCGGATCATCTTCAGACCATGCTGGCAAAAAGTTATGGATTTCGTGTAGATATATTAAACGGTTTTCGTTTAGCGCATCAACGAATTTGCTGGAAAGATGCCAAACTGCATCTGAGGTTGTATCTCAGCGAAACTTTGACATATTCGCACCAAACTTTGTATGTGACATTGTCACCGCACACTGACCACGCCACGTCAGTTTTGTAACGGCGCCACCTATTGGTCAAGAATAATTAACCATTCATTAATCATTAATTATGAATTTGCCAAAAATGCTAATAACTTTTGACTGCATTAGCCTATTGTAATGAAACTGGTCTCAAATTATTACTTGGGTCATGCCGACAGCATACATACCAATTATGTCATACTAAGCCGAACTTTCTGTCCGCCATTTTGATTTATGTTAAAAACATACTTTTTCGAACTCCTCCTAAACCGTTTCTCCAATTTTCACCAAAATCGAATCATATCATCTTCAGACCATGTTGACCAAAAGTTATGGATTTCGTGTCGAAAGACAAAACCGTTTTCGCATACCACAGCAACGAATTTGAGGCACGATGCCAAAATGACACTTCAGGCAGTATCTCTGCATGATGCCAAAATGACAGTTGAGGCTGTATCTCTGCAATGCTTTGGCATATTGACACTAAACTTTGTTTATGCCATTGTCACCTAACACAGAACACACCACATCGATTTGATAACAGCGCCACCTAGTGGTCAAACGTGATAAGCCAATAAATCATATTGCTATAGGTTTATATATGATTTTTCAGCCGTTTTGACTAAAAACATCCTAAAATGGCTTCAATTACTCTTTGCTGCAGTTGGTCTGATGCTTGCTTCTGTAGTGCTTGGCCCCGTCATTGCTGCTTGCAGCTATATTTATTCTTTTTCTTCTTCTTCTTCTTCTTCTTCTTCCTCTTCTTCCGCCGCAAGTCAATGGCAGCCCATAGAACCGCTTGCGGGAAAGTTGTAAAATTTGGCACACTGATAGAGGACAGTCTGATCTGTCATCAAAGCAAATTTGGAGTCTCTAACTCAAACTCTCTAGCGCCACCACTTGTCCAAAGTTGCACTCACGTTTATACTAATAACTTTTGAACCATAAGTGCTAGAAACAAAATTCTTTTTTCCTATGATTCCTTGGCTCAAGCCGATTCGAACGAATCCAATGACGTAATTTTCCGTCTGAATAGTTTTTCCGCCATTTTGAATTTTCTGAAAAACCTACTTTTTCGAACTCCTCCTAGGCCGTTGCTCCGATTTTCACGAAAATTGAATCAGATCATCTTCAGACCGTGCCGACAAAAAGTTATGGAATTCAAGTCGATTAGTCAAACCGTTCTCCAATAAGTCGCAAATGAATTCTACAAAAACCACGCAAAAATGGATCTGAGGATATATCTCCGCAACGGTTTGGCGTATTGAGACCAAACTTGGTGTGTGTTATAACAAGCATGACCTGAGACTACCTGCAGTGTTTCGGCGCAGTGCCCCCTAGTGGTCCGGAGATATGTAAAATTGATATTTTTGCTTATAACTTGTGAATGGTTTGGCCAAAAATCATAAAACTCGTCTCTGTAGATTCGTTGCATCATGCCGAGTCCAAGCATATCCAATGTTCCCATGTCAGCCATTTTGGGCGTCGGCCATTTTGAATTTTGTGAAAAAATCCTGTATTTAAGGAACTAACGAACTTTTATATAATGAAAATCGGCATGCATCTTCGACACCATGCCCTGATGGTACGCAAAAAGTTTTGGCGCAGCGCCACCTTGTGGTCAAAAGTTATAATGAAATTTCTAAAAATGCTAATAACTTTTGTTTACATTAGCCTATTGTAATCAAACTGATGTTGATAGATTCCTTGTTTCATCCCGAGAACATCGATACCAATTTTGCCATAATTGGCTGAACTTCCTGTCCACCATTTTGATTCATGTTGAAAACCTACTTTTTCGAACTCCTCCTAGACCGTTAGTCCGATTTTCACCAAATTTGACTCGGATCATCTTCAGACCATGCTGGCAAAAAGTTATTGATTTCGTGTTGAAATATTAAACGGTTTTCGTTTAGCGCGTCAACGAATTTGCTGGAAAGATGCCAAACTGCATCTGAGGCTGTATCTCAGCGAAACTTTGACACATTGGCACCAAATTTTGTATGTGACATTGTCACGTCACACTGCCCACGCCACGTCAGTTTGGTAACAGCGCCACCTATTGGTCAAGAGTAATAAACCATTCATTAATCATTAATTATGAAATTTACAAAAATGCTAATAACTTTTGAATGCATTAGCCTATTCTAATGAAACTGTTCTCAAATTATTCCTTGGGTCATGCCGACAACATACATACCAATTATGTCATACTAAGCCGAAATTCCTGTTCGCCATTTTGATTTATGTTGAAAACATACTTTTTCGAACTCCTCCTAAACCGTTTGTCCGATTTTCACCAAAATCGAATCATATCATCTTCAGACCATGCTGACTAAAAGTTATGGATTTCGTGTCGATAGACAAAACGGTTTTCGCACACCACAGCAACGAATTTGAGGCATGATGCCAAAATGACACTTGAGGCTGTATCTCTGCAATGCTTTGACATATTGACACTAAACTTTGTGTGTGCCATTGTCACCTAACACAGAACACACCACATCGATTTGATAACAGCGCCACCTATTGGTCAAACGTGATAAGCCAATAAATCATATTGCTATAGGTTTATATGTGATTTTTCAGACGTTTTGACTAAAAACATCCTAAAATGGCTTCAGTTACTCATTTGTGCAGTTGGTCTGATGTTTGCTTCTGTAGTGCTTGGCCCCGTATTGCTGCTTGCAGCTATATTTAGGGGCCAAGCACCGAAGGTGCAAGGCACCTATTGTGTTTGTTAGCGTTATTATTAGGGGCCAAGCACCGAAGGTGCGGAGGCACCTATTGTGTTTGTTAGCGTTATTATTCTTCTTCTTCTTCTTCTTCTTCTTCCGCCGCAAGTCTATGGCAGCCCATAGAACCGCTTGCGGGAAAGTTGTAAAATTTGGCACACTGATAGAGGACAGTGTGATCTGTCATCATAGCAAATTTGGAGTCTCTAACTCAAACTCTCTAGCGCCACCACTTGTCCAAAGTTGCACTCACGTTTATGCTAATAACATTTGAACCGTAAGGGTTAGAAACAAAATTGTTTTTTCCTCTTATTCCTTGGCTGAAGCCGATTCGAACGCACTACATGACGTCATTTTCTGTCTAGATAGTTTTTCCGCCATTTTGAATTTTCTGAAAAACCTACTTTTTCGAACTCCTCCTAGACCGTTGCTCCGATTTTCACGAAAATTGAATCAGAAAATCTTCACACCATGCCGACAAAAAGTTATGCAATTCAAGTCGATTAGTCAAACCGTTCTCGAATAACTCGCAAATGAATTCCACGAGAAGCATGCAAAAATGGATCTGAGGCTATATCTCCGCAACGGTTCGGCGTATTGAGACCAAACTTGGTGTGTGTTATAACAAGCATGACCTGAGGCTAACTACAGTGTTTTGGCGCAGTGCCCCCTAGTGGTCCGGTGATATGAAAAATTCATAATTTTGCTTATAACTTGTGAATGTTTTGGCCAAAAATCATAAAACTCGTCTCTGTAGATTTGTTGCATCATGCCGAGTCGAATCATATCCAATATTCCCATGTCAGCCATTTTAGGCGTCGGCCATTTTGAATTTTGTTAAAAAATGCTGTATTTAATGAACGGAAAAACTTTTTTATTACGAAAATCGGTATGCATCTTCGACACCATGCCCTGATGGTACGCAAAAAGTTTTGGCGCAGCGCCACCTTGTGGTCAAAAGTTATAATGAAATTTATAAAAATGCTAATAACTTTTGTTTACAGTAGCCTATTGTAATCAAACTGATGTTGATAGATTCCTTGGTTCATGTCGAGAACATCGATACCAATTTTGCCATAATTGGCTGAACTTCCTGTCCGCCATTTTGATCTATGTTGAAAACCTTCTTTTTCGAACTCCTCCTAGACCGTTAGTCCGATTTTCACCAAATTTGACTCGGATCATCTTCAGACCATGCTGGCAAAAAGTTATTGATTTCGTGTTGATATATTAAACGGTTTTCGTTTAGCGCGTCAACGAATTTGCTGGAAATATGCCAAACTGCATCTGAGGTTGTATCTCAGCGAAACTTTGACATATTCGCACCAAACTTTGTATGTGACATTGTCACCTCACACTGACCACGCCACGTCAGTTTTGTAACAGCGCCACCTATTGGTCAAGAGTAATAAACCAGTCATTAATCATTAATTATGAAATTTACAAAAATGCTAATAACTTTTGACTGCATTAGCCTATTCTAATGAAACTGTGCTCAAATTATTCCTTGGGTCATGCCGACAACATACATACCAATTATGTCATACTTAGCCGAAATTCCTGTCCGCCATTTTGATTTATGTTGAAAACATACTTTTTCGAACTCCTCCTAAACCATTTGTCCGATTTTCACCAAAATCGAATCATATCATCTTCAGGCCATGCTGACCAAAAGTTATGGATTTCGTGTCGATAGACAAAACGGTTTTCGAACACCACAGCAACGAATTTGAGGCATGAAGCCAAAATGACACTTCAGGCAGTATCTATGCATGATGCCAAAATGACTGTTGAGGCTGTATCTCTGCAATGCTTTGGCATATTGACACTAAACTTTGTGTGTGTCATTGTCACCTAACACAGAACACACCACATCGATTTGATAACAGCGCCACCTATTGGTCAAACGTGATAAGCCAATAAATCATATTGCTATAGGTTTATATGTGATTTTTCAGACGTTTTGACTAAAAACATCCTAAAATGGCTTCAGTTACTCATTTGTGCAGTTGGTCTGATGTTTGCTTCTGTAGTGCTTGGCCCCGTATTGCTGCTTGCAGCTATATTTAGGGGCCAAGCACCGAAGGTGCAAGGCACCTATTGTGTTTGTTAGCGTTATTATTCTTCTTCTTCTTCTTCTTCTTCCGCCGCAAGTCAATGGCAGCCCATAGAACCGCTTGCGGGAAAGTTGTAAAATTTGGCACACTGATAGAGGACACATTCAATAGTAACCTCAGCAAATTTGGAGTCTCTAACTCAAACTGTCTAGCGCCACCACTTGTCCAAAATTGCACTCACGTTTATATTAATAACGATTGAACCTTAAGTGCTAGAAACAAAATTCTTTTTTCCTCTGATTCCTTGGCTCAAGCCGATTCGATCGAATCCAATGACTTCATGTTCCGTCTGAATAGTTTTTCCGCCATTTTGAATTTTCTGAAAAACCTACTTTTTCGAACTCCTCCTAGGCCGTTACTCCGATTTTCACGAAAATTGAATCAGATCATCTTCAGACCATGCCGACAAAAAGTTATGGAATTCAAGTCGATTAGTCAAACCGTTCTCGAATAACTCGCAAACGAATTCTATGAAAAGCACGCAAAAATGGATCTGAGGCTATATCTCCGCAACGGATTGGCGTATTGACACCAAACTTAGTGTGTGTTATACCAGGCATGACCTGAGGCTAACTGCAGTGTTTCGGAGCAGTGCCCCCTAGTGGTCCGGAGATATGAAAAATTTATATTTTTGCTTATAACTTGTGAATGGTTTGGCCAAAAATCATAAAACTCGTCTCTGTAGATTCGTTGCATCATGCTGAGTCGAACCATATCAAATTTTCCCATGTCAGCCATTTTGGGCGTCGGCCATTTTGAATTTTGTTAAAAAATGCTGCATTTCATGAACTAACGAACTTTTATATTACGAAAATCGGCATGCATGTTCGACACCATGCCCTGATGGTACGCAAAAAGTTTTGGCGCAGCGCCACCTTGTGGTCAAAAGTTATAATGAAATTTTTAAAAATGCTAATAACTTTTGTTTACATTAGCCTATTGTAATCAAACTGATATTGATAGATTCCTTGGTTCATGCCGAGAACATCGATACCAATTTTGCCATAATTGGCTGAACTTCCTGTCCGCCATTTTGATTCATGTTGAAAACCTACTTTTTCGAACTCCTCCTAGACCGTTAGTCCGATTTTCACCAAATTTGACTCGAATCATCTTCAGACCATGCTGACAAAAAGTTATGGATTTCGTGTCGATATCTTAAACGGTTTTCGTTTAGCGCGTCAACGAATTTGCTGGAAAGATGCCAAACTGCATCTGAGGCTGTATCTCAGCGAAACTTTGACATATTCGCACCAAATTTTATATGTGACATTGTCACCTCACATTGACCATGCCACGTCAGTTTGGTAACAGCGCCACCTATTGGTCAAGAGTAATAAACCATTCATTAATCATTAATTATGAAATTTCTAAAAATGCTAATAACTTTTGTTTACATTAGCCTATTGTAATCAAACTGATATTGATAGATTCCTTGGTTCGTGCCGAGAACATCGATACCAATTTTGCCATAATTGGCTGAACTTCCTGTCCGCCATTTTGATTTATGTTGAAAACATACTTTTTCGAACTCCTCCTACACCGTTTGTCCGATTTTCACCAAAATCGAATCATATCATCTTCAGACCATGCTGACCAAAAGTTATGAATTTCGTGTCGATAGACAAAACGGTTTTCGCATACCACAGCAACGAATTTGAGGCATGATGCCAAAATGACACTTCAGGCAGTATCTCTGCATGATGCCAAAATGACTGTTGAGGCTGTATCTCTGCAATGCTTTGGCATATTGACACTAAACTTTGTGTGTACCATTGTCACCTAACAGAGAACACACCACATCGATTTGATAACAGCGCCACCTATTGGTCAAACGTGATAAGCCAATAAATCATATTGCTATAGGTTTATATGTGATTTTTCAGCCGTTTTGACTAAAAACATCCTAAAATGGCTTCAGTTACTCATTTGTGCAGTTGGTCTGATGTTTGCTTCTGTAGTGCTTGGCCCCGTCATTGCTGCTTGCAGCTATATTTATTATTCTTCTTCTTCCGCCGAAAAGTCAATGGCAGCCCATAGAACCGCTTGCGGGAAAGTTGTAAAATTTGGCACACTGATAGAGGATAGTGTCAGTAGTAACCACAGCAAATTTAGAGTCTCTAACTCAAACTCTCTAGCGCCACCACTTGTCCAAAGTTGCACTCACGTTTATACTAATAACGTTGGAACCTTAAGTGCTAGAAACAAAATTCTTTTTTCCTCTGATTCCTTGGCTCAAGCCGATTCGAAAGAATCCAATGACGTCATTTTCCGTCTTAATTGTTTTTCCGCCATTTTGAATTTTCTGAAAAACCTACTTTTTCGAACTCCTCCTAGGCCGTTGCTCCGATTTTCACGAAAATTGATTCAGATCATCTTCAGACCATGCCGACAAAAAGTTATGGAATTCAAGTCGATTAGTCAAACCGTTCTGGAATAACTCGCAAACGAATTCTACGAAAAGCACGCAAAAATGGATCTGAGGGTATATCTCCGCAACGGTTTGGCGTATTGAGACCAAACTTGGTGTGTGTTATAGCAGGCATGACCTGAGGCTAACTGCAGTGTTTCGGCGCAGTGCCCCCTAGTGGTCCGGAGATATGAAAAATTGACATTTTTGCTTATAACTTGTGAATGGTTTGGCCAAAAATCATAAAACTCATCTCTGTATATTCGTTGCATCATGCTGAGTCGATCCATATAAAATTTTCCCATGTCAGCCATTTTGGGCGTCGGCCATTTTGAATTTTGTTAAAAAATGCTGTATTTCATGAACTAACAAACTTTTATATTACGAAAATCGGCATGCATCTTCGACACCATGCCCTGATGGTACGCAAAAAGTTTTGGCGCAGCGCCACCTTGTGGTCAAAAGTTATAATGAAATTTCTAAAAATGCTAATAACTTTTGTTTACATTAGCCTATTGTAATCAAACTGATATTGATAGATTCCTTGGTTCGTGCCGAGAACATCGATACCAATTTTGCCATAATTAGCTGAACTTCCTGTCCGCCATTTTGATTCATGTTGAAAACCTACTTTTTCGAACTCCTCCTAGACCGTTGGTCCGATTTTCACCAAATTTGACTCGAATCATCTTCAGACCATGCTGACAAAAAGTTATGGATTTCGTGTCGATATCTTAAACGGTTTTCGTTTAGCGCGTCAACGAATTTGCTGGAAAGCTGCCAAAACTGCATCTGAGGCTGTATCTCAGCGAAACTTTGACATATTCGCACCAAATTTTATATGTGACATTGTCACCTCATATTGACCACGCCACGTCAGTTTGGTAACAGCGCCACCTATTGGTCAAGAGTAATAAACCATTCATTAATCATTAATTATGAAATTTACAAAAATGCTAATAACTTTTGACTGCATTAGCCTATTCTAATGAAACTGTGCTCAAATTATTCCTTGGGTCATGCCGACAACAGACATACCAATTATGTAATACTAAGCCGAAATTCCTGTCCGCCATTTTGATTTATGTTGAAAACATACTTTTTCGAACTCCTCCTAAACCGTTTGTCCGATTTTCACCAAAATCGAATCATATCATCTTCAGACCATGCTGACCAAAAGTTATGGATTTCGTGTCGATAGACAAAACGGTTTTCGAACACCACAGCAACGAATTTGAAGCATAATGCCAAAACGACACTTCAGGCAGTATCTCTGCATGATGCCAAAATGACTGTTGAGGCTGTATCTCTGCAATGCTTTGGCATATTGACACTAAACTTTGTGTGTGCCATTGTCACCTAACACAGAACACACCACATCGATTTGATAACAGCGCCACCTATTGGTCAAACGTAATAAGCCAATAAATCATATTGCTATAGCTTTATATGTGATTTTTCAGCCGTTTTGACTAAAAACATCCTAAAATGGCTTCAGTTACTCATTTGTGCAGTTGGTCTATGTTTGCTTCTGTAGTGCTTGGCCCCGTCATTGCTGCTTGCAGCTATATTTATTATTATTCTTCTTCTTCCGCTGTGGAAGTCTATGGCAGCCCATAGAACCGCTTGCGGGAAAGTTGTAAAATTTGGCACACTGATAGAGGATAGTGTCAATAATAACCACAGCAAATTTGGAGTCTCTAACTCAAACTCTCTAGCGCCACCACTTGTCCAAATTTTCACTCACGTTTATGCTAATAACATTTGATCCCTAAGAGCTAGAAACAAAATTCTTTTTTCCTCTGATTCCTTGGCTCATGCCGAGTCGATTGAACTATATGACGTCATTTTCCGTCTGGATAGTTTTTCCGCCATTTTGAATTTTCTGAAAAACCTACTTTTTCGAACTCCTCCTAGGCCGTTGCTCCGATTTTCACGAAAATTGAATCAGATCATGTTCGGACCATGCCGACAAAAAGTTATGGAATTCAAGTCGATTAGTCAAACCGTTTTCGAATAATTCGCAAATGAATTCCACGAAAACCACGAAAAAATGGATCTGAGGCTATATCTCCGCAACGGATTGGCGTATTGAGACCAAACTTGGTGTGTGTTATAACAAACATGGCCTGAGGCTAACTGCAGTGTCTCGGCGCAGTGCCCCTTAGTGGTCCGGAGATATGAAAAATTCATATTTTTGCTTATAACTTTTGAATGGTTTGGCCAAAAATCATAAAACTTGTTTCTGAAGAATCGTTGCATCATGCCGAGTCGAACCATATCCAATTTTCCCATGTCAGCCATTTTGAGCGTCGGCCATTTTGAATTTTGTTAAAAAATGCTGTATTTATTGAACGCATTAACGTATCGTTACGAAACTCGGTATGCACCTTCGACACCATGCCCTGATGGTATGCAAAAAGTTTTGGCGCAGCGCCACCTTGTGGTCAAAAGTTATGATGAAATTTCTAAAAATGCTAATAACTTTTGTTTACATTAGCCTATTGTAATCAAACTGATATTGATAGATTCCTTGGTTCATGCCGAAAACATCGATACCAATTTTGTCATAATTGGCTGAACTTCCTGTCCGCCATTTTGATTAATGTTGAAAACCTACTTTTTCGAACTCCTCCTAGACCGTTGGTCCGATTTTCACCAAATTTGACTCGAATCATCTTCAGACCATGCTGACAAAAAGTTATGGATTTCGTGTCGATATCTTAAACGGTTTTCGTTTAGCGCGTCAACGAATTTGCTGGAAAGATGTCAAACTGCATCTGAGGCTGTATCTCAGCGAAACTTTGACATATTCACACCAAAATTTATATGTGACATTGTCACCTCACATTGACCACGCCACTTCAGTTTGGTAACAGCGCCACCTATTGGTCAAGGGTAATAAACCATTCATTAATCATTAACTATGAAATTTACAAAAATGCTAATAACTTTTGACTGCATTAGCCTATTCTAAGGAAACTGTACTCAAATTATTCCTTGGGTCATGCCGACAACATACATACCAATTATGTCATACTAAGCCGAAATTCCTGTCCGCCATTTTGATTTATGTTGAAAACATACTTTTTCGAACTCCTCCTACAACGTTTGTCCGATTTTCACCAAAATCGAATCATATCATCTTCAGACCATGCTGACCAAAAGTTATGGATTTCGTGTCGATAGACAAAACGGTTTTCGCACAACACAGCAACGAATTTGAGGCATGATGCCAAAATGACACTTGAGGCTGTATCTCTGCATGATGCCAAAATGACTGTTGAGGCTGTATCTCTGCAATGCTTTGGCATATTGACACTAAACTTTGTGTGTGCCATTGTCACCTAACACAGAACACACCACATCGATTTGATAACAGCGCCACCTATTGGTCAAACGTGATAAGCCAATAAATCATATTGCTATAGGTTTATATGTGATTTTTCAGCCGTTTGGACTAAAAACATCTTAAAATGGCTTCAGTTACTCATTTGTGCAGTTGGTCTGATGTTTGCTTCTGTAGTGCTTGGCCCCGTATTGCTGCTTGCAGCTATATTTAGGGGCCAAGCACCGAAGGTGCGTAGGCACCTATTGTTTTCGTTAGCGTTCTTATTATTATTATTATTATTATTATTATTATTATTATTCTTCTTCTTCCGCCGAAAAGTCAATGGCAGCCCATAGAACCGCTTGCGGGAAAGTTGTAAAATTTGGCACACAGATAGATGATAGTGTCAATAGTAACCACAGCAAATTTGGAGTCTCTAACTCAAACTCTCTAGCGCCACCACTTGTCCAAAGTTGCACTCACGTTTATACTAATAACGGTTGAACCTTAAGTGCTAGAAACAAATTTCTTTTTTCCTCTGATTTCTTGGCTCAAGCCGATTCGAACGAATCCAATGACGTTATTTTCCGTCTGAATAGTTTTTCCGCCATTTTGAATTTTCTGAAAAACCTACTTTTTCGAACTCCTCCTAGGCCGTTGCTCCGATTTTCACGAAAATTGAATCAGATCATCTTCAGACCATGCCGACAAAAAGTTATGGAATTCAAGTCGATTAGTCAAACCGTTGTCGAATAACTCGTTAACGAATTCTACGAAAAGCACGCAAAAATGGATTTGAGGCTATATCTCCGCATCGGTTTAGCGTATTGAGACCAAACTTGGTGTGTGTTATAACAGGCATGACCTGAGGCTAACTGCAGTGTTTCGGCGCAGTGCCCCCTAGTGGTCCGGAGATATGAAAAATTTATATTTTTGCTTATAACTTGTGAATGGTTTGGCCAAAAATCATAAAACTCGTCTCTGTAGATTCATTGCATCATGCTGAGTCGAACCATATAAAATTTTCCCATGTCAGCCATTTTGGGCGTCGGCCATTTTGAATTTTGTTAAAAAATGATGTATTTCATGAACTAACGAACTTTTATATTACGAAAATCGGCATGCATCTTCGACACCATGCCCTGATGGTACGTAAAAAGTTTTGGCGCAGCGCCACCTTCTGGTCAAAAGTTATAATGAAATTTCTAAAAATGCTAATAACTTTTGTTTACATTAGCCTATTGTAATCAAACTGATATTGATAGATTCCTTGGTTCGTGCCGAGAACATCGATACCAATTTTGCCATAATTGGCTGAACTTCCTGTCCGCCATTTTGATTCATGTTGAAAACCTACTTTTTCGAACTCCTCCTAGACCGTTGGTCCGTTTTCACCAAATTTGACTTGAATCATCTTCAGACCATGCTGACAAAAAGTTATGGATTTCGTGTCGATATCTTAAACGGTTTTCGTTTAGCGCGTCAACGAATTTGCTGGAAAGATGCCAAACTACATCTGAGCCTGTATCTCAGCGAAACTTTGACATATTCGCACCAAATTTTATATGTGACATTGTCACCTCACATTGACCACGCCACGTCAGTTTGGTAACAGCGCCACCTATTGGTCAAGAGTAATAAACCATTCATTAATCATTAATTATGAAATTTACAAAAATGCTAATAACTTTTGACTGCATTAGCCTATTCTAATGAAACTGTGCTCAAATTATTCCTTGGGTCATGCCGACAACATACATACCAATTATGTCATACTAATCCGAAATTCCTGTCCGCCATTTTGATTTATGTTGAAAACATACTTTTTCGAACTCCTCCTACACCGTTTGTCCGATTTTCACCAAAATCGAATCATATCATCTTCAGACCATGCTGACCAAAAGTTATGGATTTCGTGTCGATACACAAAACGGTTTTCGCATACCAAAGCAACGAATTTGAGGCATGATGCCAAAATGACACTTCAGGCAGTATCTCTGCATGATGCCAAAATGACTGTTGAGGCTGTATCTCTGCAATGCTTTGGCATATTGACACTAAACTTTGTGTGTACCATTGTCACCTAACACAGAACACACCACAACGATTTGATAACAGCACCACCTATTGGTCAAACGTGATAAACCAATAAATCATATTGCTATAGGTTTATATGTGATTTTTCAGCCGTTTTGACTAAAAACATCCTAAAATGGCTTCAGTTACTCATTTATGCAGTTGGTCTGATGTTTGCTTCTGTAGTGCTTGGCCCCGTAATTGCTGCTTGCAGCTATATTTAGGGGCCAAGCACCGAAGGTGCATTGGCACCTATTGTTATTGTTAGCGTTCTTATTAGGGGCCAAGCACCGAAGGTGCTAGGCACCTATTGTTATTATTAGCGTTCTTATTAGGGGCCAAGCACCGAAGGTGCATTGGCACCTATTGTTATCGTTAGCGTTCTTATTATTATTATTCTTCTTCCGCCGCAAGTCAATGGCAGCCCATTGAACCGCTTGCGGGAAAGTTGTAAAATTTGGCACACTGATAGAGGATAGTGTCAATAGTAACCACAGCAAATTTGGAGTCTCTAACTCAAACTCTCTAGCGCCACCACTTGTCCAAAGTTGCACTCATGTTTATGTTAATAACTTTTGATCCGTAAGAGCTAGAAACAAAATTCTTTTTTCCTCTGATTCCTTGGCTCAAACCGATTCGAATGAACCCAATGACCTCATTTTCCGTCTGGAAAGTTTTTCCGCCATTTTGAATTTTCTGAAAAACCTACTTTTTCGAACTCCTCCTAGGCCGTTACTCCGATTTTCACGAAAATTGAATCAGATCATCGTCAGACCATGGCGACAAAAAGTTATGGAATTCAAGTCGATTAGTCAAACTGTTCTCGAATAACTCGCAAATGAATTCTACGAAAGCCACGCAAAAATAGATCTGTGGCTATATCTCTGCAACGGTTTAGCGTATTGAGACCAAACTTGGTGTGTGCTATAACAAGCATGACCTGAGGCTAACTGCAGTGTTTCGGCGCAGTGCCCCCTAGTGGTCCGGAGATATGAAAAATTCATATTTTTACTTATAACTTGTGAATGGTTTGGCCAAAAATCATAAAACTCGTCTCTGTAGATTCGTTGCATCATGCCGAGTCGAACCATATCAAATTTTCCCATGTCAGCCATTTTGGGCGTCGGCCATTTTGTATTTGTTAAAAAATGCTGTATTTCATGAACTAACGAACTTTTATATTACGAAAATCGGCATGCATCTTCGACACCATGCCCTGATGGTACGCAAAAAGTTTTGGCGCAGCGCCATCTTGTGGTCAAAAGTTATGATGAAATTTCTAAAAATGCTAATAACTTTTGTTTACATTAGCCTATTGTAATCAAACTGATGTTGATAGATTCCTTGGTTCATGCCGAGAACATCGATACCAAATTTGCCATAATTGGCTGAACTTCCTGTCCGCCATTTTGATTCATGTTGAAAACCTACTTTTTCGAACTCCTCCTAGACCGTTGGTCCGATTTTCACCAAATTTGACTCAGATCATCTTCAGACCATGCTGACAAAAAGTTATGGATTTCGTGTCGATATCTTAAACGGTTTTCGTTTAGCGCATCAACGAATTTGCTGGAAAGATGCCAAAACTGCATCTGAGGCTGTATCTCAGCGAAACTTTGACATATTCACACCAAATTTTATATGTGACATTGTCACCTCACATTGACCACACCACATCAGTTTGGTAACAGCGCCACCTATTGGTCAAGAGTAATAAACCATTCATTAATCATTAATTATGAAATTTACAAAAATGCTAATACCTTTTGACTGCATTAGCCTATTCTAATGAAACTTTGCTCAAATTATTCCTTGGGTCATGCCGACAACATACATACCAATTATGTCATACTAAGCCGAAATTCCTGTCCGCCATTTTGATTTATGTTGAAAACATACTTTTTCGATCTCCTTCTAAACCGTTTGCCCGATTTTCACCAAAATCGAATCATATCATCTTCATACCATGCTGACCAAAAGTTATGGATTTCGTGTCGATAGACAAAACGGTTTTCGCACACCACAGCAACGAATTTGAGGCATGATGCCAAAATGACACTTGAGGCTATATCTCTGCAATGCTTTGACATATTGACACTAAACTTTGTGTGTGCCATTGTCACCTAACACAGAACACACCACATCGATTTGATAACAGCGCCACCTATTGGTCAAACGTGATAGGCCAATAAATCATATTACTATAGGTTTATATGTGATTTTTCAGTCGTTTTGATTAAAAACATCCTAAAATGGCTTCAGTTACTCATTTGTGCAGTTGGTCTGATGTTTGCTTCTGTAGTGCTTGGCCCCGTATTGCTGCTTGCAGCTATATTTATTATTATTATTATTATTATTCTTCTTCTTCCGCCGGAAAGTCAATGGCAGCCCATAGAACCGCTTGCGGGAAAGTTGTAAAATTTGGCACACTGATAGAGGATATTGTCAGTAGTATCCACAGCAAATTTGGAATCTGTAACTCAAACTCTCTAGCGCCACCACTAGTCCAAAGTTGCACTCATGTTTATGTTAATAACTTTTGATCCATAAGAGCTAGAAACGAAATTCTTTTTTCCTCTGATTCCTTGGCTCAGGCCGATTCGAATGAACCCAATGACGTCTGGATTGTTTTTCCGCCATTTTGAATTTTCTGAAAAACCTACTTTTTCGAACTCCTCCTAGGCCGTTAGTCCGATTTTCACGAAAATTGAATCAGATCATCTTCAGACCATGCTGACAAAAAGTTATGGAATTCAAGTCGATTAGTCTAACCATTCTCGAATAACTCGCAAATGAATTCTACGAAAAGCACGCAAAAATGGATCTGAGGCTATATCTCCGCAACGGTTTGACGTATTAAGACCAAACTTGGTGTGTGTTATAACAAACATGACCTGAGGCTAACTGCAGTGTTTCGGCGCAGTGCCCCCTAGTGGTCCGGAGATATGAAAAATTCATATTTTTGCTTATAACTTGTGAATGGTTTGTCCAAAAATCATAAAACTCGTCTCTGTAGATTCGTTGCATCATGCCGAGTCGAACCATATCAAATTTTCCCATGTCAGCCATTTTGGGCGTCGGCCATTTTGAATTTTGTTAAAAATCGTTGTATTTCATGAACTAACGAACTTTTATATTACGAAAATCGGCATGCATCTTCGGCACCATGCCCTGATGGTACGCAAAAAGTTTTGGCGCAGCGCCACCTTGTGGTCAAAAGTTATAATGAAATTTCTAAAAATGCTAATAACTTTTGTTTACATTAGCCTATTGTAATCAAACTGATATTGATAGATTCCTTGGTTCATGCCGAGAACATCGATACCAATTTTGCCATAATTGGCTGAACTTCCTGTCCGCCATTTTGATTCATGTTGAAAACCTACTTTTTCGAACTCCTCCTAGACCGTTGGTCCGATTTTCACCAAATTTGACTCGAATCATCTTCAGACCATGCTGACAAAAAGTTATGGATTTCGTGTCGATATATTAAACGGTTTTCGTTTAGCGCGTCAACGAATTTGCTGGAAAGATGCCAAACTACATCTGAGGCTGTATCTCAGCGAAACTTTGACATATTCGCACCAAATTTTATATGTGACATTGTCACCTCACATTGACCACGCCACGTCAGTTTGGTAACAGCGCCACCTATTGGTCAAGAGTAATAAACCATTCATTAATCATTAATTATGAAATTTACAAAAATGCTAATAACTTTTGACTGCATTAGCCTATTTTAATGAAACTGTGCTCAAATTATTCCTTGGGTCATGCCGAAAACATACATACCAATTATGTCATACTAAGCCGAAATTCCTGTCCGCCATTTTGATTTATGTTGAAAACATACTTTTTCGAACTCCTCCTACACCGTTTGTCCGATTTTCACCAAAATCGAATCATATCATCTTCAGACCATGCTGACCAAAAGTTATGAATTTCGTGTCGATAGACAAAACGGTTTTCGCATACCACAGCAACGAATTTGAGGCATGATGCCAAAATGACACTTCAGGCAGTATCTCTGCATGATGCCAAAATGACTGTTGAGGCTGTATCTCTGCAATGCTTTGGCATATTGACACTAAACTTTGTGTGTGCCATTGTCACCTAACACAGAACACACCACATCGATTTGATAACAGCGCCACCTATTGGTCAAACGTGATAAGCCAATAAATCATATTGCTATAGGGTTATATATGATTTTTCAGCCGTTTTGACTAAAAACATCCTAAAATGGCTTCAGTTGCTCATTTCTGCAGTTGGTCTGATGTTTGCTTCTGTAGTGCTTGGCCCCGTATTGCTGCTTGCAGCTATATTTATTATTAGGGGCCAAGCACCGAAGGTGCAAGGCACCTATTGTGTTTGTTAGCGTTATTATTCTTTTTCTTCTTCTTCTTCTTCCGCCGCAAGTCAATGGCAGCCCATAGAACCGCTTGCGGGAAAGTTGTAAAATTTGGCACACTGATAGAGGACAGTCTGATCTGTCATCATAGCAAATTTGGAGTCTCTAACTAAAACTCTCTAGCGCCACCACTTGTCCAAAGTTGCACTTACCTTTATGCTAATAACATTTGAACCGTAAGGGCTAGAAACAAAATTCTTTTTTCTCTTATTCCTTGGCTCAAGCCGATTCGAACGCACTAAATGACGTCATTTTCCGTCTAGATAGTTTTTCCGCCATTTTGAATTTTCTGAAAAACGTACTTTTTTGAACTCCTCCTAGGCCGTTGCTCCAATTTTCACGAAAATTGAATCAGATCATCTTCAGATCATGCCGACAAAAAGTTATGGAATTCAAGTCGATTAGTCAAACCGTTCTCCAATAACTCGCAAATGAATTCCACTAAAACCACGCAAAAATGGATCTGAGTCTATATCTCCGCAACGGTTTGGCGTATTGAGACCAAACTTGGTGTGTCTTATAACAAGCATGACCTGAGACTACCTGCAGTGTTTCGGCGCAGTGCCCCCTAGTGGTCCGGAGATATGAAAAATTGATATTTTTGCTTATAACTTGTGAATGGTTTGGCCAAAAATCATAAAACTCGTCTCTGTAGATTCGTTGCATCATGCCAAGTCGAACCATATCAAATTTTCCCATGTCAGCCATTTCGGGCGTCGGCCATTTTGAATTTTTTAGAAAATGCTATAATTAATGAACTAACGAACTTTTATATTACGAAAATCGGCATACATCTTCGACGCCATGCCCTGATGGTACGCAAAACGTTTTGGCGCAGCGCCACCTTGTGGTCAAAAGTTATAATGAAATTTCTAAAAATGCTAATAACTTTTGTTTACATTAGCCTATTGTAATCAAACTGATGTTGTTAGATTCCTTGGTTCATGCCGAGAACATCGATACCAATTTTGGCATAATTGGCTGAACTTCCTGTCCACCATTTTGATTTATGTTGAAAACCTACTTTTTCGAACTCCTCCTAGACCGTTAGTCCGATTTTCGCCAAATTTGACTCAAATCATCTTCAGACCATGCTGGCAAAAAGTTATGGATTTCGTGTCGATATATTAAACGGTTTTCATTTAGCGCATCAACGAATTTGCTGCAAAGATGCCAAACTGCATCTGAGGCTGTATCTCAGCGAAACTTTGACATATTCGCACCAAATTTTATATGTGACATTGTCACCTCACATTGACCACGCCACGTCAGTTTGGTAACAGCGCCACCTATTGGTCAAGAGTAATAAACCATTCATTAATCATTACTTATGAAATTTACAAAAATGTTAATAACTTTTGACTGCATTAGCCTATTCTAATGAAACTGGTCTCAAATTATTCCTTGGGTCATGCCGACAACATACATACCAATTATGTCATACTAAGCCGAAATTCCTGTCCGCCATTTTGATTTATGTTGAAAACATACTTTTTCGAACTCCTCCTACACCGTTTGTCCGATTTTCACCAAAATCGAATCATATCATCTTCAGACCATGCTGACAAAAAGTTATGGATTTCGCGTCGAGACAAAACGGTTTTCGCACACCACAGCAATGAATTTGAGGCACGATGCAAAAAATGACACTTCAGGCAGTATCTCTGCATGATGCCAAAATGACAGTTGAGGCTGTATCTCTGCAATGCTTTGGCATATTGACACTAAACTTTGTGTGTGCCATTGTCACCTAACACAGAACACACCACATCGATTTGATAATAGCGCCACCTATTGGTCAAACGTGATAAGCCAATAAATCATATTGCTATAGCTTTATATGTGATTTTTCAGCCGTTTTGACTAAAAACATCCTAATATGGCTTCAGTTACTCATTTGTGCAGTTGGTCTATGTTTGCTTCTGTAGTGCTTGGCCCCGTATTGCTGCTTGCAGCTATATTTATTATTATTATTCTTCTTCCGCCGCAAGTCTATGGTAGACCATAGAACCGCTTGCGGGAAAGTTGTAAAATTTGGCACACTGATAGAAGACAGATTCAGCAGTAACCACAGCAAATTTGGAGTCTCTATCTCAAACTCTCTAGCGCCACCACTTGTCCAAAGTTGCACTCATGTTTATGTTAATAACATTTGAACCGTAAGGGCTAGAAACAAAATTCTTTTTTCCTCTGATTCCATGGCTCAAGCCGATTCGGATGAACTCCATGACGTCATTTTCCGTCTGGATACTTTTTCCGCCATTTTGAATTTTCTGAAAAACCTACTTTTTCGAACTCCTCCTAGGCCGTTGCTCCGATTTTCACGAAAATTGAATCAGATCATCTTCAGACCATGCCGACAAAAAGTTATGGAATTCAAGTCGATTAGTCATACCGTTCTCGAATAACTCGCAAATGAATTCTACAAAAACCACGCAAAAATGGATCTGAGGCTATATCTCCGCAACGGTTTGGCGTATTGAGACCAAACTTGGTGGATGTTATAACAAGCATGACCTGAGGCTAACTGCAGTGTTTCGGCGCAGTGCCCCCTAGTGGTCCGGAGATATGAAAAATTGGAAAATATGAAGAATTTTTGCTTATAACTTGTGAATTGTTTGGCCAAAAATCATAAAACTCGTCTCTGTAGATTCGTTGCGTCATGCTGAGTCGAACCATATAAAATTTTCCCATGTCAGCCATTTTGGGCGTCGGCCATTTTGAATTTTGTTAAAAAATGCTGTATTTCATGAACTAACGAACTTTTATATTACGAAAATCGGCATGCATCTTCGACACCATGCCCTGATGGTACGCAAAAAGTTTTGGCGCAGCGCCACCTTGTGGTCAAAAGTTATAATGAAATTTCTAAAAATGCTAATAACTTTTGTTTACATTAGCCTATTGTAATCAAACTGATATTGATAGATTCCTTGGTTCATGCCGAAAACATCGATACCAATTTTGTCATAATTGGCTGAACTTCCTGTCCGCCATTTTGATTAATGTTGAAAACCTACTTTTTCGAACTCCTCCTAGACCGTTGGTCCGATTTTCACCAAATTTGACTCGAATCATCTTCAGACCATGCTGACAAAAAGTTATGGATTTCGTGTCGATATCTTAAACGGTTTTCGTTTAGCGCGTCAACGAATTTGCTGGAAAGATGTCAAACTGCATCTGAGGCTGTATCTCAGCGAAACTTTGACATATTCACACCAAAATTTATATGTGACATTGTCACCTCACATTGACCACGCCACGTCAGTTTGGTAACAGCGCCACCTATTGGTCAAGAGTAATAAACCATTCATTAATCATTAACTATGAAATTTACAAAAATGCTAATAACTTTTGACTGCATTAGCCTATTCTAAGGAAACTGTACTCAAATTATTCCTTGGGTCATGCCGACAACATACATACCAATTATGTCATACTAAGCCGAAATTCCTGTCCGCCATTTTGATTTATGTTGAAAACATACTTTTTCGAACTCCTCCTACAACGTTTGTCCGATTTTCACCAAAATCGAATCATATCATCTTCAGACCATGCTGACCAAAAGTTATGGATTTCGTGTCGATAGACAAAACGGTTTTCGCACAACACAGCAACGAATTTGAGGCATGATGCCAAAATGACACTTGAGGCTGTATCTCTGCAAGATGCCAAAATGACTGTTGAGGCTGTATCTCTGCAATGCTTTGGCATATTGACACTAAACTTTGTGTGTGCCATTGTCACCTAACACAGAACACACCACATCGATTTGATAACAGCGCCACCTATTGGTCAAACGTGATAAGCCAATAAATCATATTGCTATAGGTTTACATGTGATTTTTCAGCCGTTTGGACTAAAAACATCTTAAAATGGCTTCAGTTACTCATTTGTGCAGTTGGTCTGATGTTTGCTTCTGTAGTGCTTGGCCCCGTATTGCTGCTTGCAGCTATATTTATTATTATTCTTCTTCTTCCGCTGTGGAAGTCTATGGCAGCCCATAGAACCGCTTTCGGGAAAGTTGTAAAATTTGGCACACTGATAGAGGACAGTCTGACCTTTCATCAAAGCAAATTTGGTGTCTCTAAGTCAATCCTTCTAGCGCCACCAACTGTCCAAATTTGCACGCATGTTTATGCTAATAACTTTTGAACCGTGAGGGCTAGAAACAAAATTCTTTTTTCCTCTTATTCCTTGGGTCATGCCGAGTCGAATGCACTATATGACGTCATTTTCCGTCTAGATAGTTTTTCCGCCATTTTGAATTTTCTGAAAAACCTACTTTTTCGAACTCCTCCTAGGCCGTTGCTCCGATTTTCACGAAAACTGAATCAGATCATCTTCAGACCATGCCGACAAAAAGTTATGGAATTCAAGTCGATTAGTCAAACCGTTCTCTAATAACTCGCAAATGAATTCCACGCAAAGCACGCAAAAATGGATCTGAGGCTATATCTAAGCAACGGCTTAGCGTATTGAGATCAAACTCAGTATGTCTTATAACAAGCATGACCTGAGACTACCTGCAGTGTTTCGGCGCTGTGCCACCTAGTGGTCAGGAGATATGAAAAATTGATATTTTTGCTTATAACTTCTGAATGGTTTGGCCAAAAATCATAAAAATCATTTCTTTAGATTCGTTGCATCATGCCGAGTCGAATCATATCCAATTTTCCCATGTCAGCCATTTTGGCCGTCGGCCATTTTGAATTTTGTTAAAAAATGCAGTATTTAATGAGTGCATTAACGTATCGTTATGAAACTCGGTATGCATCTTCGACACCATGCCCTGATGGTACGCAAAAAAGTTTTGGGGCAGCGCCACCTTGTGGTCAAAAGTTATAATGAAATTTCTAAAAATGCTAATAACTTTTGTTTACATTAGCCTATTGTAATCAAACTGATGTTGATAGATTCCTTAGTTCATGCCAAGAACATCGATACCAATATTGCCATAATTGGCTGGAGTTCCTGTCCGCCATTTTGATTCATGTTGAAAACCTACTTTTTCGAACTCCTCCTAGACCGTTAGTCCGATTTTCACCAAATTTGACTCGGATCATCTTCAGACACTGCTGGCAAAAAGTTATGGATTTCGTGTCGATATACGAAACGGTTTTCGTTTATCGCGTCAACGAATTTGCTACAAACATGCCAAACTACATCTGAGGCTGTATCTCAGCGAAACTTTGACATATTCCCACCAAACTTTGTATGTGACATTGCCACCTCACACTGACCACGCCATGTCAGTTTTGTAACGGCGCCACCTATTGGTCAAGAGTAATAAACTATTCATTAATCATTAATTATGAAATTTACAAAAAAGCTAATAACTTTTGACTGCATTAGCCTATTGTAATGAAACTGGTCTCAAATTATTCCTTGGGTCATGCCGACAAAATACATACCAATTATGTCATACTAAGCCGAACTTTCTGTCCGCCATTTTGATTTATGTTGAAAACCTACTTTTTCGAACTCCTCCTAAACCGTTTTTCCGATTTTCACCAAAATCGAGTCATATCATCTTCAGACCATGCTGACCAAAAGTTATGGATTTCGTGTCGATAGACAAAACGGTTTTCGCATACCACAGCAACGTATTTGAGGCATGATGCCAAAATGAAACGAGGCTGTATCTCTGCAATGCTTTGGCATATTGACACCAAATTTTGATTGTTTCACTGTCAGCTCACACAGAACACACCACATCGATTTGATAACAGCGCCACCTATTGGTCAAACGTCATAAGCCAATAAATCATATTACTAGAGGTGTATTTATGATTTTTCAGCTATTTGTACTACAATAAACTTAAAATGGCTTCAATTACTCATTGCTGCAGTTGGTCTGATGCTTGCTTCTGTAGTGCTTGGCCCCGTCATTGCTGCTTGCAGCTATATTTAGGGGCCAAGCACTGAAAGTGCGTAGGCACCTCTTGAAACCGTTGGCGTTATTCTTCTTCTTCTTCTTCTTCTTCTTCTTCTTCTTCCGTATGGAGGTCTATGGCAGCCCATAGAACCGCTTGCGGGAAAGTTGTAAAATTTGGCACACTGATAGAAGACAGTCTGAACTTTCATCATAGCAAATTTGGTGTCTCTAAGTCTTCTAGTGCCACCAACTGTCCAAAGTTGCACTCATGTTTATGCTAATAACTTTTGAACCGTGAAGGCTAGAAACAAAATTCTTTTTTCCTCTTATTCCTTGGGACATGCCGAGTCGAATGCACTATATGTCGTCATTTTCCGTCTAGATTGTTTTTCCGCCATTTTGAATTATCTGAAAAACCTACTTTTTCGAACTCCTCCTAGGCCGTTGCTCCGATTTTCACAAAAATTGAATCAGATCATCTTCAGACCATGCCGACAAAAAGTTATGGAATTCAAGTCGATTAGTCAAACCGTTCTCTAATAACTCGCAATTGAATTCCACGAAAAGCACGCAAAAATGGATCTGAGGCTATATCTCCGCAACGGTTTGGCGTATTGAGACCAAACTTGGTGTGTGTTATAACAAGCATGACTTGAGGCTAACTGCAGTGTTTCGGCGCAGTGCCCCTTAGTGGTCCGGAGATATGAAAAATTCATGTTTTTGCTTATAACTTTTGAATGGTTTGTCCAAAAATCATAAAACTTGTCTCTGAAGATTCGTTGCATCATGCCGAGTCGAACCATATCCAATTTTCCCATGTCAGCCATTTTGGGCGTCGGCCATTTTGAATTTTGTTAAAAAATGCTGTATTTATTGAACGCATTAACGTATCGTTACGAAACTCGGTATGCACCTTCGACACCATGACCTGATAGTACGCAAAAAGTTTTGGGGCAGCGCCACCTTGTGGTCAAAAGTTATAATGAAATTTCTAAAAATGCTAATAACTTTTGTTTACATTAACCTATTGTAATCAAACTGATGTTGATAGATTCCTTGGTTCATGCCGAGAACAAGGATACCAATTTTGCCATAATTGGCTGAACTTCCTGTCCGCCATTTTGATTCATGTTGAAAACCTACTTATTCGAACTCCTCCTAAACCGTTAGTCCGATTTTCACCAAATTTGACTCGAATCATCTTCAGACCGTGGTGGCAAAAAGTTATGGATTTCGTGTCGATATATTAAACGGTTTTCGTTTAGCGCGTCAACGAATTTGCTGGAAAGATGCCAAACTGCATCTGAGGCTGTATCTCAGCGAAACTTTGACATATTCGCACCAAATTTTATATGTGATATTTTCACCTCAAATTGATCATGCCACGTCAGTTTGGTAACAGCGCCACCTATTGGTCAAGAGTAATAAACCATTCATTAATAATTAATTATGAAATTTACAAAAATGCTAATAACTTTTGACTTCATTAGCCTATTCTAATGAAACTGTGCTCAAATTATTCCTTGGGTCATGCCGACAACATACATACCAATTATGTTATACTAAGCCGAAATTCCTGTCCGCCATTTTGATTTATGTTGAAAACATACTTTTTCGAACTCCTCCTAAACCCTTTGCCCGATTTTCACCAAAATCGAATCATATCATCTTCAGACCATGCTGATCAATAGTTATGGATTTCGTGTCGATAGACAAAACGGTTTTCGCACACCACAGCAACGAATTTGAGGCATGATGCCAAAATGACACTTGAGGCTGTATCTCTGCAATGCTTTGGCATATTGGCACTAAACTTTGTGTGTGCCATTGTCACCTAACACAGAACACACCACATCGATTTGATAACAGCGCCACCTATTGGTCAAACGTGATAAGCCAATAAATTATATTGCTATAGGTTTATATGTGATGTTTCAGCCGTTTTGACTAAAAACATCCTAAAATGGCTTCAGTTACTCATTTGTGCAGTTGGTCTGATGCTTGCTTCTGTAGTGCTTGGCCCCGTCATTGCTGCTTGCAGCTATATTTAGGGGCCAAGCACTGAAAGTGCGTAGGCACCTCTTGAAACCGTTGGCGTTATTCTTCTTCTTCTTCTTCTTCTTCTTCTTCCGTATGGAGGTCTATGGCAGCCCATAGAACCGCTTGCGGGAAAGTTGTAAAATTTGGCACACTGATAGAGGACAGTCTGAACTTTCATCTTAGCAAATTTGGTGTCTCTAAGTCAATCCTTCTAGCGCCACCAACTGTCCAAAGTTGCACGCATGTTTATGCTAATAACTTTTGAACCGTGAGGGCTAGAAACAAAATTCTTTTTTCCTCTTATTCCTTGGGTCATCCCGAGTCGAATGCACTATATGACGTCATTTTCCGTCTAGATAGTTTTTCCACAATTTTGAATTTTCTGAAAACCTACTTTTTCGAACTCCTCCTAGGCCGTTGCTCCGATTTTCACGAAAATTGAATCGGATCATCTTCAGACCATACCGACAAAAAGTTATGGAATTCAAGTCGATTAGTCAAACCGTTCTCTAATAACTCGCAATTGAATTCCACGAAAAGCACGCAAAAATGGATCTGAGGCTATATCTCCGCAACAGTCTGGCGTATTGAGACCAAACTTGGTATGTGTTATAACAAGCATGACCTGAGACTACCTGCAGTGTTTCGGCGCAGTGCCCCCTAGTGGTCCGGAGATATGAAAAATTCATATTTTTGCTTATAGCTTTTGAATGGTTTGGCCAAAAATCATAAAACTTGTCTCTGTAGATTCGTTGCATCATGCCGAGTCGAACCATATCCAATTTTCCCATGTCAGCCATTTTGGGCGTCGGCCATTTTGAATTTTGTTAAAAAATGCTGTATTTAATGAACGGAAAAACTTTTTGATTACGAAAATCGGTATGCATCTTCGACACCATGCCCTGATGGTACTCAAAAAGTTTCGGCGCAGCGCCACCTTGTGGTCAAAAGTTATAATGAAATTTGTAAAAATGCTAATAAGTTTTGTTTACAGTAGCCTATTGTAATCAAACTGATGTTGATAGATTCCTTGGTTCATGCCGAGAACATGGATACCAATTTTGCCATAGTTGGCTGAACTTCCTGTCCGCCATTTTGATTTATGTTGAAAACCTACTTTTTCGAACTCCTCCTAGACCGTTGGTCCGATTTTCACCAAATTTGACTCGGATCATCTTCAGACCATGCTGGCAAAAAGTTATGGATTTCGTGTCGATATATTAAACGGTTTTCGTTTAGCGCATCAAGGAATTGGCTGGAAAGAAGCCAAACTGCATCTGAGGTTGTATCTCAGCAAAACTTTGACATATTTGCACCAAACTTTGTATGTGACATTGTCACCGCACACTGACCACTCCACGTCAGTTTTGTAACGGCGCCACCTATTGGTCAAGAGTAATAAACCATTAATTAATCATTAATTATGAATTTGCCAAAAATGCTAATAACTTTTAACTGCATTAGCCTATTGTAATGAAACTGGTCTCAAATTATTCCTTGGGTCATGCCGACAGCAAACATACCAATTATGTCATACTAAGCCGAACTTTCTGTCTGCCATTTTGATTTATGTTGAAAATCTACTTTTTCGAACTCCTCCTAAACCGTTTCTCCGATTTTCACCAAAATCGAATCATATCATCTTCAGACCATGCTGACCAAAAGTTGTGGATGTTGTGTCGATAGACGAAACCGTTTTCGCATACTACAGCAACAAATTTGACGCACGATGCCAAAATGACACTTCAGGCAGTATCTCTGCATGATGCCTAAATGACAGTTGAGGCTGTATCTCTGCAATGCTTTGGCATATTGACACTAAACTTTGTGTGTGTCATTGTCACCTAACACAGAACACACCACATCGATTTGATAACAGCGCCACCTATTGGTCAAACGTGATAAGCCAATAAATCATATTGCTATAGGTTTATATGTGATTTTTCAGCCGTTTTGACTAAAAACATCCTAAAATGGCTTCATTAACTCATTTGTGCAATTGGTCTGATGTTTGCTTCTGTAGTGCTTGGCCCCGTATTGCTGCTTGCAGCTATATTTAGGGGCCAAGCACTGAAAGTGCGTAGGCACCTCTTGAAACCGTTGGCGTTATTATTAGGGGCCAAGCACTGAAAGTGCGTAGGCACCTCTTGAAACCGTTGGCGTTATTATTAGGGGCCAAGCACCGAAGGTGCATTGGCACCTATTGTTATTGTTAGCGTTCTTATTATTATTATTATTAGGGGCCAAGCACCGAAGGTGCTTAGGCACCTATTGTTATCGTTAGCGTTCTTATTATTAGGGGCCAAGCACCGAAGGTCCATTGGCACCTATTGTTATCGTTAGCGTTCTTATTATTATTATTCTTCTTCCGCCGCAAGTCAATGGCAGCCTATTGAACCGCTTGCGGGAAAGTTGTAAAATTTGGCACACTGATAGAGGATAGTGTCAATAGTAACCACAGCAAATTTGGAGTCTCTAACTCAAACTCTCTAGCGCCACCACTTGTCCAAATTTGCACTCATGTTTATGTTAATAACTTTTGATCCGTAAGAGCTAGAAACAAAATTCTTTTTTCCTCTGATTCCTTGGCTCAAACCGATTCGAATGAACCCAATGACGTCATTTTCCGTCTGGAAA
Source organism: Spinibarbus caldwelli (assembly GCA_039654775.1). Classification (NCBI taxonomy): domain Eukaryota; kingdom Metazoa; phylum Chordata; class Actinopteri; order Cypriniformes; family Cyprinidae; genus Spinibarbus; species Spinibarbus caldwelli. Next base: position 11,836,656 of record CM077226.1, on the reverse strand, counting down.
GTTTTTCCGCCATTTTGAATTTTCTGAAAAACTTACTTTTTCGAACTCCTCCTAGGCCGTTGCTCCGATTTTCACGAAAATTGAATCAGATCATCTTCAGACCATGCCGACAAAAAGTTATGGAATTCAAGTTGATTAGTTAAACCGTTCTCGAATAACTCGCAAATGAATTCTACGAAAACCACGCAAAAATGGATCTGAGGCTATATCTCCGCAACGGTTTTGCGTATTGAGACCAAACTTGGTGTGTGTTATAACAGGCATGATTTGAGGCTAACTGCATTGTTTCGGCGCAGTGCCTCCTAGTGGTCCGGAGATATGAAAAATTTATATTTTTGCTTATAACTTGTGAATGGTTTGGCCAAAAATCATAAAACTCGTCTCTGTAGATTCGTTGCATCATGCTGAGTCGAACCATATAAAATTTTCCCATGTCAGCTATTTTGGGCATCGGCCATTTTGAATTTTGTTAAAAAATGCTGTATTTCATGAACTAACGAACTTTTATATTACGAAAATCGGCATGCATCTTCGACACCATGCCCTGATGGTACGCAAAAAGTTTTGGCACAGCGCCACCTTGTGGTCAAAAGTTATAATGAAATTTCTAAAAATGCTAATAACTTTTGTTTACATTATCCTATTGTAATCAAACTGACATTGATAGATTCCTTGGTTCATGCCGAGAACATCGATACCAATTTTGCCATAATTGGCTGAACTTCCTGTCCGCCATTTTGATTCATGTTGAAAACCTACTTTTTTGAACTCCTCCTAGACCGTTAGTCCGATTTTCACCAAATTTGACTCGGATCATCTTCAGACCATGCTGACAAAAAGTTATGGATTTCGTGTCGATATCTTAAACGGTTTTCGTTTAGCGCGTCAACGAATTTGCTGGAAAGATGCCAAACTACATCTGAGGCTGTATCTCAGCGAAACTTTGACATATTCGCACCAAATTTTATATGTGACATTGTCACCTCACAATGACCATGCAACGTCAGTTTGGTAACAGCGCCACCTATTGGTCAAGAGTAATAAACCATTCATTAATCATTAATTATGAAATGTGCAAAAATGCTAATAACTTTTGACTGCATTAGCCTATTCTTATGAAACTGTGCTCAAATTATTCCTTGGGTCATGCCGACAACATACATACAAATTATGTCATACTAAGCCGAAATTCCTGTCCGCCATTTTGATTTATGTTGAAAACATACTTTTTCGAACTCCTCCTAAACCGTTTGTCCGATTTTCACCAAAATCGAATCATATCATCTTCAGACCATGCTGACCTAAAGTTATGGATTTCGTGTCGATAGACAAAACCGTTCTCGCATACCACAGCAACGAATTTGAGGCACTGTGCCAAAATGACACTTCAGGCAGTATCTCTGCATGATGCCAAAATGACTGTTGAGGCTGAATCTCTGCAATGCTTTGGCATATTGACACTAAACTTTGTGTGTGCCATTGTCACCTAACACAGAACACACCACATCGATTTGATAACAGCGCCACCTATTGGTCAAACGTGATAAGCCAATAAATCATATTGCTATAGGTTTATATATGATTTTTCAGCCGTTTTGACTAAAACCATCCTAAAATGGCTTCATTAACTCATTTGTGCAGTTGGTCTGATGTTTGCTTCTGTAGTGCTTGGCCCCGTATTGCTGCTTGCAGCTATATTTATTATTATTATTATTATTATTATTATTATTCTTCTTCCGCCGCAAGTCAATGGCAGCCCATAGAACCGCTTGCGGGAAAGTTGTAAAATTTGGCACACTGATAGAGGACAGTCTGATCTGTCATCATAGCAAATTTGGAGTCTCCAACTCAAACTCTCTAGCGCCACCACTTGTCCAAAGTTGCACTCACGTTTATGCTAATAACATTTGAACCGTAAGGGCTAGAAACAAAATTCTTTTTTCCTCTTATTCCTTGGGTCATGCCGAGTCGAATGCACTATATGTCGTCATTTTCCGTCTAGACAGTTTTTCCGCCATTTTGAATTTTCTGAAAAACCTACTTTTTCGAACTCCTCCTAGGCCGTTGCTCCGATTTTCACGAAATTTGAATCAGATCATCTTCAGACCATGCCGACAAAAAGTTATGGAATTCAAGTCGATTAGTCAAACCGTTATCGAATAACTCGCAAATGAATTGTACGAAAAGCTCGCAAAAATGAATCTGAGGTTATATCTCCACAACGGTTTGGCGTATTGAGACCAATACGCCAAACGAACGGTTTTCGTTTAGCGCGTCAACGAATTTGCTGGAAAGATGGCAAACTACATCTGAGGCTGTATCTCAGCGAAACTTTGACATATTCGCACCAAATTTTATATGTGACATTGTCACCTCACATTGACCACGCCACGTCAGTTTTGTAACGGCGCCACCTATTGGTCAAGAGTAATAAACCATTCATTAATCGTTAATTATGAAATTGCCAAAAATGCTAATAACTTTTGACTGCATTAGCCTATTGTAATGACACTGGTCTCAAATTATTCCTTGGGTCATGCCGACAACATACATACCAATTATGTCATACTAAGCCGAAATTTCTGTCCGCCATTTTGATTTATGTTGAAAACCTACTTTTTCGAACTCCTCCTAAACTGTTTGTCTGATTTTCACCAAAATCGAATCATATCATCTTCAGACCATGCTGACCAAAAGTTATGGATTTCGTGTCGATAGACAAAACGGTTTTCGCACACCACAGCAACGAATTTGAGGCACGATGCCAAAATGACACTTCAGGCAGTATCTCTGCATGATGCCAAAATGACTGTTGAGGCTGTATCTCTGCAATGCTTTGGCATATTGACACTAAACTTTGTGTGTGCCATTGTCACCTAACACAGAACACACCACATCGATTTGATAACAGCGCCACCTATTGGTCAAACGTGATAAGCCAATAAATCATATTGCTATAGGTTTATATGTGATTTTTCAGCAGTTTGGACTAAAAACATCCTAAAATGGCTTCAGTTACTCATTTGTGCAGTTGGTCTGATGTTTGCTTCTGTAGTGCTTGGCCCCGTTTTGCTGCTTGCAGCTATATTTATTATTATTCTTCTTCCGCCGCAAGTCTATGGTAGCCCATAGAACCGCTTGCGGGAAAGTTGTAAAATTTGGCACACTGATAGAGGACAGATTCAGCAGTAACCACAGCAAATTTGGAGTCTCTATCTCAAACTCTCTAGCGCCACCACTTGTCCAAAGTTGCACTCATGTTTAAGTTAATAGCATTTGAACCATAAGGGCTAGAAACAAAATTCTTTTTTCCTCTGATTCCATGGCTCAAGCCGATTCGAATGAACTCCATGACGTCATTTTCCGTCTGGACAGTTTTTCCGCCATTTTGAATTTTCTGAAAAACCTACTTTTTCGAACTCCTCCTAGGCCGTTGCTCCGATTTTCACGAAAATTGAATCAGATCATCTTCAGACCATGCCGACAAAAAGTTATGGAATTCAAGTCGATTAGTCAAACCGTTCTCGAATAACTCGCAAATGAATTCTACTAAAACCACGCAAAAATGGATCTGAGGCTATATCTCCGCAACGGTTTGGCGTATTGAGACCAAACTTGGTGTGTGTTATAAAAAGCATGACCTGAGGCTAACTGCAGTGTTTCGGCGCAGTGACCCCTAGTGGTCCGGAGATATGAAAAATTCATATTTTTACTTATAACTTGTGAATGGTTTGGCCAAAAATCATAAAACTTATCTCTGTAGATTCGTTGCATCATTCTGAGTCGAACCATATAAAATTTTCCAATGTCAGCCATTTTGGGCGTTGGCTATTTTGAATTTTGTTAAAAAATGCTGTATTTCATGAACTAATGAACTTTTATATTACGAAAATCGGCATGCATTTTCGACACCATGCCCTGATGGTACGCAAAAAGTTTTGGCGCAGCGCCACCTTGTGGTCAAAAGTTATAATGAAATTTCTAAAAATGCTAATAACTTTTGTTTACATTAGCCTATTGTAATCAAACTGATGTTGATAGATTCCTTGGTTCATGCCGAGAACATCGATACCAATTTTGCCATAATTGGCTGAACTTCCTGTCCGCCATTTTGATTTATGTTGAAAACCTACTTTTTCGAACTCCTCCTAGACCGTTAGTCCGATTTTCACCAAATTTGACACGAATCATCTTCAGACCATGGTGGCAAAAAGTTATGGATTTCGTGTCGATATCTGAAACGGTTTTCGTTTAGCGCGTCAACGAATTTGCTGGAAAGATGCCAAACTGCATCTGAGGCTGTATCTCAGTGAAACTTTGACATATTCGCACCAAATTTTATATGTGACATTGTCACCTCACATTGACCACGCCACATCAGTTTGGTAACAGCGCCACCTATTGGTCAAGAGTAATAAACCATTCATTAATCATTAATTATGAAATTTACAAAAATGCTAATAACTCTTGACTGCATTAGCCTATTCTAATGAAACTGTGCTCTATTTATTCCTTGGGTCATGCCGACAACATACATACCAATTATGTCATACTAATTCGAAATTCCTGTCCGCCATTTTGATTTATGTTGAAAACATACTTTTTCGAACTCCTCCTAAACCGTTTTTCCGATTTTCACCAAAATCGAATCATATCATCTTCAGACCATGCTGACCAAAAGTTATGGATTTCGTGTCGATAGACAAAACGGTTTTCGCACGCCACAGCAACGAATTTGAGGCATGATGCCAAAATGGCACTTGAGGCTGTATCTCTGCATGATGCCAAAATGACTGTTGAGGCTGTATCTCTGCAATGCTTTGGCATATTGACACTAAACTTTGTGTGTGCCATTGTCACCTAACATAGAACACACCACATCGATTTGATAACAGCGCCACCTGTTGGTCAAACGTGATAAGCCAATAAATCATATTGCTATAGGTTTATATATGATTTTTCAGCCATTTTGACTAAAAACATCCTAGAATGGCTTCAGTTACTCATTTGTGCAGTTGGTCTGATGTTTGCTTCTGTAGTGCTTGGCCCCGTAATTGCTGCTTGCAGCTATATTTATTCTTTTTCTTCTTCTTCTTCTTCTTCTTCTTCTTCCATATGGAGGTCTATGGCAGCCCATAGAACCGCTTGCGGGAAAGTTGTAAAATTTGGCACACTGAAAGAGGACAGTCTGAACTTTCATCATAGCAAATTTGGTGTCTCTAAGTCAGTCCTTCTAGCGCCACCAACTGTCCAAATTTGCACTCATGTTTATGCTAATAACTTTTGAACCGTGAGGGCTAGAAACAAAATTCTTTTTACCTCTTATTCCTTGGGTCATGCCGAGTCGAATGCACTATATGACATCATTTTCCGTCTAGATAGTTTTTCCGCCATTTTGAATTTTCTGAAAAACCTACTTTTTCGAACTCCTCCTAGGCCGTTGCTCCGATTTTCACGAAAATTGAATCAGATAATCTTCAGACCATGCCGACAAAAAGTTATGGAATTCAAGTCGATTAGTCAAATCGTTCTCTAATAACTCGCAATTGAATTCCACGAAAAGCACGCAAAAATGGATCTGAGGCTATATCTCCGCAACGGTTTGGCGTATTGAGACCAAACTTGGTGTGTGTTATAACAAGCATGACCTGAGGCTAACTGCAGTGTTTCGGCGCAGTGCCCCCTAGTGGTCCGGAGATATGAAAAATTGATATTTTTGCTTATAACTTGTGAATGGTTTGGCCAAAAATCATAAATCTCTACTCTGTAGATTCGTTGCATCATGCCGAGTCGAACCATATCCAATTTTCCCATGTCAGCCATTTTGGGCGTCGGCCATTTTGAATTTTGTTAAAAAATGCTGTATTTATTGAACGCATTAACGTATCGTTACGAAACTCGGTATGCACCTTCGACACCATACCCTGATGGTACGCAAAAAGTTTTGGCGCAAAAGTTATAATGAAATTTCTAAAAATGCTAATAACTTTTGTTTACATTAGCCTATTGTAATCAAACTGATATTGATAGATTCCTTGGTTCATGCCGAAAACATCGATACCAATTTTGTCATAATTGGCTAAACTTCCTGTCCGCCATTTTGATTAATGTTGAAAACCTACTTTTTCGAACTCCTCCTAGACCGTTGGTCCGATTTTCACCAAATTTGATTCGAATCATCTTCAGACCATGCTGACAAAAAGTTATGGATTTCGTGTCGATATCTTAAACGGTTTTCGTTTAGAATTTGCTGGAAAGATGCCAAACTGCATCTGAGGCTGTATCTCAGCGAAACTTTGACATATTCACACCAAAATTTATATGTGACATTGTCACCTCACATTGACCACGCCACGTCAGTTTGGTAACAGCGCCACCTATTGGTCAAGAGTAATAAACCATTCATTAATCATTAATTATGAAATTTACAAAAATGCTAATAACTTTTGACTGCATTAGCCTATTCTAATGAAACTGTGCTCAAATTATTCCTTGGGTCATGCCGACAACATACATACCAATTATGTCATACTAAGCCGAAATTCCTGTCCGCCATTTTGATTTATGTTGAAAACCTACTTTTTCGAACTCCTCCTACACCGTTTGTCCGATTTTCACCAAAATCGAATCATATCATCTTCAGACCATGCTGACCAAAAGTTATGGATTTCGTGTCGATAGACAAAACAGTTTTCGCATACCACAGCAACGAATTTGAGGAATGATGCCAAAATGACACTTCAGGCAGTATCTCTGCATGATGCCAAAATGACTGTTGAGGCTGTATCTCTGCAATGCTTTGACATATCGACACTAAACTTTGTGTGTGCCATTGTCACCTAACACAGAACACACCACATCGATTTGATAACAGCGCCACCTATTGGTCAAACGTGATAAGCCAATAAATCATATTGCTATAGGTTTATATGTGATTTTTCAGCCGTTTTGACTAAAAACTTCCTAAAATGGCTTCAGTTACTCATTTGTGCAATTGGTCTGATGTTTGCTTCTGTAGTGCTTGGCCCCGCAATTACTGCTTGCAGCTATATTTATTCTTCTTCTTCTTCTTCCGCCGCAAGTCTATGGCAGCCCATAGAACCGCTTGCGGGAAAGTTGTAAAATTTGGCTCACTGATAGAGGACAGTCTGATCTGTCATCATAGCAAATTTGGAGTCTCTAACTCAAACTCTCTAGCGCCACCACTTGTCCAAAGTTGCACTCACATTTATGCTAATAACATTTGAAACGTAAGGGCTAGAAACAAAATTCTTTTTTCCTCTGATTCCTTGGCTCAAGCCGATTCGAACGCACTACATGACGTCATTTTCCGTCTAGATAGTTTTTCCGCCATTTTGAATTTTCTGAAAAACCTACTTTTTCGAACTCCTCCTAGGCCGTTGCTCCAATTTTCACGAAAATTGAATCAGATCATCTTCAGACCATGCTGACAAAAAGTTATGGAATTCAAGTCGATTAGTCAAACCGTTCTCCAATAAATCGCAAATGAATTCTACGAAAACCACGCAAAAATGGATCTGAGGCTATATCTCCGCAACGGTTTGGCGTATTGAGACCAAACTTGGTGTGTGTTATAACAAGCATGACCTGAGACTACCTGCAGTGTTTCGGCGCAGTGCCCCCTAGTGGTCCGGAGATAAGTAAAATTGATATTTTTGCTTATAACTTGTGAATGGTTTGGCCAAAAATCATAAAACTCGTCTCTGTAGATTCGTTGCATCATGCCGAGTCCAAGCATATCCAATGTTCCCATGTCAGCCATTTTGGGCTTCGGCCATTTTGAATTTTGTGAAAAAATCCTGTATTTAAGGAACTAACGAACTTTTATATAATGAAAATCGGCATGCATCTTCGACACCATGCCCTGATGGTACGCAAAAAGTTTTGGCGCAGCGCCACCTTGTGGTCAAAAGTTATAATGAAATTTCTAAAAATGCTAATAACTTTTGTTTACATTAGCCTATTGTAATCAAACTGATGTTGATAGATTCCTTGTTTCATCCCGAGAACATCGATACCAATTTTGCCATAATTGGCTGAACTTCCTGTCCACCATTTTGATTTATGTTGAAAACCTACTTTTTCGAACTCCTCCTAGACCGTTAGTCCGATTTTCACCAAATTTGACTCGGATCATCTTCAGACCATGCTGGCAAAAAGTTATTGATTTCGTGTTGATATATTAAACGGTTTTCGTTTAGCGCGTCAACGAATTTGCTGGAAAGATGCCAAACTGCATCTGAGGCTGTATCTCAGCGAAACTTTGACACATTGGCACCAAATTTTGTATGTGACATTGTCACGTCACACTGCCCACGCCACGTCAGTTTGGTAACAGCGCCACCTATTGGTCAAGAGTAATAAACCATTCATTAATCATTAATTATGAAATTTACAAAAATGCTAATAACTTTTGAATGCATTAGCCTATTCTAATGAAACTGTTCTCAAATTATTCCTTGGGTCATGCCGACAACATACATACCAATTATGTCATTATGTCATACTAAGCCGAAATTCCTGTTCGCCATTTTGATTTATGTTGAAAACATACTTTTTCGAACTCCTCCTAAACCGTTTGTCCGATTTTCACCAAAATCGAATCATATCATCTTCAGACCATGCTGACTAAAAGTTATGGATTTCGTGTCGATAGACAAAACGGTTTTCGCACACCACAGCAACGAATTTGAGGCATGATGCCAAAATGACACTTGAGGCTGTATCTCTGCAATGCTTTGACATATTGACACTAAACTTTGTGTGTGCCATTGTCACCTAACACAGAACACACCACATCGATTTGATAACAGCGCCACCTATTGGTCAAACGTGATAAGCCAATAAATCATATTGCTATAGGTTTATATGTGATTTTTCAGACGTTTTGACTAAAAACATCCTAAAATGGCTTCAGTTACTCATTTGTGCAGTTGGTCTGATGTTTGCTTCTGTAGTGCTTGGCCCCGTATTGCTGCTTGCAGCTATATTTAGGGGCCAAGCACCGAAGGTGCAAGGCACCTATTGTGTTTGTTAGCGTTATTATTAGGGGCCAAGCACCGAAGGTGCGGAGGCACCTGTTGTGTTTGTTAGCGTTATTCTTCTTCTTCTTCTTCTTCCGCCGCAAGTCTATGGCAGCCCATAGAACCGCTTGCGGGAAAGTTGTAAAATTTGGCACACTGATAGAGGACAGTGTGATCTGTCATCATAGCAAATTTGGAGTCTCTAACTCAAACTCTCTAGCGCCACCACTTGTCCAAAGTTGCACTCACGTTTATGCTAATAACATTTGAACCGTAAGGGTTAGAAACAAAATTGTTTTTTTCCTCTTACTCCTTGGCTGAAGCCGATTCGAACGCACTACATGACGTCATTTTCCGTCTAGATAGTTTTTCCGCCATTTTGAATTTTTTGAAAAACCTACTTTTTCGAACTCCTCCTAGACCGTTTCTCAGATTTTCACGAAAATTGAATCAGATAATCTTCACACCATGCCGACAAAAAGTTATGCAATTCAAGTCGATTAGTCAAACCGTTCTCGAATAACTCGCAAATGAATTCCACGAGAAGCATGCAAAAATGGATCTGAGGCTATATCTCCGCAACGGTTCGGCGTATTGAGACCAAACTTGGTGTGTGTTATAACAAGCATGACCTGAGGCTAACTACAGTGTTTTGGCGCAGTGCCCCCTAGTGGTCCGGTGATATGAAAAATTCATAATTTTGCTTATAACTTGTGAATGGTTTGGCCAAAAATCATAAAACTCGTCTCTGTAGATTCGTTGCATCATGCCGAGTCGAATCATATCCAATATTCCCATGTCAGCCATTTTAGGCGTCGGCCATTTTGAATTTTGTTAAAAAATGCTGTATTTATTGAACGCATTAACGTATCGTTACGAAACTCGGTATGCACCTTCAACACCATGCCCTGATGGTACGCAAAAATTTTTGGCGCAGCGCCACCTTGTGGTCAAAAGTTATAATGAAATTTCTAAAAATGCTAATAACTTTTGTTTACATTAGCCTATTGTAATCAAACTGATATTGATAGATTCCTTGGTTCATGCCGAAAACATCGATACCAATTTTGTCATAATTGGCTGAACTTCCTGTCCGCCATTTTGATTAATGTTAAAAACCTACTTTTTCGAACTCCTCCTAGACCGTATGTCCGATTTTCACCAAATTTGATTCGAATCATCTTCAGACCATGCTGACAAAAAGTTATGGATTTCATGTCGATATCTTAAACGGTTTTCGTTTAGCGCGTCAACGAATTTGCTGGAAAGATGCCAAACTGCATCTGAGGCTGTATCTCAGCGAAACTTTGACATATTCACACCAAAATTTATATGTGACATTGTCACCTCACATTGACCACGCCACGTCAGTTTGGTAACAGCGCCACCTATTGGTCAAGAGTAATAAACCATTCATTAATCTTTAATTATGAAATTTACAAAAATGCTAATAACTTTTGACTGCATTAGCCTATTCTAATGAAACTGTGCTCAAATTATTCCTTGGGTCATGCCGACAACATACATACCAATTATGTCATACTAAGCCGAAATTCCTGTCCGCCATTTTGATTTATGTTGAAAACCTACTTTTTCGAACTCCTCCTACACCGTTTGTCCGATTTTCACCAAAATCGAATCATATCATCTTCAGACCATGCTGACCAAAAGTTATGGATTTCGTGTCGATAGACAAAACAGTTTTCGCATACCACAGCAACGAATTTGAGGCATGATGCCAAAATGACACTTCAGGCAGTATCTCTGCATGATGCCAAAATGACTGTTGAGGCTGTATCTCTGCAATGCTTTGACATATCGACACTAAACTTTGTGTGTGCCATTGTCACCTAACACAGAACACACCACATCGATTTGATAACAGCGCCACCTATTGGTCAAACGTGATAAGCCAATAAATCATATTGCTATAGGTTTATATGTGATTTTTCAGCCGTTTTGACTAAAAACTTCCTAAAATGGCTTCAGTTACTCATTTGTGCAATTGGTCTGATGTTTGCTTCTGTAGTGCTTGGCCCCGCAATTGCTGCTTGCAGCTATATTTATTCTTCTTCTTCTTCTTCCGCCGCAAGTCAATGGCAGCCCATAGAACCGCTTGCGGGAAAGTTGTAAAATTTGGCTCACTGATAGAGGACAGTCTGATCTGTCATCATAGCAAATTTGGAGTCTCTAACTCAAACTCTCTAGCGCCACCACTTGTCCAAAGTTGAAATCACATTTATGCTAATAACATTTGAAACGTAAGGGCTAGAAACAAAATTCTTTTTTCCTCTGATTCCTTGGCTCAAGCCGATTCGAACGCACTACATGACGTCATTTTCCGTATAGATAGTTTTTCCGCCATTTTGAATTTTCTGAAAAACCTACTTTTTCGAACTCCTCCTAGGCCGTTGCTCCGATTTTCACGAAAATTGAATCAGATCATCTTCAGACCATGCCGACAAAAAGTTATGCAATTCAAGTCGATTAGTCAAACCGTTCTTGAATATCTCGCAAATGAATTCCACGAAAAGCACGCAAAAATGGATCTGAGGCTATATCTCTGCAACGGTTTGGCGTATTGAGACCAAACTTGGTGTGTGTTATAACAAGTATGACCTGAGGCTAACTGCTGTGTTTCGGCGCAGTGCCCCTTAGTGGTCCGGAGATATGAAAAATTCATATTTTTGCTTATAACTTGTGAATGGTTTGGCCAAAAATCATAAAACTCATCTCTGTAGATTCGTTGCATCATGCCGAGTCGAATTATATCCAATATTCCCATGTCAGCCATTTTGGGCGTCGGCCATTTTGAATTTTGATAAAAAATGCAGTATTTAATGAACGGAAAAACTTTTTTATTACGAAAATCGGTATGCATCTTCGACACCATGCCCTGATGGTACGCAAAAAGTTTTGGCGCAGCGCCACCTTGTGGTCAAAAGTTATAATGAAATTTCTAAAAATGCTAATAACTTTTGTTTGCAGTAGCCTATTGTAATCAAACTGATGTTGATAGATTCCTTGGTTCATGCCGAGAACATCGATACCAATTTTGCCATAATTGGCTGAACTTCCTGTCCGTCATTTTCATTTATGTCGAAAACCTACTTTTTCGAACTCCTCCTAGACCGTTGGTCCGATTTTCACCAAATTTGATTCGAATCATCTTCAGACCATGCTGACAAAAAGTTATGGATTTCATGTCGATATCTTAAACGGTTTTCGTTTAGCGCGTCAACGAATTTGCTGGAAAGATGCCAAACTGCATCTGAGGCTGTATCTCAGCGAAACTTTGACATATTCACACCAAAATTTATATGTGACATTGTCACCTCACATTGACCACGCCACGTCAGTTTGGTAACAGCGCCACCTATTGGTCAAGAGTAATAAACCATTCATTAATCTTTAATTATGAAATTTACAAAAATGCTAATAACTTTTGACTGCATTAGCCTATTCTAATGAAACTGTGCTCAAATTATTCCTTGGGTCATGCCGACAACATACATACCAATTATGTCATACTAAGCCGAAATTCCTGTCCGCCATTTTGATTTATGTTGAAAACCTACTTTTTCGAACTCCTCCTACACCGTTTGTCCGATTTTCACCAAAATCGAATCATATCATCTTCAGACCATGCTGACCAAAAGTTATGGATTTCGTGTCGATAGACAAAACAGTTTTCGCATACCACAGCAACGAATTTGAGGCATGATGCCAAAATGACACTTCAGGCAGTATCTCTGCATGATGCCAAAATGACTGTTGAGGCTGTATCTCTGCAATGCTTTGACATATCGACACTAAACTTTGTGTGTGCCATTGTCACCTAACACAGAACACACCACATCGATTTGATAACAGCGCCACCTATTGGTCAAACGTGATAAGCCAATAAATCATATTGCTATAGGTTTATATGTGATTTTTCAGCCGTTTTGACTAAAAACTTCCTAAAATGGCTTCAGTTACTCATTTGTGCAATTGGTCTGATGTTTGCTTCTGTAGTGCTTGGCCCCGCAATTGCTGCTTGCAGCTATATTTATTCTTCTTCTTCTTCTTCCGCCGCAAGTCAATGGCAGCCCATAGAACCGCTTGCGGGAAAGTTGTAAAATTTGGCTCACTGATAGAGGACAGTCTGATCTGTCATCATAGCAAATTTGGAGTCTCTAACTCAAACTCTCTAGCGCCACCACTTGTCCAAAGTTGAAATCACATTTATGCTAATAACATTTGAAACGTAAGGGCTAGAAACAAAATTCTTTTTTCCTCTGATTCCTTGGCTCAAGCCGATTCGAACGCACTACATGACGTCATTTTCCGTCTAGATAGTTTTTCCGCCATTTTGAATTTTCTGAAAAACCTACTTTTTCGAACTCCTCCTAGGCCGTTGCTCCGATTTTCACGAAAATTGAATCAGATCATCTTCAGACCATGCCGACAAAAAGTTATGCAATTCAAGTCGATTAGTCAAACCGTTCTTGAATATCTCGCAAATGAATTCCACGAAAAGCACGCAAAAATGGATCTGAGGCTATATCTCTGCAACGGTTTGGCGTATTGAGACCAAACTTGGTGTGTGTTATAACAAGTATGACCTGAGGCTAACTGCTGTGTTTCGGCGCAGTGCCCCTTAGTGGTCCGGAGATATGAAAAATTCATATTTTTGCTTATAACTTGTGAATGGTTTGGCCAAAAATCATAAAACTCATCTCTGTAGATTCGTTGCATCATGCCGAGTCGAATTATATCCAATATTCCCATGTCAGCCATTTTGGGCGTCGGCCATTTTGAATTTTGATAAAAAATGCAGTATTTAATGAACGGAAAAACTTTTTTATTACGAAAATCGGTATGCATCTTCGACACCATGCCCTGATGGTACGGAAAAAGTTTTGGCGCAGCGCCACCTTGTGGTCAAAAGTTATAATGAAATTTCTAAAAATGCTAATAACTTTTGTTTGCAGTAGCCTATTGTAATCAAACTGATGTTGATAGATTCCTTGGTTCATGCCGAGAACATCGATACCAAGTTTGGCATAATTGGCTGAACTTCCTGTCCGCCATTTTGATTCATGTTGAAAACCTACTTTTTCGAACTCCTCCTAGACCGTTAGTCCGATTTTCACCAAATTTGACTCGAATCATCTTCAGACCATGCTGACAAAAAGTTATGGATTTCGTGTCGATATCTTAAACGGTTTTCGTTTAGCGTGTCAACGAATTTGCTGGAAAGATGCCAAACTACATCTGAGGCTGTATCTCAGCGAAACTTTGACATATTCGCACCAAATTTTGTATGTGACATTGTCACCTCACACTGACCACGCCACGTCAGTTTTGTAACGGCGCCACCTATTGGTCAAGAGTAATAAACCATTCATTAATCATTAATTATGAAATTGCCAAAAATGCTAATAACTTTTGACTGCATTAGCCTATTCTAATGAAACTGGTCTCAAATTATTCCTTGGGACATGCCGACAACATACATACGAATTATGTCATACTAAGCCGAAATTCCTGTCCGCCATTTTGATTTATGTTGAAAACATACTTTTTCGAACTCCTCCTAAACCATTCTTCCGATTTTCACCAAAATCGAATCATATCATCTTCAGACCATGCTGACAAAAAGTTATGGATTTCGCGTCGATAGACAAAACGGTTTTCGCACACCACAGCAACGAATTTGAGGCACGATGCCAAAATGACACTTCAGGCAGTATCTCTGCATGATGCCAAAATGACAGATGAGGCTGTATCTCTGCAATGCTTTGGCATATTGACACTAAACTTTGTGTGTGCCATTGTCACCTAACACAGAACACACCACATCGATTTGATAACAGCGCCACCTATTGGTCAAACGTGATAAGCCAATAAATCATATTGCTATAGGTTTATATATGATTTTTCAGCCGTTTGGACTAAATCATCCTAAAATGGCTTCAGTTACTCATTTGTGCAGTTGGTCTGATGTTTGCTTCTGTAGTGCTTGGCCCCGCAATTGCTGCTTGCAGCTATATTTCTTCTTCTTCTTCTTCTTCTTCTTCTTCTTCTTCCGCCGCAAGTCAATGGCAGCCCATAGAACCGCTTGCGGGAAAGTTGTAAAATTTGGCACACAGATAGAGGACAGTCTGATCTGTCATAGCAAATTTGGAGTCTCTAACTCAAACTCTCTAGCGCCACCACTTGTCCAAAGTTGCACTCACGTTTATACTAATAACGTTTGAACCTTAATAGATAGAAACAAAATTCTTTTTTCCTCTGAATCCTTGGCTCAAGCCGATTCGAACGAATCCAATGACGTCATTTTCCGTCTGAATACTTTTTCCGCCATTTTGAATTTTCTGAAAAACCTACTTTTTCGAACTCCTCCTAGGCCGTTACTCCGATTTTCACGAAAATTGAATCAGATCATCTTCAGACCATGCCGACAAAAAGTTATGGAATTCAAGACGATTAGTCACACCGTCCTCGAATAACTCGCAAACGAATTCGACGAAAAGTACGCAAAAATGGATCTTAGGCCATATCTCTGCAACGGTTTGGCGTATTGAGACCAAACTTGGTGTGTGTTATAACAAGCATGACCTGAGACTAACTGCAGTGTTTCGGCGCAGTGCCCCTTAGTGGTCCGGAGATATGAAAAATTGATATTTTTGCTTATAACTTGTGAATGGTTTGGCCAAAAATCATAAAACTCGTCTCTGTAGATTCGTTGCATCATGCCGAGTCCAATCATATCCAATTTTCCCATGTCAGCCATTTTGGGCGTCGGCCATTTTGAATTTTGTTAAAAAATGCTATATTTAATGAACTAACGAACTTTTATATTACGAAAATCGGCATGCATCTTCGACACCATGCCCTGATGGTACGCAAAAAGTTTTGGCGAAGCGCCACCTTGTGGTCAAAAGTTATAATGAAATTTCTAAAAATGCTAATAACTTTTGTTTACATTAGCCTATTGTAATCAAACTGATGTTGATAGATTCCTTGGTTCATGCCGAGAACATCGATACCAATTTTGCCATAATTGGCTGAACTTCCTGTCCGCCATTTTGATTCATGTTGAAAACCTACTTTTTCGAACTCCTCCTAAAGCGTTTGTCCGATTTTCACCAAAATCGAATCATATCATCTTCAGACCATGCTGACCAAAAGTTATGGATTTCGTGTCGATAGACAAAACGGTTTTCGCATACCACAGCAACGAATTTGAGGCATGATGCCAAAATGACACTTCAGGCAGTATCTCTGCATGATGCCAAAATGACTGTTGAGGCTGTATCTCTGCAATGCTTTGGCATATTGACACTAAACTTTGTGTGTGCCATTGTCACCTAACACAGAACACACCACATCGATTTGATAACAGCGCCACCTATTGGTCAAACGTGATAAGCCAATAAATCATATTGCTATAGGTTTATATGTGATTTTTCATCCGTTTTGACTAAAAATATCCTAAAATGGCTTCATTTACTCATTTGTGCAGTTGGTCTGATGTTTGCTTCTGTAGTGCTTGGCCCCGTCATTGCTGCTTGCAGCTATATTTCTTTTTCTTCTTCTTCTTCTTCTTCCGCCGCAAGTCAATGGCAGCCCATAGAACCGCCTGCGGGAAAGTTGTAAAATTTGGCACACTGATAGAGGACAGTCTGATCTGTCATCATAGCAAATTTGGAGTCTCTAACTCAAACTGTCTATTGCCACCACTTGTCCAAAGTTGCACTCACGTTTATGCTAATAACGTTTGAAACTTAAGTGCTAGAAATAAAATTCTTTTTTCCTCGTATTCCTTGGCTCAAGCCGATTCGAACGAATCCAATGACGTCATTTTCCGTCTGAATAGTTTTTCCGCCATTTTGAATTTTCTGAAAAACCTACTTTTTCGAACTCCTCCTAGGCCGTTACTCCGATTTTCACGAAAATTGAATCAAATCATCTTCAGACCATGCCGACAAAAAGTTATGGAATTCAAGTCGATTAGTCAAACCGTTCTCGAATAACTCGCAAACGAATTCTACGAAAATCACGCAAAAATGGATCTGAGGATATATCTCCGCAACGGTTTGGCGTATTGAGACCAAACTTGGTGTGTCTTATAATAATCACGACTTGAGGCTAACTGCAGTGTTTCGGCGCAGTGCCCCCTAGTGGTCCGGAGATATGAAAAATTTATATTTTTGCTTATAACTTGTGAATGGTTTGGCCAAAAATTATAAAACTCGTCTCTGTAGATTCGTTGCATCATGCCGAGTCGAATAATATCCAATTTTCCCATGTCAGCCATTTTGGGCGTCGGCCATTTTGAATTTTGTTAAAAAATGCTATATTTAATGAACTAACGAACTTTTATATTACGAAAATCGGCATGCATCTTCGACACCATGCCCTGATGGTACGCAAAAAGTTTTGGCGCAGCACCACCTTGTGGTCAAAAGTTATAATGAAATTTCTAAAAATGCTAATAACTTTTGTTTACATTAGCCTATTGTAATCAAATTGATATTGATAGATTCCTTGGTTCATGCCGAGAACATCGATACCAATTTTGCCATAATTGGCAGAACTTCCTGTCCGCCATTTTGATTCATGTTGAAAACCTACTTTCTCGAACTCCTCCTAGACCGTTGGTCCGATTTTCACCAAATTTGACTCGGATCATCTTCAGACACGTCTGGCAAAAAGTTATGGATTTCGTGTCGATATACGAAATGGTTTTTGTTTAGCGCATCAACGAATTTGCTGGAAAGATGCCAAACTGCATCTGAGGCTGTATCTCAGCGAAACTTTGACAAATTCGCACCAAACTTTGTATGTGACATTGTCACCTCACACTGACCACGCCACCTCAGTTTGGTGACAACGCCACCTATTGGTCAAGAGTAATAAACCATTCATTAATCATTAATTATGAAATTTACAAAAATGCTAATAACTTTTGACTGCATTAGCCTATTCTAATGAAACTGTGCTCAAATTATTCCTTGGGTCATGCCGACAACATACATACCAATTATGTCATACTAAGCCGAAATTCCTGTCCGCCATTTTGATTTATGTTGAAAACCTACTTTTTCGAACTCCTCCTAAACCGTTTGTCCGATTTTCACCAAAATCGAATCATATCATCTTCAGACCATGCTGACCAAAAGTTATGGATTTCGTGTCGATAGACAAAACGGTTTTTGCACACCACAGCAACGAATTTGAGGCATGATGCCAAAATGACACTTGAGGCTGTATCTCTGCATGATGCCAAAATGACTGTTGAGGCTGTATCTCTGCAATGCTTTGGCATATTGACACTAAACTTTGTGTGTGCCATTGTCACCTAACACAGAACACACCACATCGATTTGATAACAGCGCCACCTATTGGTCAAAAGTGATAAGCCAATAAATCATATTGCTATAGGTTTATGTGTGATTTTTCAGCCATTTTGACTAAAAACATCCTAAAATGGCTTCAGTTACTCATTTGTGCAGTTGGTCTGATGTTTGCTTCTGTAGTGCTTGGCCCCGTGGCACCTATTGTGTTTGTTAGCGTTATTATTAGGGGCCAAGCACCGAAGGTGCAAGGCACCTATTGTGTTTGTTAGCGTTATTATTATTCTTCTTCTTCTTCTTCTTCCGCCGCAAGTCAATGGCAGCCCATAGAACCGCTTGCGGGAAAGTTGTAAAATTTGGCACACTGATAGAGGACACATTCAATAGTAACCACAGCAAATTTGGAGTCTCTAACTCAAACTCTCTAGCGCCACCACTTGTCCAAAATTGCACTCACGTTTATGCTAATAACATTTGAACCGTAAGGGCTAGAAACAAAATTCTTTTTTCCTCTTATTCCTTGGGTCATGCCGAGTCGAATGCACTATATGACGTCATTTTCCGTCTAGATAGTTTTTCCGCCATTTTGAATTTTCTGAAAAACCTACTTTTTCGAACTCCTCCTATGCCGTTGCTCCGATTTTCACGAAAATTGAATCAGATCATCTTCAGACCATGCCGACAAAAATCTATGGAATTCAAGTCGATTAGTCAAACCGTTCTCGAATAACTCGCAAATGAATTCTACTAAAAGCACGCAAAAATGGATCTGAGGTTATATCTCCGCAACGGTTTGGCATATTGAGACCAAACTTGGTGTGTGTTATAACAGGCATGACCTGAGGCTAACTGCAGTGTTTCGGCGCAGTGCCCCCTAGTGGTCCGGAGATATGAAAAATTGATATTTTTGCTTATAACTTGTGAATGGTTTGGCCAAAAATCATAAAACTCGTCTCTGTAGATTCGTTGCATCATGCCGAGTCGAACCATATAAAATTTTCCCATGTCAGCCATTTTGGGCGTCGGCCATTTTGAATTTAGTTAAAAAATGCTGAATTTCATGAACTAACAAACTTTTATATTACGAAAATCGGCATGCATCTTCGACACCATGCCCTGATGGTACGCAAAAAGTTTTGGCGCAGCGCCACCTTGTGGTCAAAAGTTATAATGAAATTTCTAAAAATGCTAATAACTTTTGTTTAGATTAGCCTATTGTAATCAAACAGATATTGATAGATTCCTTGGTTCATGCCGAGAACATCGATACCAATTTTGCCATAATTTGCTGAACTTCCTGTCCGCCATTTTGATTCATGTTGAAAACCTACTTTTTCGAACTCCTCTTAGACCGTTGGTCCGATTTTCACCAAGTTTGACTCGAATCATCTTCAGACCATGCTGACAAAAAGTTATGGATTTCGTGTCGATATCTTAAATGGTTCTCGTTTAGCGCGTCAACGAATTTGCTGGAAAGATGCCAAACTACATCTGAGGCTGTATCTCAGCGAAACTTTGACATATTCGCACCAAATTTTATATGTGACATTGTCACCTCACATTGACCACGCCACGTCAGTTTGGTAACAGCGCCACCTATTGGTCAAGAGTAATAAACCATTCAATAATCATTAATTATGAAATTTACAAAAATGCTAATAACTTTTGACTGCATTAGCCTATTCTAATGAAACTGTGCTCAAATTATTCCTTGGGTCATGCCGACAACATACATACCAATTATGTCATACTAAGCCGAAATTCCTGTCCGCCATTTTGATTTATGTTGAAAACATACTTTTTCAAACTCCTCCTAAACCGTTTGTCCGATTTTCACCAAAATCGAATCATATCATCTTCAGACCATGCTGACCAAAAGTTATGGATTTCGTGTCGATAGACAAAATGGTTTTCGCACACCACAGCAACGAATTTGAGGCATGATGCCACAATGACACTTGAGGCTGTATCTCTGCAATGCTTTGTCATATTGACACTAAACTTTGTGTGTGCCATTGTCACCTAACACAGAACACACCACATCGATTTGATAACAGCGCCACCTATTGGTCAAACGTGATAAGCCAATAAATCATATTGCTATAGGTTTATATATGATTTTTCAGCCGTTTTGACTAAAAACATCCTAAAATGGCTTCAGGTACTCATTTCTGCAGTTGGTCTGATGTTTGCTTCTGTAGTGCTTGGCCCCGTCATTGCTGCTTGCAGCTATATTTCTTCTTCTTCTTCTTCTTCTTCCGCCGCAAGTCAATGGCAGCCCATAGAACCGCTTGCGGGAAAGTTGTAAAATTTGGCACACTGATAGAGGACAGTCTGCTCTTTTTTCATAGCAAATTTGGAGTCTCTAATTCAAACTCTCTAGCGCCACCACTTGTCCAAAGTTGTACTCATGTTTATGCTAATAACATTTGAACCGTAAGAGCTAGAAACAAAATTCTTTTGTCCTCTGATTCCTTGGCTCAAGCCAATTCGAATGAACCCAATGTCGTCATTTTCCGTCTAGATAGTTTTTCCGCCATTTTGAATTTTCTGAAAAACCTACTTTTTCGAACTCCTCCTAGGCCGTTACTCCGATTTTCACGAAAATTGAATCAGATCATCTTCAGACCATGCCGACAAAAAGTTATGGAATTCAAGTCGATTAGTCAAACCGTTCTCGAATAACTCGCAAATGAATTCCACGAAAAGCACGCAAAAATGGATCTGAGGCTATATCTCCGCAACGGTTTGGCGTATTGAGACCAAACTTGGTGCGTGTTATAACAAGTATGACTTGAGGCTAACTGCAGTGTTTCGGCGCAGTGCCCCCTAGTGGTCCGGAGATATGAAAAATTCATATTTTTGCTTATAACTTGTGAATGGTTTGGCCAAAAATCATAAAACTCATCTCTGTAGATTCGTTGCATCATGCCGAGTCGAATCATGTCCAATTTTCCCATGTCAGCCATTTTGGGCGTCGGCCAATTTAAATTTTGTTAAAAAATGCTGTATTTAATGAACTAACGAACTTTTTTATTACGAAAATCGGCATGCATCTTCGACAACATGCCCTGATGGTACGCAAAAAGTTTTGGGGCAGCACCACCTTGTGGTCAAAAGTTATAATGAAATTTCTAAAAATGCTAATAACTTTTGTTTACATTAGCCTATTGTAATCAAACTGATGTTGATAGATTCCTTGGTTCATGCCGAGAACATCGATACCAATGTTGCCATAATTGGCTGAACTTCCTGTCCGCCATTTTGATTCATGTTGAAAACCTACTTTTTCGAACTCCTCCTAGACCGTTAGTCCGATTTTCACCAAATTTGACTCGGATCATCTTCAGACACGGCTGGCAAAAAGTTACGGATTTCGTGTCGATATACGAAATGGTTTTTGTTTAGCGCATCAACGAATTTGCTGGAAAGATGCCAAACTGCATCTGAGGCTGTATCTCAGCGAAACTTTGACAAATTCTCACCAAACTTTGTATGTGACATTGTCACCTCACACTGACCACGCCACATCAGTTTGGTGACAACGCCACCTATTGGTCAAGAGTAATAAACCATTCATTAATTATTGATAATGAAATTTCCAAAAATTCTAATAACTTTTGATTGCATTAGCCTATTGTCATGAAACTTGTGTCAAAATTTTCCTTGGGTCATGCCGACAACATACATAGCAATTATGTCATAGAAAGCCGAACTTCCTGTCCACCATTTTGATTTATGTTGAAAACCTTATTTTTCGAACTCCTCCTCAACCGTTTGTCCGATTTCCACCAAATTTGACTCAGATCATCTTCAGACAATGCTGGCAAAATGTTATGGATTTCGTGTCGATAGACAAAACAGTTTTCGTATAGCGCTGCTATAAATTTGATGCATGATGCCAAACTAACTCTGAGGCTGTAACTCTGCAATGCTTTGGCATATTGACACCAAATTTTGTTTGTTTCATTGTCAGCTCACACAGAACACACTACATCGATTTGATAACAGCGCCACCTATTGGTCAAACGTCATAAGCCAATAAATCATATTACTAGAGGTTTATTTATGATTTTTCAGCCATTTGTACTACAATAAACTTAAAATGGCTTCAATTACTCATTGCTGCAGTCGGTCTGATGCTTGCCTCTGTAGTGCTTGGCCCCGTATTGCTGCTTGCAGCTATATTTATTATTATTCTTCTTCCGCCGCAAGTCAATGGCAGCCCATAGAACCGCTTTCGGGAAAGTTGTAAAATTTGGCACACTGATAGAGGACAGTGTCAATAGTAACCACTAGTCTCTAGTCTCTAGCGCCACCACTTGTCCAAAGTTGCACTCATGTTTATGTTAACAACTTTTGATTCGTAAGAGCTAGAAACAAAATTCCTTGGCTCAAGCCGATTCGAAAGAACCCAATGACGTCATTTTCCGTCTAGACAGTTTTTCCGCCATTTTGAATTTTCTGAAAAACCTACTTTTTCGAACTCCTCCTAGGCCGTTACTCCAATAGGCGCCGCCTATTGGTCAAGAGTAATAAACCATTCATTAATCATTAATTATGAATTTGCCAAAAATGCTAATAACTTTTGACTGCATTAGCCTATTGTAATGAAACTGTGCTCAAATTATTCCTTGGGTCATTCCGACAACATACATACCAATTATGTCATACTAAGCCGAAATTCCTGTCCGCCATTTTGATTTATGTTGAAAACATACTTTTTCGAACTCCTCCTACACCGTTTGTCCGATTTTCACCAAAATCGAATCATATCATCTTCAGACCATGCTGACCAAAAGTTATGGATTTCGTGTCGATAGACAAAACGGTTTTCTCATACCACAGCAACGAATTTGAGGCATGATGCCAAAATGACACTTCAGGCAGTATCTCTGCATGATGCCAAAATGACTGTTGAGGCTGTATCTCTGCAATGCTTTGGCATATTGACACTAAACTTTGTGTGTACCATTGTCACCTAACACAGAACACACCACATCGATTTGATAACAGCGCCACCTATTGGTCAAACGTGATAAGCCAATAAATTATATTGCTATAGGTTTATATGTGATTTTTCAGCCGTTTTGACTAAAAACATCCTAAAATGGCTTCAGTTACTCATTTGTGCAGTTGGTCTGATGTTTGCTTCTGTAGTGCTTGGCCCCGCAATTGCTGCTTGCAGCTATATTTCTTCTTCTTCTTCTTCTTCTTCCGCCGCAAGTCAATGGCAGCCCATAGAACCGCTTGCGGGAAAGTTGTAAAATTTGGCACACTGATAGAGGACAGTCTGTAATTAGTCAGTCAGTCTGGACAGAGTAATTGCTGCTTGCAGCTATATTTTAGAATATATTTAGCTATCACACAAAATAACTTGAGATTCACTTGAAGGTGCAGTTAAACAGTTTATTAGGAATAATCAAAGCTGACTTTCAAAGCTGACTTTTTAGTATCATTAGTCCAGTCACATGATCCTTCAGAAATCATTCTAATATTCTGATTTGCTGCTCAAAAAGCATTTATTATTATTATTATTATTATTATTGTTATTTTTATTTTTGAAAAGAGCTGAGAAGAATGTTTTAGTTTTTTTGATGAATAGAAAGTTTTTTTAGAAAGAATAGAAAGAAGAACAGCATCGTTTGTAACATGATAAATGTCTTTATCATCACTTGTGTTGTAAATAATTTTTTTTATTTCTATATATACTGTCTCCAAGCTTTTGAATGGTATAGTGTATATTGTAGGGGTGTGCCTGAAGCTGAATACCTTATTCGGAAAGGCACGGATATTGGCTTCAAATACGAATAATAGATAACGAATAATTCTGCCTGAATATTCGGCTGAGGCTGGAACACTCTGGTGTTTGCTAGGTAACAGGTGAGCCAGGGGATCAGCGGGATATTTTACTCAAACCTCCTAAAGTCACGCAATAATGAGTGTGTGAAGTGAATGAACGTAAACTGTATGAATGAAAAGAGTGCAAATCAAACACTGCATTGCTGTTGCCTCTCCATGTATCTCTCAGAAATCAGAGCTTGACAAGAGTAATATCAACTAAAATAATACATCATACAAGTTCTGCTATTTGTGTATATTTAAAAGGCCATGATTTAAACCTTATAGGCTATGATATGATACATGAATGCATGGAATAAGCACAATGCGATCACCAATCAAACAGCCGCGTTGCCGTCTCTGCACGTCTCTCAAAAACCAAACCAGCTCTCTCTGAAGAGTAGGCTAATATTCAGCTTAGATACAGATACATTTTCTACTAGGCCTACATGTTTGATTCTTTATTTTTTGTTGGTTTGCGTTGCACACGCATATTTGTTTAGTGAAGTTCAAAAAAGTCTGCTTAAAGAGTTCTGCGTAGTGAAAAAGTGTGCCTTGAATTAATGCAGTAGTACTCAGATGATTACTAAACTTTTGTCATGAAAGCTCTCTACTTGTATGATAAATTTATTTTTAAAAATTAATTTTATACTTTAGAACACTGAATAGAGCTAATAGTCGAAACAAATATTTTCACATACTCTGTTCTTTTTTTCCATACTTTTCTAGACCTGCAAATTACTTAAGTGAAGTAGCTACTTTTTTAATATATGCAGGAACCGGTGAGCCAAAGGAAATTATGTTGTTTTAGATAAACCTCTAAAATTACAATGCAGTAACAAGTGTGTGAAGTAAATGAGTGTAAACTCTATGAATGAAATAAGCGCAAATAAAATAGCAGTGTTGCACTTGCCTTTTTCCATGTATTTCCTGGAAATTACTTAAATCAATTTCCATAATTCTAAACTGCATAGGAACCCTTACTGTTTTAATTATAAGATATTTAAATATTTATTTATCGGATGACTAAAGGTCCCCAAAATGGGACTCGAACTCGCATTCCCCGAAGCACAACTGCACTACATCTCGAAGCACTGCCTGGGTATTGGCTCTGACTGTTAGAAGATATTTAAATAAATTATATAATCATAATATATATATATATATATATATATATATATATATATATATATATATATCAGTTAAACACAGCATATTTGTTCAGTGATAACTACAAAAATAAATAAATAAATAAATAAAAGAAAGGCTTTAAAACCATAGACATAACGGTCTTATCAAGTAGGCTATAACTGTATGAAGTTTCGGTTCAAGCTCCGCCTACCTCCGGAGCTTGTTTTATCTGAATACAGATACGAATAATTTTGTGATTGTTACATATACAAATACAGATACAAATACTGGCTTTGCTGCACACTCCTAGTAGTACATTGTTACACTTGGAGTAAGACTGGAGTAATGATGCTGAAAATTTTGCTTTGATCACATGAATAAAATATATCCAAATAGAAAGCAGTTATTTTAAATAGTAAAAATATTTCACAATATTACTGCTTTAGCAAATACAACTTTATGTAGCCTATTTTGGATCAAATAAATGCAGGGTTGGTGAGCAGAAGAGAATTATTTACAAAAACATTAAAAATCTTACTGTTCAAAAACTTTTGACTGGTAGTGTGTCATGTTGAAATATATAAATGAACATCACATACCTGGCATTTCCATAGTGTATATTGTTTATGTGCTCTGAAGGAAAAAATTGAAATTCTGGGTTATATCTCTCAGCAGATCTTCTTCCAGACACAGAAAGTAGCGGGGATGAAGTTGTTTGTTTTCGCGGAGGCAATGTGGGCGTTTACATTCGCGTGCGCCTAACATGGATATTTAGAATGTGAAAAGCGCGATCGGTGCGTGGGCGTGACCGCATTAGATATAATGAGTTGAGACTGGAAAACTGGACATCGCGTTGGTTTCATACGGATTACTTTAACAGATAATATTTGTTTTGGATGTGACTTACTTCATTTAAAAGTAGACATTTCAAGCTTTCTATACATATATTTCTCATGTATTTGAGGCGAGTATTCGCGGAGATTCATGTTGTTTTATTAATGTGTCTGTGAAGAGAGGTGACAGAGACAGAACCGGCAGAGAACACACCCTGTTTATTTTCTTTATTTTCTAAAAGCACATTGTTTTGTTGTTATTATGACTATACACAAATGAAAGTAGACCCTTTGCATTTTCGAACGATACCTAATTCTTATCTGTACGATCAAACTCTTGGAGTATTTTTACATCGTTTCGTGGTCATAAAGAAAATACGAGACAGACCGCACTGGTGTAGGCTTCGACCCCAGGGGGTTTAAGGAAACAATGCAGTAGATTTGGAAGCTAAAAAAGCCTCAGGATGTCAGGTAGCAGTACTATCACCTGTAGTGCTTATAGAACCTCAACCTCAATTGGACGATATTATTCGAATTCAACAACAAGCAGGCCCCTATGAACACTCTATGTGGCACCAAAGGGGAGCCAAAAAAGACAGGCAAGATATTTGGCATACACATTAAGGACAAATTGTTGCCCCAACTTCACTTTTGAATATTCTCATTTCATATGCACATGGTTTTGACCATTGCGCAAGGGGGGAAGTGATAAGGAAAATTAAACAGCAAGGATATTGGTCTCCTTATTTACATGCAATGGTAGATTAATGTCTGGCCACATGTGAAATTTGTGCCAAAAATAATGTAATAAAGGAATAACAACACAAATAGGCCATATACCAGTATCAGAAGGACCATTCAAGTATTTGGTAATGGATTATGCATGCTTGTGGTCATAGACAGATTTAGCAGATGGGTGGAGGCAGTACCATCAGCAGATCATGGAGCAGTAACAGTAATTAAATTTCTAACAAGAGAAGTAATTCCTAGATTTGGAATACAATCGGAAATAAGCTCAGATAATGGATCAGCATTCATACAAAAAACTGTAAAACAAGTACAGAGACTAGGGTGTATTTACCATCCACAATCACAAGGGATGGTAGAGAGATTAAATGGAACCCTCAATGCCAAACTAAACAAAATATGTGAAAGTACTAAACAACTGAATTGACGTGTTACCTCTTGCACTAATGAGCTATCGCATGTAAACTAACAGAAACACGTACTTAACCTTCTGGGTCTGAGGTGATTTTAGGGCCCTTGAGATGTTTTGACATGCCCTGATATTTGTGCTTATTTCAGCTACTTAAAACATACTATTGACCAACATGTATTTTTGTTTTTTAATTCAGCATAAACTGGGCTACAATAATATGTGACCAAGATGGATGTACATGCTTGCATCTTTTAGGAAAAAATATTATGCGTGTTTAGTAAGTTTTGGGAAAAAAATGTAGCTGAAATAAGGCCATGAAACCCACACTAAATAGTTCTGAATAAGACTTTTGAGTAATTAGTCTTGTAGGATAGAATATTTACTTCAAAATTATGTGAAAATCATTCTGCTTACTCATTCACGGAAAACAATAATATTGATTTAAATTTTTAAAGATATGTTTTGTGATCAAAAGCCTGAGAGACAAAGGGCCCGCCCCTAATGGCCCATCAGTGTGACTGTGAGGCAGGTAAGACAGAATGTGAGGAGATTGAAAAAATCATAACATACATAATGAAGGTCAAAGTCACATTATTGTGCACACTGACCACAGAGATATGAACAGACTTTGAGTCATTCCTGCAACAGATTCTGTCCAACAAGTGAAACAAGTAAATCATACCTGATATGAATGTGTGTTATTTAAGTGTTTCTGCTTTTTTCCAATGAATTCAAGAAAAAAAAAAACAAAACAAAAAAAAAAAAACAATCAGTAGTCAAGGATCTTGTTTTACCATAGAATATCAGTGTAGTTGAACATCTGATGTTGGTACAGCGCTCTCAGAGGAAAACAGTTTGAAGAAAGTCATCAGGATTCATCTGTGGTGCAGGTATCTGATTCAATAAAGTAAAAACCAAAAAAAACTTTTACACTTTTACACTTTTTATTTGTAGCCAAAGACTCACGCATGCTTTGTACTATCATAAAACAATGACATTTTATATCTGAGAAATTAATTATTATTGTTTAGTACGCTATTAAAATCTATTTTTGAATAGTGTAGGCTTTTAATAATAAACATGTTCTAAGCATACTTAGACTCGTAGCATTGATCGCGTTACAGTGTACACTCATATTACTTTTATTGTTTTATATTGAGCATGAAAACATCATCGGGCCGTAAGATATTTAAATACAATGAATTGCCTATCATATTCAAAATGTTTTATTCAATTTCAAACATTGTAGTCAGGAATTATAGTTTGGGAAAAACGCAACTATGCTTTTGTATTCATATAGCCTAGTATGTATAATTTTATACTAGCCTATGATATGATTCTGTAGTCATAGACTCACGCATGCTTTGTACTATAAAAGGATGTATTTTGTACTATAAAAAAGGATATTTTATATCTGAGAAACTAATTATTATTGTTTAGCACACTATTGAAATCTAATTGTGAACAGAGTATTAATAATAAACATCATCTAAACATTCTTATATGCGTAGCATTCATCATGTTGTAGTTTGGGAACAACCTAACTAGTAAATCTGTTCAAGTTTGTGTCACAATAACACGTTAACTAATGCAAAAAAAGAAACATTACTTACTCATCAGATTGATCTCCTCTACTGGATGAAACATTGTTCTTCTTTTGAGAGAAATTCAGCCTTTACTCAGCGCGTCTTCTTGCAGAAACGAACAGTAGCCACGATGAACGATCTCCTCGCGCTTTGTTTATGTTGGCCATTTCCATGCGCATGTGTCTCACGTGGATATTTACATATGAACGGGCGAGCCGCGAAGGGGCGGGATTGCATTAAAGATAATGAGTTAGACGGGAAAGAATGAACATCGTGTTGGTTTCATACGGATTACTTTATCATAGAATATTTGTTTTCGAGAAGACTTAAAAGTATTAATTTAAAAGTAGACACTTCAAGATTTCTATAGATATAACTCCCATGTCTGCGTGCTGAGTATTTGTTGAGTTACAGTTCATTTTAATGACGGGTTTCTAAAAGAAGTTCGCGGAGACGGAGAAGACAGAGAGCGGACCCTGTTTGTTTTCTTTTTTTTTCCAAAAACACAAAGTTGTGTTGTTATTGTGAATGTACACAAATAAAAGTAGACACTTAACAGTTTAGATTGATATATAACACTTATTTGTGTGACTAAAATCAACAGAGTATTTTTAGTGTCATTTGCACTGATCTTAAAAAAAACCGAGCTGGTATCGCCAGCAATACCGTCGACCCCAGGGAGTTAAAATGTCTGTGCTATTTTGAAGAGGTCCCTACAAAGGACCTCCTCTAGAGCAATTGCAAATGGAACTTTGATCTTATATGAAGAAATTAACTGCCATACATAAAGCTATCTAATTACAGGAAACAAGAAAAGAGCCCTGTGAGGAAACAGAGTTGGAATGTCCAATTGTTCCAGGTGACCAAGTATATCTGAGGGTATTCCGGAGAAAGTGGAATGAGCACAGTAGAGAAGGACCCTACAAACTGGTGAGAGCTACTCCAACATTAGTCCAAGTGGAGGGAAGTACAACTTGGTATCATCTACACCCCTGTACTGCAGTTCCCAATGTACAGACGGAATGAGAAGAAAACAGACAAGCAGAAAATTCAAGAGAAAGTGACGAGGAAAGACCAGTTACACAAGATGAAGTACAAACTGATGAAAGCTCAAAAACAGATGCACAAGGAGCTCACATTCTCCTGTCAGACAAACAGGAGAGGAGAAAGAATAAGTCTGACAACATATCTGATGATCATCACATGCCTAATGCATCTAATTTGGCAAACTCAAGCTATAACCAACAGCACTCAGACTTCCCTAGAATTGACTTTTCAACCCTCGGATGAATCTAGCAGTGGCTTTGACTTAATCCAAAAACAACAAGAACTAGATGAGGAGGAAAAAAAATATCTAACAGAAAAAAAATAGACATAATGTAGATGACAATCATAATATTACTTATAAGAAAATGGGCAATTCAGATATATTATGGGAAAAGGCAGAAGACATTAATTGATATAAATGGGTAAAGTACACAGCAGAAAAAGAGAAATGGGAAAACTGCATAGTTTGCTTTGAAGCAAGACCAGTTTTATATATTGTACCAATACCTATACACAGTTCTAGTTGTAGAATATTTCAGGATGAATGGTTTAAGAAATGTCCAGGACTATCTAATGCAATGGGGTTAGATGTAGTGAGATTGGGAGGTACTTTATAGAAAGAGGCAGAGAGATAAATGTCTTTAGAAACTGTACCCAAAAAATGGTATTTTGCCCATATTGGTGCCAGTTTCTCCAATCTACAACAAACTACAGAGAAGCAACTGAACTGCAGTGCATACGTACCTGTAAATGGCCAATAGTATGGAAAAAAAAAATACAAAAGCCACAAGGAAAAATGCAATTAATGGCAGATCAGGAATTTGAATGTTTTGAGAAGAAGGGAAATATTTTTTTGTATGAAGATTTGAAGGGAAATAAAAGAGTGATAAAAGAAGGCCCACCACCTATATTTGATGACATTGATATTGCATTGGCAGACATATGGTGGATGTGTGGATTAGAATATGTCCTCTTGACAACATTACCAGAAAACATGGTCTGGATTATGTACTAGGGTTATGCTAAAATGAGTATACACATAAAATGAGTCATATCTCTCTAGAAGAGGAAGCAACAAATGAAGAAAAATCCAGATCTAAAAGAGCCTATGAAAAAGATCCTGCAGTTTATATAGATTCAATTGGTCAACCAAGAGGTATACCTTATGAGTTTAAAGCAAGAGATGAAGTCAAATCAGGGATTTAATCTATATTCATTTGGGTTACGCAAAATAAAATACAGAATGGATCAATTACATATATTACAATCAGCAAAGATTTATTACTTACACTGATGAGGCCTTATCACTTTTAGGAGAGCAATTGGATGCAACAAGCAGAATGACATGGCAAAAAAGAATAGCTTTGGATTATTTGCTAGCTGAGAAAGAAGGAGTGTGTTATGTTTGTGGCTCAATGCTGTACTTATATACCAAATAATACTGCTCCAGAAGGAGCATTCACTGAAGTAATGACCAAATTGGAAAACCTAAGGATTGAACTTAAAACTAACGCTGGGACAGATCATCAAATGTGGGATTGGCTTGATCTAAAGTTAGGTGCATGGGGAGCATGGCTAGCTAAATTAGGAATGTTTTTAGGAGTTGCAGTATTGATAGGATTACTGTTTTGCTGTGTGCTCCCTATACTAAGGTCACTAGTTGTCAAAGCCACAGCTTGGCAAATGGAAATGCTAAGATGTCAAGATGATGAGAAATTGAATTTGAAGAGTAACTAAAATGTACAATACCAGGACTGGCCTTATACACCCAACTGGAAGTCACAAACATTGACAAATGATGGAGACTCCAACTATGCTATTTTTTTGTGATGTTACATGTTTTATGTTTTGAATTTTTACTTCTGTTGTATTCTACATAACTGTAACAACCACAGGCAAGCGCTGAACCAATTGCATGCTGTAGGATCTCTATTCAAGCAGGCCACCACGTGAGCTATTGAACAGGCATATTCCTGGAGAATCTAAAATCCCCCTCCCCCCAAATTCATTATGAGGTCCAAACTTATCACACTATCACATGACGCCAATTGTCTGGGTCGATTTCCTGTCAACGTCTTGTCGTTATCTACTCAGAAGAATCGGAAGAGTGATAAAGAAAGAATCCAATCAGGAGACAAGAGAGAGCTTTTGCATTAAGAACTAAATGGTACTTTGTTACACAACACATGGTTGAGAGGTACCTCGTGATCACTATGTATGGATCCAGTATATGCACCGGAAGAGGCTAATTTACTGGCACCTTCCCGGCCTGCAAACGCACACAGGATCTATACAGCGTGACATCCCATGACCCGCTTTTGACCATCTGCTTCCAGCTCTTCCGCGGCCCAACTCACCCTCTTTATCTCCAACAAAGAACACAGAACGTTGCATAGACAATTTCAAAAGACAATCATTTGGAGTATAAAGGGGGCAACTATATTCACAAATAATGTGTTTTATGTCTTCTATATGCTTGATGTGTTTATTGTAACCTATGAAGTTTTAATCAATGTTGTATACCCCTTTTAGTATATAAAGTTATGAACGTGTATGCAAGATACCTGATATTTAGTGTTGAAAGAAAGCTTATTTTATTTGCAATTCCTTGGTATGAATGAAAAGTCGGTATTATAGATAGTGTTCGTATTACAACATTTTATAAAAGTTATTAACAAAACCTGCAGAGATATTCCCCCACGTGGAAGATTAAATATTATGTTAATTTGTGCCCGAAGAGGAACAGTACGGGGCGTGGCTAAGCTTTTCAACAACGTCTGATTGGGACAACCGCTCCTGGGATGGACTTAGTCAGCCCGCTTAAAACCTAATGTAATAAACTGACTCGTTGCTCTTTCGCCTTTGTTTGATCGCGCTCCAACTTGCACTCGCATGCTGCACCATTAGCAATCGGGACATCCAGAACGCTCAAAACACTCAAAACCAAGCAACGCCCATGCACCACAAAGACTTTCACAGTAAGACGTCATCCAAACGACAGATCAGCAACCAACCAGGAGCCGGGATTCCATGAGACAAGCCATCAAGGAAACCCCGCTCAGCTGTCACCAGAATGCAAGTAACCAAACAAAATCTTCTTGCTAGCTAGAAAACTGGTGTAAAATCATGTTAAGCAGTAAAGATAAGCCAGATCTCTGCTTTGTGATTTTCTCAGGTTGCGATCTAATGAACTAGTGGCAAACACTAGATTTTGGGACCTCATGCAAACTCAGTAACTCATTTTCTGAACTGTATATATGTGTATATATGTGATCTGTGTGTGTGTGTGTGTGTGTGTGTGTGTTTTCGGTAGTTTTAGTTGATGTATTCTTAGAGTTACTCAAAAAAAATTCTTGCTTCATTTATAAAGAAGTATTGTCTTGTGTTGTGTATTTTAAAGCCAAACTTTTTCCCCAGATCGTGTTACCTTGCTCATAGTTAACAAAAATACCAGTTTTGTATTATTATCGTTGGGCACGGAGTAGTACAAACAGAATTGGTAAGATACACTAAATTCTACTAGACGCTGGACGAATAGTTGATGAAGTGTAAGCTATAAATTTTGAATCATTTTAATCAAATCAACCCGAATCTTTAAGACGGGATTCCCTAAGAATTTGAGCTGAATTCCTACAATGTTCATGCTAATAACATTGTTTTATTTAAATAAAGGATTAGGGAGACAGGATCTTTTTACATCCTCAGGTGGGGGAAGACTTTTTGATCCTGATACTCAACCAAAGTGCTGTTGCATAATCTAGTCATTGGTGATAAAACTGTGTGAATTAATTTAGTCACTAGGTAGTGATAACTGATGAGACTGAATTATGAAGCTGCATGAAGCTGAGTAAAAACAAGTAAAGGTGAGACTTAGTAAGTCTCAAAGGGGGGAATGAAGAAGAGTTTTATTAATCAAAATATAAATAAATCAAGTATAATCAATGTGAATATAGCATTTATGTATCAAGTTATTCTACTATTATAATCATGTATCTGCCAGTGTGTAGAGGCCTGGATGAATGGAATGTGCAGACATATGGTGAAGCTGCCTGTCCTGTTTTGACATTAGGCAAAATATATGATGGGTCCTTACTTTCACGGAACATAAAATTAAGGCCTCCTGTCTGCATCTTGGTAGCAGACTGGAGACTAGGGGTGTGCCCGAAGCTGAATACCTTATTCGGAAAGGCACAGATAATGGCTTCAAAACGAATAACGGATTTATCCAAATAGCAGAAAAAAAAAATATTCGGCAGACACAATCACATGTTTGCTGGAACAACACTACATTAGTGAGGTCATGTGATTGCGTCTGCCGAATATTCTTTCTGTTATTCGGATAAATGGTGATCATTGCGTTTGTCTAACGAATGTGGTCTCCTCAGCAATAAACTATCCGCGCACTCCTTTTTTGATCGCTGCCTGTCAGTGCCGACAAAGCAGTGTTGCCAGATATTGCTACAAAAAACAAACACATTTACATTTAGACATTTAGCAGACGTTTTACAAGAAAAGCTAGCAGTTAGAGAATATTGATAGAGGGTAAAATGTGTGTTTTTTTGGTTTTGTTTTTTAAATAAAAAGAAGACAGATAGATAAAATAAAATTAGAATAGAGAGGGCTAGAGTTAGAGGGTCAAATAAAGATGGAGGAGATGTGTTTTTAGCCGTTTCTTGAAGATGGATAAGGATTCAGCTGCTCGGATTGAGTTGGGCAGATCATTCTACCAGATGGGAACAGTTAATGAAAAAGTCAGTGAAAGTGATTTTGTGCCTCTTTGGGATGGTACAATAATGTGTCAAACACAACCAATCTCCTAAAAAAATGCACCAAAATAAGTTTAAATCTTGTATTTTGCAAATACGATACAGAATCTCTAACCTCAATCTTCATCTTCCCACTTTATTAATGCCCTAATTATTTTATTAACGCTGTTACATTAAGTATTAAAACAAGTCCAGCGACGCTTATAATAACTAGATCTGACAACATGGCGGAGCGGAGGTTGCACTTGCGCCAAGCTCCTTCACTCCTGCGTTTCGCAGCTGCTGCGAGTCAGCCACATGAATTTATTCAGCGACATGATTTTAAATAATTTTTCATAAGTTTTCAAATTTTATTTTTGAACATGAAACATTTTGAGAGGTCTGGAGCTCATAGCTGGCTATGGGCCTGGATGTGTAAAGTGAATGAGCATGTAAACTATAGCCTATATGAATGAAATGAGTGCAAATCAATAGCCACGTTGGGTCTGCACGTCTCTCAGAAATCAGAGCTTTGTCTGGAGTTATATCAACTCGACAAAAATATCCTAAAAATGGTCCTAACTTCAAACCTTTTCGAAATCCAAATGTAAAAACGCATTACATTAGCCCTTTTCGTGAATGGCATTACATTTAATTATACAAGACGAAGAAAAGCCAAATGATTTC
Organism: Spinibarbus caldwelli; assembly: GCA_039654775.1. NCBI lineage: Eukaryota > Metazoa > Chordata > Actinopteri > Cypriniformes > Cyprinidae > Spinibarbus > Spinibarbus caldwelli. The sequence continues at coordinate 11,801,235 of CM077226.1, read as the reverse complement.
CAAATGATTTGTTGCGCTCTGTTGAAAAAACAAAAACAAAAAAAAACTCGTAAATGATCACAATATGATCACAATATGATCACAAAATGATCACAATGACCGCAATACATGATCTCTAATTTGCTTAAAGTTCAAGCGAGCTTTATTGTCATTCTGCTATGAGTAGGCTACTGAACACTTCCTTTCTATTTCTATTTATTTTTTTAGCTTCTTTTTTTTTCTACTAGTGCTCTTATTTAAAATTGTGGATGCTTGTCTCTTCTCAAATTTGTACCCAAAGTTTCACTGGAAAATAAGAAGAATACAGTTATTTTACTTTTTTGATAAAGTTTTAAATAGAAGATATTTACAAAGTTTGAATTTTAATAAAAAAATAAGAATTTCATTAGTTATACAACGCATATTTATTAAATGAAAACTATGAATCGAACAGATTTGCATTTAAAAAGGTATTTTCAAGTAATTTAACGAACTTCCGGTTTAAGTCACGCCCACTTCCGGATCTATCCGAATACAGTGTTCCTGTGGCTCAGTGGTAGAGCATTGCGTTAGCAGCGCAAAAGGTCGTGGGTTCAATTCCCAGGGAACACACATACTGATAAAAAAATGTGTAGTCTGAATGCCATGTAAATCGCTTTGGATAAAAGTGTCTGCTAAATGCATAAACGTAAATGTATAGATACAAATAATTTTGAGATTGTCAAAGATACAAATAATGGCTCCGCTGCACACCCCTACTGGAGACACAGCTAAAAAAGGTAAACTATAACACATATGTATGAAATGTATTGAACACGCCTAGAGGAAAAACTGTATAAAAGAGGGTACAGAAAAAGATTCTGGAAATTCTCTGCAGAGACTCTTGACTGCATTATCTCTGATAATAAAGTCTATTTTTTCTGGCATCAAAACCCCAAGACTTCAAGAGTGATTCTTCTTAGAAATGGCAGGAGCCACCACAAGACACGCACTGGCCTGGTGGGAAGCTTCGGGGCCTTCAGGGATGATGCTGAGTATGGGGAGAGATAACTCACGAGTGTCTGCTCCATATCCCTTCTCATTTAGCCCCATGATGTTTGAGTAGTTAGACACGGTCGGGCTGAAGAGTCGAGGCGAATATGGTCTCTCCCACGATCTCGATACCTCAGCATGAAAATCAGGGGAAAATGGAAGGCCCCGTCGTGAAGGTTGCGATCTTGCTTCAAGGAAGCACTCATCCAGCTTATTCTTGGGATGAGCATCCTGTTTCTCGGCTGGCCATTCGATGTTTAGTTTGGCTACAGCGTGAGTCACAACCTCCACGAGCTCCTCATATGTGTAGGACCTCATTGAACGGACACACAAATAAATTGCAGAATCAGCGCATTCCTTAGAAGAAGTTAAGGAGTCTTTCCTCAGCCATCTGCGGTCGTAAACTAATCACACTATCACATGGCGTCAATGTTCTGGGTCAGTTTCCTGTCAGCGCCTTGACGTTATCTACTCAGAAGAGTGATAAAAACTAACTCAATCAGGAGAACAACAGAGATCTTTTTGTATCAAAAACTAAAGAGTTCGTTCACACAACACGTGGTCGAGAAGCACCTCATGGGATCAGTATAGCCACTGGAACAGGATAATTAACTCACCCTCAGGCCTGCAAAAGCACACAGGATCTATGAAGTGCGTCCCATGGCTCTTGACCATTTGCTTCATGCTCTTCCATGGCACAACTCACTACTGCGCTCCAACAAAGAACAGAACCTTGTAGGACAATTTTCAACAGACGAACATTTAAAATCATTTAAAGTATTAGAGCAATATACTGACAAAGAATGTGTGTTATGTATTTCATATGCTTGATATGTTTATGTAATCAGTGAATTTTAATCTATGCATTATAACCCCTTTTAGCAGATAAAGCTATTAATGTGTGTGAAATATGTGAAGTTTAGTTTTGAACGAATGGTCGCGACAAATGCAGAACATTGAAATGAATGAAAATTTAGTAGTATTATGCACAAGACTCGCATTAAGAAACTTTGTTGAAGTTATCAAGAAAATCTTCTAGGATATTTCCTCATGTGACAGGTACAGCATTGTTATATTGTGCCCGAAGAGGAACCGTACGGGGTGTGGACCTGCCCTGCAGGGACAATTTGATTGGAATTTGATTGATCACGTAGTGGGACGGACAAAATCAGCCCGCTTAAAAACTGGTGACACAAAGAATTCGGCGCTCACTTAATCGTTCTTTGGCTCTTTGGCCTTTCTTGACCACGCTACAACTTGCACTCACACGCTGTACCATCAAGCGAGTGAGACTTCAGAACTCAAACACTTTGTTGACACTTCGTGACTCTGTCAGAAATCTTCAGTAGCCTAAAGCCGCAAAAAGAAACTCTCAGAAGAACTTCAAGAAATCAACATCCGCAGTCAAGGCAACCAATCAATCATCACGGGAGTTTTCCCAAAATGATGTCATCCGAACGACCAATCAGCAACCAGACAGCACCAGGATTCCCTGAGACCAGCAATCGAAGAAACCCGCTCTCAGCTGTCACCCAGAATGCAAGTAAAAACAAACAAAGCTTCATCTCTTGCTGAACTGGGCAAATTGATCTTAAGCCGTAAAGATAAGCTAAAATCTCTGCTTTGCGGTTTTTCTCAGGTTAAGATTAAAGAACTAGTAGCAAGTACTAGAATTTTGAGAACTTCATGCAAACTTCGTAAATCTCATCTTCAGGATTGTGTGTGTGTGTGCGTATATGTGTGTTTCAATGATTTAGTTCCATGTATTTTAGTTCAGTTTAATGTATAGAAGTAACAAATAAATTTTGTTTCATTTTAAAGAGCAGTGTTTGTGTTTATGTGCTTGACAAGTTATTGCCATGAGCTGTCGATCTGTGTTACCTTGCTCATAATAAAATGAGCATTTTGTTTGTTTTATCGTTGGCCACGGAGTAATACCAACAGAATTGGTAAGATACACTAAATTCTACTACGATGCTGGACGACTAGTTGATGAAGTGTAAGCTATAAATTTTGAATCAATTTTAATCAAGCTGAACCAGATCATTCAGATCTGATTCCCATTTGATTCCTTCTGAATTTGAACTAAGTCCTTACATACACTCCCAAACAGACGACGCACAAATCGTGTAACCTCACCCGAGAGATAGCAACTTGAAACGCCGTCCGCTTACCACAGAACTCTTTGATTTACACTCACACACTCCACTGACACGCTCGCTGAAAAGCAAAAAGCTAACATGTGAGCTTGTCGGATGCGTTTTTATGCTTCCTGGTTGCTCGCGTCACCCCGCTCATGACGTCCAATATTTGTACAAATATATACAAATATTCTCTGTTAACCCTTGTGCATCAATTAAAAAAAAAACAAATAAATAAAAAATAAAAGTTACACATAAGTCCATAGTGGACAAAAAATGTCCATGTCAAAAAACGGTCATAAAAATTTGAAGCTGGGGAGCACAGGCTTACGTGTGGTCTCATTTTAAAGAAGACCCATGGCAGATTATTGTTGAAGTAAAAAAAGTTTAAAAAGTGAAACCAAAAACAAAGTTGTACAGGTTTAAGTTTATGAAAATGATTTATGAACAATATTTCATATAAATGTAACGGTGGTATTTTTTTAAAGGGACTTTTATTTTGACGGGTTGCCCCATTTTCAGTATGTTCTCGTAAGATGCAAAGACGTCTGGGAAGAAGAAGAGGAGAGAACAGTTTTTACGAGACAGACGCACCATCTTCGCTGAGTGAGAGATTGGCAGTTTTAGAAAATGTGAAAGAAGATAGTAATGCACAGTTAATTTGAGTTTTTGCGAGTCCAGTGAACTCTAACGCAATCGTGTGAGACTGGAGATGGAGTTGTTGCAGAAGTTCAGCTGACTGTGTCATCGAACAGAGAACGGTGTGAAAGACTAGCTGAGAGCACGAGAGAGAGTTGCTGGAGCCGTGAGTTTCGTTCTGAACACTGTTGTTTTTGCATCATTCGAACTGTGAGCATTTTTGAGAGTTTTGCTGCTTTCGAGAGTCATTTATGAACTGTGCTTTAGAGGGAGAGACATTGATTTCTTTCTGCGCGTCGTCCAAGTGCACTTGTTACTGTGTGTTCACACCGAACGCGTCGAGAGCGTCAAAGTGGCCGGAAGTCATTCATTTTCAATGAGAGCTGGCGACCAGCAGCGGCGAGAGCGGCGCGGCGCGACTTGGCCGGCGAGAGCGTCGAGGAGAGTTGAAATCTGGTCAACTTTATGGTAATGAGCTATGACGCGGTTGGGCGGCAACCAATCGGAGTGTAGAAGTCCACCGTTTGAGAGGAGTCCAGAGAACGCAGCCCTGTAAACTTTGGTTCCGACCACATTAGTTCCCAAGCTAAATTGAGGAGAGGCTGATTATTCCTGTGGCGGGTTTCCCAGTAATCTACGACTTGTCCCTGTTTGTGTACAGGGACATATAAATAAATAAATAAAAAAATGCGTGTTCCTGGTGAGTTGCTGATGTGCATTAACGTTATATATTTTCTGAAAATAAGTGGGAATTTCATGCTAATTTCAGCGCCAGAGCATGCAGAACAGTGTTACTGCTGCAGAACATTTCTGACATATCGACACATATTGGATTAAACAAAAACAGGTGTTGTAGAGAGCTATGACTATTTATTTTATTTATTTATTTATTTATTTATTTACATCTGATGGAGACCAGAGGTGTACGTCACATATTTTAAAATGAAAGCAGTCACTTCTGCCTATTTTTTTTTATTCTACAAGGAAAAACAAAAGTGTTCTATAACTGGTCTAATGATATAATAGTATAATAGTCCCAGTTCACTTTTAAACCTTTAAATCAATTTTCTTGATTATACTTACATTAATTAATGTTTATACCTGATTATACTTAAGAAACATTTTCAATGCAGGACTTTTAGTTGCATCAGAGTATTTTACAGTGTGGTATTAGTGCTTTATACATTATTAAGTAAAGAAACTTAATACTTCGTCCACACAAATTAATGTTAATGTTAATTAAAGATCAAGGCTAGTAAATGTCTCCTATAATGTTGAAATTAGACTAGAACTTAACCATGAACACAAAAGCCACACCACACAAATGGCTTTTAATTGGTTTATTTCGTTAGCAAACATGTAACTACAATAAAGTTATTTCCATCGATCAGTTTTTTACTATCACATTTAAAATATTTCATGAAGTTAACTTATACCCTTGTGGTCAGTCTGCACAAGATCAACAAGCTTGTTTGCTTTGCGGCTCCTTTAATTACAAGATAAGCATTCGATCTACGTCAGAGCGTCAGAGCGTCCGCCAATCTTTCTACAGCTGGCAGCGCGTCCAGAGCGACTTCTGACGCTCTCGACGCCGGCGGTGTGAACGCACGGTTAGTGCGCGAGAAAGTGTAAATGAACTGGAAGTGAGTTTTTTACTGAGTGTTTGATTTTTCCGCTCTCTCTTGAGTATTTTTGCATTTTTGTCAAGACTTGTCCATCGCCTACAATCCGTTTTGCTTTTGGGAAGCACTTATCTGTTGAGACACAGTCAGTGCGTGCTGTGGCTGAGCTGCGCCATTTTGTTCCAGAAAGTTCCTGAGTTTTTCCTGGGCCACGCTTTACTCGTGTTGTTTTTATTATTATTATTATTTTTTTTATTATTATTATTATTATTATTATTATTATTACCCTGCCATCCTGACGACATCTCCTCATTGTCCTGACCCAGCTGTTCATTTCATTATCTCAAGTCATCGCAAGTCATCTCATCAAATTCTTCATTGCTACGGACTGGTACAAATGTTCTTTGCACATACGCACACATGAACTCTTCACTGATATAAATTTAACTGTACTGTGAACTTGAACTAAGCAATTGAACTGAGTCAAGAGTCATTTCTGAGTTTAATTGAAGTGAATCATTTGATTTCAATTGCAAGAATCATTTATATGGTTCAGAGTTTAAGATATCCAGTGCTGTCTGAAAATCGATTTGTGGTGCACCACTGGTAAAGAGTATAGTGACAACTTTATTTGAGAAACATTGTTTTGTTTTGTTTTTTTACATTTCATTTCATGTTTTGTTCTGATCTTCTTTATCCCACTGAAACACTGCAGAAGAAAAACATTTTAAAAAAGAGGAATAAATTTGATTGCATGTTTAAGTAAATCTTAAGAGTATTATTGTTGAGTTTACCTTGGGGTAGGGAAGTCTCACTTGCTCTGTTAGGTACCGGGGGGTGGGAATGTGAATTGTTACTGGTATATTGCCTCACATATTTACACTTCAGGCAGCCACCAAATTAATATAAGTATTTACAAACTTACCTGAAGCCGCACTCTCTGGTCCCTTTAGTATACTATACAACAGAGTAAGGTAACACGTATACATAACACATACACTGAGACTCAAAGCACTGGGATGGGGGACCAATATCCTTTCCTCCTTAAGTCTTCCAAGGTACCATTAATTTCCCCTTTCAAGGCAGGACTTATAGTCTTGTTACATAAAACATATATTTTATGAAACATGTTGAACTCTAAACCTGCTAGAAAATCAAAGCAATAAATCTAAACAAGTTGTGTTCCATATTGGAGGTTGATATCTCAAACAATGAGCTTTCAGTAATATTTTCTTTGGGCGCAGTACCAAATTTTCCCCATTAGATGCCAGCAAAACTCCGCTGGTGCACACAGTGGTTGGATTTGTGATTTGCAGTAGAGTTTCTCTCTCTCAAATATTACAAGAACTCTCACACACATTTTATTTATTTATTTATTTTTTTTAATTTTTTTTTTTATGACACGCATACAAACCACACTCTGACATCCATACCAACACACCCACACAATTATAGCTGCATTATATATCCAATTGGCTCTATAATATGCAGAAGCAGAAAACAGGAATAAAGTGAGTATTTGCTTTATAGGCCAAACCTGAAAAAATGGCACCATCTGGTAAAAAATAGTAAAAAAATAATAATAATAATTTTGAAGCCTTGCCAATAGAATGAAAGCCTATTAACAACAAAATGCATCATTTTACAGTTAAACGGCACTGCAATTAAAAATAGTAGTTTTAATGGGTTTCAGTGGGGATATTTTTGTGCAAAAGGTCCTGAGAGGAACAATTTTTTTGTACCTAGATTTATTAAAGGAAATGGGGGTGTACCTAGAAATAAATTTATTAAAGGAAATGGGGGTGAAATAGTAAAATTCCAATAAAAATACACAGCTGTGCCAAAATTTATGCAGCTGCCAATAACACAGGCAAAATGATCAAAAAAATAAATGTATAAAATGTCCAAAAGGTTACACAAGGGTTAAAGTAATCAGTATGAAACCAACACGTGCTCCAGTTTTCCCGTCTCAACTCATTATCTCTAATGCAGTCACGCCCATGCGCCGATCTTGCTTTTCAAATTCTAAACATCCACATGAGATGTGCACGCATGTAAACGCCCACATTGTCCACGTGTAAACAAACAAGTTCATCCCCGGCTACTTTTTTATTTCTGGAAGAAAACGGGCTGAGAGGAATAACCCAGAATTTACCTCCGAAGAAGAACACAACACAATGCATCGCGCAGCTCGATCCAGTGGAGGATATCACTCTGATGAGTAGCCTAAGATTACTTGCATCTGTTGTTATTGTGACATAACTTGTACACATTTTACTAGTTAGATGTTTCCCAAACTATAATTCCTGACTACATGTATGAAATCAAGTGAAAGATTTTGAAATATGTGTCATTTCATTGACTAAATGTCTCACAATGCCAGGATGTTTGTTTAATGTTTTATATCATACAAAACCACAAGATATAAAAGTAGTGAGAGTGTTAACACTATGAATGAATGTTTGGCACAAAGGTGTGTTACTGTTCAAGTCTCAGTGTTCAGATCAGTATGTTCAATCATGTGTCCTTGACCTTAACTGTGTGTGTGTGTGTGTGTGTGTGTGTGTGTACATATACTGTGTTGTAAATAAAATACAAATAATAATCAAAAACCCACATTATTTTACTCTCACACTCTTTCTTACCTGCCTCAGTCACATTCATATTGATGACCCATTATGGGAGGCCCTTTTCTCTCTGGTGTGATTCACTAAATATTCATGACCAGTGTCACTCCCTTGCATACGGGCATTCTATCACAAAACATGTTTTACAAATGTTAAATCAATATATTGTCTTCTGTGAACGAGTGAACAGGATAATTTTCACATCATTTTATAGCACATTCAGTTCTCAAAAGTCTTGTGAACAAATATTCTGTATGTGTTTTATGGCCTCATTTCAGTGACTTAAAATAAAGTTTTTCACTAACCACGCATAAACATTGTTTTCTCAAAAACACAAACATGTACATACATGCTGCTCACATATTATTGTAGCCCAGTATGTGCGGAATACAGTGTTATCAGACTTTAGACGTTAATATGTTTTTAAGATACTAAAAAAAAAAATAAAAAAAAAATACAAATGTCAGGGCATGTCAAAACTTCTCCAGGGCCCCAAAACACCCTTAGACCCCAAAGGGTTAAGTATTACGTTATTTACAAACCAGTTATTTAGCAGTTGTCAGTGGTTCATAAGATCATTTAGAAAGTGTAAGTAAATGATTAATAAACCATTTAAATGTACATTTATAAATCTTATTATTGTTTTATATATTATATTATTTAAACACAACAGTTGTACAGTATGCTAATAAATGCTTTATTAACACATATCTGCTGTAATTCATGATTAGGTCAGGTACTTAAAACATTTAGAAGCTGTCAGTCATCTATTTCTGTGAGCTCATCTAAAGTGATGACTATTTATGCCTTGTAAATCATTTACGATGGAAATTTAAAGGCTCAGTTATCTTCTAAACAGAAAAAAATGAACACAACACAGTAATACAGAACATAGAAATATTTTTTTTCGAGATGCAAAAAAAAAAAAAACTGTACAACTGTACACTTGATAAAAAAAATTAAACAAGCATATGCAATGTCATAAAAAAAAAAATCAAGTGTACAGTTGTACAGTTTCATTTTTTGCATCTTGAATGAAATATTTCTGAGTTCTGTATCCCCCTGTGTTGTGTATGTTAATTTTTTTTTTTTTTTTCTTTTCTTTTCCCTGTTTGGAAGATAACTGAGACTTTAAATCTCCTTTGTAATAGATATGCTCAGAAAACAAGAACAAGGCATTTATAGCAGTATTTATAAACTGCTTACTAATGCCTATTAATGTTAAGACTATACTTTGTAATGGATGAACTGACTATTTACTAATGCTTAACTAATGATTCATAGCGTGCAGTTATTATAAAGTGTTACCCAATAATTTTCTCCTATTAAATTCAGATAAAACACACATTACTTATTGGACCAAAACACAGTACACAGAATCTCTTGGATTACAATTTGCATCTATACGGATGTACTGTTGCTTCCTCTACAGTTAAAAATTTGGGTGTTATATTAGACAGCAACATGTCTTTTGAAAATCATATTTCTCATGTCACAAAAACATCTTTTTTTTTTTTATTTTTATCTTAGAAACATTGCCAAGCTACGGAACTGTAGTAAAATTAAATTAAGTTAGGGTTTAGCTTTTAAAGAATCGAATCTTAAAAGATTCAAATTGATTTAAATGAACTGATTCAAATTTCCTATACACTTCACCGGCTCCATCCAGCGAATAGCTCGACTCGTATTTTTACCAACTCGGTTAATTCTTGGCCACAGAATAACACGAAATTTGGTATTATGAGCTATTGTAGCGTTCTCTTTTAGGCAATGTTTGAATTCTAAGACTCACAACACGAGACAACGTTTCTTTGTAATAAAATACAATTTATTGAGCTATCTCCTACGGTTACATGAGACTAAATTATCTAAACACACACATACGACCACACACACACACACACACACACAAAAGTCAATGGAATTATGCAGAATTGTGAGTTATGAAGGAAGTCTCAACTTCGGTGGTTATCAGAAAGTCAACAAAGCAGAGCTTAGTTCTATCTTTCCCATTAATAACAACTTTGCGCCGTTTTCAGCCAATAGATAAGAGATTTTGTTTTACTTGTTTAGAAGGTTGCGGCAGAGTCTCGTCCTCGTCTCATTGAGGGAATCCCGGGCTTAGCTGATTGGCTGGCGAACCGTTGTTATCTGACGTATCTTAGGGAACCCCGGCCGTAATTGGTGGGTTGCCTGGTTGGATGAGACGCGCTAGAAGTTCACTTTCCTTTCTCGGTTGCAGAAGTTGAAGATTTCAGAAATCACAAAGTTTTCTTGAAGAGCTTGAAGTTTGGAATGAGGTGACCAAACTTCATGCGGCGTATGAGCGCACAAGTTGAAGCAGTTTTCAAACCATGGCAAAGAGCGCTGATGCTTAGTTGAACATTAGAATTTAAGCAAGCCACGTTAGGCCCATCCCGGAGCTGGGGTACCAATCCGCTTGTTGCAAGGAGGAGCTCAGCTTCCTAGGCTCTGTTTCTCTGCATAAATTAACGAGCTGCCCGTGTCATCACGTGACCGAAAACCCTTGCAGGGTTTTGTTAATAATCTTGATAAACGTTATAACGTTACGGGATTTACCTAATTTCTACATTTCATCCACACAGAGTTGTTCCAAATAAAATATACTTTCGTTTAACACCAAGCATGACACACACACACATATTCATACCCTCATAATACATAGGTTGAGTTGAGTTGAGTTGAGCTTTATTGTCATTCCGCTACATGCGGGGGCATACGGTGGAACGAAATGTCGTGCCTCACAGGACCACGGTGCTACATAAATACAGGCATACAGCAATGAAGTAAAACAATATAAACCTATACACAAACTATCCTACTGATAGATTTTGACTATAAATATACTATCTATATAAAAAATTTACCTATACATAAACTAAAAAATACAAACTATACAAACTATACGAATGCTTCAGATAAATACTGTACATGTGCAAAGAGAGACAATGTGAGTTCAAGCAGCTGGCTGGGGAACAGTGCAGGATGATTTGTAGTGCATGAGCATGTAAACATACATATATTACTGATATTACTGAGTCTTTTTGTGGGATTTGTGTGCACACAGCAGTGTGTGTGAAAAGTGACTAGTGCGCATAGAGGAAGAGAGTGTGCTACTACAGGTGGTTTGTACAGGCCCACTCACCTGTAGCACTCTTCGATTGCACAAAGAAAGTTCCATAAGTTCCAGATTGTCCATGTTTCAGGAGGTAGGGGGTTTGTATGGGGATTCAGAGAGGGGCGGGGTGACTTGAGTTCAGGGCTCTCACAGCCTGGGGGAAAAAGCTGTTGAGCAGTCTGGCAGAGCGGGCTCTGATGCTCCGGTACCGTCTACCTGATTGTAGGAGCTGGAAGAGACTGTGGGAGGGGTGTGTGGAGTCCTTTACGATACTGTTGGCTTTGCTGGAGCATCGTTTGAGGAAAATGTCCAGGATGGAGGGGAGAGGGGCACCGATGATCCTTGCAGCTGTGTTCACTGTCCGCTGGAGGGTCTTGCGGTCTGCTGCAGTACAGTTCCCATACCAGACAGTGATGCAGCTGGTCAGCACACTCTCAATGGTGCCCCTGTAGAAAGTGGTGAGGATGGGTGGAGGGAGACTTGCTCTTTTCAGCCGGCGGAGGAAGTGTAGGCGCTGTTGTGCCTTCTTGGAGAGTGACATGGTGTTGGTGGTCCAGGTGAGGTCCTCTGTGATGTGCACCCCCAGGAATTTAGTGCTGCTGACTCTCTCCACAGGCGAGCTGTCGATGGTCAGTGGGGGGTGATCAGCGGAGTTTCTCCTGAAGTCCATCACAACCTCCTTTGTCTTCTCCACATTGAGGGACAGGTTGTTTGCACCACACCATTCAGCCAGCTGTGCCACTTCCTCTCTGTAGTGCGTTTCATCGTTGTTGCTGATGAGACCTACCACTGTTGTGTCATCAGCGAACTTGATGATGTGGTTGGAGCTGAACTTGGCAGTGCAGTCGTGGGTCAGCAGCGTGAAGAGCAGCGGGCTGAGCACACAGCCTTGTGGGGCACCTGTGCTCAGTGTGGTAGTGCTCGAGGTGTTGTGGCCGACACGGACTGACTGAGGTCTTCCGGTTAGAAAGTCCAGAATCCAATTACAGAGGGAATTGTTAAGGCCCAGTAGGTTTAGTTTATTTGTGAGCTGTTGTGGGATTATTGTGTTGAATGCTGAGCTGAAGTCAATGAACAGCATTCTAACATAAGAGTCTTTATTTTCTAGGTGGGTAAGAGCCAGGTGGAGGGTGGAGGAAATTGCATCGTCTGTGGAGCGGTTTGGACGGTATGCAAACTGGAGCGGATCGAGTGTGTTGGGGAGGCTGGTTTTGATGTTGTGCATGACTAACCTCTCAAAGCACTTCATTATGATTGGAGTCAGTGCTATGGGATGGTAGTCATTTAGACAGGACACAGGTGATTTCTTTGGTACCGGTATGATTGTTGTGGATTTGAGACATGTGGGGACGACTGCCTGGATTAGCGAGGTGTTGAAGATATCTGTTAGGACATCTGTCAGCTGTACAGCACAGTCTTTCAGTACACGGCCAGGTATGTTGTCGGGACCCGCAGCCTTGCGTGGGTTAATCCTAGATAGGGTCTTCCTTACATCGGCTGGAGACAGACAGAGCGCCTGGTCGTTGGGAGGTGTGGGCAGTTTTTGTGCAGGTGTGTCATTCTGCATTTCAAACCGTGAATAAAAGTGGTTGAGTGTATCTGGGAGGGATGTGTCATCATCACAGGCCTGTGGCGGGGGCTTGTAGTCTGTGATGGTCTGAATGGCTTGCCACAGACTCCGTGTGTCTCTGCTGTCTGTGAAGTGATTGTTGATTTTTTGAGCATATGACCGTTTTGCATTTTTGATGCTGCGGGACAGATTGGCTCTTGCTGTTTTGAGGGCTGCTTTATCTCCTGATCTGAAAGCTTCATCTCTGGTCTTTAGCAGCCCACGAACCTCTGCTGTCATCCATGGTTTCTGGTTGGCGCGTGTGGTGATGGTCTTTGTGACTGTCACATCATCTGTGCACTTTTTGATGTAAGCAGTCACAGTTTCAGTGTACTCCTGTAGGTCTGTGTGGTTGTTGTAAGTGGCTGCCTCTTTAAACATGTTCCAGTCTGTGTCCTGGAAGCAGTCCTGCAGTGCAGAGGTAGCATTTTCTGGCCATACTGTGATCTGCTTTTGAACCGGTTTGGTGAGTTTGAGAAGTGGGCTATATGCTGGGATTAGCATAACAGAGATGTGGTCCGAGTACCCGAGGTGGGGGCGGGGTTCGGCTTTGTATGCGTTCTTAACTGTTGTGTAAACAAAGTCCAGTGTGTTGTTTCCCCTTGTTGCAAAGTTCACATGTTGGTAGAACTTTGGCAAAACTGTCTTTAAGTTTGCGTGGTTGAAGTCACCGGCTATGATGAAAAAGCTGTCGGGGTTATTTGTTTGTTGTTCGCTGATGGCGCTGTACAGTTCGCGAAGCGCGTCCTTAGCGTTTGCACACGGAGGAATGTAAACCGCGACAATAACAATGGCCGTGAACTCCCGCGGCAGATAGAACGGTCGACACTTCACAACCATAAACTCCACCAGTGATGAACAGTGTTTAGATACTACCGCAGCATTGTTACACCATTTTTTGTTGACGTAAACACACAAGCCACCCCCGCGAGTCTTACCAGACAGTGATGAATCTCTATCCGCTCGGTAGCAGGTTAGGCCATGCAGCTGAATGGCGGAGTCCGGGATGTTGTCGTTTAGCCATGTTTCAGTGAAAACAAACACACAACAATCCCTTGCCTCATGCTGTGTAGATCGACTGAGTTGAATTAAGTCCAGTTTGTTTTCCAGAGAGCGAATGTTTGAGAGCATGAGTGTTGGAAGAGCCGGTCTTGTGGGGTTAGCCCTCAGCCTAGCTCGTATACCTCCGCGCTTGCCGCGCTTCCGTCCTCTCTCACACCGCTTGCGACGCCGCCTTGTGCGGGTAGCGTCAGTAGGCGAGGCCGCGGTCTCGAGGTCCGGCTCCAGCAGTAAACAAAGGCCTCGTAGCTTCTCAGTATCCGCCGGCGAAAGTTTGTGTTTGTATGTGTTGTCGATATCCAAAAGGCTTTGGCGATCATAGATGTATCCCGGAGTGATCTCCCGATGAATTAGCGGTAAATTGACAGTATTTGGAGACGAACAGACGACATTAAAAGACATAAAAGCACCGTCTTTGGGATCTGGAGAAGCCGCTGCGTCTGGTCGCGCCGCCATCTTGGATCACTTAGGTTAAAATGGTACCGACCTTATAATGGATAGATTAAAATAGTGTATGTTTTACTAACATACCAAGCATATCTAAGGCATAACACACATAATTTGGGAATACATTTTCATTACTTAAAAGTCCTGAATATTGTCTTTTGGATTTTTGGCACACTTTTGCGTGTTTTCTTTGTCTGTCTGAAAAGGCAAATTTTCAGGAATGCACCCGAGGAGGGGCCACGAGTGTCCCGAGGTCAGAAGGTGTCCGGGAGGGGAGTTCTGGCATATGTTTAAGTCAGGCCTACACCTGTAAATCCATTGCGCGTTTGTTGATAAGTTTGTCAATTTATACGTTGGCTGGTCAAGGGTCCATTTACCATCTGGATCTGGTATCTTTCCCACCAGAAGTTTCCTTTGTTCTGCGTTGGTGAAGTTGATTCTCTTTAGCAGTTCTGATCTCTGGAGAGCTAAGGATTAACAAGACAGGATCTTGGTCTAGACACTTAGGCATCGTCTTGGATCCTTAGTTACTTTTACGACTCTCAGAGGTGAAACCAGAGACTCACTCATTCCTCTGGAATGAGTCTGTTCGTTGTATATGTGTGTCCGTTCAAGGATCTCCTACAGAATGTTACCTGTTTCTGATGCAGAAAAGCTAGTTCATGCATTCATGAACTCCAGACTGGACTATTGTAATGCACTGCTAGGTGGTTGTCCTGCATCTTCAATAAAAAAAAAAGCAACACATAGTCCAAAATGCAGCTGCTAGAGTCCTTACCAGGTCAAGAGAATATGATCATATTACCCCAATTTTGCAGTCTCTGCACTGGCTACTTAAGTTCCACATCAGTTACAAAATATTACTACTTATAAGACCCTTAATGGTTTAGCTCCTGTGTACCTAACTAGTCTCCTATCACGCTATAACCCATCATGCTCCCTAAGGTCACAAAACTCTGGACTCTTGATAGTACCTAGGAGAGCAAAGTCCACTAAAGGAGGTAGAGGATTTTTACAATTGGCAAACTCTGGAATAGCCTTCCTGATAATGTTTGGGGTTCAGACTCACTCTCTCTGTTTAAATCTAGATTAAAGACATCTCTTTAGCCAAGCATTCACATAATATATCTCATAACCTTGTACTTCAGCTATACCTGATCAAATGCACATTATCATTTTTGCTTTGTTGGAATAGCAGCTACGCTAATTTTGTCTCTATTTGCTTCTATGTTTCTGCCACTGTATTTGCATCCTGAGGCAACTAGGATTCTCACAAGCTTCAATCCGGATCCAGCCCTTACGAAGATCTGAGATGACTGAACACCTGAGAAGAGATGATGCCAGCCCCCCAGAAGACCTCATATGATGCTAACCCTGGAACAACATACAAAACTAACAAATTTTGCTATAAGTTTAATCGCAACATATAATCATTGCAGTTAATAAGGTTCACCGTCTAGTTCATCTATACCGGAGTATACCGATGGCGGGTGCCCCCTAGTGAAGAAAAAAATAATCATATTATTCAAAATCACTGCCTTCATCGACAAAATGTCATTTGAAAGCTTGGAGTCTGGCATTTACAATGCATGTGGTCACTTTGATGAACTAAGTAGTGCCGAGTTATGTGGAGATAGAAAAATAATTGAAATAGAAAATTGAAATTAAAAAAAAAAAAAAAAAAAGTGTTTTCATAATTTATGAAAAATGTGTTTTGTGCCATGTACTCTAATATGTCAGAAACAACATACAGCTCAGAAAGATAGTCATGTGTCATTTGAAAGGTCTCAGAGTAGAATAAAACAAGTATAATTGTTTAGGGCTTTGACTGAACTTGAGTTAGGCATTACTTCAAATTCAAAACAATTTTAAAAACTGTCAAAGGCTAAGAGAAAGACTACCTTGGCTCCAAACTTCTGATTACTTCATGATATCACCACAAAATTTAATTAACATACAGCACACATTTTGGGGAACATCACCAATAAAGGAAAAAAAAAAATAATATAAAGTTGTTTTCTCCTACCTTATCGGTGTCATGAGATATACAGTATCATATCAAATAAGAATAATATTGTAATGCGGTCATGGTTGTAGAAACTGTGCACGATGAAGGAGTAGACATAAGGAGTCTTTAATCAACATAAACACACGAATATCCATTAAACAACATCAATACGAGACAAAGAAGAGAACAGAAAGAAACTGATGTGAAGGTGAAATAAAAATTTATTGGAGAGAGTCCAAGCAATACAGAAAGCAAGAGTCAGATGAAGCATATGCAGAGATGCAGTCACTCTTGGCAGTGCAGGGATGCAAATGGGCAGCCATGATTCTCCCGGGAACATTCGGAATATCCACAGAGAACTGGAACGGAATCCAAAGGAGATGAAGAACAGGAACAGGGAAACTCGAACACAACCAGGAACACAGCGGGAACACCAAACGATCTGACAACACAGGACAGATAGCACAGGTCTTAAATAGCGGAGCTGATGAGCTACAGCCGGTGCTGATCAACCCGTCAGCAGCAATCACAGACACAGCCCTCTCCACACCCACACACACACACAGAGAATGAATCAGTGAACCCATAAACCGTGACAGTACCCCTCCTCCTAGGAGCGCCTCCAGACGAGCTTACCCGTTGATTGTATTCATCAATAAGGGAGTGATCCAGAATGTCCTTGGCGGGAACCCAACTTCTCTCCTCCGGACCGTAACCCTCCCAGTCCACCAGGTACTGGAATCCGCGTCCCCTCCGTCTCGAGTCCAGAATACTGTTAAAAATAAACCAGAGGACAGACGGACACTCGCCCCCAGTAAACGACAGAACTCCTTCCAAAATTTGGAAAAAAAATTGGGGTCCCCTGTCAGAGGCCACGTCCATCGGGAGGCCATGAACGCGAAAGACGTGATCAACGACAGTAACCGCTGTCTCCTTGGCAGAGGGTAATTTGGGCAAGGGAATGAAATAGGCCACCTTCAAGAATCAGTCCACTACGGTCAAAACGACCGTATTGCCCTGGGAGGGCAGTAACAAAATTGAGCCCGATTTGGGACCAGGGTCTCGAAGGGACAGACAGCGGTTGAAGTAACCCTTCCGTGGGTCGATTGGAAGTCTTACCACGAGCACAAACAGAGCAGGCCAAAATAAAATCTCGGATGTCACGAGCCATGGAACGCCACCAGAATCATTTTTTAACAAGAAAGCTGGTAAGATTCACTCCTGGATGACAAGCTACGTTGGAACAAGGACCCCACCGAATGACGCTGGACCGTAATCTCTCCGGCACAAATAACCGACCCGGTGGGCACCCGGGCGGAGGCTTCTAAGCTCCCTTCTAAGGCTGTGCGAACCTTCGATTCGACCTCCCATGTGAGTGTAGAGACAACGAGTCTCCCAGGTATTATACACTCGGGAGTGGATGGGTGAATGATCAAAAATACGAGACAAAGCATTGGTCTTGATGTTCTCGGAACCCGGAATGTAGGAAAGGGAAAAGTCAAAACGGCCAAAAAAGAAAAAAAGTGTCCAGGGGCTATGAGAATAGGAGCTGAAACAAAGCTGTTCTTGAGGTTGGCAAATGCAGCTTCAGCTGCACTGAACCACCTGAACGTCGCTCTGGTGGAGGTCAAGGCAGTCAGAGGAGCGGCTAGTTGGCTGAAATTGCAAATAAAACGCTGGTAGAGATTGGCGAACCCCAGAAACCTTTGCAGGGCCTTACGGGAATCTGGGGTTGGCCAATCCACCACAGCCTTGACCTTGTTGGGATCCATGCGCATCCCCTCGGACGAGATGATGTACCCCAAAAACGGGACTGACTGTGCATGGAACGCGCATTTCTCCACCTTGACAAAAAGCCCATTCTTGAGCAGACTCTGGAGCACTCGCCTGATGTGCAGAACATGTTCCTGGAAATAGGAAGAAAATATCAATATATCATCCAGGAAGACATATATGAACTGATCGACCATGTCTCTCAGCACGTCATTAACAAGTGCTTGAAAAACCGCGGTGGAGTTGGACAGCCCGAAGGACATAACCAGATATTCAAAGTGCACCCTGGGGGTATTAAACGCGGTTTTCCACTCATCCCCCTCCCTTATGCGGACCAAATGATAATCGTTATGCAAATCTAATTTGGTGAAGTTGGATGCTCCCTGCAACCGATCGAAGGCTGAAGACATCAACGGCAAAGGGTAAGTATTCTTTACCGTGAT
Source organism: Spinibarbus caldwelli (assembly GCA_039654775.1). NCBI lineage: Eukaryota > Metazoa > Chordata > Actinopteri > Cypriniformes > Cyprinidae > Spinibarbus > Spinibarbus caldwelli. The sequence goes on along the minus strand of CM077226.1, from coordinate 11,782,717 downwards.
GTTGTTCAACCCTCGGTAATCAATGCAAGGTCGCAGGTAACCATCCTTCTTCCCCCCCCCAAAAAAAAAATAAATAAATAAATAAATCCTACCCCAACGGGAGAAGAGGAAGGACGAATTAGCCCAGCTGCTAGAGAATCAGAAATATATTTCTCCATGGCCTCGCTTTCTGGAGCAGAAAGTGAGTATAACCTACCCTTAGGCGGAGACATACCTGGTACTAGATCTATAGCACAGTCATAGGGATGATGCGGAGGAAGAGAAGCAGCTCGGTACTTACTGAACACTTCCTTCAGGTCGAGGTACTTCTTAGGCACGTTAGACAGGTTCACCGTCTCATTCTGCAACAAAGAACAAGACACAGACGAACAGGCAGACATAAAACAGGAAGCATAACACAGATCACTCCACGCCGAGATGGAATTATGGCCCCAATCCACCCTAGGATTGTGATGAACAAGCCAGGGATTGCCCAAAACGGCCGGAGCCAGAGGAGATTCTGTGAGCAGAAGTGTGAGTTTCTCAGTATGGTTTCCTGAAGTAATAAGGGTTACAGGGCCAGTCGTGTCTGTGATGCTAGGAAGAGTCTGTCCATTGAGTGCGTTGACAGAAATTTTATGGATGAGTGGAACAATGAAAATTTGAAGGTGTTGTGCCAAGTTGATATCCATAAAATTACCTTCTGCTCCGGAATCCAACAGGGCCTGGCAGTTGTGGACTCTGGCTGCTCATTGCAGTCTTACCAGGAGGAGAGTTGTGGACGAGGATTTCTCCAGGGACAATCCACCCGACAGTAACCTCAGCTCTACTGTCGGGCTTGGCCTTTTACTAGACAGTCAGCTAGGAAGTGACCCGCAGCACCGCAATACAAGCAAAGTCCCTTTGCTCTCCGACGGTCCCTCTCCTCCTGGGAAAACCGAGCTCTTCCCATCTGCATGGGTTCAAAATCAGATGGGTGACTGACCGTATTACAGGAATTGGCAGTGGAATATGCAGGAAGTTCTGACACCAACTTGCAGCGGCCTCGCTGATCGCGTTGCTGTAAACGTGCATCAACACGAAGAGCTAATTTGATTAGTCCATCAAGATCAGTGGGTAATTCCACTGTAAAGATCTCATGCTGAATCCGGTCAGCCAACCCATGCAGGAACATGTCCCACTGCGCCTCCTCGTTCCACTTACACTCAGCTGCCAACGTCTGGAACTCGATGGAATAGTCCGAGATGGGTCTGTTCTCCTGCCGCAGGTCGGCCAACATGCGTGCTGCCTCGCGGCCCGCTACTGCGCGATCAAAGACCCGTCTCATCTCCTCAGAGAGTGTGTGGAACGAAGAACAGCAAGGGTGTTTGTTCTCCCAAACCGCCGTTCCCCACAGAGCTGCACGTCCCGACGTCCCAATGTCAACACTAAAGATACCTTAGACTCTTCAGTAGAAAAAGTCAAGGGCTGCAGAGAAAAGAACAGTGAGCATTTAGTTAAAAATGCTCTACAAAGATTGGACTCACCACCATATGTTTCTGGTGTGGGTAGACGCGGCTCGTGTTGATATCTGGTGTTCATTGAAGGAACTGGCGGTGGCGCAGTGGGCGATCTCAGGTGTTGAAATTGGGTTGTGAGCTCAGACACCTGTGCTACCAAGGCTTGCACGGCTTGACCAGTTGCCAACATCTGTTCCTCCTGCCGATCCATGCGTGCATTGTTGTTGGACAAAAAGTTCCGTGTTGTTGGACAAAAAGCAATACAGAAAGCAAGAGTCAGATGAAGCATATGCAGAGAAACAGTCACTCTTGGCAGCGCAGGGACGCAAATGGGCAGCCGTGATGCTCCCGGGAACATTCGGAATATCCACAGGGAACTGGAACGGAATCCAAAGGAAGACGAAGAGCAGAAACAGGGAAACTCGAACACAGCGGGAACACCAAACGATCTGACAACACAGAACAGATAGCAGAGGTCTTAAATAGCAGAGCTGATGATCTACAGCTGGCGCTGATCAACCTGTCAGCAGCAATCACACACACCACACACACACACACACACACACACACACACACACACACACACACACACACACACACACACACACACACACACACACACACACACACACACACACACAGAGAGAGAGAGAGCGAGAATGAATCAGTGAACCCATAAACTGTGACAACTGAATGCTTATAAATACAGGGAAACTAAGGAGCAAACGAGATGAAAGATACAACACAGGTGATCTGAATTAACGATGATTAACTAAACGATAACAGGAAAAAAACCCTTACAGGAAATAAGGTCAAACAGGAACTAAACAGAAACCAACACATAACAGATATGATCAATTTCCCTTGACCACACAATTTTTTTTTTTTTTTTTTTACATTTTATCACCTATTTCTCAACCTGAGAATATTCAAATGCAAAGATTTTTTTCCCCCTAAAAATATAGATAGATTTATATCAAATGATACCTACCTTTTTACTCTCTTTATTACGGTCTTGGAGGAAGATCCTCTACCCCATTATACCATCCTGGACAGAAGATATGTTTCTCCACCAGGGATATCTGCCTCCAACTGCGCTGCCGAAAGCTTAGTCCCAGATACATCGGTCCCTTCCCTATTGAGCGGCAAATTAATGATGACATACAAACTTCAACTTCCCTCACAATATCACGTCACTCCTTCCTTTCACATCGCTTTGCTTAAACCTTACACTGAGCTTGTGCTCCCTTCTTCCCCCAGGTCCGGTGCTAATGACATACCTCCTCCTCCAATCATTCCAGAAGACGAGGATGTCTACAAGGTCAATCAAATCCTCGACTCCCATCGATGGGGAGGGAGGCTGGAGTATCTCATAGATTGGGAAGGCTTCAGTTTAGAGGAGAGATCTTGGGTGGCACGAGAGGATGTCTTAGATCCTTCCCTACTATTTGAATTCAACCAGACCCACCCTGATCGTCCCGCCCCTAGAGTCGTTGGGTGCTCTGGGCATCAGGAACTGCCTGTGGGGGAGGGGATACTGTCACGGATCCAATCAGCAACACAGCATCAGACCTTCCAACACCACCCACTCGTTCACAATCACCAGAATGATCTGTCATCAGCTCACCTTTAAGAACTCACAGTGCCTCTCGCTCCTTCATCTAGTCTCGTTGATCTCTACGACAGATCCACACTCCCTGGACCTAGGGCCTGCACATTCCCGTCTACAAGCCTGTCTTCTTCTGTTCTTCTGCTAAGGACTTTCCCTGTGGAAAGAAAGGACTTATCAATCTCCGACCCACAGCTAAGTTTCAAGTCAAGAGATCCGGCCATACTCACCTGATATCCAGCATTACTCAACTTCCTGCTTTTCACTGTGTTCAATAAACACCATGATTACACTAACCTAAGTCTCTCCTCGTCTGTTTCAGAATCAGAATTAGCTTTATTCACCATGTGTGCAGACACAAGGAATTTGTTGTGGTTTTTAAGGTGCTCTTGGTACATGCATGCATGCATGCATGCATGCATACATACATACATACATATCTGACATGAGAACAGAAAACGTTTAAATAGTAAGACAACAATAAATAATAATGTGTATGAATCTGGAACAGAAGATTTATGCATAGATTTGTGCATTGTTTTCTCTACATACAGCTGTATAAATAAGGAGATATGCATATGTATTTACATAATACTTGAGAAAGAGGCAATAATTAGAGGTGGAGAATAAATTGCAAGATGAATTACAGAACACAGGTAATGATTCCTGTGTTAGCTGTTCAAGCTGGAGATGGTATGGGGGAAAAAAAAAAAAACTGTTTTCATGCCTAGATGTTCTAATGCACAGAGATCTGAGATTTGTGACACTTGGAGACATTGCCACAGTTCTTCTGGATTTAGTCTGTCTCAGTTTGTTCTGTTTCTTCAAGTCATTCCAGACAGACTGCATGATGATGAGTTCAGATCTATGTGTGGAGTACAGGCTGCTGTCAGACTCCTTGTGCAAACATACTGTCATAAATCAGACCTCTGTGGCTCTCCCCAACGTGTGGCAACCCCTACCTGTTCCACAACGGCCCTGGTCTCACATAGCCATCGATTTTGTCACGGACCTGCCTAATTCTAGAAATTACACCACCATCCTAATAGTCATCGACCGATTCTCCAAGGCTTGCCGACTCATACCATTACCCAAGCTCCCCACTGCATTCGAGACAGCCAAGGCCTTGTTGGAACAGGTCTTCCGTTTCTACAGTTTGCCAGAGGATATGGTTTCAGACTGGGGTCCCCAGTTCACCTCTTGAGTCTGGAAGGCCTTCTGCCAACAGCTGAACATCAATATCAGTCTCACCTCCGGCTACCATCCACAAGCCAACGGTCAGGTCGAAAGACTGAACCAAAAAATAACCCGGTTCCTACGCTCCTATTGCCACCATAATCAAGACGATTGGAGTTGTTTCCTACTCTGGGCGGAATATGTGCAGAATTCACTCAGCAAGCCATCAACCGGTCTCACCCCCTTTCAGTGTGACCTCGGCTTCCAGCCTCCTCTGTTTCCCTGGTCAGGAGAGCCATCAGAACTGCCCACTGTCAATGACTGATTGAGGAGAAGCGAGGAGACTTGGAATGCAGCCTATGTCCACCTGCAACGAGCGGTTCGCCGAACCAGGGAACAGGCCGATCGTTGGAGAAGGGAAGGACCTGAGTATACCCCTGGGCAGTGGGTTTGGCTCTCCTCCAGGGATCTCCGACTTTGACTACTCTGCAAAAAACTAAGCCCCAGGTACGTGGGTCCGTTTCAAACCATCAGACAAATCACACCAGTGTCATATCGCTTAGCCTTACCAGCCAATTACTGTATCTCACCCACTTTCCATGTCTCTCTGCTTAAGCCCGCCGGTGGATCCGGAGGAGAGAGGGACCAGGACGAGTTTGCAGACGAGAGCACACCTCCCCTAATTGTGGATGGCGAGGAGGTGTACCAGGTCAGAGAGATTCTGGACTCCCGACGCAGAGGACGTGTGTTGCAGTATTTGGTCGACTGGGAGGGCTATGGCCCCGAGGAAAGGTCTTGGGTCAATGCCCAGGAAATCCTGGATCCTTCACTCATCACAGACTTTCACCAAACTCACCCGAATCAACCTGCACCTCGTCCCCGAGGAAGACGTTGGCGTCGGGTTGCCCCTCGCAGGGGAGGGGCTCTGTCATAAATCAGGCCTCTGTGGCTCTCTCCGATGGCCACCGGAGGGCACCCTCACCGGAATACTGACTCTCTCCACGGACTCCATTTCCCATACCCCGCTTGGCTGCTGATCACCTGCCCAGGTGTGGCACCTGGCCTATTTAACCAGCGTCCTCAGTTACACTCACTGCGAAGTCTTGATTTTGCCCCGGCTGACATTACTGAGTGTTTATCCTTCCTTTGATTGTTACTCCTGTGTATGAACCCGGAGTGCTCTCGATCTTTGTGAACCTCGCCGCCTGCCCTTGTGAACCTTGCCTTGGAACTCTGTACCTTTGCTTGTTGCCCCGACTCCCACCTGGTATTGTTAACATCTTTGCCCTGCCTCTGATATTCCTGTTTTTGCCTGTTGACCATTTGCCTGTTTGATTCTGTCTCTATTAAATTATACTGCAAATGGATCCACATGCTTCTGACTAGTCATTACACATACACCCTTATAGACCAACAAAAAATAAAAAATAAATTTCTAAAGATAAAGTGCATTGATCCACATGATACATACAGAGAATCTGATGAGCTTTTGTTAACCCTTTGATTCACTACATGGGTCTAAAGTGACCTGACTGAGTTTATTTTTAATATATCTTTGCAAGAAATTAATTTTCATCATTCAGAATTCCAGGAGTTCTTCAATTAACTTGTTTTTGATCATATATTATTATTATTTTTATTTTATATTTCTTTCCTTTTGAATAAAAATAATTTTTTTGTCACTACCCTTCTGATGCACAACATGGGTCTAAAATGACCCATATTCATTTCCTATGTTATTTCAGTCATGGCTGAGTGCTTCTTTGCTGAATCTTTAAAAGAAATGCATTTTATCATTTATTATTCCAGGTATTCATCAAATATCTTGTTTCTGATTTCCACAAATCATTGTTTATTTTTCCTTTCTTCACTTTATAAAAAAAAAAAAAAAAAAAAAAAAAAATCAATCATATATATATATCAATTTTACACACATGGGTCAAAAATGACCCATATAGAAACCTTTGATTATTTGCTATTTTTTATTTTTTGCAAGTAGGAACATATTTACTGAAGAAAACTATTCAACTGCCCCACATTTAGCAACTCAACATGGCTGTTTTTGTATAATTGATGCGTTTAGTCTTATTTTATAATTTATTACCACAGAAAATATTCGATATACTGTATAAGATAACTGGACATAATATTTTAATGTTAGGCTAAGGTTAACTTGACCTTCAAATGTCCAGTACTATGAAATAGCATGTTGTTGACATATTCTATTTTAGGTAACTGATGTTAGCTAGGTCAACAAAATAATAGTCAAAATAATATATTATGTACAAGTATATATCATTGCTGTCAGGCAGAAACCTTGAATCTCCATATTTCAGTATTTTTTATTTATTTATTTATTTATTTTTCATAAATCAGTGCTATTGGTCATCCTTTATGTCTATCAGTGTTTCTGTAAAGTAATGCTTTTGGACATGCAAGGTTTCTGTCTGACAGCGATAATATATAATCAGTATTTACATTTACATTTACATTTAGACATTTTGCAGACGCTTTTATCCAAAGCGACTTACAATTGGGGAATACATAAAGCGATTCATCTTGAAGAGGCAATCAGACAGAGGAAGTGCTCATAACAACAAGTCTCAGGCATTGTTCAAATAAGTACAAGTTAGCAAGGGAAGGAATAAATAAAGAGAAAGAATGTTTTTTTGTTTGTTTCTTTTTTTTTTTTAAGTTTGGGATGAAGTCAAATAGTGCTGAAAGAGATGAGTTTTCAGTTGTTGCTTGAAGATTGATCGGGATCCAGCATTCCGGATAGGGGTGGGAAGATCATTCCACCAGCCAGGAATGGTGAATGAGAATGTTCTGGAGAGTGATTTTGAGCCTCTCTGTGATGGTACCACGAGGCATCGCTCACTAGCAGATCTCAGACTTCTGGAGGGGGTGTAGATTTGTAATAGTGAGTGGAAGTAGGCGGGTGCTGAGCCTGTGGTTGTTCTATATGCAAGCATCAGTGTCTTGAAGTTGATGCGAGCTGCATCTGGTAGCCAGTGCAAGGAGATAAAGAGAGGTGTAACATGGGCTCTTTTGGGCTCATTGAAGACCAGTCGTGCCGCTGCATTATGAATCATTTGTAGAGGTTTGGTTGTGTTTGATGGAAGTCCAACCAGAAGAGCATTGCAGTAGTCCAACCTAGAAATGACAAGGGCCTGGACAAGAAGTTGTGCAGCATGCTCTGTCAGAAAGGGCCTGATCATTCTGATGTTGTGTAGTGCAAACCTGCAAGATCGAGCAGTCTTTGCAATGTGCTCTTTGAAGGTCAACTGGTCATCAAAGATCACACCAAGATTTCTGACCGAAGTTGATGGGGTAATTGTTGATGAACCTAATTGAATCGTGAAGTCATGCTGTAGAATTGGAGTGGCAGGGAAGACAAGAAGCTCAGTCTTTGCCAGGTAGAGCTGTAGGTGATGTTCTTTCATCCATGCCGAGATGTCCGCCAGGCAGCCTGAGATCCGTGCAGCTACCGTTGGATCATCTGGTTGAAAAGAGAGATAGAGCTGTGTGTCATCAGCGTAGCAATGGTAGGAGAAGCCATGTGCCTGTATGATGGGACCCAGTGATGTAGTGTATGTGTAGAAGAGGAGGGGTCCAAGAACTGATCCCTGAGGAACCCCAGTGACCAGTTGATGTGCTTTGGATACCTCTCCTCCCCAGGCCACCCTGCCACCCTGAAAGACCTACCAGTGAGATAGGATTCAAACCAGCGAAGTGGAATCCCAGTGATGCCCAGAGATGAGAGGGTAGACAGGAGGATCTGATGATTAACAGTGTCAAAAGCGGCAGATAGATCCAGCAGAATGAGGACTGATGATTTGGAGTGTGCTTTTGCAATTTGCAGGGCTTCAGTGACTGAGAGTAGCGCAGTCTCAGTTGAATGGCCACTCCTGAAACCTGACTGTTTAGCATCTAGTTTGTTGTTCTGTGAAAGAAACAATGAGACCTTGTTGAAGACAACTCATTCGAGTGTTTTCGCTATGAATGGAAGGAGAGAGACCGGACTGTAGTTTTCTATAAGAGAAGTGTTTAATGAAGGTTTTTTTTGAGCAGTGGATACATGATCAACTGCTTGTTGTGCACTCTTTATCTAGAGTGTTAGTATGGCTGATCCCAGACATTCTAGATTAACAGCTGAAAAAACTGTAGAGATACTGCATGATGAGGAAGATCAGGCAATTCTTAGTCCTGATTCAGAGTCTGAAATATCTGATGCTGATGACCTAGACTATGTGTCACAGGCTCAATCTGGAGTTGTGGGTGTAAATCCAGCTCTCCTAGATGAAGAAGACTCTGTTATGACATTGAAGACTGATGAGTCCTCTGAAGAGGAAAGTCAGACCCGGTCCAATAGATTAAGTAAAAATGGTTTGCACCTACTCTTGTAAGCGGTGAACACGGCGGTGGCCCATGGTGCTGTGGTACAATGTGCTGGATGTTACCACCCTCAATGCTTACACCAGGGACAGCCAATGTTGGTCCTGGAGAGCCACACTCTTGCAGAGTTCAGCTCCAACCCTAATCAAACACAACTGAACAAGCTAATGAAGGTCTAAGGGTTACTTGAAAGCTAGAGGCAGGTGAGTTTTTATCAAGGTTGAAGCAAAACTCTGTGGGCTGTGGCTCTCCAGGACAGACGCTGACCACCCCTGGCCTACACCAACTTCACTGAGCAACATCCTGATTACATGGCTGGTGTGACTAATGCATGACAGCTATTCTTCTAGGAGCTGGTCAAAGAGCTTGTCGTGCCACATATGAAGAGGTGCTTGGAGGGCAGGCCCCACGTTCAAAACCATATTATATATTATTAGGCAATGGAAAGATGTGGGATAAAAAAACAAAACACAGCCACCACCCAGCCACAGGTCTACATCACACAGAAGGGTCAATCAAAGAGGAAGAGGTCCAGGATCTGCACAGCTGCCAAAGACAGACAAGTCAGCAGCTGGTGTCCAGTGTCAGGCCTGTGTGCAAGGAGCACAAACCTGTAGTTGTCATTTGTGAGGCATGTAAGCACTGAGATGGCGCTATACCTGTATGATTTTATATTGTTAGTTTTATTTTCATCTATTCGGTCACATTCACTACAATTCGCTACAGTTGCACTAAAGACAGTTCAATTTCAGTGTTATCGGTTATCATTGATATGCGTAAGTTATGTGTGACAAAATGGCAAATAAACATATTTAAAGTGTTACATCTGTTGGTCTAAATAACTGCTAAAATAATTATTTTAACAAAATGTCTTTATTATTATTTATTTATTTATTTATTTTTCATGCTTGCATAGATGGGTCATTTTTTACCCATGTGTGTAAACTTGATGTAGTAACACAAAACCTAGGAAAAAAATAAATATTTATTTGTGGTCATTGTAAAAAGATATTTTGAATATTCATGGATCATGGAATTTATAGATCAGGGAATATTAAATGCTGAAATAAACTGATTTCAAAAGATAAAGGGAAAAAAAATGCCCAGTGAAGCATGAAATAATATAGGAAATGAATATGGGTAATTTTAGAGCCATGTTGTGCATTAGAAGGGGTTTTCATAGCGTGTGCATCAAAGTGTTAAAAAGGAAACAAACAGGAAATATTATCATGTCTGACCAGACAGTATAATACACCAGACTATAATTTTGTCCATTTACTTCTACTATGTATAAGCCAATTTCATATAACTTTATATATATATATATATATATATATATATATATATATATATATATATATATATATATATTTTTTTTTTTTTTTTTTTTTTTTTTTTTTTTTTTTTTTTGGTCGACTGGGAGGGCTATGGCTTTTTTTTTTTTTTTTTTTTTTTTTTTTTTTTGTTAAAACCTTCCAAGCTGTTTACTGAGGAAAAAAAAAAAAAGTTTATATTTTCTAGTTCATATTTTCTAGTTTTTATTTGCATGTATTGAGCGATTTTAGTGAAGTAAATTTTGTTCAAGAATACAAAAAGGATTTCAACTCAAGGACACCTAATAATCAAAGAGTCAAACAAAAATGTTCTCATGACTTTGTACATATTTGTAACGGTAATGGTAAAAGATTATGTTGAGCTAGTCAGTCTGAAATTGTATTGTGACAGTAAGTCGTCATGAGATGCCATTTGGTGGAAGGACATATGCAACAGCGTATCAGTACAGGATACAAAAACAAGGTTACACTTTATTTTAAGGTGTCCTTGTTACTGTGTAATTTTACATTGAAGTACTGAGTGATATTAATTAACTACATGTTTGTCTCAGGGTTACTTGCATGTAATTAAGCATAATTTAATAAAAGGTGTCAATAGGTGATTGTCATTATTTGTTATGCGGGTTAAAAGTCTCTTCACATCCCGATTGCAATCATTAAGTTAAGTGGCCTAAATGTACTGTATTTATCTGTATGTACTGTATATATTCTGTGGAAGGCGTAGGACCAAGAAATGTTCGTCCAATCAAAATGCTCGGTCTGAGCGTTTTAATTGGCTTCCCTACCTGCCAGTCAACGTATGTATTAGCATATGTTCATGCAAACAGGATATGTTCATGCGGACAGGATACGTCATCAGCGCGTTCACACACGCTGTGCAGACACAGCGAGAATGGCAGACAAACATCAACAACCTGATCTTCCTTCCTGGTATTGTAGTACTTTTACTAACTGTACTAAAAAGTTTTCTCACTGGTGAATGACACATGATGTAGCCCAGCGGTTCCCAATTCCAGTCCTCACGCAACTTAACCGATTTATGTTTCTGCCGGTGGGTGCTCAAACCTCCCCCCCATCTTGCGAAGTGAAACGCACAGACTGCAAATACATTATTTAGTAACCAAATAATACACACATTCTTTCTATGAGGTTTGTGCTTCACTAAATAACATGATTTAATGGTAACATTTTATTTTGATAGTCCACTTTAAACATTCAACTAACAGTAAGCAACTTTGCAGCTACATGTCAACTAGCAGTCATTAGAATATTAGTAGACTGTCTGCTTAATATCTTCTAACACTTTATTTTGATGGGTCCACAACATATAACATACTGACTATGAGAAACTTTGCAAGTATACAGTGCCCTCCACTAATATTGACACCCTTGGTAAATATGAACAAAGGCATCTGTGAAAATAAATCTGCTTTGTTGATCTTTTTGATCTTTCATTCAAACAATTCACAAAACTTTGAACCTTTCATTGAAGTAAAACAATTGAAAGTGGGGAGAAAATCTCGTGATGAAATGAATGTTTTTCACCAATGCATGCTGGCCACAATTATTGGCACCCCTAGAAATTCTTAAGAGTAAAATATCTCTGAAGTATATTCCAATTCATATTTACATTTTTTTAGCACACCAGGGTGACTAAGAGCATGACATTGTCCAGCCATGACTTCCTGTTCCACAGGATTATAAATATGAGGAACACAAACGCCAATATCCCTTAATCATCCATCACAAGGAGTAAAACCAAAGAATATAGTTCTGATGTACAGAACAAGATTGTTGAGTTTCACTAAATAGACAGTGGCTGTAAGAAAAGAGCTAAAGCATTGAAAATCCCCATTTCCACCATCAGGGGAATAATTAAGAGGTTCCCATCAACTAAAGATGTTACAAATCTGCCTGGTAGATAACGTGTCTATATCGTCCTAATGCACGGTGAGGAGGAGAGTTTCAGTGGCCAAAGACTCTCCAAGGATCACAGCTGGAGAACTGCAGAGATTAGTTGAGTCTTCGGGTCAGAAAGCCTAAAAAAAATATCAAACAGCCCCTACATCACCACATGTTGTTCGGAAGGGTGTCAAGAAAAATTCTCCTGGCTCATCCAAAAACAAACTCCAGCATATTCAGTTGTCAGACACGACTGGAATGTCAAATAGCAGTGGCTTATATGGTCACATGAAACTAAAAAAATAGATTTTTGGCAGCAAACCCACCAGATAGGTTTAGTACAAATAAGGATAAAAAGCACCCCATGCCCACCGTTAAATATACTGCTGGATCTTTAATGTTGTGGGCCTGTTTTTCTGCCGGAGGTCCTACACATCTTGTTCAGATACATGGCATCATGGATTCTATCAAATATCAACAGATAAAAAATCTAAACCTGTCTGCCTCTGTTAGAAATCTTATAATGGGCTGTGATTTGATCTTCTGTCAGGACAATAATCCAAAACAAATATCAAAATCAACACAAAAAAATGTGTCACTGAGCACAAAATGAAACTTCTGCCATGGCTGTCTCAGTTCCCTGACCTGAACCCTATAGAAAATGAGTGGGGTGAACTGAAGAGAAGAAGCACCAACATGGAGATGTGATTCTGAAGGATCTGGAGAGATTATGTATGAAGGAATGGTCTCTGATCTCTCGGGTGTTCTCCAAATTCATCAGGCATTATAGGAGAAAACTCAGAGCTGTTATCTTGGGAAAAGGACGTTGCAATAAAAGATCAAAACTATAAACAATGGAGATTTATTTTCACAGTCGCCTTTGTTCATATTTACCAAGGGTGCTAATATTAGTTGAGGGCACTGTATTTCAACTTATTCTACTAACCCTAAACCTAACCAAACAGTCTACTCAGTTAGTAGTCATGTAGTTGCAAATTAATGGGAATTAACTGACATGTAGTTGCAAAGGTACTTTATTCTACTATAGTTAGCAGAATGTCGAAAGTAGACTATCAAATTAAAGTGTAACCAATTTAATAAATACCTGTTTACAATAAGCACTTATTCGTACACAGGACAAAATTTGAGGGCACACACGTAATATCTGAGGGAACGCAGAGCCATGATCACTATATGGGAGAGCAAGCCTACTGCAAGCTGAGAGATCCATGCTGGCACCCTCTCGTATTACAATAATACACTCTTGACATTTGTGACCCTGGACCACAAAACCAGTCACAAGTAGCACAGGTATATTTGTAGCAAAAACCAAAAATACATTGTACGGGTCAAATTTATAAATTTTTCTTTTATGCCAAAAATCATTAGGATATTAAGATCATGTTCCATTAAGATATTTTGTAATTTTCCTACCTTAAATATATAAAAACTTAATTTTTGATTAATAATATGCATTGCTAAGGACTTCATTTGGACAACTTTAAAGGCAATTTTCTCAATATTTAGAATTGTTTGCACCCTCACATTCCAGATCTTCACATAGTTGTATCTCGGCCAACTATTGTCCTATCCTAACAATTTCCAAAAACTGACCTTTATGACTGGTTTTGTGGTCCAGGGTAACATTTGCCATTAAAATAACGCCAGAAACTGCCTCAAAAGAACTATGAAAATGAGAATAAAGTCGTTCAACCTGTAATCTATTTCTTATTGGTTAAAATGGTCTCGTGTTTTTCTGTGGGAGCTTGATTGGCGCCTATGACCTACAATAATCCTGTGATAATATTAGTCCAGTGTGAATCAGAATCTCTGTGATTTGGCCAGGATTTGGCAGGGTCGTATACTGTATAATTTTTTTTATTTTTTTTTTTTCCTGTGCGCCTTTTTTTTCCATCTTTCACAAAGAATAGAGGCTTTGTTGTAGTGTTTTGATAGTATTTTGGGTGCTGGGTCATATCGCTATACACCATACAACTATATAATTTGCAGAAAGAGAAAGCTGAAAACCTTCAGAAGAGCAAAAACAAAAAGAATGATTAGATGGAGATGGATGATATGCATAGTAGTAAGGAACACTCTTCTGTTTATTATATATAATGTTACGCAAAGCCTTGACATTATATCCAGGAGATAAGTCAGTAAATCTGAGTAAAACCACAGGCTTCACTTATCCCATGTGAATGCGGCACATGAAGTTTCTAAATCACACAAGGTCCCCAGATAATACTAATCTTATACGAATAGTGCTAAGGACACCTTAAAATAAAGTGTTACCAACAACAACAACTGTTGTTGTTGTTGTTGTTGTTGTTCATGTTATCATTAAATTCATTATGGGCATGAAACATATTATTATTCGACATCACCAATCTGGCCCTCCGTACTAATTTCCAAAACAAAATAATGCCTATATAAATCCCTGAAAGTGTCTACATGCCTTCAGTAGGTAAATGATCATGAGTGATCATACACCTAAACCTAACCCTGACACAAAACTTTACGCATTTTCAGATTTTCAAAAATCTTCATTCTGTATGGCCTATAAGCCATTGAATCACTGAATCTATAACACTGAATCACAGATATAAAGGCAAGGATTTTGCAGCTATCCCTGGTCTCCTCTGGAATTTGCACACCAGCACACCATATAGATATTAATGTATGCTGTGGCCGCACGGCACTTTTCAGTGGTGCTGCAACACAATGACGCTTCAGCTGGCAGCTTTAGTAAAAGCACAAGGAGATTTGACTCTCTCCACGGGCCCAGAACAACCCTTTGCCAGGCTGATAATAGGCTCCTATCAGGTTTAATGATCCTCAGCTTGGACGAACAGACAACAGGAGTGGGGAGGGGGCGGTTAAAGGGGCATCGGGAATCGTACAGCAAACATATTGTCATTATTTTTTTTTTTAAACACTCCCTTGTTCATGGCATAAATGCCGCCATGAGAGTGATCATAATTGGCTCTGAACACATGTGTAATTGCCTTCAGCTGGCGTTCTTTTACAGTTGACATTGTTCTGGGGCGATGAGGTGACTGGCCATTTGAATAAGCAGCTTGTTTGGTGGCGGCAGGCGTAATTGAAATGTCCTACGTGTGTGAACAGAAGATTACATTAAGACCCCCTGATAATCACCTAACAGGGGAATAATTGAGTCTCCAATCTGCCACAGCGTCCTCGAGAGTCTGGGAGGATGTAATCGAGTAACCGGGTGGAACTCTTGGCTGACACGCTTTCAACGCCAAGCAAAAGTGCCAACCATGCATTCCTGAGTATCAACCCCACCGTCTGTCTGACTGTCTGTCTCTCTGTGTGTTTGTGCAGCTTTGAGAGGGGTCACTTCTCCACAAAGCTAACAGATGTTATTTATTTATTTATTTATTTATTTGCTTGCTTGCTTGCTTGCTTGCTTGTTTGTTTGTTTAAAATTGTAAATCTATTATTTTAAAATTGATATTTACACACATTTTTGCCATTTCTGGCTTTATTTGTATGGTATTGATTATTATTTTGAAAAAATAAATAAATAAATAAGTTTATATATATATATATATATATATATATATATATATATATATATATATATATATATATATATATATATATATATAGTGTACCAATATGATAATATTGACAATGTGTGCAGTCATAAAAGATGAAAGCAATATTTATCATTTGTTGTTGTTTGTTTTATTTAGTAAACTAACTGATCTCATATACATACAATTCAAACTAAAAATATATTTAAGTTTTTTTAAGTTAAGTTTCTGCCTAATTACAGTAACTTTATACCATATGGTTATTAATCTGAAACAGCAGCTACTTAGTTTGTGTTAAATCAATAATATAGTAATGGTTATGTAAAATTATGTATTTTGTAACATTGTACAAAGTTAAATGATAATATGTCTCTGGATTAAAAAAAAAAATAAATAAATAAAAAAAAAATAGAAAATGTTATACAAATCCCAATCTGATGATCAGTGTATGACAGACTTTATCAAGAAAGTCAAAGATTAAGTTAAAATATTTGATATGGTTAATCTAATATTTCACTTTCATTTTACTTATTTTACTTTAATTTTCTTTTTTAATATTTTACTTGTTTTATATCAGCACAGGACATGAATTTAGAATTAATATTAGTACAGTTATTATAGTTGTGTAACATAAATTATAATTTGACATCACAACAGTCCATTGCCCTTCTCCCCATTTCTCAGCATGTTCTCCTCACTAGTTCTGAAAAGTCCCTATATGAGGGCTCTTTATTATTATTATTATTATTATTATTATTATTATTATTATTATAATACAAACTCAGGATGTCTACATGCCTTGAGTGGAGGTTGAGTGACCATGCCAACACACACACACACTCATGCACACACGCACACTCAACCAAGTGACCATGCCAACACATGATTCATCTTCAGTCCTCCATCTAATAATGTCCATAAACAACAGCTAGCATAATATATATATATATATATATATATATATATATATATATATAAAATCCCATAACCACAATCGACAAGCTACACTGGCTATTGAAATGGTTGACATTTTCTTTTCCATGTCTTAGATATACTTTGTAGGTGCAGTACATAATAATTCTATGCCTTTATGGCTCCTAATCAGGCATTTTCACACTGTCTAATGTCATCTCCTAGGTATCTGGAGGATCAAAAATGCAAATGCAGTGTATTTGTCAAAGAAATGGGCTTTGTAAATCCATCATATTCAAACAAAAATCTGCTGTGGACATAGCTGTGTTTATTTATTGGCTTAAAACGTGATATAGTTTAGAGTACCCTAGTTTAGAGTAGTTTAAATATTTTTTAGGAAGTATTTTATTTTGATATGACTTTAAATATGTGTGATATAATTACGTTAGGAGCTGAAAGGTTTCTGTATATGAGGAAAATAACATTGATGTATGTCCTGTTTGGGGAATTAACAGTTAAAACCCAAGGACCAGATATGATGAATAAATACCGGGAGTCAGAGATCAAAATGAAGAAAATTTACTGAAGCAGATAGTTTGCAGTTTCATCAGCAGAAGTCAGCTTCAACACTTGCGATTGAGTTCGTGGGCCGCTCTGCTTACGTTACAGAAAAAACAGTAATTATACTCTAACAGAGGATGCTAATTGCGTCAACTGATTGGGCAGACGTCAGCGATCAAACTTCTTCCTTCCAGACACTTATTCTTGGTCAGAATTGCGGCAGTTGGCAGAGACAGTCTGCTAAGACAGAGAGAGAGAGCTACCAGCACACACACATACACACGGAGCACTTATCAGAACTTCAAGGCCGCCTAGCCCTAGCTAGAATTTTTATCAATATGGTTCGTTACACACACTCTATGCAGTCATCATCTTAGAGAGTAGAAGTACAGAATAAAGCAGGATTATTTTATATCTCTTAAGCACAGACGTAAGTCTCAGATACTGTTGCTCACGTAGATGGGATGTCATCCTGCCCTCCTGACATGGCTCTGTGACCTTTAGGTAAGGAATACATCTCGGCATGTAAAGCATAAGGTTACACATTTCACTCTTGCTGCACTGCCCTAATGAAAGACCAAAAACTTGTATCTATCATTATTATTATATATGTCACCACTAACTTAAGTGAATCATTCAATAATCTAGGAGGTGAAATACTGATCCATAACTTGATTAATAGTTAAACAAGAAATATTAATAAAATAATTAATATCAGAAGGAAGGATATGGTCAGATCGGAATCCACTCCATCCTCTCCTTCAGTCCCCCGTTTTAGACCGCTGTGGAGTCCAATACCCCACATCTGGTCTACCAAGTGAGGCCACTACGGAAGGTGGAGTGGTGACGCATGTTTCCCTGACGGGTCACATTTTGTGTCTTCACCCTATCATGGGCATGCTGGATACTATTTAATTCAATACTATTTAATCCTCTCCCAACCCTTCCACTCACAACAGGGCGTTGACGTCATCCTACGTCAGCTGCTGCAGACTGTTTGTTAGCTTCAGTAGTCGCATCTCCTCCTCCATCGGATTCACAGTCCTGCAGGCAGACTTAAAAACACAGGACAGAAAACAGCAAACCAACATCCACATTAGTAAGCATAAGACAACAAGTCCTACGAATCCTCCGAAGGCGTACAAAACATATTTTATCACTCCCATAATCAAGTCCTCTGACGCAGCCACAAAATTGTTACAGGCTTCTACCACAAATTCTTCTACAGAATATGTCACATCTGTAAAATTCGCTCCTACCATAAAGGCAAACATCAATGCTAATGCTAAAGCCGTGGATTCTTTAGGATCGGAAAAAAACGGTGACCCTGTCGATCGCAGCCAATACAGAGTTCAAATATTCATATCCGGCAAACACCTCAGTAGTCTTGACCTGTTACAAGAAATCATTAATATACTTCTCATTAGCTCGCAGCAATTTTATTTGAGGGTAATACGCGGTGGGAGCAGTCATATTGGCAGTACAATACTCTAAATCAGAACAATCACCCTGTTTACACTTATCAGTGGGGTACCACTCAGGACCAACAGCCTGAACTATCTTATGGTACAGAAAATGACCTAAACTCGACCTATAATGCAAATCTGTTAGCTCTTGGACTGAGGGAATTGACATTAAAAACTGCCAAAATTATTTCTCCCTATCAAACCATTCGTCTCCCATAACAACATCAGATACCTGCGGCCACATGTAAACTTGATGAGGCTGAACATCTTTCCACACTAGATCATCAATTGTCTGGGGTTCTCGCATCAGAGTTTTCCTACTGGCAATAATCTCTAAACACAAGTGAAACACATTCAAATGCATCCATGCAGTGACATTATAGACTAACAAGGTGGGGCTATAACACTTACTTTCGAGATGGTCATGTAGTTATTACATTTTGATAATGGATTTGTTAGCTAGTAGCATAGCAATGTCATTTTGTAACAAAAACATCTACAAAATTAGCCCAAAAACATATGGCACATATTTCTCAACTCCTATGATTATACTTCTTCAATGGCAGAAACAATTCTTCCATCAGTCTACAGCCTCTCGCAACCTCTGCAAGCATAATTAAATATCTTTTCCCTTTAAGGACTAAACTGGAACTGAATATCCTACAGAGCATGTAGTGCATTGGTGGCCTTCATAGCCTCAGACAAATGTCTTTACTTGTCTTATATAGTTATAATGGCTTTTTGTTAATTTGGTCATATCAGAAAATGAGCTCATTACTAGAAAAAAAATAGGTATTTATTCTCTGGAAGCCGGGCTAAATGAATAAACACTGTTATTGCATTCCTGACATGGGTCAGACCCTCAGTCACCTCACAGACATTGTATATAACCTAAATACCAGGCTAAATACGCTGGTTTTACAAAAACTATTATTTCCATTATATGGTGCAAGAAGAGGGACTGTAAATCCACTCATTCCTTCCCCCATTAGAAACCATGTTGGGGTTCAAAACAAAATGCTAGTCTAACTTAAAATAAGCCATAAATAAGTAAGACCCAGATTAAGCCATCTTTAAAAATAGAAATGAAAGGATTAATAATCATTATTTCCTCAAAAACCTACAACATTTCCTAATTTTTACTTAATAGCCCTTTTATTAAGTTTTACTTTCATCAAAGATCCATTTGCAATCATCATAGCCCACATATTATTAAACATTAAACATAAATGAACATAAACCTAAACTTGTCAACGTTAAGAACATTTGGTCCAAATAAATCAAAGTATATAACCTCAAATATAAAACTAACTTGTTTAGTTATTGCCTTGCATATCTTTATATCATAACATTACTGTTAATCATACTCAATGCCTTATTATTTGTAATGTCAGTCTTCTCAGATTATCCTACCATATTACTGTACTCATTCTAAATTAACAGCATATTCAGAAGCATATTCTCAAGACCTCGCTTAAAGTCAATTTAATTCTGACTGTCTTGTCAGTTAGAAATGCTTACAGATCAGCTACCTGATCAGAGTCTTTAAAAACTCTTCATTCATATTTGTCATTTGGCAGTGATACTTACTGAATCAAAATTGTTATAAACTGAGCAAAAACGGACAGATTTCACAATTCTATTGAACAATACTACTGCTCAGATTAAACTGCCAAATTTTCATTAAAAGGCATCCTCAGTTTCTGTAAAGCTCCTTTGAAACAGTGTACATTATCAAAAACTCTGTCATTGTTCACAATAATATTAATTTGACTTGACAGGTGTTCATAAACAGCTCCATAGATCATGTTACAATTTTGTTGTTTCAAACATTAACTTTAGCTACTATATTTAATTTCATTATAACTACTTAACATTGTATTTCTCCATCAACTGGTTAGCCAGCAGATCCAAAAGTTTTTGTTCAACTTATCTCTGTTCTACATAACCCAAACTATTGCGTCACTCAGACCTTGAGGACACACATAAACAGCCTTATAGCTGCTTTGGCCTTTAACCCATATTACCTACAGTAAACTGTATTCACTCCTTTGTTTTCTCACCAGCCTTTCTTTATGTGAGGCATCTCTCTGGATAATTTGGTTAGTGACATAGCCAATGTGTCACTGTTTCTCTGCCGGCAAGTCTAAAATGTTTACTTTTTCCATTCGAATTACAAAGCGTTAACTTGTTTAAATTTAGACCCTCAGTTGAATTTAGGCATGGGTTTTTGACCCATTATGGATGGCAATCTTCAATTCCACAGATCCAAATCATATAAACACTCTTAAACATATTAATCCAGAGAGTGATTCAAATCAGCATTATAAAGGCCAAAATAAGTCATTATTACCCGTAGCAGACACTTACAGCTCGTCCCATGTTCGGCATTCTCTTTTCGTTAGATTCACTCAGAATTATCGACTTCTGTAAAGCCATTTCACTTAACCCATCTGTAATGATAAAACCCTCATTCCAGAGGTTAGTGACACAATCTACACTAAACAGGAAAAGAATTGTACCCCAAAATATAGAGTAGTCATCCTCACGCTCGCATATATACTAGACATATGAATATTGAAACAGCTCATATTCAAGGTTTGCTTCTTGTGTTAAATCGGAAGGATTTAAACTTAACATTTTCCTATCAGTTTTACCTAGTTTGTACGTAGTCTCTTAATTTGCCTGTTCATTAAGGATTTTTATTTTGAGAAAAATCACTGGAATGTTTTGGCCATTCATTATATCATTCACCATATCATTGCTTTGTTTTGGTTACTCTTGCTTAGAAGCCCGATAAGAGAGGCAGAGCACCATCCCTGCCTCCACCCCAGAAGTCTCTCTCTCTTACTCTGCAAATTGTCTTTTGACAGTTTCACCAAACTTTTAACTTAGACTATAATATCAAATTCATTACAACATAGAACCCTTCATCATTCAAAGAGGTTAAAACTGTCAGAGTTTATATATCTCAAATCTCAATTTAGACTATTTAAAATAAAATATGCTATGAGCAGTTCTTAAAATCATTTTTACCTCAAATGCTTAGATCCCTTAACCTTCGTTATCCAAACCATCTCTTGATTCAGTAAAAGCAGTCTTCATTTTCAGTCACCACCATGTCTTGTAATTATCCTATGCCATGCCTCAGGACCTGCATGAGTAAAAACTATGATATAGACATATTAGTTCAATATCATCTCAGCCTCATAGATTCTGGGATTCATTATAACTCTCCATATGAGACTTTTTATACAGTTCTTGCCAATAAAGCAACCAACTTTGTGATACTGATATAAATTTTAAAAAAATGTCTCAAAATAATGGCTTTCATCACATGGTCTCACATGGTCTCAGTCACTTTTCACACACACTGCTGTGTGCACACAAATCCCACAAAAAGACTCAGTAATATCAGTAATATATGTATGTTTACATGCTCATGCACTACAAATCATCCTGCACTGTTCCCCAGCCAGCTGCTTGAACTCACATTGTCTCTCTTTGCACATGTACAGTATTTATCTGAAGCATTCGTATAGTTTGTATAGTTTGTATTTTTTAGTTTATGTATAGGTAAATTTTTTATATAGATAGTATATTTATAGTCAAAATCTATCAGTAGGATAGTTTGTGTATAGGTTTATATTGTTTTACTTCATTGCTGTATTTATGTAGCACCGTGGTCCTGTGAGGCACGACATTTCATTCCACTGTATGCCCCCGCATGTAGCGGAATGACAATAAAGCTCAACTCAACTCAACTCAACTCAGATGGTTCTTGAAAGTCCATTGCCATTAACTCTTTATAAATAAGCTCCTTTCCCTCAGGGTGTTATCTCCTGGCATATATAGTTGCATCAAGTTGTGGACACTTGTCACAATGAAAAACAAGCCATCGAGGAATGCGGTTGCTGGTGATCAGCTCTGGAGGAGCTCACATTTTTTGAGGAAGATTGCTGTAACTTCTTACAGTTCCCCCCTTAACAATGCTCTAGGCCTATCAAGCATCCGCTCAACTCCACTACCATCTCACATATAACACCTCCCTTCAGGGCAGGTGCCCATTGGTGGTGACCCCATCTTAGGTTGTCTTCTGCTGGCCAAAAGAGGATCTTACCCATCACTGAGAAATCACCTCATGCACACTGGTAACCGCTCTCTCCCGTTGCAACATCCTCAACAGTTTTCTTCCAGAATCCAGTATTTTCGGCAGCTTAGGAAAGGTGCACTCAAGAACCATGACAGCCATTGAGACCACCAACTAGAGTTAAAACTTTGAGACAGGTTAATCACACTTATATTTAATCACTAAAATCAATTGAATATCTTCAAACCATCATGCTGAGATTACTCAGTGAATTTAGATATCACACCTGTCCATTCAGTGTAATGTTCTGCTACTTCCGTAGCCAGAGCCATCGGGCCCTGTATGATGGTGGATACTAAAAATAAGACAGATAAGTTACTGGTCATAGAACAAGCAGCAATACAACTGTTTAACTATTCAAAATCATTTCCTCTATAGCTCAGGGTCTGTATCATGATTTTGAAAGACTTCATGTCTCTTCAACAATCGCCCATAGATTGTTATTCATTATTTTTACAATCTATTATTTCTTAAATGCATTGGGCAGTTTAACTACCAAACATTTAAATACCAATTGCCCTCTTAATGCATAAAATCTGAAATGTAGATTTTTATTTAATTTAATTTAATTTAATTTTTTTAACTCCTCGGAGCATGTCCTTTAACATCTCAGTATGATTTTCAACTGAAACACTCTGCTTTCCTAAAAATAGCTTATCACTTATGACACAGGCTCAGATAACAGTATTTATCTGACTTTGAATGAGAGAGAAGACTCTGAGGGATTCAGGACTGGTAGCAATGCCTTTTCATTAACTTTTTAACATAATTTCATCGTACTATCATTTTACTCTAGCCCAGCTTAAAACTTGTCATAACTGACATGCATTTTCAACTAAACATCTTTGTTTTTGTCTTTTTACAACAAGTTTTCTTCAAAGTTAGTTCTTTTGCAGTCCCTGTCAATACATTTACATCAACTTGAACTTATCCATTCACTTAATTCTGGCCATGGCTTTGGAATTCCAACAATGGTTTTAAATCTGTCAGGGGTTATCTGACCCAGATATGTTACTTCGGGTCGTGCTAGCTGTGCTTTCTTCAAATTAATTTTGAAACCCCCGTTTATGTTACTTGTTTACAACATTATCAGCTCATGTGCAAAAATATTTTTTCACTGGAAATTGGAATTTGGCTATGATGATGAGTGGCTAAATTTTTGCAATCTGACAGTAAAATTACTCTTTTGCCCAAACATCAGTAAATATAGAAATTACAAATTATCACTCAGAGCATGTCTCTGTTACTTTTACAGCTTAAGCCAGAGTCATGGTAGGGGCCAGCATGAGATAAAACCAATTGTTTCATTGCAGTCAAACAAAATATTATCTTCTAAAGCAAAACGGTTTTTCCAAAATGGTAGTGCCAATTTTGGTGCCTACACAGTCTTTTAATCAACCCAGAATTCTGTCCAGTATATTATTAGGGCTTGCAACAACTATACAGCGACTGGAACAGATTTATGATATCATTCTTTGTCATTTAAACCTTCTATGCACAAAGAATCAGATTAAATCACCACTGTTACTTCTGGGATTATTTTTAACAAATAGCCACTTTACACATCTGAAAACAAGCACATACATTTAGAAATTTTTATCTCTCTGGTTCTTTCTTTGTAGTCAATCAAGTTTTTTGTTTTAACTTTCCAATCAGAATCAAAGCCCAGACTGCCACAAATTCAGAGAATATCTTTAAGGTGCGAGGTTCAGAGCCGAGCTGTTTACAGCATTTGCTCTCTTCTGTTTCATTATTTCTATCAGGACTAAGCAAGTTACCAAATTTGTCAGTCATATTTCTAGCACAGTTGAAAACGAAAAATAGATGATATCAGCAAGAGATTGAGGCGGCGATCTTACCAATAGCACTTGACTTCTGTGTGATGAAACTGCAAAGTATATTCCAGAATTTCCATATACTGGTCCAATCCAAATAGGCTCATAAAAACAAAATATGAACTCTTTTGGGGTTGTTCCTGATGCATGCCAGATCAATCAATCCTTGCCCTAAATTATAGTTATGGATAAGAGTATTCGTTTTTACAACTATTATTATATTAACACTACTTTTGGTTACTCTTTTCCCTAACCACTGACCTGACCTATTTGCTAAAACTCGGGGCGCGACCTTGTCTGTAATGGTAAGAATTGAGTTGGTAGAGCGATTTATGACTAGAACCCCCCTTCTAGCGTCTTACATCCTCTCGGTATTTCATATACATTCACACAAATGCCCTATCTGGCATTTACGGCTCTAAGTACCACAGAATGCACTATCTGGCCTTTATGGCTCTCAGTGCCACAGAATGCACTATCTGGCCTTTATGGCTCTCAGTGCCACACACATAGAGAATGCATTTTGACTCCCCAATGGAAAGCACTACAAATTGTGGTGCACACCTCTCAAATCCAACCCGTACACCTTTTCCACATACACAAAGTAAATTAACATTACAGGTGTACCTCAACCTATGACACCAGTTTACCCAAAACAAATTCATACAAAAGTCTGGTGTCCCCCACTCACGTCTGAGTGAGTATCACTCTCCCTTCTCTCACACTCCCGCCGCCACAGACAGTCCCTAACCAAGAATAATTTTTAAAGATTATAGAATCTTTCTTTCCTACCTTTCTTTCATTGATTGATCAGGAATGTCACTGAAGAACGATTGCCCGCACATCCTCCACCATTTAACTGTTGGGGAATTAACAGGTAAAACCCAAGGACCAGATATGATGAATGAATACCAGGAGTCAGAGATCAAAATGAAGAAAATTTACTGAAGAAGATAGTTTGCAGTTTCATCAGCAGAAGTCAGCTTCAACACTTGTGATCAAGTTTGTGGGCCGCTCTGCTTACATTACAGAAAGAAAAAAAAAACAGTAATTATACTCTAACAGAGGATGTTAATTGCATCAATACATAAGTCAGCAACATTCTGATTGGTTCTAAAATCTAGATAAACTCAGACAGTTTCCACATATGGACGTAAACACTTCAAGCATATCTCCTACTGATTGGGCAGACGTCAGTGATCAGGGATCATACAAGATACGTGTCTTCCTTCCAGACACCTATTCTTGGTCAGTATGATGGCAGCTGGCATAGACAGTCTTCTAACACAGAGAGAGAGAGCTACCAGCACACACACATACACACAGAGCACTTATCAGAACTTCAAGGCCGCCTAGCCCTAGCTAGAATTTTATCTGTATGGTTCGTTACACACACTCTATGCAGTCATCATCATAGAGAGTAGAAGTACAGAATAAAGCAGGATTCTTTAGTATCTCTTAAGCACACATGCAAGTCTCAGATACTGTTGCTCACGTAGATGGGAGGTCATCCTGCCCTTCTGACATGGCTCTGGGACCTTTAGGGAAGGAATAGATCTCGGCATGTAAAGCATAAGGTTACACATTTCACTCTTGCTGCACTGCTCTAATGAAAGACTAAAAACTTTTTATCTATAATTATTATTATAGATGGCACCACTAACTTAAGTGAAACATCCAATAATTTAGGAGGTGAAATACTGATCCATAACTTGATTAATAGTTAAACAATAAATATTAATAACATAATTAATATCAGAAGGAAGGATATGGTCAGATCGGTATCCACTCCATCCTCTCCTTCAGTCAATATCAGCATATCTGAGCTTTATATAATTTTTATGTACTTTTTTTTTTTTTTTTTTTTTTTTTTTGCATGTGTGTGAGTGTGCTTTAAATTCATGTCTGGTTTATGTAAAAGCCTGACTTTTATCCAGGCCTGTGTTTTAGATGAACTTATACAATGTTATAGCTGGTTGAAGAAATAAATGTTTGTTTGCTTATTCATTCATTCATTCATTCATTTATCCATCCATCCATTCATCCATTCATTCATTCAGCATTTACTCACCTTCATGCAATTTCAAACTTCTATTGTTTCTTTCTTTCTTTCTTTCCCTGGACCACAACCATCATTTTTGAAGCATTTTCTGGACACTCTTTTACATATAATTTAAGTAAAATGGGATGGGGTCTGTCAAGCACCACACACACACATACACAAAACATTAAAGTACCATACTATCATAATAATATCAAATTCATATTTTCATAGTATGTTCATATTAATAGTATCAAATTCATATATTATGGGCACTATATTTCAAGTCTTCCAAAGCAATATGATAGCTTTGTGTGACAAAAAAAAAGAAAAAAAGTTATTCACAACAAAAACCACAGTTCTGGATCTCATTTTGTACCCTAGAGGTTATGTAAGATGTTTGTGTAGATATATGTCTGTCTGAAGACCCTACATACCTGTTTGAACACTGAGAGCCCTACTTTAATGATCTAAGTGCATGGTCTAAAGCGCACGGTGCAGGTGCACTTAGGGCGTGTCCGAATCCACTTTTGCTAGTTTAACGACGGGAAAAATGGTCGGCGCGCTCGGCACATGGTCTAAAAGTGTTGTCCCTATTCTCTTAATTAGTGATGGGTGTATTTTGGGCATAACGTGCATTAAACCAATTAGAGTCTCATCTCCCATTCCCTTTAAGAGCCAGTTGCACTCGTGCCATGGCGGATTCTCTACTTACATGGCGGAATTTGCAAGCACAAAGACTGAACGCGTCTCCAGAGAGGAAACGGAGCTGCCCGTGCGCGAGAAAATAGGTAGGCTAATTCTGATACATGCAATGACTATCCATTATGACATGTAGGCATTTTTATATTTATGTAGCCTACACATTAATAATCTTTTACATTGTAATCCTTTAATTTTTAATATTTGGCATGTTTGTGTGCTGCTGCGCATCCCTGTGTGTGTAATAAGCAAAGTGTTGCGTTGTGGACCCACCTTTAGGCGCATATTAATAACATACTCTTTAAATAACAAAAAAAAAAAATAAAAAATACTGCTCCATTGACTTTAGACCAGGTTTTAGTTGGTCAATGGCGCGGTCTATTTCAGTTGCCTCAAAATAGAAACGCGACAACGATGCGCCTTAACACACCTCGTTTTTAGACCAGCACACCCATGGGCACACAAATGGGTGCAAATGCATTTGCTATTTAAACAACGTGGCGCAGGACGTGAAAATGATAACTACATCGGGCTGAAACTAACTAAAAACACCTCCGTCGTGCCTGGCCCTACCTTTTGTGCCGGGTGTATGATACGGCCCTGAGACTCTGATTTTATGCTTTTAAGGTGCAACTGGAAGACATTGTCTCTGGAGGTCAGAGATGTGGACTCTAGGGAGAGGATCTGGTGACCTCTAACCTCATCCATCACACAGTGATTGACATGAGAAGCTGAACAGTGACAGAGCAGGGTGTCAGGAACATTCTGCAGGACATATGGGAACAATACTTTCACAAAACTGTTTATGTGTGAATAAATTAGTTGTTTATAGACACAAAGACAGCTGTTATTATTTATTTATTTATTTATTCGTTCGTTCGTTCATTCATTCATTTCCTTTCTAGCTTGCTTGCTAATTAATAGCATAGCTACACCAGCACCAAACTAACAATAACCAGTAGAAAGCAGGCTTAGCCCGCATGGATGACTACAGTATAGGTGCTGTACTTTTTTTTGACTCTCGGTGGATGTATGAGAGATGTCAGTTAGTGATGTGTTAATCAGACTTCCCCTCTCAGTCTAGAGTGTTTTTTTTTTTTTACTTTGTGTCTAAGACCTGGTGAATGTATTTTCTCTCCTTTTTTATGTCTTTCAACTCTATCTTGCTCATTAACCTAGATTATACTAAACTTTGAAATTGTGCACTATAAATATTTCTGGATGTATGACAAAGTGCGTGTGATATTCTTTATGTTTAAGTTGCTTTAGATAAAAATAAATAAATAAATAAATGAATAAAAACAACAACAACAAAGGAGTCACCATGATCAACATCTCATTAATTACTAAGAGAGAAAAAAAACAAAAAATCCTATTGAATTCTACATT
This sequence comes from Spinibarbus caldwelli, assembly GCA_039654775.1. Classification (NCBI taxonomy): domain Eukaryota; kingdom Metazoa; phylum Chordata; class Actinopteri; order Cypriniformes; family Cyprinidae; genus Spinibarbus; species Spinibarbus caldwelli. Next base: position 11,754,204 of record CM077226.1, on the reverse strand, counting down.
CATATGAAAGTGTGATGGTCAAAAGTTTTGATATATATTTAACATTCAATTATGGGAGACGTCAGTGTTCGTCAGTATAACTGAATTCCTTGTAAATGCTTAACATATAAATAATGCTTATTTATATGTTGTCATAATTGTGAATATAAACCTACAATAACTGAGGTTTATTATCTTTTAATTTCTTCTCTGGTGGCCTGTTGTGTGCCAAAGTCTATAGAGGAGGATTTGTGAAATGATACAACATGCCAACAAATAGCACCACTTGTCCAGAACAAACAATGGGCTGCCATATGCTGATGGTTGGAAATGAATAGAGCTCATTTACTGTGGCCTGCGTGGGCCTGGCCATGGCACACTCTCTGACACAGACAGACGAGCTGCGGTCTTATTGTTTACCAGCACAACAGTCAAAACCAGTAATAACACACCTTTAAAGGAAGGAGGACATAAGATACATGATCAGAACATTGATTGCTGTATGTGTATCATGTGCAGCCAGCAATTTTCTTTTTCCAACGTGCTCTTGGGAAAATTAGTTATGTTTACCCCATGTGTGTCTTTATATTTGTGTCAGGGAATTTAAGGGGCAGTCTGTGTGTGTGTTTGAAGTAGAGCCAATGATGATAGCAAATGATTAAGGAGCCACTGTTGTGTTGACATGAGATACTAATGAGGTTGAAATGAGAAGGTCAGGCTGGTCTCTGAATGCACCGCCCCCCTCTTCAGGACAGCCGGCTAATCCTGCTCTTAATCACCCCTCAACATACCCATCCCCCACCCCACCCAAGCACACATATGCACAACATGCCCCAACACAAATGAACATAGCACTCGTCAATGACCTGCATCCTACAAATTGCAGTAATTAGCAGCACAAGAAGTCCATTTTAACCTCACTCATCATCTGTCTCTCTGTCTGTCTCTCTTTTTCCGTGCCAACATCCTGAAGACACAAATTTAAAAAAAAAAATAACAGGTTAGAGCTAATATTCAGCCTGTATGTTACAAGACAAGGACACAGATAATATGTTTCATATCACCTGGAGAAGCAGATTATCTTCAAGGTGCTACAAATCATGACTAAAAAGTTAAATCTCAAACATCAAGTTGACCCCCCCTAAGCTTGTTATAAACACAAGCCCCTTCAGAATGGTCATGTGGGAGACGTTGCAACAATTTACTGCAATATTCTTTTTTAACAGTGGAATTTACTGTTGGAAACTATATTATCCATGATTCTGAAAAGACACTTTTAATTAGAGTATCACTTGCAAAGATTTTGAATGACACCACAGGGCTCCAGACTAACTATTTTTATTAGCAGCACTGTAACCCTTGACTGAAAATTTTTAGGAGCACAAGCAAAAAAATTAGGGGCACACATTAAATCAGCCTGCAATGCAATTGTTTACATTTACATTTATGCATTTAGCAGACACTTTTATCCAAAGCGACTTACATTGCGTTCAAGTTACAGTTTTTTACATTTTATCAGCTCTTGCTTTCCCTGGGAATCGACCCCAAGATCTTGGCGTTGCTAGCGCCATGCTCTACTATTTGAGCTAGAGGAAAGCGTGTTCACATATTTGTTCACATATTTTCCCAATTTTAACTGTATTACCGATAGGATGTTGGTTTCTTTTTCTGTCTCTCTTCATTTCATCACTTTATTATTTGATTTCAAAAGCTTAGATATTGTCTTTAAAATTTTAATAGCTGAAGTTATGTGCTACATCTCACATATGATGTAAGATATTTGATATTTTGAATATATGGTTTATGAGGTCACAAATGTGTATAATCACATAGGTATTATTATGTAAACATGGTTTATATATCATTATTCAAAAAGGATATAAAAAAATTACTTTGGTCATCATGTTTATAGTTTGGTGACAGGATGCTGACACTTGTGTTTTATGTTTGGGTCTTGTCAGAGCTTTAGGGTTTGTTAAGAAAAAAAAAAAAAAAAGAGGGAGAGAAAACCAATTTACTGAAATCCGACTTAAACTTACAGTTCTTCTTATTATTAGTGGTGCTTGCCAAAGGCGAAGCATCACTATTATTATCTCACATACTTATTAGTGGTGCTTGCCAAAGGCGAAGCATCACTATTATTATCTCACATACTTATTAGTGGTGCTTGCCAAAGGCAAGGCATCATTATTATTATCTCACATACTTATTATTAATGGTGCTTGCCAAAGGCAAAGGCATCACTATTATTATATCACATACTTATTATTCTTATTATTATTAAGTTGGCTTAAAAAAGTAAATTTACTGATCTAATATTTAATCTTATTAAGTTGGCTTGAGAAAGCCAACTTACTGAAATGCTATTTAAACTTCGTATTATTATTAAGTTGGCTTGAGAAAGCCAACTAACTGAATGCTATTTAAACTTATTAAGTTGGCTTTCTTCAACTGAAATGCTATTTAAACTTATTATTATTATTATTTTGGCTTGGCAAATTGTTATGCTTTTTAAACTTCTTCTTATTATTATTATTCTTCTGAGACTCAAATTTCCAAACCTATCTCCTCCTAGGGCTTTAAAGCCACAAGCCCCAAACTCGGCAGAGACCTGGGCCCTGATTTCTAGTTTGTTACTTTATGTTTTCAGACTGATCAGACTTACAGTGTTTTCATAATTAATTATTAAAAGTGAAAAATTTTCCATAGACTTACATTGGCTGAGAAAAAATGCGCCTCTACAGGAGCAATTCCCTCCACTGGAGGGAGGAGTCGTATAACTCCTCTCGCCTAGTTTCACTTTTAAATCAGTTAAAAATACAAATAAATACATAAATTTCATCAAGGGTGTATGTTTGCTTTTGTCATTGGTGGGGACATAACCCAGAAGAACCCTTTGATATAGACCTTTGATATATACAGAGATATACAGAGTTTTTTTTTTATTTTTTTTTTTTTTATCTTTTATCAGTAGCCTATGTTTAACATCAAAATCAATTTTGATTTTGTGAACCAACAACATCAGCATCAGAGCACTGGGTGTCTAAATCATGCATCACTTTATTTTAATAGTAATCGAATTGGATCCATGATGATTATGAAAGAATACTCTGTTGCTGTAGTAACAAACACGCACATCTTATTGACAGAAAAACCGCACACTTTTATTTCAGTGTTTTTTTTTTTTTTTTTTTGTGTGTGTGTGGATGTTTCAGCTAACAGTTTGATTTGTACATTCAGTTGAACAACATTAATTTAAAGTTAAAGATTGTCTGCAGTGACTCAGGACACAAATCCCAAATCCCGCTGCGCCACAGAGTGCAGAGAGCCACTTAGGGTGGATTAGGGTAATGTGGGACACTTTTTAAATTTTGATTTGTGCATCATATTTCCATATGAATCCAAAACAATATATCAAAATTTTATATCATTATGAAATCCCCAAGATGTTCCCTATCTAAATAAGAAGAAATTTTTCAGATATTGTAATTAAAGGGGAAATGGAACATATATTAGTGCTCCTTGTGCCAAATTGTTAAACAATTTGTGGATTTTCTAATGTGGGACAGCTCATGCTCAAATCTGGGATGCTGTTTTGGGTTATAAATAGTCAAAGTTTTACAAAGTAAACTTTACACTCATGGTTAAATGTGCATACCCATGTTTGCTTAATTAATTTAGTAGGCCTACAGTGTGTTTGCGGTCTTCGTAAGTCTAAAAAACTAGTAACCTATATGTTCATATATGGAATGTTAAATATAATTATATAACACAGAAATCTTATATTATTTAAAATAATTTATTTTAAAAATGTCAGATTTCTGGCAGCAACAATAATAATAACCATGTAATAAAGTCAAAAATGTAAAATTGAACTTAATAAAGATAGCAAAATAATTTCATAATTTTTTTTTTTTTAAAAAATATGAAAAATTTGGAACATGGAATGCCTTTAAAACTGTTATTAAACTTCTATAAACTTCTAATATTAAAATTCTTCTTTTTTTTCTTCTTTTTTTTTTTTTTTTTTCAAAAGCTTGTGTTAAGCAAATTGTAATGGAAAAACACTTTATAACATTAATAAACAGTCCTGGCCAGTCGTGGACTCATTACGGTCAAGGATCCCACTGTCCTCTAGTCTCTAAATTTTGAATCTAGATCTTAAAACAAATAGAATTTCTGCATTATAAGATCAAAAATTAAAAAAAAAAAAATACATGTATGATATTTAACTTTGTTAATGCACATTTTATCAATTAAATAACATAGTATATTTGACTGTCCCACATTAGTCAAAACATGCTGTCCCACTTTTGAAAACATCCTTTTCTAAAGTGGGACGACAAAGATTGCTTGAGAAAGCCAACCTACTGATCTGCTACTTAAGCTTATTATTAGTGGTGCTTGCCAAAGGCAAGGGATCACTATTGTTATCTTGCATACTTCTTCTTCTTCTGGACAAAATTTTGGTGCGCCACTCCTCCTGCACCGTTTGTCACAGATCCATGATTGAGGTGTCAAATCGACCAGCTCATTGAGGAGAGGTGTGCTATGTCTTTTCTAAGCAATCGGACCTACGATGTTTGCACAGTGGACGAAGAAGCAGGCAAAAAAGTCCCATTGATAATGGCGGAATGTTCGTGAATTTGAATCTCAACTGTCACTTTCTCACACACACACGCAATCCCTTAGGAATGCTTTCTCTCTCTCTGTAACTCCCACACACTCATTTGACTCATCTTTTAAGTAACCAATAAGTAATGACCTATGATCTTCATAGCCACACCCTAGCAACCACTTACACCACCCTAGCAACCACCCCATAGACCTTCATTGAAAACAGATCAAAAGGGATATCTTTGGATAGAAGTGTCATAGAAACATGTTTTTTTTTTTTTGCCTCTTTTGACTCGTGATCACAAACAGGACTTTCCTCATGCATGCTACACATGCTAGCAGTGAATAGCTATATGCTAATAGTGTGGTGGCTTCTGGCGCTGCTGTGAGGAATCATTCTCAAAGTCTTGGAGTTTTGATGCCAGAAGATAAGACTTTATTATATGTGATAAAGAAGCCTGAGAGACCCTGCAGAGAATCTCCCGAATCTGGGTTTGCAACCTCTTATATACAGATTTTTCTCCTAAGGCGTGTTCAATACATTTCCTATATCTTATTGTTTACCTTTTTTGGATGTGCCTCTAGTCTGTTTTCAGGAAGCGGACAGGAGGCCTCCATATACGTTAATGAAGAGGCACCAACGTATAGTTTTTTTCTAATGTCACAACAGGATGTGCAGTTTCAGCACAAAATGTATGTCTGCACATCCTCTTCTCATGCTGGCCTCTACACACAGGCAGAAACATGATTTTAATAGTGGACTAACTTGATACATAAATGGCTATGTTCACATTGATTATACTTGATTAATTTATATTTTGATTAATAAAACTCTTCTACAATAGTGATTAGCTAAGTGTTAAACCAGGCTAAGGACATACTAAGAACTCCAAAAACTACATAGTAATGATGTGTGACAACTACCAACCGCTTAGCAGCACGATTGTAACCACCCAGAACACCCTAGCAATGCCCTAGCAACCGTCTAGAAACATAATAAGTGTAATTGCATAAATAAAATAATAATAATAATAATAATAAAAATCCCTTAATTTGTGGCACATAAAAATAAAGATAAAAACTTGTTTTTTTTTTAGTTTTTTTTTTTTTTTATCTAATTATTTAGAGATCTTGGGCGAATTCCAAACTGCTTTTTTGCTCCCTTCAAGGGCACTTTGGGAAGGGGACGCCATTTGTAAAGATGTTCCAAACAAAAGTGAACAACTGAATCCCTTCACGAAGGGCCCTTCCAGAAGTCCGTTAGAGAAGGGAACATGCGATTGTAAGGTCCACCTGCTAGCCCAAAGAACGGAATCCAGCGCCCTGGTCGAAGGTTCAATGCGTATTCTGTCTTTTACTTGCGCTTCTGAATTTATCAAGATTTAGTTTAAATTTTAGTCTAGCTCCATTTTCAATCTGACTCCAGTTTCAAGTGATCATTAAATTTAGGCAATATTCTTAATCAAAAACTGATCACAGATATCGATTGTATATTAATTTAGATATTTGATTATTCTGGAAATCCCATACTTTCAACTATTCGTTCATTAGGGACCAGGTATCGCACAGGAATTACACTTCGGCCGATTTTAGTGAATCCACGGACACAAACTCGTCAGTTCTAAACTTACTCAGAGGGTGCAGAGTGGATATAATAACTTTAAGTGAGCTGCGCCTGCATACTCATAACAAAAAGTGTATTTTTCCTATAACCACGAGAGCTACACCTTGTTAGGCCAGTAACAGTCAGAAATCCAAAGTCTCCTTTATGGTGCTCCCCATGGTTCATCCATTAGTGCTTTGGTGTGATCTGTCCTGAACGCAGATTTGCGGAAATACCCCTACACATTAATCTACTTGAAAAAATGATTTCAGAAGAGATCAGAATAAATCAAATATAACAATTTATTATTAGTCAGGTAAAGTTATATCATGCCAATTACATAATGAAACAATTAAAAGCCAATTTAGAAAGGATAATGCAATTGTGAATCACATTGTAACCGCGTGGCAACCCCGCTCCTGGACATAGACACTGTAGCTATATGGGAAATAGCCAAGCGATCTACGCAGGAGACAAACAAATTTAACATAGTCACACATGTAACAGTTATCCTAATTTAAAACAAGGCACATGGTCTAAATGCATTGTATCTACAACATTTACCTAAGTATTCCAAAGAACACTTACAGCAAAGCAATCGGGTGGTTTAAAGAATAAACTTAACTAGCCTATGTGCACATGCAGTAGCACAAACAACTATACAGTGTGCTCTATGGGCACAATGTGTTTAACACAATTACATCTTTGAATTAAACGAAATGCATACCTGACAGCATAGAGACACACAGCAGTATGAGAGTTCTAGTGCAAAGCTCCAGAGTCTCACATGTGCTGTGTGGGGTTTTCTGACTACAGAATCCCCAAGTAGTGTTTTGTCACTTCCCTTATATACCCAAATAAGAAAAACAAAGGAATCTTCAGATTAGTTGTAAAAACATAAAAGACCTTTTGGTTTGTTGGGCTCCAGGCTGCACCTGGCTGGAGATAAGATAAACATACTCACAGCCCCATAAAGGGGGACACACCCCTCAGCAGCAGAACACATTTCTACAAAAGTTTTCAATATTTCTCATAATACCAGTGAATACTGTGAAATTGAAACCAATTTACCAATCACACCTAAGATCATTAATTCTTAAGATATAGTAAATATTTTATGTAAGAGTAGCAACTTGAGTTCTTGGCATTTTTTTGTCAACTTTCAGTGACCAATACCATGAGCCCAGGGGGGAAGGATGGGTGAATGGACCGATGATCAAATGGTCTTTCTCTCAAATCTTCTTGTCTGATTAGAGAGTTTATTGTCTTGCGGCATGACATTTGCATTGTAAGAGTTTCTGGGTGGTGTTTGGCTTCACAAAGAGATCAAAGCCTGATTGAAGAGTTTATTGTTTTGTGACCTGACATTTGCATTGCAAGAGTTCCTAAGTTTTGGCTTCACGAGGAGTTCATTTCATAAAGGAAATAATTTCACTCCCTACACGATGGTCACTTCACGGAAGTGATTTCCATTTGTGATCATGTGATCTTCAGTTAGGAGATCTTACGATGCATTTTAAAGCAAAGTTGGTGTTGATTTCGACTTCACATACAATCGTAAATAGAATAGGCTGATTAAATTTGTATTTATTTTAATGTAATACAAAATATTTTTCATCAACGATAAAAATAAGATTTAAGACAGTAGTGTAAGCAAGTTTAAGCAAGTTTAGTTTGAAAAAGTGTAATAGTATATAAGACAATTAAACAATATTTGAATAAACTAATAAGAAGAAATGTTTATTTGCAACAACTGATGAAGTGCTGAATGCTGCATGCTCGCGCAGTGTTGTCAAGGTAACATCTGGTCAGTCGTTCCCTTCACCAAGGGAGTTCCAAACGCTTAAACGAGACAGAAATTCCCTACACCTTTAAAAGAACACACTTCACCCTTCGAAGGGAGTAGGGCATAGGGATGCTCACTTCCGTTTGGAATTCGCCCCTTATTTTATCCATAGGAATGAAACAGCAACTATGGTTACCAGAAATAGTTTTGCCAGGGTGGGCTGGGCTTCCTTGCCAAATGTATTGTTTGTTATTGTTGTACAAGGGTATGAAATATTTTATTAGGCAGGGATATAACACAGCTTCTCATATATGTTTGCTTCATTACTGATGATTGACAAGTGTATTACATTTTTATACATGCATACTTTCATCCATACACATCTCTTCCATCTACACTTGACCTTCTAACACTAGCACTCTCTATTATATATCTTCTATTTTATCTACTTGTTCTCATTTTATTTATTCATTAAAAAACTTGACCCTCTGACTCTTGCACTCTCTATTTTATTTCTATTCTACTTGTTTTCTTTTTATTTAAAAAAATGACCCTCTAACAATAGCATTCACTATTCTTTTTCTATTCTATCTACATGTTTTATTTCCATTTATAAAAAAAATAATAATAAATAAATAAATAAATAAAATAAAAGTCTTGCTACGTGTAGGCGTAACTGTTACTGCATTAGGCTAACCGAGACTTGTCACAGCACTTACATAGGCTATTAGGCTTTCAGTCTGTTCCTGTCTGTTGTGCTGCTGAAAGGTTTGCGATTGTAGCTCCGCTTTTTTATTGAATCTTTACCTTACTTTCACTCTCTGTTGTTTAAAGTGATACTATATAACTTAATTCCCACTATATTTCTGGTATTATCTATCAAACTAATCTAACTAATTTGATTGTTCGCTAAACCACGGGTGCAGCGCGTTAGCATTCATTAGCCGGTTAGCTTGTCACTCACGGTTCCATTCGCGTTTCTGTTCGCGCCTATTGTTATCTATTTTTTTTTTCTTTTTTCGCTCTGTTTTCATTTCTCTCTCACTCTGTTTTTCTCAAGTTCATCAAACAACAGTGGTAAGTGGTAAGTTAAGTTGATATCATTCATCACGGTGAGTAATGGCTTCTTCTCCTGCTATTGTTGTTTGCACCGCTTGCCACATGTACAGTTTATCTGTCTCCGTCAGCAGCGAGAGATTCACATGTGATAAATGTAGGGAAATAGTTAGGCTGACAGAGAAGATTTTAGAACAAGAGACACGCATCTAAACTTTAGTTGAAGATAGTAAGAATGTGAGGGCTGTAGATACTGCTTTGGATGCGAATAGCTCAGGGACTCCTGTACATTGTTCGGTTCCGGTTGAGCCCGTGCAGCAACTGGGTGACTGTGAGGTGGCCTAGTCGCGGGTCAAAACACCGCTCTTCCGTTCCAATCAAAACATCAAACAGGTTCTCCCCACTCAGTGATGCACCCACTGAGAAACCTGATGTAAGCGCTCTAGTTATTGGCGTTTCTATTGTACAGAATGTGAAAATAGAGACACCAGCCACCATAGTGCAATGTTTACCAGGAGCCAGAGCGCCTGACATCTTGGCAAATTTAAAAGTGCTGGCTAATGCTAAACGTAAATTCAGTAAGATTGTTATCCATGTCGGCGCTAATCATATTCGACTTCGCCAGTCGGAGATCACTAAAAATAATGTTAAAGAGGTGTTTGAACTTGAAAGTACGATGTCAGACACTGTAATATGCTCTGACCCCCTCCCTGCTTACCGTGGTGATGAGATTCATAGCAGACTGTCATCACTCAATGGCTGGATGTCCAAGTGGTGCTCGCAGAATAACATAGGCTTTATAGACAATTGGAAGAATTTTTGGGGCAGACCTGACCTGTTGAAAAGAGATGGTGTTCATCCCTCCTGGGGTGGTGCCGCTCTTCTCTCTAGAAATATGGCACATAGTCTTAGAGTTCGTACTTGACTAACTAGGGCCCAGGTCAGGAAACAGACAGACTGGCTAAACCAACCGTCTGCTAGCCACCTCACGCCACAGAAGTCAGTTAATTCTCAGCACATAGTGACTCCTTCACCTAGATATCACACTATAGAGACTGTGTCTGTTCCCCGTACTAGAAAATACAGAAAACGTACAAACCAAAGTAATAGTAACAATTTAATTGATGTTCAACAAATAAAAAATGTTTATATCAGGTCCCTTTCTACAAAAGCACTATTTGTAAATGATTTGATCAATGATCATAACCTAGATTTGCTCTGTTTGACAGAAACATGGCTAAAACCAGATGAATACATTACTTTAAATGAGTCTACCCCCCAAGATTACTGTTATAAAAATGAGCCACGTCCAAAAGGTAAAGGGGAAGGTGTTGCTACAATTTATAGCAATATTCTCAGTATTTCTCAGAGGGCAGGCTTTAAGTATAACTCGTTTGAAGTTATGGTGCTGCATATAACATTATCTAGAGAAACACGTGTTAGTGATAAATCCTCTATGATGTTTCAAGTCAAGTCAAGTTGAGCTTTATTGTCATTCCGCTACATGCGGGGGCATACAGTGGAACGAAATGTCGTGCCTCACAGGACCACGGTGCTACATAAATACAGGCATACAGCAATGAAGTAAAACAATATAAACCTATACACAAACTATCCTACTGATAGATTTTGACTATAAATATACTATCTATATAAAAAAATTTACCTATACATAAACTAAAAAATACAAACTATACAAACTATACGAATGCTTCAGATAAATACTGTACATGTGCAAAGAGAGACAATGTGAGTTCAAGCAGCTGGCTGGGGAACAGTGCAGGATGATTTGTAGTGCATGAGCATGTAAACATACATATATTACTGATATTACTGAGTCTTTTTGTGGGATTTGTGTACACACAGCAGTGTGTGTGAAAAGTGACTAGTGCGCATAGAGGAAGAGAGTGTGCTACTAGCCAGTTTGTACTGGCTACTGTGTACAGGCCACCAGAGCACCACACAGACTTTATTAAAGACTTTTCTGATTTTCAATCTGAGTTAGTACTGGCTGCAAATAAAGTCTTAATTGTTGATTATTTTAATATCCATGTCGAAAATGAAAAAGATGCATTAGGATCAGCATTCATAGACATTCTGAACTCTATTGGGGTTAGACAACATGTTTCAGGACCTACTCATTGTTGAAATCATACTCCAGATTTAACATTGTCACATGGAATTGATGTTAGTGGTTGAAATTCTGCAGCAAAGCGATGATATCTCAGATCATTATCTAGTCTTGTGTAAACTCCATATTGCTAAAACTGTAAATTCTACTCCTTGTTACAAGTATGGTAGAACCATCACTTCTACCACAAAAGACTGCTTTGTAAGTAATCTTCCTGATTTATCTCAATTCCTCAACATAACTAACAGCACTGAAAAACTTGATGATGTAACAGAAACTATGGACTCTCTCTTTTCTAGCACTTTAGATACAGTTGCTCCTTTATGCTTAAGGAAGATCAAAGAAAACAGTCTGACTCCGTGGTATAATGAGCATACTCGCACCCTAAAGAGAGCAGCCCGGAAAATGGAGCGCAGCTGGAGGAAAACAAAACTAGAGGTAGCTCGTATAGATTGGCGGGAAAGTACCCTATCCTACAGAAAAGCATTAACAACTGCTAGATCCGTTTACTTTTCGTCTCTTCTAGAAGAAAACAAACATAACCCCCGGTATTTATTCAATACAGTCACTAAATTAACGAAAAATAAAGCATCACCAGGTGTTGGCATTTCCCAAGAGCACAGCTGTAATGACTTTATGAACTACTTTACTTCCAAGATCGATACTATCAGAGATAAAATTGTAACCATGCAGCCGTCAGCTACAGTATCACATCAGAGGAACAATTCCCCTCATTCTCTATTATAGGAGAGGAAGAATTGTATAAACTTGATAAATCATCTAAACCAACAATATGTATGTTAGACCCTATTCCATCTAAACTACTAAAAGAGCTGCTTCCAGAAGTCATAGACCCTCTTTTGGCTATTATTAATTCATCATTGTCGTTAGGATATGTCCCCAAAACCTTCAAATTGGCTGTTATTAAGCCTCTCATTAAAAAAATACAACTTGACCCCAAAGATCTAGTTAATTACAGACTGATCTCAAATCTCCCTTTTCTGTCAAAGATACTAGAAAAGGTAGTATCCTCACAATTATATTCCTTCTTAGAGAAAAATGGTATCTGTGAGGAATTCCAGTCAGGATTTAGACCGTATCATAGTACTGAGACTGATCGTGGTTGTATCTCTTTATTAGTTCTACTGGATCTTAGCGCTGCGTTCGACACTATCGACCACAACATTCTTTTGAATAGACTAGAAAACTTTGTTGGCATTAGTGGAAGTGCCCTAGCATGGTTCAAATCGTACTTAACTGACTGCCATCAGTTCGTAGTAGTAAATGAAGAGGTATCATATCGATCACAATTGCAGTATGGAGTACCTCAAGGCTCAGTACTAGGGCCGTTACTTTTCACGCTTTACATGTTACCCTTGGAAGATATTATCAGGAGACACAGTGTTAGCTTTCACTGTTATGCTGATGATACTCAGCTCTATATTTCTTCACGGCCCGGTGAAACACACCAAATTGAGAAACTAACGGAATGCATAGTCGATATAAAAAACTGGATGATGAGTAATTTCTTACTGCTAAATTCTGAAAAAAAACAGAGCTGTTAATTATCGGACCTAAAAACCCCACATGTAATAACCTAGAACACTATCTAACACTTGACGGCTGCTCTGTCAATTCTTCTTCATCAGTTAGTAACCCAGGTGTGCTGTTTGATAGCAATCTTTTGTTTGAAAGCCATGTTTCAAGTACCTGTAAAACTGTGTTTTTCCATCTCAAAAACATATCTAAATTGCGACCTATGCTCTCAACGTCAAATGCAGAAATGCTAATTCATGCGTTTATGACCTCAAGGTTAGACTATTGTAATGCTTTACTGGGTGGTTGTTCTGCACGCTTGATCAGTAAACTACAGTTGGTCCAAAATGCAGCAGCTGGAGTTCTTACTAGAACCAGGAATGACCATATGACCATATGAAGCAGTATGACCATATTAGCCCGGTTCTGTCAACACCGCACTGGCTCCCTATCAAACATCGGATAGATTTTAAAATCTTGTTAATTACTTATAAAGCCCTGAATGGCTTAGCTCCTCAGTACTTGAGTGAGCTCTTATCACATTATAGTCCTCCACGTCCGCTGCGTTCTCAAAACTCTGGCCATTTGATAATACCTAGAATATCAAAGTCGACTGCGGGTGGCAGATCCTTTTCCTATTTAGCACCCAAACTCTGGAACAATCTACCTAACACTGTTCGGGAGGCAGACACACTCTGTCAGTTTAAATCTAGATTAAAGACACATTTCTTTAACCTGGTTTACACATAACACACTAATACACTTCTATTATTCAAATCCGTTAAAGGATTGTTAGGCTGCATTAATTAGATCAACAGGAAACGGGAACACTCCTCATAACACACATTGTACTCGTTACATCGTAAGAAGAATGGCATCTACGCTAATATTTCTCTGTTTCTTTCTTTTTCTGTTTCTTAGTCCGTGTCTGGATCAGATGGTGGATCGGCGCCGGGAGATGATGTCTGCGGCCCTGATCGTCGGCGGAAGCCAGACACCTGGATGAGCCTGGGGACATATCCCCAGTGAAGACCTCGACTTAAATACAATAAAACTAAAAATAAAACAAAATAACTAAAAATATAATAAAATACCTAACTACATAATACTATTATTGTTAGAAATTGCAACAATATAAAAATAGAAATATAATACATTTATACATTTAAAATTTAATTAAAACAATAAGTAAAAAAATAAATAAACAATAATATCCTGGCCAGAGGAGAACTGGCCCCCCGACTGAGCCTGGTTTCTCCCAAGGTTTTTTTTTCTCCATTCTGTCACAGAGGGAGTTTTGGTTCCTTGCCGCTGTCGCCTCTGGCTTGCTCAGTTGGGGACACTTAATTTCTAACGATTATCATCAATTTGATTTCATATATACTATTTAAACTAAACTGAGCTAGACAATGACATCTCTAAATTGAATAATGAAACGCCTTTAACTGAAAATTTAGTGTTTAATCTTATTATTATACATTACTGACACTCTATCCTCCAATTTGATGCTGTTAAGTGCTTTGACACAATCTGTATTGTTAAAAGCGCTATATAAATAAAGGTGACTTGACTTGACTATTAATACTCTTTTGTTGATTGTGATTGCTTCTGTTGTCCTCATTTGTAAGTCGCTTTGGATAAAAGCATATGCTAAATGACTAAATGTAAATGTACTTTATAATAACAAAAGAGAGATGACTCCTTTCACTTTTCCTGATTAACGTAAGTATACTTTAAGGATAGGCTACTATATGGGTGAACTTCTGCAGAGGTAAATGGGTGCATATAATTTTTACATTCCCATTTGCTCCAAAAGCAAAGGAAAATAAAATACTCCACTTCTGAATTTGCATATTTTTCTCTAAGAGGAAGAAAATGCAGAAGAGATATGTCAAATTACCATTCAATCCTTCAGTAACTGTTATACAAACCTATCACTTTTTACATTTTTTGTTTAATGCAAGTGTAAAATAATGCAAAACATGGTCATGGAAATGATGACTTTATGATTAATTTATGATTTATATAACATTATTATTATGATTTATTAGTTGAATTGCGGATTTGCCTCATCTTAAAAGTCTGTGAAAATGATCCATATAGAAGTTGTGATTCTATTGGTTGTACAATCAAAGCTCACTGCTGATTGACTGCATAATCAACTGCCTGAAGCTGTTGCTGAGGAGAAGTCCCACTATTCTCTTGAGGTGAGTACAGACAGTTGTTGTTAAATATGCTGTTTTATGAAGCCTTGAAATGCCAGATGTTGCTCTTTATTTTAATGAAATGTAGGCAATATTATTAGTATTTTAATATGGGGTATAGTTTATATCATTTTTGTTGGTGTTAAAGCTACCTTCATCTCTGTAAAAATGGTAACGTTAATGTCTATAAGAGTGTCTTCAGCTAGCCACCCTTATCTTTGTGTGAAAACGTAATCTGATATTGTGTGTGTGTGTGTTTGATGGATATTATGTTCTTTGATTTTTGCCGTTTGCATTGTTTAGTTAAAGTTACATAACCTTCCTGCTTGAGGAACATTAATTTTGGCGCTAATTTTAAGATACAGCATCCACAATGGTACGTTTGCTTATGTGATGATGTAAGTTACAAGTTAATAGTGTAATTATGGTTGATTAGCCGATTGTTGTGTTGAGTTTATGAATGGAATGTCGAATCGAAAGCGTTTGTTAGATCAGGTTTAGATAGTCACCGGTGAAGAAGAAATCCAGTGAAAGCAAATTTCAGTGCACACTCAATGACAGAATTCTCTCATCATAAACAAGAAAGTGCAGATATATAAGAACTTTATTTTGCAGTGTAGTCAGCTTTCTTGATTATAAGGTGAGTTTTTTGTGAGCTCATACTACTCCAATCCAGAGAGATTTGCGACAACCTTTGATTTCGCACCTCGCGGTCACGTGGTATCTGCGTTGGTGTGCTCTGCTTGAAGCAGCGCTGCACAAACCGATCTAGTAAGCATACAGAGCCGTCTGCGCTCTATCTCTCACGGTACATGTCATACACTGATCCACAGCGCTGCTTCAAGCCGAACACATCTATTCTGTTTGAATGGGTTTAAGTAGGATAGGCAGCAGCTTCCCTATATTTGCAGCATTTTTGGTAAATATTAGTTGCATAATGTGACGCATAATGCATTGTTTACTACTTTGACGACATGTGCAGTAGCATTTTATTTTGGGGAGTGATGGAGATAGGAGAAAAGATTCCTTATAGCTTATGTATATCATACTGCTTGGTGATCAGAAGTGACCAAATATCTTGCAATTTACTATATTTTAGTTCAGTAATATTTAGAAGATATTTTAAGGAACTAAATAATATTTGTGTCACGAATCCTGTCCATGCACTTCTGTTCGTTCACCATCAGAGGTCACCCGCTCACCACATGGACTCTTGCACTACGCTAACTGTTGCACTTCACCACAGACTAATATTCCCATCACCCATTGCACTGACGACACACACAAAGCTGATTGCACTAATCACACGCTCACCTGATCCTATGCACACACTGAATGCACTGATTATACGCTTACTTAAGCTATGGACTTCCTCAGTAAGATCGCCGAGTATTGTATCGCGTTAGCTACTCAACGGAGCCCACTTAGTTGCCATAGTCTTGCCTTGCCGGTTTTCTCGTGTTTTGATTCTTGCTCTTGTTTCCTGGATTTACCCTTTTCCTTGCCGTTCGGACTCTGTTTGCACCTCGTTTGGATTATTGCTTGTGTACCTGGATTATCTCTCTGCCTTGCCCTGTTGGATATTGTTTGCCGATCGAAGACCCACGCTTGCCCTAGGATTACTCTTTGTCTTGCCTGTGTTATACCTGTTTGCCATTGTTCGACCCTGCCTTTATTTTTGAATAAAACCCTGCAGATGGATCCCCACGTCTCATGTCTCATTTGCCCCGTAACAGAATATGTTACCCCACCCCAGGATCCAGCAGCTTTTCACGCGGACATTGGCCAGGTATGAATATGGCTAGCCTATTATTAGCCCTCGAGCAGGGCACGCGATCGTTCGAGGACTATGTGCAAAAGTATTTAGATTTCGCTTATTTCTCTGATCTGCCAGACTGTGTCCTGATAGACTTTTTTTGCAAGGGCATTAATCAGCCGTTAAAGTCAAAAATCATTCGAGAGGGACCTCGGGCTTCACTTAGTCAGTTTATTGATTATGCTCTGATATCTGTTGGCTCTACTTTCACTGTGGGTGTCGCAGAGCATGAACATGATACCGCATCCGTGCCTGAAATGGCGGCTGCTGAATTCAGTCAGTCACAAGCTCTGGGACATTCTAGTTTAATGATCGCTATGCCAGTTATTCGTTCTGCATGTGTAATGGTGGCCGAACAAGAGCAAGCTCACGAAATAAAGAGCCAAGTCAAATCACAGCTGATCTTCGTGAACCCAGTCAAGTCACAGCTGATCATCGTGAGTCCAGTCAAGTCACCATTGATCTTCATGAACCCAGTCATGTCACCACTGATCATCCAGAATCTCGTCACGTCTCAGCTGATCATCCAGAGTCACGTCACATCACCGCTGATCATCCAGAATCTCGTCACGTCACAGCTGTTCATCCAGAGTCACGTCACATCTCCGCTGATCATCCAGAGTCACATCACGTCACCGCTGATCATCCAGAATCTCATCGCGTCTCATCTGATCATCCAGAGTCACGTCACATTACCGCTGATCATCCAGAATCTCGTCACGTCTCAGCTGATCATCCAGAATCTCATCGCGTCTCAGCTGATCATCCAGAGTCACGTCACATCACCGCTGATCATCCAGAATCTCGTCACGTCTCAGCTGATCATCCAGAGTCATGTCACATCACCACTGATCATCCAGAATCTCGTCACGTCTCAGCTGATCATCCAGAGTCACGTCACGTCACGTCACCGCTGATCTTCCAGAGCCTCGCCATGTCTCGTCTGATCTTCCAGAGCCTCGCCACGTCTCATCTGATCTTCCAGAGCACTGCTGTGTCTCGTTTGATCTTACAGAGCCCTGCCAAGTCTCATCAGATCTTCCAGAGCCATTTCACGTCATGTCTGCCATCCCAGAGCCATGTCCTGTTTCGGTTGTTGTACCGCAGCCCTCCACTGTCCTATCAAGGGAACCCGTCATCAAGCGTCAGAGGTTGGCATCCAGCGTGGAGGATCCACCGCTGGTGTCAGCACGCACAGCTGGTATCCCCAAACCTAATCACGCTAGTGCTCCTGCTCATGCACCCTTTCCCCTGTCTGCAGCACTTCCTTTATGGGGGGTTTCTTTATGGTGTATCTGGGCTGCGTACACCACCACCGATCTGCTAGAAGCAGCGGCACCGGCTACAAAACCTCCAGAGGTGGCGGCTTACGCTGCGGAACCTCCCGAGGTAGCCGTGTCCACTGCTGTGCTCCCAGAGGCCATGGTGTCCGCTGCAGTCTCTTCAGAGGTGGCAGCGCAAGCTGCAGAACCTCCTGAGACGGCGACACTTGCCTCAGTTCCTTGCGTGGTGGTGGTGCCCAGTGATTATCTCTGTGAACTGTCTGTTCCGGCCGAGGAGGCCATTACTGAACTATTGTCCTGTCCTGCACTGGTCAAGGAGACCATTTCTGAATCCCCAGTCATGCCTGTCGTGGTTACTGAACTCTTGCTCTGTCCTGAACCGGCCACGGAGGCCACCTATCAACTCTTGTCCTGTCCTGAACCGGTCACGAATGCCGTCTGTGAACCTTCGTCCTATCTCAACCCTGCCACAGAGGCTGTCTGTGAACTTTCATACAGCCGCGAATTGGCCATGGAGGCTGTGAATGAACCTTTTGTCAGCTCCGTTAGCCTTGTCACGACCCCAGAGACTTTAAATGAGGATCCTATATGCTCTAGTAGCCTTGTCACAGCCAAAAAGGTCACCTGTGAGCTCTTAACTCTGCCTGTCATGAACCCTGAAACCATAAATGAACTCTATGTTTGCCCCATTACTTCTGTCTTTGCCAAAGAGACCACTGGTGAACTGTCTGTCTATCCTGTACCTGACAATGCTTTTGGTTTTGAACAGTCTGTCTTATCAGTCTTTACCAACACACCCAGTTTAGAAGTGTCTCCCTATTCAGTCTCAACTAATGTATCTGTTTGTGCATTACTTGCCAGTCCTGTTTCAATCAATGAACCTGAATTATCTGTCTGCCTAATTCTGAGTAATGTGTCTGAACTTTCTGTCAGTCTTGTTTCAGTTACCGATTTTGGTCATGAAATTTCTACCAGTTCAATTTCAGTCAATTCTTTTGTTTTTGAACTGTCTACCCGTTCACTTGTCACCGGGGAAACCATCAATGAACTTTTTGTGTTCCTTGCCTCGTCCCTTGGGACCGTATAAGCTCTCTCTGTCTCGTGTGTCTCAATGTTCTCTAGGTCCCAGTCCCTACCATGGTCTACAGTTCCTTCTGCTCTGGTCTGGTGTTCTTCTGCTCCCCCATGTTGGTCTTCTGCTTCTTCTGCTCCAGCCTGATTGTCTTCTGTCCCGCTTTGGTGGTCTTCTGCTCCACTGTGGTGGTCTTCTTCTTTGTCTGCTTCGGCCTGGTGGTCTTCTGCTCCGGCCTGGTGGTCGTCTGCTCCACCCTGGTGGGTTCCAGTCCCGTCTGCTCCATCCTGGTGGACTCCTGTTCCGTCGGCTCCACCCTGGCTTCCTGCTCCGCCTTGGTGCCCTGCTCTGGCGGCTCTGCCTTGGTCCCTGACGACTCAACTTCCACATGGACCTGGCCCTCTGTCCCTCCCCCTGTTCCGCCTCCGCTCCACCACCCTCCTGGATTGTATAGGGGGGGCTATGTCACGAATCCTTTCCATGCACTTCTGTTTGTTCACCATCAGAGGTCACCCGCTCACCACATGGACTCTTGCACTACGCTGACTGTTGCACTTCACCACAGACTACAATTCCCATCACCCATTGCACTGACGACACACACACAACTGATTGCACTAATCACACGCTCATCTGATCCTATGCACACACTGAATACACTGATTACACACTTAATTAAGCTATGGACTTCCTCAGTAAGATCGCCGAGTATTGTATCGCGTTAGCTACTCTACGGAGCCCATTTAGTTGCCATAGTCTTGCCTTGCCGGTTTTCTCGTGTTTTGATTCTTGCTCTTGTTTCCTGGATTTACCCTTTGCCTTGCCGTTTGGACTCTGTTTGCACCTCGTTTGGATTATTGCTTGTGTACCTGGATTATCTCTCTGCCTTGCTCTGTTGGATATTGTTCACCGACCGAACACCCACGCTTGCCCTAGGATTACTCTTTGTCTTGCCTGTGTTATACCTGTTTGCCATTGTTCGACCCTGCCTGGATTTATGACCATGTCTTTGAATATGACCATGTCTTTTCTGTCTCCCTGCAGATGGATCCGCACGTCTCATGTCTCATTTGCCCCGTAACAATTTGTGCAATAATTATGATCCATTTTTGACCATTTAATTTTTTTTAATTAATTAATTAATTTTTTTAATATATATATATAATCAATTATTACAAATAAATAAAATTATAGGCAGTATCTATAAAAGATTCTAAAATAAAATATTTAGGCAGTATCAGATGCAACATTTTTAGAAGTTTAGATATCAACTAGCATACACAACAACTGATTATGAACAAATGCAGGCAAATACTGAATTTAAATAATTTAACCCAAGAAAAAAGTTAAAAATAGTGCTAAATAAATAAATAAAGGCAACCAGTTGTGTTCAACACTTTATTATTTAATATATTATCAAGTGAAGGGATATATAAGTTTTTTTTTTTTTTTTTTAAATGGGCAGTCTTTACAGAAACTCATCATGGCAAAAAGTTGTTTAAAATAGGATAACTAGCATCTGGTTATATTAGTTTAACTATCTATTATCTAAAAATAAATATAAACTAAAACACACTACATAAAATAGCAATATTGGCTAGATTCCTGAGAGGTCAACTAATGTGTTCAAATGCCAAACAGTCAACTTACCAGCGAGTGTGCTTTAGAAACACTGAAATTAATGCTTTATTGCTGGTATTATGTAGTGTTTGGAATTATTGGTTGACCCACAACATGCACTATTCCTGCATTCTTCAATTCCTATGGAAGTCTATGGGATTGTTTGCAATTCCATAGCTCTGCTTATTTTTACAATATCAATGACATGTTAGTATTTAAGCATTTGAACAGCAGAGAGACTGCATTTCACTGTAGAGCAGGTTGTCGCTAATGTGAGATGTTTACAGTTGAAACATTTTCTCAGTTTTTTTCCACCCAGTGTTATCAATTTTTTGCAATGAAAGTTAAATTTAAATGAGTTGTTTAAATGAGTGTGGCGTTGAGTTTTATGTGTGACACTCTTGTTTCTCTGTTTCATGAGCACCCCTTCCTATATTTTGAGGTAAGAGTTTAATTAGATGCATGGCCACAATTACAAAATACTTCAGTCTCAGATTTGACTAATCCCACCAGTCACAATAGTGACCGTAAAAAAAGTTTTCATTTATAAAGGTGTAAAAACCTTTCTGACTGACAGGCATCTGAGATCGGCTCGATTTGAGAAAGGGGAAATGATTTGACGAGATTAAAAAAAAAAAAAAAAAACACTGGGTGGATCTTTATCATCATAGGATAGTTGTGTATACACACTGCCAACACACATTTCAGTTCAAACAGCTTGTAAAAGTGCATGTCGCATCAGACGACCCCTTTAATGTTTTGTTCAAAATCATCTCTAATTAATTTGTTTTATTTTTCAGAAATATTGTGTAACGTATTTACATACAATATAAACAACATAACATCATATATTACCATATAAAGTAAAATATGTGTAAAGATATCAGTATTTCCCCAAATATGTCCACTTCTGGACTAAAAGCCCTAATGGATGCTGTTCAGTAACTCTTGCACATGACTGCCTGTCTGAGTGTTGTTGACAGCCAGACGCGGCAGAAAATTTGATGGAGTCGGCCACCTCATAATTCTCTATGCAGGAAAAACCCTGATTAAGACCACATTCACCCATCTATTCTCCAAACCACTTGTCCTACATAGGGTAGCTGGAGCTTATCCCAGCGTCCCATGTTTTTAAACCTGAATGGATGGCCAGTCCATCACAGGTTTTAGGCTGCATATTTGACATAACTCAGTTTCTCAAAAATATGACATGAGATATGACAGTATTTCAAGAAAAAGACATTCTTGAGATATATTCCTAAAATTATATTCTACATTTTAGGGGTGGAACGGTTCTCGGTAAAAAATTGAACCGTACGGTTCTCCACACATAGTTCGGCATGCACTAGGACCGCGGTTCAACTTAAATCTGACAACGCATCTCTAATACGGTTCGTTATAAATAACAACACGTAAAACAAACAGGGCTTGGCTAATGTATGTTTCTGTTGATGGATGCACATTCTGGCTTCCCAGTGCATTACAACAACAGTGATTTAAAAAAAAAAAAAAAAAAAAAAGTGGATAAACCATTCACTCTTGTTCAATGCGAGTGCAGTATGCTGGAATATGAGCAGTCATTTATTCCGTCATCATGCTGATAGCACGCACAGGTGAGACCTGAACAGCACACATTAATATCTGAGTTTAAACTAAACTCATTTAAGCCTTGCCAGTTTAAACATTTAAGAGACAGAGGACACGAGATCGCGCGTGCAGTGAGAAGATTTGTGTGTGCGCTCATCCGAAGCGTGCAAACACGCGCCTCAGAACGTGCACAAATATGAAGCTCTCTCTGAAGTATTGTGTTTAAATGGACAAACTCACACAAAAATTATGTCAAAATGCCCGTCTTGGTAAGTATCCTATAGCAAACATAGCCGGCTGAACGTACTGTGTCAGTGCACTGGATCAGTGCATTCTCTTAAAGTGACAGCACTTTCTTAATATAAACATCAAGGAAATCACTCACTGCTCTTGATTGAATAGCTTTTGTAACTTTAATAAAGATTTTATTTATTTATTTATTTATTTTATTTATGCAGTCAAATATGCAATGCTATTTTACATTTGATTACTTTATTGAACTTCTGTACATAAAAACTAATGTTAGTTAATGTTAGTTAATGTCTAAAAAAACCTGAAAATCATTGTTTATTTTATTTTTATCTTTACCCTATTGTATTTATTTGTGCTGTTGCTTGTAGTTAGATAGATTACTCTTATTTTCTTTATTTTTATTTGACAGTATAGTTTTTCCCTAAACGCAGCACATACCGAAACCGTGACCCTAAAACCGTGATACAAACCGAACCGTGAGTAAGTTGAACCGTTCCACCCCTACTAGATACAGATTAAATGTATAATTAAGATTTAACATGCAAAGAAGTTATGCTTGATTGAGTTTAGTAAGTTTTCATTATGTTGTCATTGTTATTTTTCAGACTGACTGATCAGAGCACAACCTACATTTTCCTCTGCACTTTTCACCTTGGTCAGTATTAAACAGTACAATGACATTTTCATCACATTACCATAATTGTAGTTCCTGTCAACTAATATGTCTGTTTCTGTTTCTTTTTTAGGTTCCTTGTGTTTTGGCTTGTTCTACAGAGAGCAGTTTATTTGTTCTTAGTACTTTTTGCTTGAAACAAAAGAAAAAAAAAAGAAAAAAAAAATATATATATATATATATATATTCTTCATACATGAAATCATCAGTGCACATGTGTAGCGCTAACATTTTTGGCCAACCACAGTGAAGGGATTATGTTCAAGATGCCTGACCTTGATAGGGTTTTAGAGGAGGGGGATGCTTTGTATGTTGGTATTAAAATGCAGCTTATTACTGAAAGAAAATTTCATCAGGACCTTCTGAATATGGAGGAAGTACCACTGAGTGTTTCAACATTTAACCAAACATATCATGTACGAAAGTCTGAAGTGATGATGGGATATCTAAGAGCCAGAGGGAAGGGTGGTGGATTCCTCTCCCTGAAAGACTGCAGTGTCTCTCAACCGATGTCAGTCATGCACTGCTTATGGTTTCTCCAGAGTGCATTGCTGTGTTCAGAGACAGATCTGGAAGGTATGGATTCTTTGATTCGCACTCAAGGACTGCCGATGGTTTGCCTCATCCTACTGGTGGTGGAACTGCTATCATTTTAACTTTTACCCACCTAAGTGACATGACTGACAGAATTCTCCAGCTTTTCTGGGAACGTTCTGATGAGGCCAGCTATAAATTCATGCCTGTGTCATTTAAAACAGGTCAACGTCTGGCCAACTGCCTTCACCATCAGTTTGTGAACAGGCATCACAAGTTATTTCAGCTCTACCAGAACCAGGAACAAATGTTGGAGCTAAAGTAAATTTTGTTGGCTCAGGAGCTAAAAACCAGGAAATAATAGATAAAAGAAATAAGCAGAGGAGAGGAAAGGAAATGCATAAAACAATTGACTCCACAAAACAACGTGGAGGAGCTAAGGACCAAACTGCATCTCATGTCATGAGAAAACATAAAAAAGGGATAATGAGAGAAATAGGTATGTCAGTTCTTTGCAATTCCAGACAAATAAAAAATAAGTCCTTAAGGAAAAGTACAATCAGGATCCTCACTTCAGAAACAAAAATAAATACTACATGGCTAGACGGTACAAAATAGATAAAGTTGTTCAGACAAAGAAGAAAGATTACATGGTTAGGAGGTACAACACAGATGCTCTTGTACAGTCAAAGAAGAAAGAGTACATGGTTAGGAGGTACAACACAGATGCTCTTGTCCAGTCAAAGAAGAAAGAGTACATGGTTAGGAGGTACAACACAGATGCTCTTGTCTAGTCAAAGAAGAAAGAGTACACAGTTAGGAGGTACAG
This sequence comes from Spinibarbus caldwelli, assembly GCA_039654775.1. Classification (NCBI taxonomy): domain Eukaryota; kingdom Metazoa; phylum Chordata; class Actinopteri; order Cypriniformes; family Cyprinidae; genus Spinibarbus; species Spinibarbus caldwelli. The sequence goes on along the minus strand of CM077226.1, from coordinate 11,729,626 downwards.
CACCAATCCTCTATTCCAGAGGAGAATGAAAGAGTATATGGTCAAGAGATATGCAGGTGACCCAGAGTTCAGAGCACATCACATATTGCGATGTACCCTGTGAAAGACACAGAAATGTGTCGGTGATGCTGCATATCATGTTCTTCATCGTTTGCAATGCACACTCAGGATCAAAAAGAAATATAAACCATACATCCATTCCAGCCAGGAAACACCTCAGCCTTTGGTTAGCAAGGTGATGGAGAGCGCCATACATGCATTCTGGTGTAAGATACAAAAAGGCCCTAAACATGTCTGCACAGTCTGTCACAGAGCCCTGTTTCCTGATCAAGTCAGGGTCTGTAATAGAACGCTTTATGACAAAAACTTTCATGTTGCAGCATCTTGCTTAACCGGGAAATATGTTCATGCTTGTGATAGTGCCTGCTCAGATTCTTGTGTAGTTCCGGAAGAGAGAAGACAGGAGTGGATTTGCCACACTTGCGACAGCTATCTGAAGAGAGGACACATGCCTTCAATTGCAGCGGCAAACAAGCTTGAATTGCAACCCATTCCTACGGAATTGGTTGAACTGAATGTGCTTGAACGTCAACTTATTGCCAAAATGGTACCATTTGTAAAAATAGTTGCATTGCCCAAAGGACAGCAAAGAGCAGTGCATGGTGCTATTGTGTGTGTACCATCTGAGGTGGAACAGACTGTCAACTGTCTTCCAAGACCTAGAAGTGCGTCCCAGCTACTACAGGTGAAGTTAAAGAGACACATTAAGTTTAAAGGATATCAGCACTTCCATACTGTGAATATGCATAATGTGCTTGCAGCTTTATCAAAGCTGAAAGCAATGCATTCAGAGTACAGGGATATTTCCATAAGAGAAAGTGCAATATTTGAAAGTCACCTAGATGAGGAAGCTGATGACGCAGAGAAGCAACAAGAAGCTGATGTTGCTGAGCAGGCTGGGCAGGATGAGCAACAGGTTAGTGTTGAGGAACAGGATGAACTTAGACCGGGTCTCACATTAGACACATGCATGCAGCCACCTGACATTGGACAGGAGATATTGTCGTACGGTGAGGGCATATTTAGCATCGCACCCGCACAAGGACAAAAGCCTGTTGGATTTTCAAGATCTCAAAGCTGGAAGCCAAGGTGTTCCCTGTTCAGTTCCCCACTGGACAGAATACATTTAATGAGGCAAGACAAATATCATTATCTCCTAGTATGTACTTCAACGCAAGATTGTTCAGCGTGGACATGCGTTTTGGGAGAGATCAGAGTTACCTATTCTTTGCACAGTTTGTGACAGAAACGCAACTGGCTAGAAACAGCATGTCTATCCAGCTGCGGAAAGGCAAACCTAATACAAGAGATGGCTGAAAAATTTCCAACAAATTGCTTCAAGATAACCGAGAGATTGAAAGATTGGTACATGACAGAGACGCCACACGGTTCATGCAACCACTGAGAGGTTCTCCATCTTATTGGGAGAAAAAGTTGAGAGATTTACAGGCTATGATTAGACAGTTAGGAACCCCTACTTTTTTTGCACATTCAGTGCAGCTGAAATGTGATGGCCTGAAGTAATAACAGCAATCAAGGCCCAGCAAGGTTGACTTTTCAGAGGTTGACTGGACAACAAAATGTGAAATCCTTCGAAAGCAACCCTGTCACTGTCATGTGTATGTTTGAGAAATGAGTGGATGCACTAATGACACATCTGCTTTTGTCGCCCGCCCAACCCATTGGTAAAGTTGAGGATTACTTTTATAGAATTCAGTTTCAGGCTATAGGAAGCTCACATATTCATCTACTTGTTTGGGTAAAGGATGCATCCGAGTTTGAAAAGGATTTTGATAAGGTTGTGTGTGACTTTATTGACCGCTACATAACATGCCAGTTGCCTGAATCTACGGCTGATCCTGAGCTTCATCAAATTGTCACAGAGGTCCAGCTTCACAGCAGGAATCACTCCAAGTCATGTAAAAAAGGAAATGTATTATGTAGGTTTGGGTTCCCTAAACTATCAATGTCTAACACCACGATCCCTCGTCCACGACCACAGCGTCCTGAAGAAGAGGATAACTTGGGCACTTCTTCATCAGCAAGCTGCATATTTGCATCTAAAACCAAGATAGCTTCTCCAGGACCACAGCATCTTGAAGTAGAGGATAACAAAGCCCAAAACTAACAAGACAGAATGAAGTCGAGACGGGATGCTGTTCAAAAAGCAATAAGCGATGCCAGGATAAAACTCAAGCCAGTGTGGGATTTGTTGAATGATACTCAAGCCTCCTTTGATACACTATATTGCTAAAAGTATTGGGTCACCCCCTTCTACTGAACAGGTTTGACTACTTTAGTAATTTCCATGAATACAAATCTTAATGTTTAAGCATATAATGATATTCTAGGGAATTGTGTGCTTCTAATTTTAAAGCAACAGTTTGGACAGGACCCTTTTCTATTCTAACATGACAATGCCTCTGTGTATAAGACAAAGTTCAAAAAGAAATTATTGGTTTAGTCAGTGTGGAAGAACTTGACTGGTCTGCAGAAAGCCAAGTCCTAATCCAAGCTGAACACCTCTGGTGTGACTTTAAATGCAGATCTTGAGCCAAAAACTCATCACCAAACACCAATGACTTGTACATATGGGTACAGTCATTTTAGACACTTCCAAAACTGTTGAAACAGAGATGTAAATACAATTTTTAAATACATGAATTATGTTTCCATCTTTGTTGCCACAGTTTTAGAAGTGCCTTTTTCTGTTTTAAAGAACGGGGTGTCCCAATACGTTTGTCCATATAGCGTATGTACAAGTCATTGGTGTTTGGTAAAGAGTATTTGGCTCAAGATCTGCATTTAAAGTCACACCAGAGGTGTTCAGCTTGGATTAGGACTTGGCTTTCTGCAGACCAGTCAAGTTCTTCCACACTGACTAAATTGTCTCGGGTTACTTCACTGTAACCCTGTTCCCTAAAAAAGTGGGAACGAGATGCTGTGTATCAAATGCTAATGGGAACATTCTTTGTTCGACCGGTTGCGAAGCACGTGTGTCAAACACGCCAAGAATTGGCTTAAATAACCTTGGTGAGTGTCGTAACTGATTACGTGCAACTGCAGGTTATAAATAGATGTGAAACGGACATACCTTCAGGTTACACTTTGTCTGAAGAGACGCCCAGGCACGTCTACAGTGCGGCATTGAGGCGCAGCATCTCATTCCTGCTTTTTCAGGGAACAGAGTTACAGTGAAGTAACCCAAGACTTTCCCTATCAAAAGCTACTCTCGATGTTGCGTATCAAACGCTAATGGGAACAAGAATACCAACGCCGCCGCACTGGAAGTGTCTGGACCCCTCACGGTTGTGTAGTGTGTGTGCACAAACATTGAAGAGGTCTCAGAAATGACTCTGGGATGTTGACTCATGGACATTCGAGCCCGGAGTAGGATGGACATCCAAACTATAGAATCTAACACATGTGTGCAGAGAGGACCAACCTGCCGCATCACACACTTGCTGCAAGGGGACACCTCTTGCCAAAACCATAGAAGATGCAACCCCCCTGGTTGAATGGGCCTTAACTCCTAGAGGCGAAGCTTGACCACACGCCTCATAGGCTAGGGCAATAGCATCCCTCACCCAATGTGATATAGTATGCTTTGTGGCAGCCGCCCCCCGGTTACGGCCCCCATAGCATATGAAAAGTTGCTCCGACTTACGCCACTGGCTAGTGCGGTGGACATAGATCTGAAGAGCACGTACTGGACACAGTAAGTGAAGTCTTTCCTGCTCCGGTGTCGTGAATGGAGAAGGGCAGAAGGCTTCAAGAATGACCGGATTCATGGTCGAGAATGGAACTTTCGGAAGATAATTCGGGTGAGAATGCAAAATAACTTTGACCAGCCCAGGGGCAAAGCCTAAGCAGGATGGCGAGATTGACAGAGCCTGCAAATCCCCAATTCTCTTGAGAGAAGTAATGGCCATTAAAAAAAAAAAACATCTTTAGAGTCAGAAACCTGACAGGCACTGACTCCAGTGGTTCGAAAGGGGTCATGACCAGACCCTCGAGCACAATAGCGAAGTCCCATGAAGGGACTGTCGCTCTAGTGGGCGGTCTTAACCGCCTAGCTCCCCGAATGAAGCGGGCAACTAGAAGGTGCTTTCCCACAGAAACCCGATCAATCAGAACATGTCAAGCCGAAATGGCGGCCACATAGACTATGAGAGTACCAGGACATGTACCTGAGGACAATTTCTCTTGCAGGAACTCCAGCACTGAAACAACTTGGCAGTGAACTGGGTCTACATGGTGTGCCATACACCAATTTTCGAAAATGTGCCATTTGAAGGCATAACTTCTTCTAGTGGAGGGAGCCCTAGCACTCAGAATAGTCTCCACTATGTCGGCTGGAAGCCCAGCATCTCTTAGTTGGTCCCCCTCAGGGGCCAGACATGAAGGTTCCAGAGCTCGGGCCGGGGATGAAATACTGTCCCCTGCGCCTGAGATAGGAGATCTCTCCTGACCGGAATCGCCCACGGCGAGCTGTCGAGGAGGGATATTAGATCTGAGAACCATACTCTGGTCGGTCAACGGGGCGCTGTCAGTAAGAGGCGAGACCCCTGTTGACGGACCTTGGCCCGGACTCCTGGGAGCAGAGTGATCGGGGGAAATGCGTAAAGACCCCGTCTGGGCCACGTATGGCCCATAGCGTCCAGACCCAGGGGAGCTGGATGAGTCAGAGAGAAGTAGAGGTGACATTGTGCTGTCTCCTGTGAAGCAAAGAGGTCCACCTCTCCTTCGTAAAATCTTTCCCAGATTTGACTGACTACTTCGGGGTGGAGTTTCCATTCCCCGTGTATCAAAGCTTGTCTGGACAGCAAGTCATGCTCCCACATTCATATGCCCGGGAATGTAAATCGCCTTGAGGGACAGGAACTTGTCCTGTGCCCAAAGCAGAACCTGCTGCGCTAGCCTGTTCAGGCGGCGCGAACGCAGTTCGCCCTGGTGATTTATGTAAGAGACTACTGCCGTGTTGTCCACCCGCACTAGGACATGGTAACCTCTCAACTGCTGGAGGAAGTATTTCAGGGCCCGAAATAGAGCCATCATCTCGAGGCAATTTATGTGCCAATCGAGAAGATGGCCTCTTCAGATCCCTTGGGCTGGACGGCCATCTAAGATCGCTCTCCAACCCATGAGGGATGCGTCTTTCATTAGCATCTTGCGATGACAACAGGAACCTAGAGCGGGACCCAAAGTCAGAAACCGGGGTCTGAACCACATAGATAGGGTACGAAGCCTCCGGCGCATAACCCTTATTTGCCTCTGGGGATTGGCCCTTGGATGAAATCCCCTGGCTCTGAGCCACAACTGAAATGATCTCATGTGCAAGAGGCCCAAAGGTATCACCGTGGATGCAGCTACCATGAGACCTAGAACCCTCTGAAGGTAATGAACAGTAACTCTCTGGCCTAGCTTGATGTTCTTCAGGGCGTTTAGAATGGATTCGACGCGTGCAGGAGACAGTTGTGCCTGCATCGTGATCGAATCCCATACAACCCCCAAATACGTTGTCCTCTGAGCAGGAGAGAGAACACATTTCTTGGCGTTGAGTCTCAACCCCAGAGATTCGAGATGAGCTAGGATGACATCCCGATGTCGAAGCGCAAGCTCTTGAGACTGAGCCAGAATCAGCCAGTCATCTATGTAATTTAAAATGCGGATGCCCTGGAGTCGCAAAGGAGCCAGTGCTGCATCCATGCATTTCGTGTACGTGCGGGGTGACAAAGCTAGGCCGAATGGAAGAACCCGATACTGGTAAGCTTCGCCCCCGAAAGCGAACCTCAGGAACTTCCTGTGTTGTGGCAAGATTTCTACATGAAAATATGTATCCTTGAGATCGATTGTCACGAACCAATCCTCCGATTGGATCTGAAACACAATCATCTTGATTGTCAATATTTTGAACTTGTATGTTCTGAGGTAGCGGTTCAACCCGCGAAGATCTAAAATTGGACGCAACCCCCATCTTTCTTGGGAACCAGAAAATACCGGCTGTAATAGCCTGACTCTCTGTCTGGCAGGGGAACACGTTCTGTGGCCCCTTTGTCCAACAGAGCTTGTAATTCCTATGTCAACAAATGCACTCGTTCCAGTTTCACGGAGGTGGAGACCACGCCATTGAAACGCGGAAGCTAATATGCAAAATGAATCCTGTAGCCCTTCTCTACAGTCCTTTCTACCCACGGAGAGATATTTGGCAGTAGCTTCCACGCTGCCAGCTTCTCTGAAAGGGGCACTAGTTTTGACACTTCGCTTTGATGGGGGGATGTTAGATGTCCGGTGTCCTGAAACGTGGCAGGAGGCAACCAAACACCTAACATTTTGCTGGAGACCGCTGCTCCCCGAAACACCAGTGGTGGCGGAGATTGTACAGCGGCCCCCTGAGGGTGCCAGGAAGGAGCCCCTACTTTCTGTTGGAACCTTTCACGCCCCTCCCCGGGGGGGCACACCCCCACGGTCCCGGGCGCTCGACCCTCAGGACTGTCTCTTAGATGAAATAATCATCCTCCAATCCGGCTTCTTAGCGGGCTGCTGAGATCGGCGAGCCGCTTCCCAGTCCCTACGAGGGGGCACACAGCTCGCCACACTCTGCCTCTGCGACTCTCGCCGCAGAGAAACCGGATTGGGTCGGGGCTGGGTGGCTGACAGCCCTGACGCCTGAGCACGGCGGGGAAGAAACTTATCGAAAGCCTCTGTGTGTCTCTTGGCCTTTCGGAACCTAGTGACGACTATGTTCTTGGAGTCACCGAATAGACCGGAAGGCGACACTGGGGCATCAAGGAGGAACACCTTGTCCCTATCTTTGATGCCCGTGAGGTTGAGCCACAGGTGTCTCTCCATGGCAACCAACGCAGCCATAGAACGGCCAACGGCACGGACTGTCTGCTTGGTCACATGAAGAGACAGATCCTTGTCTCGGCGCAGCTATAAAAACGCCTCCTCACTAATACTCCCGTCTGTGCTCAGGTCTTTCAGCAGGTCAGCCTGGTACGCCTGCAAAACCGTCATGGTGTGCAGGGAAGCACCAGCCTGACCCGCTGCTTGAAACACCTTCCCCACCAGTGACAATGTTACTCTGCAAGGCTTGGTGGGGAGGGTTGGTTTCTTAAGTGACGATGAACTCCCAGGGGAGAGATAGCCCACGAGCGTCTCCTCGACCTGAGGCATCGTCACATACCCCTGCGCCTTAGCACCCACGATAGTTGAATAAATTGACGTCGTGGGTACAAAGATACGCGATGAGTAGGGCTTACTCCATGAATGAGACAACTCGTCATGGAGGTCTGGGAAAAAGGGAAGAGATCGATGTTGGGATCTCTCCCTCTGGCCACCCAACAGAAATCTGTCGTCTAATTTGGAGTGCCTGGGGTTCTCTTGCTCCTGTGGCCAGTCTAACTTAAGCCTGGCCACTGCGTTAGTCACCACCTCGAGTAACTCCCCAAACGCTTGTTGTTGCGCGAGGAGCGCTCAGAGGAGGCGCTCTTGGTCTCCATATCGCCGGAGGCAAGAGAACCTGTGTCCTCGTCTCGCTCTGAAGAAGCGCCAGGGCGCGCTTCAGCAGCGGGGGCGGAGACTTCGCGATCGGGGGAGAGCGCGAGAGAGAGAGGAGGCTCGCGCGCTCCTCATCTCTCAGCCAACTCGATGCGTGAGCCCCACGATCTTAATGAGGACGCCGAGGCTCGCCCCTCACGAAAGAAAGCGAGCCTCGAGCGGAGCACTCCGATAGGGAATAACTCACAGTGCTCACACTCAGTGTCCTCAAGAGCAGCAAAAGCATGCTCTTCCCCGAGGCACTCCAAACAGTAATCATGTGGATCATCGTCAGGGATAACTTGTGCACAAGGTGGCAAGCATCTCCTAACTGATGAACTAGACATGATTTTACTTTATATATCTTATTTTATTTCTTTTCTTTCTCTCTTTCACAGCAAGACAGAGGAGACAACACACACACACAAAGCGGTCTCGAAGACAAAGAAACCTGAAGGTATGTCCGTTTCACGTCTATTTATAACCTGCAGGTGCACTTAATCAGTTACGTCACTCACCAAGGTTATTTAAGCCAATTATTGGCATGTTCGACACACGTGCTTCGCAACCGGTCAAACAAAGAATGTTCCCATTAGCGTTTGATACACAGCATCGAGAGTAGCTTTTGATAGGGAACATTCATGTCCTGTTGAACCTTGCCTTATACACAGAGGCATTGTCATGTTAGAATAGAAAATGGTCCTGTCCAAACTGTTGCTTTAAAATTAGAAGCACGCAATTACCTAGAATATCATTATATGCTTAAACATTAAGATTGTATTCATGGAAATTACTAAAGTAGTCAAACCTGTTCATTAGAAGGGGGTGAACCAATACTTTTGGCAATATAGTGCAGCTTGTCAGAGTTACTGGCAAAGTGTAATTTAACCATGGATGACTACAATAGCTACGTTGAGGCATTGTCCACTTCCAACGTGATTTTGCTGAAGCATGACCCAAAGGAGTCTTGGGTGAATGGATACAATCCAGATTTGTTAAGGGCATGGAACGCTTACATGAACATTCAGTACGTTCTTGACCCTTTTAGCTGCATCATGTATATGCTGTCGTATATTTCCAATCCAGAGCATGAAATGAGTGATTTACTGAAGAACGCAATCAAGGGTGTGCGTGAAAGAAATATTAATGAGGAAGATGAAATGAAGCACATAATGCAGGCCTACTCAAAACACAGGCAAGTAAGCGCTCAGGAGTCTGTGGCACGAACATGCAGCTTACCAATGAAAAAGTGTTCACGAAGCGCTGTGTTCATACCGACGGATGATGATGGACTGAAGATGAGTCTTTCCCTTAGTGTCCTGCACAACAAAGATCACGATTCAGAGGATGTCTGGATGTCAGGGATAATAGATAAATACAGGGCAATGCCTCAAACACGGGAGTTTGAAAAGATGTGTCTGGCAGATTTTGTTCTAGAATACCGTATTGTGTACGGTCAGCAAACAGATGGTAAGAATGTTCACCGGCTGCTCAACGGTATGGGATTTTTTCAGAAAAGAACTGTTGGTAAGGCTGCAGTTATTAGATATGCACGGTTTTTGGAGGAAAAACAACCCAAAAAGTTTTACGGTAGATTTTTACTGGCATCCTTCTGTCTCGGGAGACAATGGAGTATCTGCGCCCAAGTCAGTCTGTTGTAGAATTGCAGTGCCTGCTGTGGCTGAACAGTCCGATACGAGAGCGGCAGAGTCTGTTGCAGTTACCACAGATGAAGCCTGTGACTGCTTCTGCTTCTGTGGGCACTGACTCTGCTCTCTGCCCTCTATGCTGCCTCTTCTCCTCCCACTGGTCCTCTCTCTTTCTCTCGCTCAGTTTTATGCTGGTCCTTACGGTGGGCCGCCAGCTGACACGGTCTGCGGTGGCGGCTTCCAGATCTGCGGGATTCAGGCTTCCGGCTTTCAGGTCACGCTTGCAGACGTCTTTATACTGGAGCGCTGGTCTGCCTGTTGGTTTGGTGCCAGAGGCAAGCTCACCATACATGATGTCCTTAGGAATCCGGCCATCCTGCATTCGGCAGACGTGGCCGAGCCAGCGTAGGCGTCTTTGTGAAAGAAGTGCGTGCATGCTGAATATTTTTGCCTGGGCCAGCACTTCAGTGTTTGGGACATGGTCCTGCCAGGTGATGCCCAGGATCCTCCTCAGGCAGCGCAGATGGAAAGAGTTAAGTCTGCGTTCTTGCCAGATGTACATAGCCCACATCTCGCTGCCATAAAGAAGAGTGCTAAGGACAATGGCCTGGTACACTTTCATTTTGGTGTTGGTGGTGGGCATACCGTTGTTCCACACTCTCTTGGTCAGGCGGGCCATTGCTATTGATGCCTTGAAGATTCTGGTGTTCAACTCATTGTCCAAAGAGAGGTTGCTGGAGATAGTGGAGCCAAGATATGTAAAGTTCTCCACTACCTCGAGGGTGTGATCGCCGATGGAGATGCAGGGAGTGCTGCTGACATCCTGGCCCATGATGTTTGTTTTCTTCAGGCTGATGGTCAGCCCAAACTCATCAGAAGCACGAGCGAAGCTGCTGATGAAACACTGCAGTGCTTCCTCGGTATGGGCAGTCAGGGCGGCGTCATCAGCAAACAGCATGTCTCTAATCAGGACCCTGCGCACCTTGGTCTTTGCGCGCAGACGTGCAAGGTTGAAAAGGTTACCATCGCTCCTAGTGCGAATGTAGACACCATCTTCTGACTGACTGAAGGCATGGCACAGCAGCAGGGAGAAAAAGATGCCGAAGAGTGTCGGGGCGAGAACACAGCCTTGCTTCACACCGCTTCGGATCGGAAAAGGTTCCGAAGATAAGCCATCGTACTGGACGGTGCCTTTCATTCCATCATGGAAGGACGTCACCATCTTCAGAAGCTTGGGGGGACATCCGATCCTGTGCAGTAAGATGAAGAGGCCTTTCCTGCTGACCAAGTCAAAGGCCTTGGTCAGGTCGATGAAGGCGATGTAAAGTGGCTGTCTCTGCTCCCGGCACTTCTCCTGCAGCTTTCTCAGAGAGAAGATCATGTCGATTGTTGATCTCTGGGATCTGAAGCCGCACTGCGCCTCTGGATAGACGCGTTCAGCCAGCACTTGGAGTCTGTTCAAAGCTACACGGGCGAAGACCTTTCCCACAATGCTCAGCAAGGAGATGCCGCGATAGTTGTTACAGTCACTGCGGTCTCCTTTGTTCTTGTAGAGTGGGATGATGTTGGCATCTCGCATATCCTGAGGAACTTTTCCCTCCTCCCAGCACTGAAGTAAGAGTTCATGGAGGTGGTCAAGGAGGACACTCTTCAGGCCAGCCTTAATGACCTCTGGGGGAATGCCGTCACTGCCTGGAGCTTTGCCACATGCTAAAGAGTCAATGGCCTTGCTGAGCTCGTATACAGTGGGCAAAGCATCGAGCTCTTTCATCTCAGGCAAGGGGGTAATGCTCTCCAATACAGTGTCGGTGACAACGTTCTCCCTCGAGTATAGCTGCTGGTAGTGCTCCGCCCATCTCTCCAACTGCTTACTGCGGTCTGTGATGACATCGCCTGTAGCGGACTTCAGGGGAGCAATCTTGATGGTACTTGGGCCAAATGCTTTCTTCAAGCCCTCGTACATGGCACGGATGTTCCCACAGTCTGCAGAGAGCTGAATGCTCTGACAGAGGTTCAGCCAATAATCGTTAGCGCATTTCCTGGCAATCCGCTGGGCGTCATTTCTGGTCTTCCGGAGTGCAGCTAATGCCTTCTCTGAAGGCTTGCGCTTGTAGTCTATCAGAGCTGTACGTTTTGCTGTGATGGCTGGCTCAAGTTCGATTACTCCTGCTTCAAACCAGTCTGGATTTTTTTTTCACCCGCTTGCCGAAGGTTGTCATGGCCGAGTTGTAGATGGCGTCACGAATGTGGCTCCATCTCTCTTCAGCGCTGTTGTCTGGGCAATCCTTAAGGGCCTCTTCGATGGCACTGGCAAAGCGTGTGCAAGCTTCTGGGAGTAATGTCAGGGCTGTGTTGATACGTGGCCATCCTTTCTGCTTGGAATTATGGATCCGCTTTGGGTAAAGACGCACCTTGCTCCCAACCAGTGAGTGGTCAGTGTCACAGTCAGCGCTATGGTAGCTGCGGGTAGTGAGAATGCAGTTCAGCAGGAATCTTCTGGTAATAACTAGATCCAGCTGGTGCCAGTGACAGGATCTGGGGTGACGCCAGGACACTCGGTGGCAGGGTTTAGTTGAGAAGAATGTGTTTGAAATGCACAGGTCATGGTACGAACAAAGTTCTAACAGTCTCTGTCCATTTTCGTTAAGCTTGCCAATGCCAAAGTGGCCGATGCAGCGGGGCCAAGAGTTATGGTCGGCTCCGATCTGGGCGTTGAAGTCCCCGAGTAGGAACAGGTGTTCTGTGGTAGGGGTCTCTTTGATGGTAGTCTCCAGCTCTTCATAAAATTTGTCCTTTGTCTCAGCTGGGGAGCAGAGTGTTGGAACATAGATGCTCAGGATATTGACTGGGCCTGAAGAGGTAGAGAGGCAAAGAGAGAGGATTCTGGGTGTACCTCCAGAAGGTGGCTCAATTGAGGACAGCATGGAGCTCCTCACTGCAAATCCAACACCGTGAATTCAAGGCTCCTCAGGCTCCTTTCCCTGCCAGAAGAACGTGTAGTCCTGTTCTCTGAGGCTGCCGTTAGAAGGGAGTCTAGTCTCCTGTAGGGCAGCAATGTCGATGTCCAGTCTTTTCAGCTGACGGTTGATGATGGCTGTCTTCCTGGCGTCATCAACTTGTTGTAATTCGTCAGAGTGGCCAGGGCACATGGTTCTGATATTCCAGCTTGCCAACCGCAGGGCTGGCTGTTTGTTTTTTCTTCTTCTTGTTTTGTCTGGTGCAGGTTTTACAGTCTGCTTTTCGGTTGTTTCCCTAAGCTCCAAGCAGACAGACTGTGGCGGGTCAGCACCTTACTGACTGGGGGCTGCCCAGCTTAAGGCGGGCGTTAGCTGACCAGTGGGACACGATGATCCCTCCCACCGTCGGAGACAACCCGTAGCGCCCGAGCTTACGCCAATCCACTCTGTGCTTATAACTCGTAACTGCCGTCTCCCGTGTTGTGTTGTCGCTGGAACAGCGGCACTGGAGTGACCTCTCCAGGGCGCAAGCCTGGGCAGAGTGTATGGAGATCCTGGGATGCCCAGTCGTCAAGATCCCCCTCTCAGCCTCACCTATGTAGTCCAAAGGAATGCAGAGCAGTACGTTTGGCACCAGCTCGGCTGCAGGAGCTGCCGGAACAGTGCGTGAATACAGGCAACAGTCCGCCTTCGGGGCTCCACTCCTGATTTGGAGGGTTTACTCCCCCACACTCGGCCGTTGGATCATTCCAGGATCTCCTCCGCCCTTTAGCCGTTGGCTGCCAAAAGCAGCTCATCCGCCTAGTGGTGCAGTGTGAACACCACCCCCTCGCGTGGTTTAGCCCGCCAGCTGAGGCAGTTTACCGGGGTGTGGCACGTGGAGCCAACACGTGAGAGATTTAGGAGATGATGGATGAGGACCAGTGCTGCCCGTCCACCCTACCAAGTAAGGTGCAGCTGCCAGACAGCAAAGGTACTACCTCTATCCAAACCCCCTACACCCCACGGGGTAGATTACTGAAGCTTTATATGCCACATCGTTTCAACGCACAGCTAAAACCTCATAAAATTCCAACCTATTAACAGTTTTACAAAAGTGCATCTGTGGAACTTCCTACCCACCCTGGTCTCCTGATGCCTGTTCGTGCCATAGTGTAAGCACACCAGAAGAAGTTTGAAAAACACAGCGATGAAGTGGATGAGGCACTTGATCAGCTGCAACAGCAAGGGCCACCTGAGAACGCGTGGACAGCTTTTGCACCTGAAATTGAAGTGGATAGTTTGGAGTGCATTGCAGAACGAGAAGACATCAATCCAGATGATGAGAATGTACAAGATGATTTACTAGAATATCAGATTCTTGAACATGGAGATGGAGTCGTGCCACAAATAGAGGCATCGCAGCTGAGTATTGAATTTGCTAGGAAGTTGTTTAGAATGAGACGCAGGCAGCCATATTCTACACTGTCTGCCAGTGGTGTCAAAAGCGTTTGTGGGGTCAAAATCCAGAACATTTTTTTTTTTTTTTTTTTTTTTTACTTTGTATCAGGTGGTGCTGGTTGTGGCAAATCGCACGTCATCAAGTGCATATACATGAAAGCAACCAAGATTCTGCAACAACTGCCTCAACTCCAGGAGGAAGGGGATGTCTCTGTGCCTACAGTGCTCTTAAGTGCATTTACTGGAATGGCAGCATTCAATATTTCTGGTAAAACACTGCATTCCATTTTAAAACTTCCAAGGAATCTGAAGCCACCATATCAAGGACTTGAAAATGCCCTAGATGAACTACGAGCTAGATTACGTGATGTGGAGATTCTTATCATTGATGAAGTGTCAATGATTTCTAAGGATCTTTTTGCCAACATAAACTGGAGATTTCAGCAGATCAAAGGCAGCAAGAAACCTTTCGGGGGAATCTCGGTCCTCGCTGTGGGCGACTTTCACCAACTGCCACCGCTTGGTAAAGCCAAACCACTCTGCGTGTATGAAGATCATGTTTTGGACTTCTGGAAAGACAATTTCCAAATGATCACCCTCACAGAGATCCTGCGTCAGAAAGAAGGCCTTGCTTTTGCCCAACTTCTGAACCGACTACGAGTGAAGCATAAGACTGAAGCTCTCAGGGAAGAAGATAGAGGTTTGTTACTGCAGGCTGTGAAGAAGCCCGAAGACTGCCCGCGTGATGCACTGCATATATTTGCCACCAATAAAGAAGTTCACAAGCACAATGCTGACACAGTACATGCTCTTCACACTGACATCATAACCACTGATGCTGAAGACTACAGGAAAGACCCAAGAACAGGAGTGATGAAGAGACAAAACAAGCCTGTCATCGGAAAAAAGGATGACTTGCTTGATACCATACAGGTTGCAGTGGCAGTACGTATTATGGTGACTAGGAATCTGGATGTTGAAGATGGAATCGTTAATGGATGCTTTGGGAAGATTTCAAACATTGTCACTAAAACAAGAGATGGAATCGACACTGTGCAGATGCTAGGACTTCAGCTCGACAGTCCAAACGCAGGACAGAAATACCGCAAAAGGGTACAAAAATCTAAGGAAAGGAGCAGTTCGTCGACAATTCCCCATCAAGTTAGCCTACGCCTGCAGAGCTCACAAGGTTCAAGGCATGAAAATGCAGTCTGCCGTAGTGTCACTGAAGAAGATTTTCGAACTAGGAATGACCTATGTTGCCCTCAGCAGAACAACCTCACTTCATGGATTGTACATTACCAACTTCAATGAAAAAAAGATTTATGCTGATCCTGAAGTCACAGCCTCATTGCAGAATATGAAAAGAGCAACATTTGAATAAATCATGCCAATTCTGCAGAGAATGAAGGAAACCAACTCCAACCAGGACAAAACATTTAAAATCATTCACTACAACACGGAAGGACTGTCATCTCACATTGAGGATATCAGATGTCATCATGAGCTACAACTAGCAGATATTCTTTGTATGACAGAAACTCACTTGTCCGGCTCATGTATTTCACCACATCTCCAATTGAAAGGATACAAGATGATTGCAAGGAATAGACACGTCTCCTATTCAACCTATGCGGAAATTGCAAAGAAAGATGGCGGAGGAGTTGCGATATTTTGCAAAGAAGACATTCAAGCTCAACCTCGACAGTATATACACAATGTCACAGACCTGGAATTCGTCATCATCAAAATTGACACCCCAACAAATGCAACGATTGCTGCTGTGTACAGGCCACCACACAGTCTTGAGAAATTGATTATCTGGACATGATGAAGAAGAATCCTGTTATCTTCTGTGGAGACTTTAATGAAGACATCCTTTCTCCTAGAAGAAAGGCTATACTGGAGTTGTTTCAATCCAGAGGATACACACAACTGATCACGACAGCGACGACTGACAACCACACGCTTCTGGACCACATTTACATATCTCGTCCAGATGTCTGTCTCCAATCAGGTGTTTTACAGGCTTATCATAGTTATCATAATCCTGTGTACTGTATTTTGCAGAAATGAGTTTTTATGGTTGACAGGTAGTGTTGTGTGTTTTGGTGTTATGCCATACGAAACCAGGGGCACTGAGCATGCATTAACGGTGCCAGTGGGGCTAGAACAGCCTTAGCCACCGGGTTGGCTCATATGGTCGTGCTGTGGTGATATATGTGGTTGTGTTGAGGTTCTATGCCACTGAGCTACAAGGAAAGTAGAGCAGCAGCCACAGCAGCAGGAAGGATGAAGATAGGAGTAGACTGGCAGGTTCAGGGAGGACACCAGCAGCAGCACCAGTGACAGACAGGATACAGTGAGGATTAGTGTAGCAGCTCCAGGGAGGCAGAAAATAACAGCACTAACATGATGAAAGCAAGGTAAAGGGAGAGGTAGTAAGAGAATATAAGTTTTAACTTGAATTTGTTTGATAATCTGTATTAACCCTCTGGGGTCTGAGGTGATTTTGGGGCCTGAAAGACTGAACATCGTGTTGGTTTCATACGGATTACTTTATCACAGAATATTTGTTTTCGATAAGACTTACTTCATTTAAAAATAGACACTTCCAGCTTTCTATAGCTATAACTCCCATGTCTGTGTGCTGAGTATTTGCTAAGTTACAGTTCATTTTAGTGACGTGTTTCTAAAAGCAGTTCGCGGAGACGGAGAAGACAGAGAGCGCACCCTGTTTGTTTTCTTTATTTTCCAAAACCACAACATTTTGTTTTTATTGTGAGTGTACCCGAAAAAAAAAATAGATACTTCAAAGTTTCAATTGATGTATAACACTTATCTGTATGACCAAAATAGAGTATTTTTAGTGTCTTTCACACTGATAAGAAAAAAAAAAAAAGCTTGTCTCGCCGGCGAGAAAGCCGACCCCAGGGGGTTAAACTTATTATTATTATTATTATTATTATTATTATTATTATATTTTCTTCTGAGACTCAATTTACTAAACCTATCTCCACCTAGGGCTTTAAAGCCACAAGCCCCAAACTCGGCAGAGACCTGGGCCTTGATGGGTAGTTTTATGCTATATATTTTCAAACTGATCAGACTTACAGTCTTTTTATAATTATTTATTAAAAATAAAAAATGTCCCATAGACTTACATTGGCTGAGAAAAGTTGCACCTCTACAGGAGCAATTCTCTCCACCGGAGTGAGGAGTCTCTTGCTTAGTTTCACTTTAAAATCAGTTAAAAATACAAATAAATACATAAATTTAACTCACACTGACAAGCTAAACCAATTTATCTGATTATTACCAGCTCAGGGCTCATTAATAAATGACTGTCTGGCCAGAGAACAGTATGGAAGACGAGAGAACTCTCACCGCACCGATCAATGAGTGCAGTCTGTACGTGCTCACAACATCAGCATTTGTACTTGTTTTAGAGCCTTTTAGATCAAAATATTCAAGTGATTGCATACAATCCATTTGTGTGAAACTGAAAGCCTTGCGTCAGTCTGTGTTGATCGTTCCCAGAGGGCGGAGATCGTGAGCTCACTGCAGCGTCCTCATTAAACTTCTTTATTTGGACGTCTTTAAGCCTTTTGAATTAAAACACTCCAGCGAATTTACAGAATACAATTATAAGAGCTAAGTTGAGTGCATGTGATCTTTATTTATGTTTCACTGACATCTGCTTTGCGTCGCGCCGGGTTCTCAGCACTGCAATGGACTGCATACAGAAACTACATCATTTACATGTCTTTCGAAAGCTTCTACATTGAAACACTCCAGCGAATTAAGACAATTCCGTTAGAAGAACATATTAAAGAGGTCAAATAAGTGCTTATGAGTGCTTGTGAGATATTCTGAGCAGAGCAACGCTCCCGGAGCGCGTTGATTGCAGTGCTAGAACAGACAATCACATGCAAGAATATTTCAAACTATATGATAGCTTGGCAAATATCATCAAAAACAGTCGTTTATGTCTCACGTGAACATAAACTGTTGAGAAATAAATCGTAGGTAGATGGATTTGAACATTAAAGCAACCGCAGCTGCTTTCTGTCTTCAATTCTGTCTTCAATTTTAATCCATAAAAACCAGAAAATCATTCGTCTTGGCTGCTTTTTTGTATGCATGTACTTATTAATGTATTTTAATTTTTATTTATTCATTTATTTATTTATTTATTTATTTTTTGTTCTGACAAGAATTATTCTACATTTAATGAAAACTATGACATGTTATTTTACATTTGATTTTTCCATTTCTGGATCTAAACACCTAAAAACCTAAAACCTGCTCTTTTATACTATTGTTTGCAATTTGTTTATCGCCCAATTTAACCGGTATCTACACTTTTATTTTCATAATAAACTTGTTTGTTGGAATAGACAATTACAGCAGTCTATAACAAATATTACTAGGGTTCATACAAGCTGCTTAAAATGACTGAAGTACTTGACTTTTAGTTTTTGAAATGTAAATCCTAAAAAACCCATAGAAACAGCCATGTTTTTGAAAAGGTGCTTGACCTATTTAAAAACATTATGAATGAAATTAGTGTTTAATTTTTAGTAATGACAATTTTGGTTGTCATGAAAGCCGTCTTCATTACAATACAAAATAGCAAGTGTCTGTAGAAAATATTATGAAGTCAATAACTTGTACTTTTTTCAACATTATATTGTTTATATCTTATAATTGTTAAATAACCATTTAACAAGTCAAATAATAATCGATCATTATTGCTTAAAATAACAATATTATATTATATTATATTATATTATATTATATTATAAGTAAACTAATCATTAAACATTTGTAATCATTCAAAAAATTTTGGTCATTTCATCTTTATGTAGTTCAGAAATGAAGGCCATAATGCTAACGTTGTCCACACGAGGGAGCCACAGGATAGTAAATACTTTAAGATCTCTTCAAAGACTTTAAAAATGTTTTATTTGTTTCATTTAAGTGACTTAATTAAAAAATGCATATAAATTCATTACATTTTCATGAATTTGAATAAAGCCCCAATATAGTATGCAAAAATTGCAATCTCCTACATACCATTACTTTTTTATCTTATTTTAATGGTTTTGAAAGTATATTTCTGAAGTTGTCAGACATAACTTAATGTACGTCCAACTGAAGAAGGGACACTGTATTAGTTATCTATTTTCATATTGTGCCTATAATATTACTCTTATAAGGACTCATAATTTACTTGAAAATAGATATGTCCATTGTGTAATTACATCATCTACACAAACAATTGTGCTTGGATCTAGATGATGGCCTTGAGTTAAACCGTATTGTTTCAGTTACCTTCTGTGTCGTTGCCCACAACGCTTCGGT
Source organism: Spinibarbus caldwelli (assembly GCA_039654775.1). NCBI lineage: Eukaryota > Metazoa > Chordata > Actinopteri > Cypriniformes > Cyprinidae > Spinibarbus > Spinibarbus caldwelli. Next base: position 11,710,611 of record CM077226.1, on the reverse strand, counting down.
GACAGGACTTTGAAATAACAAACAGGGAAAACAATAAAAGGCATTACTTATTTTGCATCCAGCTAGCTAACTCTGTTGAAGCTGTTGTCATAGCCTAGTAGGCTTTATTATTATAATAGAAAATAGGAAGGGTCCATAGAAAAATATTATGAAAAAATATTACTGTCGTACATTTTTTTTTTTTTTTTTGCAGCAGCAGGCAGCTCAAGAATGCCGGACACATAAGTACTCTGGATCTTTTGCCCCAAGGCTGCACAGGCTGGCTTTGCCAAACCAACATCAAAGTTCGTCTTCAAACTTCAGCTTCTAGTTATTATTTTTCTTCTGAGAGTCAATTTTCCAAACCTATCTCCTCCTAGGACTTTAAAGCCACTCGCCCCAAACTTGACAGAGACCTGGGCCCTGATGCCTAGTTTGTTGCTGTATCTTTTCAGACTGATCAGACTTACAGTTTGTTTTATAAAGAATTATTAACTCCCTGGGGTCAACGGTCTCACCGGCGATACCAGCTCGGTTTTTTTTAAGATCAGTGCAAAAGACACTAAAAATACTCTGTTGCTTTTGGTCACACAAATAAGTGTTATACATCAATCAAAACTGTTAAGTGTCTACTTTTATTTGTGTACACTCACAATAACAACAAAACTTTGTGCTTTTGGAAATAAAATAAATAAAACAAAGAAGGTACACTCTCTTTCTTCTCCATCTCTACGAACTGCTTTTAGAAACGCATCACTAAAATGAACTGTAACTCAGCAAATACTCAGCATACAGACATGAAAGTTATATCTATAGGAAGCTTGAAGTGTCTACTTTTAAATGAAGTAATAGTCTTATCAAAAAACAAACATTCTGTGACAAAGTAATCTGTATGAAACCAGCACAATGTTCAGTCTCTCCCGTCTTAACTCATTATCTCTAATGCAATCCCGCCCCCTCGCGGCTCGCGCCGTTCATATGTAAATATCCACATGAGACACGTGCACATGGAAACGCCCAACGCAAACAAAGCATGAGGAGATCATTCATCGTGGCTACTGTTCGTTTCTGGAAGAAGAAGGCTGGATTTCCCTCGAAGAACAAGATTTCATCCAGTAGAGGAAATCAATCTGATGAGTAAGTAATGTTTTTTTTTTTTTTTTTTTTTAATTATTTATTTTTTTGCATTAGTTAACGTATTATTGTGACATAAACTTGAACACATTTACTAGTTGGGTTGTTCCCAAACTACAACATGATGAATGCTACGCGTCTAAGAATGTTTAAACCATGTTTATTATTAATACTCTGTTCACAAATAGATTTTAATACCGTACTAAACAACAATAATTAGTTTCTCAGATATAAAATATTGTTTCTTTATAGTACAAAGTATGTCTTTTTATAGTACAAAGCATGCGTGAGTCTATGGCTACAGAATCATATCATAGGCTACTATTAAATCATACATACTAGGCTATATGACTACAAAATCATAGATGAGTTTTTCCCAAACTATAATTCCTGACTACAATATTTTAAATCGAGTGAACATTTTGAATATGAAAGGCAATTAATTGTATTTAAATTTCTTATGGTGCGATGATGTTTTCATGCTCTATATAAAACAATAAAAGTAATATGAATGTATACTGTAACACGATGAATGCTACGAGTCTTAGTATGTTTAGAACATGTTTATTATTAATAGCCTACTCTGTTCAAAAATAGATTTTAATAACATGCTGAACAATAATAATTAGTTTCTAAGATATAAAATTTATTTATTTATTTTATTTATTTTTTTTTCCATAGTACAAAGCATGCGTGAGTCTATGGCTACAATATATATATATATATATATATATATATATATATATATATATATATATATATATATATATATATATATACAGATGCTCCTGATATTAATATGCTCACAAATGTTGTTATTTATTTATTTATTTATTTATTTATTTTTTTGGTTGTTTGTATTTTATTGAATCAGATACCTGCACCACAGATGAATCCTGATGTCTCTTAAAACTGTTTTTCTCTGAGAGCGCTGTACCAAAAAGATCTTTTATCTTAAAACAAGCTCCTTGACTACTGATTATTTTTTTGTTGTTGTTGTTTTTTTTTTTTTGTTCTTGAACCCATGGAAAGAAGTAGAAACACTTAAATAACACACATAAATATCAGGTATGATTTACTTGTTTCACTTATTGAACAGAATCTGTTGCAGGAATGACTCAAACTCTGTTCACATCTCTGTGGTTAGATCAGTGTGCATAATAATGTGTCTTTGACCTTCATTATGTATGTTTTGATTATACTGTGTTGTAAATAAAATGCAAATAATTAAAAAAAAAAAAAAAAAGAAACATTTTTTTCGATCTGCTCACATTCTCTCTTACCTGCCTCAAAGTCACAGTCACACTTAGGGGCTATTAGGGGAGGGCCCTTTGTCTCTTAGGTGAGAATAACTTAATATTCAAGGCCGTTGCCACTCCCTCGCATATAGGCTTTCGATCACAAAACATGTCTTTAAAAAAAAATATAAAAAATTTTAATCAATATATTGTTTTCTGTTAATGAGAAAGCAGAATGATTTTCACATAATTTTGAAGTAAATATTCTAGCCTACAAGACCAATTACTCAAAAGTCTTATTTAAAACTATTTAGTGTGGGTTTTATGGCCTTATTTCAGCTAAATTTTTTTCCCAAAACTTACTAACCATGCTTAAATATATATATATATATATATATATATATATATATATATATATATATATATATATATATATATATCTTGATCACATATTATTGTAGGACAGTTTGTTCTGAATACAAAAAAAAAAAAAAATTACATGTTGGTCAATAGTATGTTTTAAGTAGCTGAAATAAGCACAAATATCAGGGCATGTCAAAACATCTCAAGGGACCCAAAATTACCTCAGACCCCAGAGGGGTAAATATGAAAAATTTCCCATAGACTTACATTGGCTGATAAATATTGCGGCCCTAGAGGAGCAATTCCCCTCGGGAGGAGCCGAATGACTCAGTTTCACTTTGAAATTGGTTAAAAATACAAATAAATACATAAATTTCATTCACACGTACAAGCTACACCAACATATTTGATCATTACCAGGTCAGGGCTCATTAATATTGACTGTCTGGCCAAAGAACAATGTGAAAGGCGAGAGAACTTTCACCCCACCGATCAGCGAGTGCAGTCCGTATGTGCTCATAAAAACTACAGCATTTGCACTTGTTTTAGTGCCTTTTAAAATAAAATATTCCAGCGATTGCATGTAATCCACCCATTAGAACATAACAAGAGGTAAATTCAGGTGTTTGTGAGCAGTTTTTTTTTGTTTGGGTAACTGAAAGCCTTGCATCTAGGTTTCTGAGATCGCAGCTCACTGCAGCGTCCTCGTTAAACTTCTTTATTTGCACGGATTTCAAAGCCTTTTAAGTTAAAACACACCAGCGATTGAACATAATACATGTAGATGAACATATTACAAAGCTAAATTGAGTGCATGTGAGCTGTTTTTTATGTTTTACTGACATGCATGTCGCAATCGCGTCAGCTGCCCTCCACGCTTGAAAGGAGAAATACATACAAGAAACTACATCATTTGCATGTATTTTACAGCCTTATAAATCAAAACATTCCAGCGATCCAAGACAGTAAATATAGAAAAATATATTATAGAGGTAAAATGAGTGCTTATGAGTGCTTGTGAGATATTTTTTTGTTTACTGCAGAGCAACGCGTCGCAGGTCAGACACTCCCGCTCCAGACCACATTCATCCTCGCTTCCCTCAATAAGAAAGACTTCTCTCGGAGAAACACAGACAATATTATTTCAAAATACATGATAGCTTTGGCAAATATAATCGAAAACAGTCGTTTATGTCTCACGTGAACATAAACTGTTGAGAAACAAATCAGAGGTGGATGGATTTGAACATTAAAGCAACCGCATTTATCAGCTGCTTTCTGTCTTCAATGTTAATCCATGAAAACAGAAAATCATTGATTTTGAGGTGATTTTGGGGCCCTTGAGATGTTTTGACATGCCCTGATATTTGTGCTTATTTCAGATACTTATAACATTCTACTGACCAACATGTATTTTTTTTTTTTTTTTTTTTGTATTCAGCACAAACTGTGCTACAATAATATGTGACCCTGATGGATGTACATGTTTGCATTTTTTAGAAAAAAAAAAAAAATATTATGCATGGTTAGTAAGTTTTGAGAAAAAAAATGTAGCTGAAATAAGGCCATAAAACCCACACTAAATAGTTCTGAATAAGACTTTTGAGTAATCAGTCTTGTAGGCTAGAATATTTACTTCAGAATTATGTGAAAATCATTCTGCTTACTCATTCACAGAAAACAATATATTGATTTAAATTTTTAAAGACATGTTTTGTGATTGAAAGCCAATATGCGAGGGAGTGGCAATGGCCCTGAATATTAAGTGATGCTCACCTAAGAGACAAAGGGCCCGCGCCTAATGGCCCATCAGTGTGACTGTGACGTTGAGGCAGGTAAGAGAGAATGTGAGGAGATTGAAAAAAATGTTTGTTTTTTTTTTAATTATTTGTATTTAACTTACAACACAGTATAATTAAAAAATACATAATGAAAGTCAAAGACACATTGTGCACACTGATCTAACCACAGAGATGTGAACAGACTTTGAGTCATTCCTGCAACAGATTCTGTCCAACAAGTGAAACAAGTAAATCATACCTGATATTTACGTGTTATTTAAGTGTTTCTGCTTCTTTCCATGGTTTCAAGAAGAAAAAAACATAATCAGTAGTCAAGGAGCTTGTTTTACCATAGAATATCAGTGTAGTTGAACATCTGATGTTGGTACAGCGCTCTCAGAGGAAAACAGTTTGAAGAGACATCAGGATTCATCTGTGGTGCAGGTATCTGATTCAATAAAATACAAACAACCAAAAAAAAAAAGAAAAAAAAATTGTGAGCATGTTAATATTAGGGGCATCTGTAGGTTTTGTAGCCATAGACTTACGCATGCTTTGTACTATCATTAAAAAAAGACATTTTATATCTGAGAAACTAATTATTATTGTTTAGCATGTTATTAAAATCTATTTTTTAACAGAGTAGGCTATTAATAATAAACATGTTCTAAACATACTTTTACACTCTATTACTTTTATTGTTTTATATAGAGCATGAAAACATCATCGCGCCATAAGAAATTTAAATAAAATGAATTGCCTATTATATTCAAAATGTTTTACTCGATTTCAAACATTGTAGTCAGGAATTATAGTTTGGAAAAAACCCAACTATGATTTTGTAGTCATATAGCCTAGTATGAATGATTTTATAGTAGCCTATGATATGATTCTGTAGCCATAGACTCACGCATGCTTTGTACTATAAAAAGACATACTTTGTACTATAAAAAAACAATATTTTTATATCTGAGAAACTAATTATTGTTGTTTAGTACGGTATTAAAATCTATTTGTGAACAGAGTATTAATAATAAACATGGTTTAAACATTCTTAGACGCGTAGCATTCATCATGTTGTAGTTTGGGAACAACCCAACTAGTAAATGTGTTCAAGTTTATGTCACAATAACTCGTTAACTAATGCAAAAAAGAAACATTACTTACTCATCAGATTGATCTCCGCTACTGGATGAAGCATTGTTCTTCTTTTGAGGGAAATCCAGCCTTCTTGCAGAAACGAACAGTAGCCGCGATGAATGATCTCCTCGCGCTTTGTTTATGTTGGGCGTTTACATGCGCACGTGTCTCACGTGGATATTTACATATGAACGGCGCGAGCCACGAGGGGGCGGGATTGCATTAAATATAATGAGTTAGACGGGAAAGACTGAACGTGATGTGGTTTCATACCGATTACTTTATCACAGAATATTTGTTTTTGATAAGATATACTTCATTTAAAACTAGACACTTCAAGCTTTCTATAGATATAACTCCCATGTCTCTGTTTTGTGATTTTGCCGAGTTACAGTTCATTTTAGTGACGCGTTTCTAAAAGCAGCTTGCGGACACGGAGAAGACAGAGCGTGCACCCTGTTTGTTTTCTTTATTTTCTAAAACCACAACATTTTGTTTTTATTGTGAGTGTACCCGAAAAAAAAATAAACACTTCAAAGTTTCAATTGATGTATAACACTTATCTGTATGACCAAAATCGACAGAGTATTTTTAGTGTCTTTCACACCGATAAAAAAAAAAATAAAATGAGCTTGTCTCGCCGGCGAGACAGCCGACCCCAGGGAGTTAAGCAGGGTTTTTGCTACCAAGGATCTGTTGCATCAGTTCCTTTCAGCAAGTTCTTGAGAGAGCTGATCGTAGCCACTGGGTGACAGCTCAGGGTCTAGTTATATCATCCCTAGACACTTGGCCATAACCCCTAACCATTCCCCATAGCGGCCACTAAGAGGACGCAGTTCGAAGATCCCTCGGAAGGAAGAATCTCAGGTTACGTATGTAACCATGGTTCACTGAGAAGGCAACGAGACACTGCATCCTCTCTTTTTGCTATGCTTCGGATGCAAGCTTCAGATGAAGAAGTGGAAGATGTGTTCTCTCTGCACCCTTTTATACTGTGGTTGCGCCGGGAGTGTCATCATAGGCTGTTGCCGGCCAATGTTATTGTCGTGTTTAGATGTATGCTTCAGACACCGGTCACACTGAAGGCATTCCCATAGTGACTGCTAAGAAAACGCAATGTCTCGTTCCCTTCTCAGGGAACCATGGTAACATACGTAACCTGAGACGTTCTTTTTGTGGTAAGTATGGCAAGTTTTGCTTGAACCACTAAGTTAATAAACTGTCATATTTTTTTGCTTCTGGCTATAACCAGCACCAAGAATAATTTATGTTGAGTTTAATCCTCTCTACATTATAAATAAATAAATAAACAAACTCTACTCAAGGAAAGGACGTGACGTGTGGCCATGTATGGTGACCCATACTCGGAATTTGTGCTTTGCATTCAACCCACATCAGTGAGTAGTGAACAAACACCCACACGCACGCGCAGGCGCACATCCACACCCGGAGCAGTGGGCAGCCATTTATGCTGCGGTGCCCGGGGAGCAGCAGGGAACTTCACACAGCTCCAGTGATCTGTTGAAGATCTGTGTGAAGATGGGGGCCAGTTGGTCAGCGCAGACTTTTAAACAGGTAGGAGAAACACCGTCTGGGCCTGAATCTTTCTTAGGGTGCTTTCACACCTGGCCCGTTGTTTCGGAACCTGGCATGTTTCCCCCCTTAGCTCGATTTATTTGGGCATATGTGAACACGGCAATCGCCCTCGGATCCGCGCCAAAACAATCGGTCCGAGATCGCCTGAACGAGGTGGTCTCGGCTCGATTGAAAATGAACTCTGGAGCGGTTCGGTTGTAGTGAGAAAGCAATCCGATCCAAAGGACCAACGAACCAGGCTATATCACACTGTATAATGGGTAATTACGTAAGTTCTGTGAAAAGCAGTGGGTGTGCACATCTTCGCCATTCAAAATCAAAGCACGCCTTTTCATTTTATAATGCCGTCTTAATGCTCTTTGTAGTAGGTGCATTTTAACAATGTTTTGCCGACGAATCCTGGATTCCTGCTCAAAATGATAAATTAATAAATATATCGACAACTACAAAAAAAAAAAAAAACCCTCAAAGCTGTTGTCGTTCCATCCTGACGTACGTGTGTGTGTGTGTGTGTGTGTGAGTGTGAGAGCGTGAGAGAGAGAGAGAGTTTGTTTGCCTCTCTTTCCAAAATGAATCATGTTTATTGTCATTCCAGCTCTGTGGACCAATGAGAGTACAGTTTACTCGCACGTGACTTGTATGAACAATTTTGGTTCGTTTAGAAAACTTTGCCGTGTGAAAGCGAACCGCACCAACAATAAAAAGCAACATTGTAATAATTTTAATCCCTGTTTCGGAACAAAGCAATAGATCTACAGGTGTGAAAACACCCTTAGATTTCTGCTTCCTGAAGACCCGGTTGACATCCTCTACACAGACCTTAAGCGCAGGTTGAATGGTCGAGGTAGGGAGGGAAGTTTCCAGGGGGGGTAGGTAAATATGTGAAGTGCAGATCAGAGCGGGTGCTGGGTGTCAGTCTGGTGTGTCTGGGTGTCTCAAATCAACAGTAAAACACATTGAGATCGTCAGCCAGTTGTTGATTCTCCACAGACTGTGAGGGTGGTGTCTTGTACATGGTGATGTTCCACAGACCAGTCCATACTGACGCCGGGTCGTTTGCTGAAAGTTCTCTTCCCAACTTCTCAGAGTAGTTATTTTTAGCCACTCTGATCTCCTTTGTCAGTCTGTTCCTGGCCTGGTTATACAAGATTTTATCCCCACTTCTGTAAGCATCCTCTTTGGCGTGACAAAGCTGTTTGAGTTTCCCTGTGAACCACGGTTTATCATTATTGAATGATAAGAATGTCCTGGTGGGGATGCACATATCCTCACAGAAACTGATATATGAAGTTACAGTCTCCGTGAGCTCATCCAGATCGGTGGCAGCAGCTTCAAAAACACTCAAATCAGTATGGCAGAAACAGGCTTGTAAATCCTGCTCTGCTTCATTAGTCCATCTTTTAACAGTCCTTAATCCAAGTTTAGCTGCTTTCAGTTTCTGCCTGTAGATTGGTATAAGATGAACCAAACAGTGATCAGAGAGCCCCAAAGCTGCCCGTGGGACAGAGTGATATTCGTCTTTAATTGTTGTGTAACAGTGATCCAATATATTACTGGCTCTGGTGGGACAAGTAACGTGCTGTCTGTATTTTGGCAGTTCACGGGAGAGATTTGCTTTGTTAAAATCCTTAAGAATGATTAAAAGAGAATCCGGGTACCGTTGCTCCGTTTCAGATATTTGTTCAGCCAGTTGTTGCATCGCAGCGCTCATGCACGCGTCCAGAGGCACGTACACATTCACGAGAATGAAAGAGGGAAAACTCTCAGGGCGAATATAACTGTTTACAGTTTATGAAGAGCGCCTCTAAATTAGGAGAACACATCTTCGTCAGAGTTGTTACATCTGAACACCAACCTGCATTTATGTAGAAACATAGTCCACCATCTCTCGTTTTCCCCATTAACTCTGCAATGCGGTCCGCTCTGAACAGCTGGAAGCCTGGCAAATGAAGCGTATTGTCCGGAATGGCTTCACTCAGCCAGGTTTCAGTGAAGCACAATGCAGCAGATTTTGAAAAGTCCTTGTTTGTGCAGGTGAGGAGAAGAAGTTTGTCCGTTTTGTTAGGAAGGGATCGGAGATTTGCTAGATGTATACTAGGAAGCGTTGTTCGGAAGCCGCGTTCATGGAGCTTAACCAGCATGCCGGCGCACTTCCCTCATTTGCGTCTGAGTGCGCATTTGAGTAGGATCGCTGCCCCTCTGACTAGAAAATCTAACAAAGCGTCTGAATAATCAAAAAACGGCAAGAAGTTGTTTGGTGTGTGTTGACTTATGTCCAGTAGTTTGTCTCTGGTAAAACTGATATGAACAGAATAACCAAACACAGAACAAACAAACAAAAACAGTAAAAGAATAGGAGAGCTGCACACTATGACAGCCATGCGTGGCGCCATCTTGAATATATTATAAAATGTAATTTATTCATGTGATTTCAAAACTGAATTTTTAGCATCATTACTCCAGTCTTCACAGTGTCACATTATCCTTCAGAAATCATTCTAATAGTCTGATGTGTTGCTCAAAATTATTATTATTATTATTGTTATTGTTATTATTGTAGAAAACTGCTGCGTGTAATTTTTTCAGGTTTCTGTGATGAATAGAACATTCAGAAGAACAGCATTTATTTGAAATATAAATATTTTGTAACATTATAAATGTCTTTATCATCACTTTTGATCAATTTAAAGCATCATTGCTAAATAAATTTCACACATTTTAGTCTGGAGTTATAGTTTGGGAAAAGTCCAACCAATAAATACGTTCAAGTTTATCTCACAACAACACATTATCTAATGCCAATAAGAAACATTACTTACTCGGTATAAAAGATTTTCGCTGGCTCCAGCTGCGCGTTCTGTTTGTGAGGTAAACAAAGCTAATTCCTCTCAGCGCATCTTCATCTGAGGTAAATACAAGGCTTTTTTCCTGTCGTTGGTTTCATACGGATTACTTTATCACAGAATATTTGTTTTCAGTGAGACTTACTTCGTTTAAGAGTAGACATGTCAAGCTTTCTATAGATATATTTCTCATGTCTCTGTGTAAAGTATTTGCTGAGTTTCAGTTAAAGGTGTAGTAGGAGATCTTGGAAAATGCTAACTTTAGCCTGATAGAACTGAAAGCGAACGTCCCACCCTCCCTGCATTCGCCGTCCAAAGCCACGCCCTCTGAATGCATATACATTCACAGACCGAATAACAGAGACAACATTACTACAATAGGCTACATCAGCGGTTCCCAATCCCAGTCCTCGCCATGATTCCAGTTCGAAGCGAGTGCATAGGTTACATACAAAGGGGATTAAAGTGTGCGAGAGACGTAAATTTAAATAGTATCTATTTACAGAGGTATATTATGTTACACTTCTCTAGTAAGATTCATCTGTATGAAGATGCTGCACTGTGCAAATCATTGAATGAATGTTCTGAAGTGAAATAAACTTCAACGGATTTTCCCTGTTCAGGGAGTGGGGAACAAAGAACACTGTGTAGGGATCATATCAATTGGAACACAGTTCATGCACATAGCTCACTTCTAACGAGCTGGTTATCTGAATCAGGTGTGTTAACTAAGTGAGACATTCAAAATATGCAGAGCGGGGGGCGCAAGGACTGGAACTGGGAACAGCGCTGCGCTACATCATATGTCATTCACCGGTGAGAAAGCTTTATATAACAGTTAGTAAAAGTACTACAATACCAGGAAGGAAGATCGGGTTGTTGATGTTTGCCTGCCATTCTCGCTCTGTCTGCACAGTGCGCGTGATCGCGCTGATGACGTATCCTGTCTGCGTGAACCGGGTGCACAGAGGTATGCAAATACATACATTGACAGGGAGGTAGGAAAGCAAATTAAAACACACGGAGGCCTCAGACCGAGCGTTTTGATTGGACGAACATTTCTTGGTCCTACGCCTTCCACAGAATATATAAATACAGATAAATGCGTTTAGACCACTTAACTTAATTATGCTATCGGGATGTGAGGAGACTTTCAACCAGCATAACAAAAAATGTTTCTGAAGACAATCACCTATGGCACCTTTAATTTTAGTGATATGTTTCAAAAAGCAGTTCGCGGAGAGAGTGAAGACTGAGAACGCACCCTGTTTGTTTTCTTTATTTTTCAAAAGCACAAAGTTTAGTTGTTATAATGAGTGTATACAAATAAAAGTAGACCCCTTACAGATTCGAATGGTGTATTGCTCTTATCTGTACGATCAAAAATGGCAGAATAATTCAAGCTCTTTTCGGCCTTATCAGGAAAATCTGCCACAAAATGCATACTCACGGGCGTTGACCCCAGAGGGCTAAGGTACAGTACTACTCAGAGCATGTAACAAGATCAAAATTGTTAAATTGACTTTTTTGCAAGCAGGGAATCATAAACAAATCCTCATATGTATTGTGCACAAAGTTTTATTAACTAAATCACAAACACATAACAAGTCTAAACAAACACATACACACACAAATCACGCATATGTGGTCCATGGGAAGGGTAAGTGAGACTGAATGAATGAAACCGGACAGAAACAGGGGGAATGAGGCCAAATTGACCAACTGAAAGAACCATCTTTGAATTAGAAAGAGTCTCTAATTCAAAGCACAGTATACGATAGCTTACAACAAATCTCTGTCTGGAAGGTTGGAAATAATGGGGGGGGGGGGGGGGGGGGGGGGGGGGGATTCTGTTCAACAAGTGAAACAAGTAAATCATACCTGATATTTACTTGTTTTATTTAAGTGTTTCTGCTTCTTTCCATGGATTCAAGAAGAAAAAACATAATCAGTAGTTAAGGAGCTTGTTTTACCATAGAATATCAGTGTAGTTGAAAATCTGATGTTGGTACAGCGCTCTCAGAGGAAAACAGTTTGAAGAGACTGAAAGTCAGCAGGATTCATCTGTGGTGCAGGTATCTGATTCAATAAAATACAAACTACCAAAAAAAAAAAACAAAAAAAAAAATTAAAATAAAAACATTTGTGAGCATGTTAATATCACGAGCATCTGTATATATGTAGCCATAGACTCACGCATGCTTTGTACTATCATAAAAACAAAAAAAAATTATATCTGAGAAACTAATTATTATTGTTTAGCACATTATTAAAATATATTTTTGAACAGAGTAAGCTATTAATAATAAACATGTTCTAAACATACTTAGCCTCGTAGCATTGATCATGTTACAGTGTACTCTCATATTACTTTTGTTTTATATAGAGCATGAAAACATCGCGCGGTAAGAAATTTATATTTAAAATGTTTTACTCAATTTCAAACACTGTAGTCAGGAATTATAGTTTGGGAAAAACTCAACTATGATTTTGTAGTCATATAACCATCCTGAACATCATGTATGATTTTATAGTTGCCTAAGATATGATTCTGCACCCATAGACTCAAGCATGCTTTGTACTATAAAAGGATGTACTTTGTACTATAAAAAAAGGATATTTTATATTTGAGAAGTAATTGTTATCGTTTAGCATGCTATTAAAATATATTTGTGAACAGATTATTAATAATAAACATGGTCTAAACATTCTTAGATGCGTAGCATTCATCATGTTGTAGTTTGGGAAAAACCCAACTAGTAATGTGTTCAAGTTTATGTCACAATAACACATTAACTAAAGCAAAAAAGAAACATTACTTACTCATCAGATTGATCTTCTCTTCTGGATGAAATATTGTTCTTCTTTTGAGGGAAATCCACCCTTTACTCAGTGCGTCTTCTTGCAGAAACGAACAGTAGCCGCGATGAACGAACTCCTCGTGCTTTGTTTATGTTGGGCGTTTACATGCGCACGTGTCTCACGTGGATATTTACATATGAACGGCGCGAGCCGCGAGGGGGCGGGATTGCATTAAAGATAATGAGTTAGATGGGAAAGACTGAACATCGTGTTGGTTTCATACAGATTACTTTATCACAGAATATTTGTTTTATTTAAAAGTAGACACTTCAAGCTCTCTATAGCTATAACTCCCATGTCTGTGTGCTGAGTATTTGCTGAGTTACAGTTCATTTTAGTGACTCGTTTCTAAAAGCAGCTCGCGGAGACGGAGAAGACAGAGAGCGCACCCTGTTTGTTTTCTTTATTCTTCAAAAGCACAAAGTTTAGTTGTTATAATGAGTGTATACAAATAAAAGTAGACCCCTTACAGATTCGAATGGTGTATTGCTCTTATCTGTACGATCAAAAATGGCAGAGTAATTCAAGCTCATTTCGGCCTTATCAGGAAAATCTGCCACAAAACGCGTATCCGCGTTTGTCGACCCCAGAGGGTTAAAGGAATGCTGCAGCAGGGTCATAAAAACCTAGGGGGACTGTTAGCTACGCTAGCAGGGCCACATCAAACACCTCAAGGTAAATAAACAGAAGCAATAGGAAGTGTTTCTAGTCTTGTCAGGGGCCTATAGCATGGTGAACAGTAGCTGTACCTCATGTAATAGGCCTGACTGCTAAGGAGTAAGGAGGGGTATAGAAGAGACTGGAATTAAGCTACTAATAAACTGTACAAGTCATTAAGGAGACAGCAGTTGCTAGAACTACTGTAATCCTACACAAAGAGGGAAGATAGTGATGGAAAATAACCAAAATAAGGTAAAATCAAGGTAGAATGTCCTAATAGCTCTAGAAGACTAAAGGAAAGGTAAATAAACAGACTGATTTAATTAAATTTCAAATGTAATTAAATTCAGTTTAACTGAATAGGGATATTCAGCCTGAAACAAAGGTAAATAAATTAATTAAAATAAAAGAGGAATAAAGTCAAAATAAATAATAAAAGTAGAGTGTCCTTATAGCTATAGGAAACTAAAAGGAAAGGTGTATAAGCATATTGAATCAATTAAATTTCAAATTTAATTAAATTCATCTTGGCTGAACAGGGATATTCAGGCTAAATACACAAATATAAATGAAAAAAAATAAAATAGAGGTAAACTAAAATCAGATTCTAGTCAACACAGATAAAAATGTCTCCAGGTTATGCATGTAACCATGGTTCCCTGAGAGAAACGCTATGGGAACGCCTTCAGCGTGACCACGCTCTGAACCACGTGTGTAATCAATCCAATGGATGGGCGACACGTCACGGGTGGGGTGACGTAGCGACCAGGAAGCTTAAAAGCACATGCGGTGGATCCAGCGTCAGCTTCTAGGAATGAAGCAAGCACTCGCAGGGATGCCGGAAGAATGGCCCTGAGACGCAGCGTCTCGTTCCCTCGGGGAACCATGGTTAGATGCGTAACCTGGAGAAGTTCCCCTTCAGGATTACGAGCTGCGTCGGAAAACGCTATGGGAACAAGTATGCACATGCCACCAGACTTACAAATCCCTGCCTGGTGTGGAAGAGCACAGCTAAGGTGAGAGAAAGGAGCCAGGAGTGGCTAAAGTGGGCGGGGCCCGCGTCCCGAAGGCCAACTTCTGGAGGAGTGAGCCTTGACCCCCAAGAAGAGGGGAGATCAGAGGATTCGAGGCTATGGAATAGCTTCCTGATCCACCACTTATCATAAGCTTCTCTGGCCGGAGGCCTCAGCGCACCCGCGGAGGAAATGTGTAACTAGGGGGTGTCTGCCCACTGACTGGCCACCAAGAGGGGCATGGTAGGCCGCAACGGCCGCCACGTAGACCTTTAGAGTGGAGTGGATCAACCCTGCAGAGAATCGGGCCTGCAGGAGCTCCAGGACTGTACCAACCTGGCAGTTAACTGGATTGAGCTGGCGGTCTCCACACCATGAAGTGAAAAGCTTCCACTTCAGGGCATACAGTTTTCTCATTAAAGGAGCTCTGGATTGGAGGATGGTCTCAACAACCTCGGTTGAGAGACCGGAGGCTATGAGTTGTGCCCCCCAGGGGCCACACCCACAGCTTCCACAACTCCGGGCGGGGGTGAAGGATCGTACCCTCCGCCTGTGAGAGGAGATCCCTCCTGACGGGAATCTCCATGGAGAGCCGTCGAGGAGAGAAATCTGATCCGAGAACCATACTCGGCCCAGCCAGAACGGGGCTACTAGCAGCAGACGGATCCCATCCCGGCGCACTCTCTCCAGAACTCCCGAGAGCAGAGCGATCAGGGGAAAGGCATACAGATGAAGCCTCGGCCACGTCTGTGCCATGGCATCCAACCCCAGTGGAGCTGGATGAGTCAGAGAGAACCAGAGGGGACAGTGTAATGTTCCTCGAGTCACAAACAGGTCTACTTGAGCCTGGCCAAAAACTCTCCATATCTGCTTGACCACCTTGGGGTGAAGCCTCCATTCCCCTGGCCTTGGCCCCTGGCAGGCAGTTGATGTGCCATGTGAGATGGCTAACGCTCCACGGACCGCGGGCTGAGCGGCCACTCATGACTGCTCCCCAACCGGTGAGGGATGCGTTGCTAGCGTTACGCGGTGATAAGGAGCTCCCAGCATCGGGCCCTGAGACAAAAACCAAGGTTTCCTCCACATGTCTAAGGCACGTAGGCATTGCCACGTGACCTTGAGCAAGCGAAGCGGGATTCCCCTCGGGGAGAACCCCTTGGTCTTGAGCCACAACTGTAGCGGTCTCATGTACAGCAGACCAAGAAGTATCACACTGGACGCAGCTGCCATCAGACCTAGCAGACTTTGAAACTGCTTGACAGTAAGCCTTCTCTCACTCTCGCGATTGCCGTGAGGATCGACTCGATCCAAGCAGGAGACATACATGCCTGCATCGTGGTCGAATCCCACACAACGCCAGATAAGTGGTTCTCTGTAGTGAAGAAAGCACACTTTTCTTGGTGTTTAGTCTTAACCCCAGCTCTTTCATGTAGGCGAGAACGACATCTTGATGCCGAACCGCCACTCACTCCGATTGAGCTAGTATCAACCAATCATCGATATAATTGAATATGCGGATACCCTGGAGTGGCAGAGGAGCCAGAGCAGCATCCACACGCTTCGTGAAAGTGCGGAGTGAGAGTGCAAAGCTGAAAGGAAGAACCCGATATGTGACCCTGGACCACAAAACCAGTCTTAAGTGTCAAGATGCATACATCATCTGAAAGCTGAATAAATAAGCTTTCCATTGATGTATGGTTTGTTAGGATCGAACAATATTTGGCCGAGATACAACTATTTGAATATCTGCAATCTGAGGGTGCAAAAAAATCTAAATATTGAGAAAATTGCCTTAAAAGTTGTCCAAATGAATTCTTAGCAATGCATATTACTAAACAAAAACGACATTTTAATATATTTCCAGTAGTAAATTTACAAAATATCTTAATGGAATATGACCTTTACTTAATATACTAATGATTTTTGGCATAAAAGAAAAATCTATAATTTTGACCCATACCATGTATTTTTGGCTATTGCTACAAATATACCCCTGCGACTTAAGACTGGTTTTGTGGTCCAGGGTCACATATTGGTACGCTTTGCCCCCAAAGCAAACCTCAGGAACTTCCTGTGATGAGGAAGGATGGAGACATGGAAGTATGCGTCTTTTACATCGAACGTGACAAACCAGTCCTCGGACCTGGTCTGAGGCACGACCTGCTCGATAGAGAGCATCCTGGACTTCAGTCGCATGACTGAGCAGTTCAATTGAGGCAAATCTAAAATAGGACGCAACCCTCCATCCTTCCTTGGAACGATGAAGCACCGGCTGTGGAACCCGGACTCTCTGTCGAGAGGAGGGACCACCTCGATGGCCTCCTTACTCAAGAGAGTGTTTACTTCTTGTTCCATTACCAGAGCCTGCTCAGGGCCCCCCGAGTGGGATTGACACCGTTGAAATGAGGCGGTAGCCACCTTCTATACTGTGCAGGACCCATTTACACAAATTTGGCAGATGTATCCATGCTGCCGAAAAGGTCTATTACGGGAATCAGTCTCTCGAGACTGACCTCTGGTGTAATCAGAGCGGATAGCTCGGTGCCCTGAAGCGGCGAACCAGCAGGGGACTGCCGAACTGAGGAGAGATGGGCACTGCATAATGAGGTGTACACTGCTCTTCCCCAGAGGGGCCTGCCCTCCGAAATCCTGAGCCATGGCCATCAGGTTTGTCTTTGGCTGAAGTCTGCTATTGAAAATGACGGTCCTCAGACCCGCATCATCTCCTAGGAAGACTAGACTGATAGAACCAGAGCCTGCTCAGGCAGGACCCAATGAGACCCACTTGGCAGGGGCTCCCACACCGCCAGGTGACCTACTAAGGTAACCAGTCTCACGAGACTGGTCTCTGGTGTACTTAGAGCGGCTAGTATGGTGTACTTAGACCACTGCACCCTGAAGCACCGTAGGTGGCAGGGTTGGCAGATCGATCTCCTGAGGGCACTGAGGAGAGACGGGCACCATATAATGAGGTGTACACCGCTCTTCCCCAGAGGGGGCCAGCCCTCAAAAGTCCTGGGCCATAGGCGTCAGGACATTTTAGCCAAAGACTATCCAGCAAGAATGATGGTCCGCAGATCTGCCTTCTGCTAGAAGCCTCCTGAATGAGGAGCTGGAACATGGTTGGGGCTGCTCCCGCCCAGCAGCCCCTGCTGACCACATCAACCTCCTTGGAGAAAGAGAGGTTGATCGTGCTCTCACTCAAGAAATTTATCCCAAGAGGCTCCTGTATAACACATATATAACTTCTCATAGTCTTCGTAATACATCATTTAATTCCTCAGAATTAAATGCAGCCAAATAACCAGACAAGTAAACACGGTCCGATGTGATAAGATTCATATAGCTGTTTCAAATTGATTTGAAATTTCAATGGTTCAATGCTAGGTCTCATGACCCAGTGTCTATGATTTGCATGTGCTTTCGTATCAATTGTATAAATTCGTACACATTTAGTGACGCATTTAACTCCCTGGGGTTGACGTATTGCCGGTGTGACCAGCTTACGTTTTTTAACTCCCTGGGGTCGACGGTATCGCTGGTGATACCAGCTCGGTTTTTTTAAGATCAGTGCAAAAGACACTAAACATGCTCTGTTGATTTTGGTCACACAAATAAGTGTTATACATCAATCGAAACCGTTAAGTGTCTACTTTTAAATGAAGCAAGTAATATTGAAAACAAATATTCTGTGATAAAGTAATCCGTATGAAACCAACACGATGTTCAGTCTTTCCCGTCTAACTCATTATCTTTAATGCAATCCCGCCCCCTTGCGGCTAACGCCATTCATATGTAAATATCCACGTGAGACACGTGCGCATGGAAACGCCCAACATAAACAAAGCGTGAGGAGATAGTTCATCGCGGCTACTGTTCGTTTCTGCAAGAAGACGAGCTGAGTAAAGGCTGGGTGTCCCTCAAAAGAAGAACAATATTTCATCCAGAAGAGAAGATCAATCTGATAAGTAATGTTTGCTTTTTGCATTAGTTAAGGTTTTATTGTGACATAAACTTAAACAGATTTACTAGTTGTTCCCAAACTACAACATGATGACTGCTACGCATCTAAGAATGTTTAGACTATGTTTATTATTAATACTCTGTTCACAAATATATTTTAATAGCGTGCTAAACAATAATAATTAGTTTCTCAGATATACAATATCCTTTTTGATAGTACAAAATACATCCGTTTATAGTACAAAGCATACGTGAGTCTATGGCTACAGAATCATATCATAGGCTACTATAAAATCATACATACTAGACTATATGACTACAAAATCATAGTTGGGTTTTCCCCAAACTATAATTCCTGACTACAATGTTTGAAATTGAGTAAAACATTTTGAATATGAAAGGCAATTCATTGTATTTAAATTTCTTACAGCGCGATGATGTTTTCATGCTCTATATAGAACAATAAAAGTAATATGAGTGTACACTGTAACATGATCAATGCTACGAGTCTAAGTATGTTTAGAACATGTTTATTATTAATAGCCTACTCTGTTCAAAAATAGATTTTAATTTTAATAACGTGCTAAACATTAATAATTAGTTTCTCAGATATAAAATGTTTTTTTATTTATTTATTTATTTTTTTTTACGATAGTACAAAGCATGCGTGAGTCTATAGCTACAAAACCTATATATATATATATATATATATATATATATATATACACAGATGCTCCTGATATTAACATGCTCACAAATGTTTTTTTTTTTTTTTTTTTTTTTTTTTTTTGGTTGTTTGTATTTTATTGAATCAGATACCTGCACCACAGATGAATCCTGATGTCTCTTCAAACTGTTTTCCTCTGAGAGCACTGTACCAACATCAGATGTTCAACTACACTGATATTCTATGGTAAAACAAGCTCCTTGACTACTGATTGTTTTTTTTTTTTTCTTGAATCCATGGAAAGAAGCAGAAACACTTAACACACGTAAATATCAGGTATGATTTACTTGTTTCACTTGTTGGACAAAATCTGTTGCAGGAATGACTCAAAGTCTGTTCACGTAAATATCAGGTATGATTTACTTGTTTCACTTGTTGGACAAAATCTGTTGCTGGAATGACTCAAAGTCTGTTCACATTTCTGTGGTCAGTGTGCACAATAATGTGTCTTTGACCTTCATTATGTATGTTTTGATTATACTGTGTTGTAAATAAAATACAAATAATTAAAAAAAAAAACTAAAAAAAAACATTTTTTTAATCTCCTCACATTCTGTCTTACCTGCCTCAAAGTCACAGTCACACTGATGGGCCATTAGGGGCCATTAGGGGAGGGCCCTTTGTCTCTCAGGGGAGAATCACTTAATATTCGAGGCCATTGCCACTCCCTCGCATATAGGCTTTCAATCACAAAACATGTATTTAAAAATGTAAATCAATATATTGTTTTCTGTGAATGAGTAAGCAGAATGATTTTCACATAATTTTGAAGTAAATATTCTAACCTAAAAGACTAATTACTCAAAAGTCTTATTCAGAACTATTTAGTGTGGGTTTTATGGCCTTATTTCAGCTACATTTTTTTCCCAAAACTTACTAACCACGCATAATATTTTTTTTTCTAAAAGATGCAAACATGTACATCCATCTTTTTCACATATTATTGTAGCACAGTTTGCGCTGAATACAAAAAAAAAAAAAAAAATACATGTTGGTCAATAGTATGTTTTAAGTAGCTGAAATAAGCACAAATATCAGGGCATGTCAAAACATCTCAAGGGCCCCAAAATCACCTCAGACCCCAGAGGGTTAAGATCAGTGAGAAAGACACTAAAAATACTGTCAATTTTTTATCACACATATAAGTGTTATACATCATTCGAAACTGTTAGGTGTCTACTTTTATTTGTGTACACTCACAATAACAACAAAACTTTGTGCTTTTGTGAAATAAAGAAAATAAACAGGATGCGCGTTCAATCTTTGTCTCCGTGAACTGCTTTTAGAAACGCGTCACTAAAATGATCTGAAACTCAGCGAATAAATGACACACAGATATGAGAAATACATCTATAGAAAGCTTGAAGTGTCTACTTTTAAATGAAGTAATGTTGAAAACAAATATTCTGTGATAAAGTAATCCATATGAAACCAACGTAATGTCGTTTTCCGTCTGATCTAATTATTTTTAATGTGACCACACCCATGAGCTACTTTCACTTTTGTTATAACAATTGTCCAAGTGAGACTGCAACATGTAAACACCCACATAAGCTCCGTGCACAAAGCGTGAGGATTCATCTAGTTCATCTCGGCTACTGTTCGTTTCTGGAAGAAGACACGCTAAGAGGAATAACCCAGGATTTATCTCAGAAAAAAGGACTCGCTGAGAGGAATAACACAGGATTTACCTCAGGAAAAAAACAAAAAACAAAAAACAAACAAGAAATGACGCGCGACCTGACCCAGCCGAGGAGCTCATTCTAATAAGTAAGTAATGTTTATTTTTTGCATTAGTTTACATGTTATTGTGGCATAAACTTGAACACATTTACTAGTTGGGTTTTTCCCAAATTATAATTCCTGACTAAAATGTTTGAAATCGAGTGAAACATTTTGAATATGACAGGCATTTCATTGTATCTAAATGTCTTACGACACAATGTTTTCATACTCTATATAATATAAAACAATACAATATAAAAGTAATATGAGTGCATGATGAATGCTACGAGTCTAAGAATGTTTAGACCATGTTTATTATTAAAACTCTATTCGCAAATATATTTTATAAATATATTTATATAGATGTTTAACGTGCTAAACAATAATAATTTGTTTCTTGGATATAAAATGTCCTTTTTACAATAATACAAAGCATGCATGGGTCTATGACTACAAAATCATACCATATATATATATATATATATAATATATATAAAATCAGGGAAGAGTCACACCTCTCAGGATGGCTTGACCAATGAGAAAGGCTGAATTTCCAAGCGGGAGGTTGAAAATATTTTGTGAGTTTTATGACCCTTTGTCTGAGAGCATGGTTCGAATGGCTCTGACAGTCTATACTTTGATTAAATTGCAAACACACATGGCATTCTATGAGGAGGTGGTGTAAACCAAAGTGTGCATCATCAAATGAGCATTAATTTGGTAGGAGACACGATAAAGGTGGGGTTACATTAACTAGTACTTCACTCATAAAGCATGCATACAACAAAATACAATGCAAGAGACACTATACAAGACCGTTAAAATCATACACACAGTGTCCTGGGATCCATGTTTATTCGCAGAAAGGTTTGTCTATGAGTGAAAAGGAGGAAAGTTCTGTTTTAATGGGCATTGCATGGGTTTCAGAAGGGTCCGTTCTTACGGCACGTCACATCTCACATACTTTTGAGTAATAAAACAGTCTTATCAGATGGTTTCCCTGGTAACAGCCCTTTAGGGTGCTCTTTCGGGGAAAGGGTCCATAGACCCTCACAGTTTGCTTGTTGAGTTAGAGGGTTTGCTGGATTATTCATTAAATATAATGAATAAATGTGTGTCTGATTAGTCCAAAATGCTACAACAGATTTAAAAGTATTGACTGCTACAATTCCATGTAAATTATCCACTGTAGATCCCCAACAAGTTTTGTCGATGGTGGTTTATACAAAACTCTCCACATTGGTTTTATTCTCTCATCTAAAAACAACTTCACTTCTCCACACTGTATCATTTCTCTTATCTAAAAAAGTCTTGTTATACACTTTCACAAAACATTTATACATCAGTTTATCATTCTTGCTCGTTTATCGATCTCAGTGTGGTACTCACGCGCTGTGATAGATCGTTACTGTACATACATACATTTGAATGAAGCGTGCACACACTGAGAGGCAATGTACAGACATGACGCCAGTACTAAATCGCAGCCTGGTCTCACAAAAGTGCGTTTCAATAGCACGATTTTCTGTTTCTATTTGGTGTGCTTATGATACGCACCTTCCCCACACCTAAACCTAACCATTGCGTCTCATATACATTCATTCATTCATGCATTTAGCAGACGCTTTTATCCAAAGCGACTTACATTGTATTCAAGTTACAGTTTTACATTTTATCAGCTCTTGCTTTCCCTGGGAATCAAACTCATGATCTTGGCGTTGCTAGTGCCATGCTCTACTATTTGAGCTACAGGAAAGCTCCCATGCATGTCTCATATGCATGCCAAAGTTAGTTTTTTTATATAAATAGCACACCAAATAGAAACAGAAAATTGTGCCATTGAAACGCACTGTCATGAGATCGGGTCATTCGCTTTCGCATCTTCTCGAGCAAATAATAAGCAAATACACAAAATATTATGTCACAATGGCTGTCTTGACAAGTAGCCTATCCAAGTAAACGCAGTCGGTTACGTCTTAAATAAACATAAACAGTTAAGAAAATATTGGATGCGTGTCAGTATAACGGATCCATGCATTTCTTATATTAGGCTAATAATGTTAATCAAACAACAAAAGAAAAAAAACAAAAAAAACATGAGAATCACTCACTAAGTAACTTATGTAACTTTAACCCCTATAAAACCGACGGTTGTATGACCGCGCTCCCGTTTGCGTGTCTCTGTTTAAAAGCCAATAGAAAATGAAACTAAATGCGGACAATAATTCTTTTTGCATACAAAATCAGAGACGCTACACGTTCAGATCAAGCCTACAACATGCTCCTGTTGCGTTGTTTTCACCCTCTAACGAGTCTCCACAAATTGCATAATATGCGTTTGCAACAAAAAATACTAAAATGCATTGTGCGTCTTTGCACACGTGCTCTAGAAATTTGTGGTCGGTAGCTGACTTAGTTACATTTTCCTGTGACTCATTGATGTAATCACGTTCTGTGCACTATGACCACAATGTTTGACGCTTGATGACGTCACAAGGCGCGGCATTTGACTTTGTTTTGGTGTATATGCAATTCTACTGTGTTCTACTCATTATTGTCTCTTTTTATTGTTGCAATTGGTCGCATCATCATTTCTCTTTCACATATACACACATATGCACATTTACAAATGCGAGCACAATCACACAATCACAATTGTTGCGGGCACGAAGTTACGCCTGCACAACAACATAGAAAACAGAAGTACACAGACGAGGAGGTTTTGGAAATACTGCTCGCGTCCGATGAAGAGGAACTCTCTGACTGCTCATCTGCTCCTGATTCAGTTTCTAGTGGGGACGAAGCTGACTTTTTTGAAGGAATAGATCCGTTCCAGGACATGTAAGTACATATTCATGCATTATGCTTTGCTTTTGAGTTAGAGAATAAACAAACAAACAGAATGAACATGAGTGCATGACACGGCGTTTACTCTTGTCATTTCTATATTGCTTTTGTGCCAAAAACATCTAACTTCTATATTCATGAAATATGCTTAGCTTTTGTATTAGAGAATAAAAAAAGCAAACACAGAATGAATGTGCATGCATGACATTTTATTTACTCTTGACATTTTTTATATTGATTTTGTGCCAAAAACAGCTAACTTACCATTTTACTTACCTTCTTTTTTGCACACTGTAAAAAATGTGTAATTTTAACTGTAAAATTTTGTAAAAACTGTTAATATGTTAACAGCGAGTTCCTGTACTATATACAGGGAAAAACTGTAAAAGATCTAACCAGACATTTCATGTAATTTTACAGGAAAATGCTGTTAATTATACAGTTTTTAGAAGTAAAAATAACAAATCAATGTATAATTTACAGTCAAAAACTGTAAACTGATATTCCCAGAATTCCCTGCGTGACATTTGAAAGTATTTTGTTTAAATAATCAAATACTTGTTGAAGACCCTCCCGGATGTAATCTTCCATAGCCTTGCGCTCCGGGATGGACAGAGGGTATACTCTACCTTTGGGGAGTTTAGCTCCAGGCAGCAGGTCGATGGCACAGTCCCATGGCCGATGAGGTGGGAGACAGGTGGCTGCCTGCTTACTAAATACATTGTGGAACGCCATGTAGTCAGATGGGACTGATGGAGCTTCCTGCAGCTCAGGGCTCTCCACGAGGGTGGAGGCGATTTGGGTCTTGACGGGACTTGGGAGCGGTTTGGGGACCGCTGAGAGACAGTTTTGCAGACAGGTTTCGCTCCAACGAGTTATTTCACATGGGTTCCATCTGACTTCCGGAGAATGTTGGGTGAGCCAGGGGCATCCCAGGATGATGTCCACTGTAGGTTCCTCCAGTACCAGAAGCAGATGGGAGTTTTACTTACTCAAACTTGTTCTGAGAGCAGAAAGGAAAATGATTGGTTCACAGATTCAACCAATTACCAGTTACTTTTTACTTTTCACGCTTTACATGTTACCCTTGGGAGATATTATCAGGAGACATGGTGTTAGCTTTCACTGTTATGCTGATGATACTCAGCTCTATATTTCTTCACGGCCCGGTGAAACACACCAAATTGAGAAACTAACGGAATGTATAGTCGATATAAAAAACTGGATGATGAGTAACTTCTTACCGCTAAATTCTGAAAAAACAGAGGTGTTAATTATCGGACCTAAAAACCCCACATGTAATAACCTAGAACACTATCTAACACTTGATGGCTGCTCTGTCAATTCTTCTTCATCAGTTAGGAACCTAGGTGTGCTGTTTGATAGCAATCTTTCATTTGAAAGCCATGTTTCTAGTATCTGTAAAACTGCGTTTTTCCATCTCAAAAACATATCTAAATTGCGACCTATGCTCTCAACGTCAAATGCAGAAATGCTAATTCATGCGTTTATGACCTCAAGGTTAGACTATTGTAATGCTTTACTGGGTGGTTGTTCTGCACGCTTGATCAATAAACTACAGTTGGTCCAAAATGCAGCAGCTAGAGTCCTTACTAGAACCAGGAAGTATGACCATATTAGCCCGGTTCTGTCAACACTGCACTGGCTCCCTATCAAACATCGGATAGATTTTAAAATCTTGTTAATTACTTATAAAGCCCTGAATGGCTTAGCTCCTCAGTACTTGAGCGAGCTCTTATCATATTATAGTCCTCCACGTCTGCTGCGTTCTCAAAACTCTGGACATTTGATAATACCTAGAATATCAAAATCGACTGCGGGCGGCAGATCCTTTTCCTATTTAGCGCCCAAACTCTGGAACAATCTACCTAACACTGTTCGGGAGGCAGACACACTCTGTCAGTTTAAATCTAGATTAAAAACACATTTCTTTAACCTGGCTTACACATAACACACTAATACACTTCTATTATTCAAATCCGTTAAAGGATTGTTAGGCTGCATTAATTAGATCAACCGGAACCGGGAACACTCCTCATAACACACGATGTACTCGTTACATCGTAAGAAGAATGGCATCTACGCTAATATTTGTCTGTTTCTTTATTATTCTGTTTCTCAGTCCGTGTCCGGATCAGATGGTGGATCGGCACCGGGAGATGATGTCTGCGACCCAGACCGTCGGCGGAGGCCGGACACCTGGATGAGCCCCGGGGACATATCCCCAGTGAAGGCCTCGACTTAAATACAATAAAACTTAAAATTAAACAAAATAACTATAATATAATAAAATACCTAACTACATAATACTATTATTGTTAGAAATTGCAAAAATATAAAAATAGAAATATAATACATTTATACATTTAAAATTTAATTAAAACAATAAGTAAAAAAATAAATAATAATATCCTGGCCAGAGGAGAACTGGCCCCCCGACTGAGCCTGGTTTCTCCCAAGGTTTTTTTCTCCATTCTGTCACAGAGGGAGTTTTGGTTCCTTGCCGCTGTGGCCTCTGGCTTGCTCAGTTGGGGACACTTAATTTCTAACGATTATCGTCAATTTGATTTCATAGATACTATTTAAACTAAACTGAGCTAGACAATGACATCTCTGAATTCAATAATGAAATGCCTTTAACTGAAAATTGAGTGTTTAATCTTATTATTATACATTTCTGACACTCTATCCTCCAATTTGATACTGTTCAGTGCTTTGACACTATCTGTATTGTTAAAAGCGCTATATAAATAAAGGTGACTTGACTTGACTTGACAATGAAATTGAAGCAGAGGCGGGGCCAAGGCGTTTGGAAATGTAGAGGGAAAAGTTCGGACAAAATCAGATACGTTAGGCTTTGTGGGAGATTGATTGCTTTTATTGTAAGGTAAGTGAATTTAGAGAATATTTTGTTAAAATTCAGAGATAAACACCGTCGAAACGTTTACTAAGGTAATTGGGGAACATGAAACATGCAAATAACTAATAATCACCTTCTAAATATTCGATCATGAAGATTCATCTGTTTATCAGTCGACCGCACCAAAGCTGCTTATGGGGTAACTTAACAAAGATAAAACTTGTTTTTCCAGTGCAGCCCCGCAGTCTGTGGAGCTGATATATACGACAACAGAGCTCCTTTAGATCTTCGCGACATTTAATCGGTCAAAATTATACATCTCCCGCCCCAGTGCTCATCTCAAAGCGGGATCACTATATGGACTAATCGCTGTTTCATTTTTAGTGCTTTACGCGCTACTCTGAGGACAGGAGTACTCAATAGGTTCGTATTGTAGTGTTATTTTTAGTGAACTACACGCTGCCCTCAGGGCAGGAGTACTCGATATAATTCATATCGTTGTGTTATTTTTAGAGAAACAGACGCTGCTTTCAGGGCAGGAGTACTTGATATAATTCATTTTGTTATGTTATTGTTAGTGAACTACACGCTGCTCTCAGGGCAGGAGTACTCGATATAATTCATATCGTTGTGTTATTGTTAGTGAACTACACGCTGCTCTCAGGGCAGGAGTACTCGATATAATTCATATCGTTGTGTTATTTTTAGTGAACTAAACGCTGCTTTCAAAGCAGGAGTACTCGATATAATTCATATTGTTGTGTTATTTTTAGTGAACTACACGCTGCTCTCAGGGCAGGAGTACTCGATATTCATATCACTATTATTTTTAGTGAACTACACGCTGCTCTCAGGGCAGGAGTACTCGAAATAATTCATAGCGTTGTGTTATTTTTAGTGAACAACACGTTGCTCTCAGGGCAGGAGTACTCAATATTCATATCACTATTATTTTTAGTGAACTACACGCTGCTCTCAGGGCAGGAGTACTCGAAATAATTCATACCGTTGTGTTATTTTTGGTGAACTACACGCTGCTTTCAGGGCAGGAGTACTCAATATATTTCATATCACTATTATTTTTAGTGAACTACACGCTGCTCTCAGGTCAGGAGTACTCAATATAATTCACATCGTTATGTTATTTTTAGTGAACAACACGCTGTTCTCAGGGCAGGAGTACTCAATATAATTCACATCGTTATGTTATTTTTAGTGAACTACACGCTGCTCTCAGGGCAGGAGTACTCAATATAATTCATATCAGTATTATTTTTAGTGAACTACACGCTGCTCTCAGTGTAGGAGTATTCGAAATAATTCATAGCGTTGTGTTATTTTTAGTGAACTACCCGCTGCTTTCAGGGCAGGAGTACTCAATATATTTCATATCACTATTCTTTTTAGTGAACTACACGCTGCTCTCAGGGCAGGAGTACTCGATATAATTCATATCAGTATTATTTTTAGTGAACTACACGCTGCTCTCAGGGCAGGAGTACTCAATATAATTCATATCGTTGTGTTATTTTTAGTGAACTACACGCTGCTCTCAGGGCAGGAGTACTCAATATAATTCATATCGTTGTGTTATTTTTAGTGAACTACACGCTGCTCTCAGGGCAGGAGTATCGTTGTGTTATTTTTAGTGAAATACACACTGCTCTCAGGGCAGGAGTACTCAATATATTTCATATCACTATTATTTTTAGTGAACTACACGCTGCTCTCAGGGCAGGAGTACTCGATATAATTCATATCAGTATTATTTTTAGTGAACTACACGTTGCTCTCAGGGCAGGAGTACTCAATATAATTCATATAAGTATTATTTTTAGTGAACTACACGCTGCTCTCAGGGCAGGACTACTCCATGTAATTCATATCACTATTATTTTTAGTGAACTACACGCTACTCTCAGGGCAGGAGTACTCGAAATAATTCATAATTTTTAGTGAAATACATGCTGCTCTCAGGGCAGGAGTACTCGATATAATTCATATCGTTGTGTTATTTTTAGTGAAATACACGCTGCTCTCAGGGCAGGAGTACTCGATATAATTCATATCGTTGTGTTATTTTTAGTGAACTAGACACTGTTCTCAGGGCAGGAGTACTCGATATAATTCATAATATTGTGTCATTTTCAGTGAACTACACGCTGCTCTCAGGGAAGGAGTACTCAATATAAATTCATATCAGTATTATTTTTAGTGGACTACGCGCTGCTCTCAGGGCAGGAGTACTCGATATAATTCATATCGTTGTGTTATTTTTAGTGAACTAAACGCTGTACTCAGGGCAGGAGTACTCGATATAATTCATATCATTGTGTCATTTTCAGTGAACTACACGCTGCTCTCAGGGAAGGAGTACTCAATATAATTCATATCAGTATTATTTTTAGTGGACTACACGCTGCTCTCAGGGTAGGAGTACTCAATTAAACTCATATCACTATTATTTTTGGTGAACTACACGCTGCTCTCAGGGCAGGAGTACTCAATATAATTCATATCGTGTTATTTTTAGTGAACCACGCTGCTCTCAGGGCAGGAGTACTCAATATAATTCATAGCGTTGTGTTATTTTTAGTGGACTACACGCTGCTCTCAGGGCAAGAGTACTCAATTAAATTCATATCACTATTATTTTTAGTGAACTACACGCTGCTCTCAGGGCAGGAGTACTCAATAAATTTCATATCACTATTATTTTTAGTGAACTACACGCTGCTCTCAGGGCAGGAGTACTCAATATAATTCACATCGTTATGTTATTTTTAGTGAACTACACGCTGCTCTCAGGGCAGGAGTACTCAATATAATTCTCATCGTTATGTTATTTTTAGTGAACTACACGCTGCTCTCAGGGCAGGAGTACTCAATATAATTCATATCAGTATTATTTTTAGTGAACTACACGCTGCTCTCAGGGCAGGAGTACTCGAAATAATTCATATTGTTGTGTTATTTTTAGTGAACTACACGCTGCTCTCAGGGCAGGAGTACTCCATATAATTCATATCGTTGTGTTATTTTTGGTGAACTACACGCTGCTCTCAGGGCAAGAGTACTCAAAATAATTCATATCGTTGTGTTATTTTTAGTGAACTACACGCTCCTCTCAGGGCAGGAGTATCGTTGTGTTATTTTTAGTGAACTACACGCTGCTCTCAGGGCAGGAGTACTCAATATAATTCATATCAGTATTATTTTTAGTGAACTACACGCTGCTCTCAGGGCAGGAGTACTCGATATAATTCATATCGTTGTGTTATTTTTAGTGAAGTACACGCTGCTCTCAGGGCAGGAGTACTCAAAATAATTCATAGCTTTTTGTTATTTTTAGTGAACAACACGCTGCTCTCAGGGCAGGAGTACTCAATATAATTCATATCAGTATTATTTTTAGTGAACTACACGCTGCTCTCAGGGCAGGAGTACTCGAAATAATTCATACCGTTGTGTTATTTTTAGTGAACTACACGCTGCTCTCAGGGCAGGAGTACTCGAAATAATTCATACCGTTGTGTTATTTTTAGTGAACTACACGCTGCTCTCAGGGCAGGAGTACTCAATATAATTCACATCGTTATGTTATTTTTAGTGAACTACACGCTGCTCTCAGTGTAGGAGTACTCGAAATAATTCATAGCGTTGTGTTATTTTTAGTGAACTACACGCTGCTTTCAGGGCAGGAGTACTCGATATAATTCATATCAGTATTATTTTTAGTGAACTACACGCTGCTCTCAGGGCAGGAGTACTCAATATAATTCATATCGTGTTATTTTCAGTGAACTACACGCTGCTCTCAGGGCAGGAGTACTCAATATAATTCATATCGTTGTGTTATTTTTAGTGAACTACACGCTGCTCTCAGGGCAGGAGTACTCAATATAATTCATATCGTTGTGTTATTTTCAGTGAACTACACGCTGCTATCAGGGCAGGAGTACTCGATATAATTCATATCAGTATTATTTTTAGTGAACTACACGTTGCTCTCAGGGCAGGACTACTGCATGTAATTCATATAAGTATTATTTTTAATGAACTACACGCTACTCTCAGGGCAGGAGTACTCGAAATAATTCATAATTTTTAGTGAAATACATGCTGCTCTCAGGGAGGGAGTACTCGATATAATTCATATCGTTGTGTTATTTTTACTGAACTACACGCTGCTCTCAGGGCAGGAGTACTCGATATAATTCATATCGTAGTGTTATTTTTAGTGAACTAGACGCTGTTCTCAGGGCAGGAGTACTCGATATAATTCATATCATTGTGTCATTTTCAGTGAACTACACGCTGCTCTCAGGGCAGGAGTACTCAATATAATTCATATCAGTATTATTTTTAGTGAACTACACGCTGCTCTCAAGGCAGGAGTTCTCTATATAATTCATATTGTTGTGTTATTTTTAGTGAACTACACGCTGCTCTCAGGGCAGGAGTACTCCATATAATTCATATCACTATTATTTTTAGTGGACTACACGCTGCTCTCAGGGCAGGAGTACTCCATATAATTCATATCACTATTATTTTTAGTGGACTACACGCTGCTCTCAGGGCAGGAGTACTCAATTAAATTCATATCTCTATTATTTTTAGTGAACTACATGCTGCTCTCACGGCAGGAGTACTCAATATAATTTACAGCGTTGTGTTATTGTTAGTGGCCTACACGCTGCTCTCAGGGCAGGAGTACTCAATTAAACTCATATCACTATTATTTTTAGTGAACTACACGCTGCTCTCAGGGCAGGAGTACTCAATATAATTCATATCGTTGTGTTATTTTTAGTGAACTACACGCTGCTCTCAGGGCAGGAGTACTCAATTAAATTAATATCACTATTATTTTTAGTGAACTACACGCTGCTCTCAGGGCAGGAGTACTCCATATAATTCATATCACTATTATTTTTAGTGGACTACACGCTGCTCTCAGGGCAGGAGTACTCAATTAAATTCATATCTCTATTATTTTTAGTGAACTACATGCTGCTCTCACGGCAGGAGTACTCAATATAATTTACAGCGTTGTGTTATTGTTAGTGGCCTACACGCTGCTCTCAGGGCAGGAGTACTCAATTAAACTCATATCACTATTATTTTTAGTGAACTACACGCTGCTCTCAGGGCAGGAGTACTCAATATAATTCATATCGTTGTGTTATTTTTAGTGAACTACACGCTGCTCTCAGGGCAGGAGTACTCAATATAATTCATAACGTTGTGTTATTTTTAGTGGACTACACGCTGCTCTCAGGGCAGGAGTACTCAATATATTTCATATCACTATTATTTTTAGTGAACCTCACGCTGCTCTCAGGGCAGGAGTACTCAATATAATTCTCATCGTTATGTTATTTTTAGTGAACTACACGCAGCTATCAGGGCAGGAGTACTCAATATAATTCATATCAGTATTATTTTTAGTGAACTACACGCTGCTCTCAGGGCAGGAGTACTCAATATAATTCACATCGTTATGTTAGTTTTAGTGAACTACACGCTGCTCTCAGGGCAGGAGTACTCAATATAATTCACATCGTTATGTTATTTTTAGTGAACTACACGCTGCTCTCAGGGTAGGAGTACTCAATATAATTCATATCAGTATTATTTTTAGTGAACTACACGCTGCTCTCAGTGTAGGAGTACTCGAAATAATTCATAGCGTTGTGTTATTTTTAGTGAACTACACGCTGCTTTCAGGGCAGGAGTACTCAATATATTTCATATCACTATTATTTTTAGTGAACTACACGCTGCTCTCAGGGCAGGAGTACTCAATATAATTCATATCGTTGTGTTATTTTTAGTGAACTACACGCTGCTTTCAGGGCAGGAGTACTCAATATATTTCATATCACTATTATTTTTAGTGAACTACACGCTGCTCTCAGGGCAGGAGTACTCAATATAATTCATATCGTTGTGTTATTTTTAGTGAACTACACGCTGCTCTCAGGGCAGGAGTACTCGAAATAATTCATACCGTTGTGTTATTTTTAGTTAACTACACGCTGCTTTCAGGGCAGGAGTACTCAATATATTTCATATCAGTATTATTTTTAGTGAACTACACGCTGCTCTCAGTGCAGGAGTACTCGAAATAATTCATACTGTTGTGTTATTTTTAGTGAACTACACGCTGCTCTCAGGGCAGGAGTACTCAATATATTTCATATCGTTATGTTATTTTTAGTGAACTACACGCTGCTCTCAGTGTAGGAGTACTCAAAATAATTCATAGCGTTGTGTTATTTTTAGTGAACTACACGCTGCTTTCAGGGCAGGAGTACTCAATATATTTCATGTCACTATTATTTTTAGTAAAATACACGCTGCTCTCAGGGCAGGAGTACTCGATATAATTCATATCAGCATTATTTTTAGTGAACTACACGCTGCTCTCAGGGCAGGAGTACTCAATATAATTCATATCGTGTTATTTTCAGTGAACTACACGCTGCTCTCAGGGCAGGAGTACTCAATATAATTCATATCGTTGTGTTATTTTTAGTGAACTACACGCTGCTCTCAGGGCAGGAGTATCGTTGTGTTATTTTTAGTGAAATACACGCTGCTCTCAGGGCAGGAGTACTCGATATAATTCATATCAGTATTATTTTTAGTGAAATACACGCTGCTCTCAGGGCAGGAGTACTCAATATAATTCATATCGTGTTATTTTCAGTGAACTACACGC
Organism: Spinibarbus caldwelli; assembly: GCA_039654775.1. Lineage (NCBI taxonomy): Eukaryota > Metazoa > Chordata > Actinopteri > Cypriniformes > Cyprinidae > Spinibarbus > Spinibarbus caldwelli. Next base: position 11,677,129 of record CM077226.1, on the reverse strand, counting down.
TGCTCTCAGGGCAGGAGTACTCAATATAATTCATATCGTTGTGTTATTTTTAGTGAACTACACGCTGCTCTCAGGGCAGGAGTATCGTTGTGTTATTTTTAGTGAACTACACGCTGCTCTCAGGGCAGGAGTATCGTTGTGTTATTTTTAGTGAAATACACGCTGCTCTCAGGGCAGGAGTACTCGATATAATTCATATCAGTATTATTTTTAATGAACTACACGCTACTCTCAGGGCAGGAGTACTCGAAATAATTCATAATTTTTAGTGAAATACATGCTGCTCTCAGGGAGGGAGTACTCGATATAATTCATATCGTTGTGTTATTTTTACTGAACTACACGCTGCTCTCAGGGCAGGAGTACTCGATATAATTAATATCGTAGTGTTATTTTTAGTGAACTAGACGCTGTTCTCAGGGCAGGAGTACTCGATATAATTCATATCATTGTGCTATTTTTAGTGAACTACACGCTGCTCTCAGGGCAGGAGTACTCAATATAATTCATATCAGTATTATTTTTAGTGAACTGCATGCTGCTCTCAGGGCAGGAGTAATCAATATAACTCATATCGTTGTGTTATTTTTAGTGGACTACACGCTGCTCTCAGGGCAGGAGTACTCAATATATTTCATATCACTATTATTTTTAGTGAACTACACGCTGCTCTCAGGGCAGGAGTACTCAATATAATTCACATCGATATGTTATTTTTAGTGAACCTCACGCTGCTCTCAGGGCAGGAGTACTCAATATAATTCTCATCGTTATGTTATTTTTAGTGAACTACACGCTGCTATCAGGGCAGGAGTACTCAATATATTTCATATCAGTATTATTTTTAGTGAACTACACGCTGCTCTCAGGGCAGGAGTACTCAATATAATTCATATCGTTGTGTTATTTTTAGTGAACTACACCCTGCTCTCAGGGCAGGAGTACTCAATATAATTCATATCGTTGTGTTATTTTTAGTGAACTAAATGCTGTTCTCAGGGCAGGAGTACTCGATATAATTCATATCATTGTGTCATTTTCAGTGAACTACACGCTGCTCTCAGGGCAGGAGTACTCAATATAATTCAAATCAGTATTATTTTTTGTGAACTACACGCTGCTCTCAGGGCAGGAGTACTCTATATAATTCATATTGTTGTGTAATTTTTTGTGAACTACACGCTGCATTGAGGGCAGGAGTACTCCATATAATTCATATCAGTATTATTTTTAGTGGACTACACGCTGCTCTCAGGGCAGGAGTACTCAATTAAATTCATATCACTATTATTTTTAGTGAACTACAATCTGCTCTCACGGCAGGAGTACTCAGTATATTTCATATCACTATTATTTCTAGTGAGCTACACGCTGCTCTCAGGGCAGGAGTACTCAATATAATTCACAGCGTTGTGTTATTGTTAGTGGACTACACGCTGCTCTCAGGGCAGGAGTACTCAATTAAACTCATATCACTATTATTTTTAGTGAACTACACGCTGCTTTCAAGGCAGGAGTACTCAATATCATTCATATCGTTGTTTTATTTTTAGTGAACTATATGCTGCTCTCAGGGCAGGAGTATCATTTTGTTATTTTTAGTGAACTACACGCTGCTCTCAGGGCAGGAGTACTCCATATAATTCATATCACTATTATTTTTAGTGAACTACACGCTGCTCTCACGGCAGGAGTACTCAAAATAATTCATATCAGTATTATTTTTAGTGGACTACACGCTGCTCTCAGGGCAGGAGTACTCAATATCATTCTTATCGTTGTGTTATTTTTAGTGAACTACACGCTGCTCTCAGGGCAGGAGTATCGTTGTGTTATTTTTAGTGAACTACACGCTGCTCTCAGGGCAGGAGTACTCAATATAATTCATATCAGTATTATTTTTAGTGAACTACACGCTGCTCTCAGGGCAGGAGTACTCCATATAATTCATATCACTATTATTTTTAGTGAACTACACGCTGCTCTCAGGGCAGGAGTACTCGAAATAATTCATATCAGTATTATTTTTAGTGAAATACATGCTGCTCTCAGGGCAGGAGTACTCCATATAATTCATATCACTATTATTTTTAGTGAACTACACGCTGCTTTCAGGGCAGGAGTACTCTAAATAATTCATATCAGTATTATTTTTAGTGAAATACATGCTGCTCTCAGGGCAGGAGTACTCCATATAATTCATATCACTATTATTTTTAGTGAACTACACGCTGCTCTCAGGGCAGGAGTACTCGATATAATTCATATCGTTGTGTTATTTTTAGTGAACTACACTCTGCTCTCAGGGCAAGAGTACTCGATATAATTCATATCAGTATTATTTTTAGTGGACTACACACTGCTCTCAGGGCAGGAGTACTCAATATCATTCTTATCGTTGTGTTATTTTTAGTGAACTACACGCTGCTCTCAGGGCAGGAGTATCGTTGTGTTATTTTTAGTGAACTACACGCTGCTCTCAGGGCAGGAGTACCCAATATAATTCATATCACTATTATTTTTAGTGAACTACACGCTGCTCTCAGGGCAGGAGTACTCGAAATAATTCATATCAGTATTATTTTTAGTGAAATACATGCTGCTCTCAGGGCAGGAGTACTCCATATAATTCATATCACTATTATTTTTAGTGAACTACACGCTGCTTTCAGGGCAGGAGTACATTAAATAATTCATATCAGTATTATTTTTAATGAACTACACGCTGCTCTCAGGGTAGGAGTACTCGATATAATTCATATCGTTGTGTTATTTTTAGTGAACTACACTCTGCTCTCAGGGCAAGAGTACTCGATATAATTCATATCAGTATTATTTTTAGTGGACTACACACTGCTCTCAGGGCAGGAGTACTCAATATCATTCTTATCGTTGTGTTATTTTTAGTGAACTACACGCTGCTCTCAGGGCAGGAGTATCGTTGTGTTATTTTTAGTGAACTACACGCTGCTCTCAGGGCAGGAGTACTCAATAGGTTCATATTGTGTTATTTTTAGTGTATTATGTGCTGCTCTCAGGGCAGTAGTACTCATAATTTATATCACTGTTATTTCTAGTATATTGTGCTCTGCTCTCAGGGCGGGAAATCAATATAATTCATATGTTTTTTTTTTGTTTTGTTTTTTTTTGTGTAGTATGCACTGCTCTCGGGTTAGGAGTACTCAATATATTTCATATCACTATTATTTTTAGTGAACTACACGCTGCTCTCAGGGCAGGAGTACTCAATAGATTAGTTATTGTCCTGTACACAGTATTCAGGACATGTATGTTTGTATGTTAGATTTGCTTCCTCATTTTTTTTTTTTTCTTCACTTTTCCAGGTCAGTGGAGAATATTTGGCTTAATGGTATACGACGAAATTTAAAAAAAGTAAAAGATGCACGTGTCATTCAAGAGATCACATCTTTTTGTGAGGAGGAGATTGATTTTATGCAGAGTTACATTAAAAAAATTGGAAGAGGAAAGTCACGGCATCTTCAAATCATCTGTTTCTACACATCAGAACTACCATTACTGTGCATGTGAAAGATCATCCAAACCAAGCGGAAAAAGCAAAGGAGAACCTACAAAGACAAGAGCTAATTCATGCAAAGCATATGTATCATTTAAAATCATCAAAGATGGCAGTTTTACAGGTGCTGTGGTAAATAAAATGCTTCAACACAGTGGACATGATCTATGCACTAAACAAGAGGGAATAAAAAATCATGTTGACCCAGAGTTATTTGCCTTCATTGAAATATGGCTTGATCAAGGACTGTCAATTTCTGAAACACTTTTAAAATGTGTGGACTGGGCAGAGCGTCATGGACATATGGACAAATACAATCGGCGATACTATGTTACACCTGAAGATATAAGATTGATCACCATCAATGCTCTCAGTTTCCCTGATGCAAAAGATTGCGTTAGTGTGGACAAGCTAGTCACATCAGAGCTGCAGGAAAATATTTGCTACTACCAGCCTTTGAGTGAAGATCAACCGTTAATAATTGTGGTGCAGACACCCTGGCAAAAAAAAAAAAAAATACTTCAAGAACATCCACATCCCATGGTATTCATGGATGCCACTTACAAAGCCATGACATCATATGGCTATGCATTTTATGCACTTCTTTTGACAAACAGTATTGGAAGAGCAGTCCCATTTGCTTACTTTATTATCAGTCAAGAATCAGTTGACATACTTGCCATCTGCTTAGAAAAGCTTGCAAAACACTACCCTGGATTTCTTCCCAGGTAAGAAGTTAAGTGTAGGCTTGTAAATTTTAGCAGCAAAGATTGCTAATGTACAAATACGGCTACTGGATGAACACCTTACATCAAGACAGCAAATTGTAAACTACGTTTTCACACAAATATGCATTTGTCTAACACTACATAGTGTATGCTGATGCATCTAAATTGCTTCTCAATTCTTCACCCTGTAGGTCGATAATGATTGACCGTGACCTTAAGGAACTCAATGCCATAAGAAGAGTTTTTCCAACAGCCAAGGTTCTTCTTTGCTGGTTTCATGTACTCCAGGTAGGCTTATTACTGAAGTTCTGAACAAAATCATTCAACATTGTAAGATGGAAAAAGTACAAAAGATTCAAAACAAAAAGATTTCAAAGGTCTTATAAGAATTCATCACATCATTAAAAACATTTGATAATTTAAATGTTTTTGTAGGCCGTGCATAGATGGATGGTTAGAAAAGACGGAGGGAACTTGCCTGTGAATCAAAGAAATACTGTGATTCAAGCAATGGCATCAATGAAATCCTGCTTAACGGTAACCTTTTTTAATAGCACTTTATTCTTTAGAAATTAATATCTGTCTTCAGTATATGAAACTAAAACCATTAGTTGTATACCAAGGATTTTTCTTGGGTTGGTCCAGTTTATATTTTAAGTTTAACTTTGCTGTGTATGAATTGCATGTTATTGTGCATTTTGTATAAATTGTCTTTAAGATAATGTTTCCATAAAAATGAAAATTAGTTTTGAGTGAACTATCCCTAACGTACGTATATATATATATATATATATATATATATATATATATGTGGCATGTTTATAATATGCTTTTTTTTTTCCATTTTTTTCCAGGAGGAAGAGTTCAACAACACATCAGCTAGAAAGTGTGAAGAGCTTGAGTGAAACCAACAATAAGGCAGAGAGGTGAACTATTAGAATAGAGTAGTCATAATGTATATAAGATGATAATCTTGACAAATTTTTATTTAGGATGCTTTAAGTTACTTATCGTTTGTACACAGGTTTTTCCTCACAATGAAGTACCAGTTTCTAAAGGGAAAGATGAATAGCAGGATTGATCAGCTTCTTTGCTTGCTGTTTGGTGATGTACAGAAATATTACAGGTAAATTGTAAGTTCACTGCCAAACTGTAATTACCAATTACAGAAATCATATGAACAAGTTGTGGTACTCTGATCATATAGCATAGATAATACCTCTGGCCATTACCTCTTGCCGTTATCAACAAAGCTCTACAATAAACACAATCTATTCTCTATGACCTAATCAGTGTTAATTACCTTAAACAACACATATCACCCATCAAAACATTAATCAAACATGGCTGTCAGCTTTCAGGACATTAGTTATTCTAAAACTACAGCAAGTGAACCCACAATCCCATAAAATAAAGTATACAAAATATATATATATTTTTTTAATAGTATAGGTTTATATATTTGTTAGTTTGGTTTTATTAGTTTATAATAAGGGAATCTGATTATTATTGTTATTATTATCATCATTATTATTATTTTATTCTTACATCAGTTGACCATTTCTTACCTTGTTTTATTTTATTGTTCAGTTACCTGGATGACCTGACAGAAACTGGACAAATCAAAGGACCTAACAGTGATGAGACCATTAATGCTGCTCAGTCTATGATTGCAAAAGGCCTGGATGCAAAAATAGACGTCTAAAAATGGAGTGTGTTTGGTTCCACCAGATACAAGCACACAACCTCACACAGTTGACTTGGTGATGCACACATGCAATTGCAAAAGATTCCAATGCGGATCTATGTGCAAACACTTAATTTTCTCACGGACAATTGCAGAGAAACAAGGACTTGTGATTCAAGACCTTAGGACAGATGCAGGAAGAAAGATTGTTGATAGTCAATCCTACTTCACAGATAATGAAAACCTTACCGTCTGTCACTTTGATGGGAGTGTAGGAATTGTGAGTCATAAAGGGACACGATTTTGTACATGCACTACAAATAGTTATGGAGAGGTATGTGTATGTATACTAGTTCACAACATTCTCTACGCAACATCTTGTGAGAGCAATTCTTTACCTTTACATAGCCTAAAGTCCAGTGAGACAAAAAACACTACACTGCAGGACATGCTCACAGATCTTCATGAGTGGAGCCAATCAGAACAATTTCAAGAGAATAAGGAAGTGTACAATTTAGTACAGAGAGCACACAAATTAGTTTTTTCACAGTTTAGTAAAGTGTCAAGGAAAAGGAAAACAACTGCACTTCATGAGTATCGTAAAAGGGTCAAAAAAGCAAAAGATGCAGTCACTGTAAATTACAGTCAAAAAGAAGAAAAAACAAGGTTGATCTCGTAGTGACTGAAGAAACGTTTCATTGTTGAAACAATTACTTTGCCTAGCCAAAATTATTTTTTTTCTCACTTTGCATCTACTTTTTTGTCAATGACTGTTGTACTTATGCTTTGTATAGAATAAAATGAAGGAATAAATGTTGATCATAATCAAATTACTAATTATTTTTATTGAACACTTCAACATTCCAATAAAATATAATTGACTACTTTCCTAATAAAAATCTAGTGGATTATATGCATCTAAAACAGCAACACATCACAAAATGGTACAGCAAAGATGTAACATTAAACTCCTGTACTTTAACTAGTACACATCATTCTTACAGCTTTTGAAGTGATTTTTCTTAGTGCTTTTTCTTTTAGATGCGAGTTGATGAAATCAAATGTGTCCTCCATTAATCCAGGCCCAAGGCCATGGGTTGCCTGGACAAATGTCTCTCAGTTTCTCCTTAGAGTCTCTATAAGGTCTTCCTGCAATTGAAACATGTAAAGCTTAGGATTTCAGTTTACATAGTAGATACATGGCAAAAACTTTGTATTTGACTACTGTATTTTCAACTGCATACACGTAATTGTTCCTGGAACCTTAAAATACATCGTGCTAGGGAGGCTCCAGGAGCCCCAAGGTTCAAACATTAAGGATGAAATGAATATTAGATGCTTCCCATTCATTTTATTGGTATTCAGTGGTTCCTTGTTTAAAGACAGAGAGAAGAGAGAAAAGAACATATTAGCGTACTCCTGCAGCACATTGTACACAAAAAAAATACCAAAAATATGCATTATATTGAGTCTTCCTGCCCTGAGAGCAGTGCATAGTACACCAAAAATAACACACATGAATTATATTGAGTACTCCTGCTATTATTAATTATTAACATATTGACTGTTTATTAGTACTTATAAAACACATATTCTGCATCCCTAATCCTACCCAATGCCTAAACTTAACTACCTTACTAACTATTAATAAGCAGCAAATTAGGAGTTTAGGAGTCTCTTTATTACATCGTCTTTTTCACAATGACATCTCAGTACCTGAAGGGGAACACCAACAGGCAAATTGACCAGCTTCTTAGCCTGCTGTGTGGAGATGTCCACAAATACTACTCATAAATGTTTATTGTAATACTTAAGGTTATTCTCAAAATCCATAAATTATTTTACTCTAATATTTATATTAAAATTAAATTAAACAACGCTGATGACTTCTCTAATACTGTCAAATTTATGATAGAGAAGGGGCTGGATTCAAAATGTAAAATGAATTAAAAGGGAACATGTATTATTCCACCAGATACTAGCACTTGGTTGATTTGGTAATGGTCACGTGCAGGGGCGTCATGCACTCAATATTTTTGAGGGGGCACGAGTGAAGTTGTTGGGGGGATCTTGTCTGACACAGCAGCCATGATAGAACTGTAGATCGGATATAGGCTTATGTTTAGTCAAAATGTTTATTTTTATTCGAAATACTTCCAAACGTGTTAACTACAGTGGGTACGGAAAGTATTCAGACCCCCTTAAAATTTTCACTCTTTGTTATATTGCAGCCATTTGCTAAAATCATTTAAGTTCATTTTTTTCCTCATTAAATGTACACACAGCACCCCATATTGACAGAAAAACACAATTGTTGACATTTTTGCAGATTTATTAAAAAAGAAAAACATGAAATAATCACATGGTCCTAAGTATTCAGACCCTTTGCTCAGTATTTAGTAGAAGCACCCTTTTGATCTAATACAGCCATGAGTCTTTTTGGGAAAGATGCAACAAGTTTTTCACACCTGGATTTGGGGATCCTCTGCCATTCCTCCTTGCAGATCCTCTCCAGTTCTGTCAGGTTGGATGGTAAACGTTGGTGGACAGCCATTTTTAGGTCTCTCCAGAGATGCTCAGTTGGGTTTAAGTCAGGGCTCTGCCTGGGCCATTCAAGAACAGTCACGGAGTTGTTGTGAAGCCACTCCTTCGTTATTTTAGCTGTGTGCTTAGGGTCATTGTCTTGTTGGAAGGTAAACCTTCGGCCCAGTCTGAGGTCCTGAGCACTCTGGAGAAGGTTTTCGTCCAGGATATCCCTGTACTTGGCCGCATTCATCTTTCCCTCGATTGCAACCAGTCGTCCTGTCCCTGCAGCTGAAAAACACCCCCACAGCATGATGCTGCCACCACCATGCTTCACTGTTGGGACTGTATTGGACAGGTGATGAGCAGTGCCTGGTTTTCTCCACACATACCGCTTAGAATTAAGGCCAAAAAGTTCTATCTTGGTCTCATCAGACCAGAGAATCTTATTTCTCACCATCTTGGAGTCCTTTATGCGGGCTTTCATGTGTCTTGCACTGAGGAGAAGCTTCCGTCGGGCCACTCTGCCATAAAGCCCCGACTGGTGGAGGGCTGCAGTGATGGTTGACTTTCTAAAACTTTCTCCCATCTCCCGACTGCATCTCTGGAGCTCAGCCACAGTGATCTTTGGGTTCTTCTTTACCTCTCTCACCAAGGCTCTTCTCCCCCGATAACTCAGTTTGGCCGGACGGCCAGCTCTAGGAAAAGTTTTGGTCGTCCCAAATGTCTTCCATTTAAGGATTATGGAGGCCACTGTGCTCTTAGGAACCTTAAGTGCAGCAGAAATTTTTTTGTAACCTTGGCCAGATCTGTGCCTTGCCACAATTCTGTCTCTGAGCTCTTCAGGCAGTTCCTTTGACCTCATGATTCTCATTTGCTCTGACATGCACTGTGAGCTGTAAGGTCTTATATAGACAGGTGTGTGGCTTTCCTAATCAAGTCCAATCAGTATAATCAAACACAGCTGGACTCAAATGAAGGTGTAGAACCATCTCAAGGATGATCAGAAGAAATGGACAGCACCAGAGTTAAATATATGAGTGTCACAGCAAAGGGTCTGAATACTTAGGACCATGTGATATTTCAGTTTTTCTTTTTTAATAAATCTGCAAAAATGTCAACAATTCTGTGTTTTTCTGTCAATATGGGGTGCTGTGTGTACATTAATGAGGAAAAAAAATGAACTTAAATGATTTTAGCAAATGGCTGCAATATAACAAAGAGTGAAAAATTTAAGGGGGTCTGAATACTTTCCGTACCCACTGTATATCATGACATATCTCGATTCTCAAATATGTGCAAGTAAATGCATTTTGCACTTTTATAGATTATAGTTGATCTATAGGCCTAATGGGCGATGGGCAAAGTAGGCTAATAGTCTAATAGCCTTAGCCATGCATAAAAACCCGTATTTTTACTTAAATACCAGATATGGGTTTCATGCCATAAAATATTTTGAATAGGCTACAACTGACTTTATATTTAATGTGAAAAAAAGTTAGGCAACTAATTATAACACTTTATATAACACATTGTACAGAAGCAAAGAACATTTTCATTGTCTAGCCAGAGTTCAAGCACTCTCAAAAATTCCCATTATAATCACTGAAGCTGTTTACACTGTGAAATGAATATCTTACATTCGTACATCTGCACTTCATTGTTTCTGATTGTTTCACTTCATTTCGGAGAATGCGCCAGTCAGCTAGAGAGTAAAGAAAACACTGGCTTTTCAGCATCGACTCATCTGAACGCCTCTGATTGGTCATTGCATTCATAAGCTCAACAGAATCAAGTGTGATTGATTCTTATGCGCAGCTGTCAAAATGCCTTTGTCTTTGGCTCAGCGCCAGCCAGCGAACGCAATTTGAATTTATCAGCTAGTGACGTGACTCACTGAACGTTCAAATGACGCCGATGTGATTGTATCAAATATATATATATATATAAAAAACAATATTCGGCTAATTGTTTTTTTTTTTTTTTTGTCTTTTGGAAGCTGCATTCAAAATCCACTTGGCTCAAAAATCTGAGGGGGCACGTGCCCCCTTAGTTTTAATGGGCATGACGCCTCTGGTCACGTGACTGCAGAAGATCCAGACTAGGCTCTCTGTGCAAACATTGTTTTCTCCAGAGAAGTTGCACAGCAACAAAGGCTAGATATTCAAGACATCAGGCCTGCTCTTGCTAGAAAAAATATTGATAGTCACTCATATACAGTGGGGCAAAAAAGTATTTAGTCAGCCACCAATTGTGCAAGTTCTCCCACTTAAAAAGATGAGAGAGGCCTGTAATTTTCATCATAGGTATACCTCAACTATGAGAGACAAAATGAGAAAAAAAAAAAAAAAAAAAAAAAAATCCAGAAAATCACATTGTAGGATTTTTAAAGAATTTATTTGCAAATTATGGTGGAAAATAAGTATTTGGTCAATAACAAAATTTCATCTCAATACTTTGTTATATGCCCTTTGTTGGCAATGACAGAGGTCAAACGTTTTCTGTAAGTCTTCACAAGGTTTTCACACACTGTTGCTGGTATTTTGGCCTCTAGAGCAGTAATGTTTTGGGGCTGTCGCTGGGCAACACGGACTTTCAACTCCCTCCAAAGATTTTCGATGGGGTTGAGATCTGGAGACTGGCTAGGTCACTCCAGGACCTTGAAATGCTTCTTACGAAGCCACTCCTTCGTTGCCCGGGCGGTGTGTTTGGGATCATTGTCATGCTGAAAGACCCAGCCACGTTTCATCTTCAATGCCCTTGCTGATGGAAGGAGGTTTTCTCTCAAAATCTCACGATACATGGCCCCATTCATTCTTTCGTTTACACGGATCAGTCGTCCTGGTCCCTTTGCAGAAAAACAGCCCCAAAGCATGATGTTTCCACCCCCATGCTTCACAGTAGGTATGGTGTTCTTTGGATGCAACTCAGCACTCTTTCTTCTCCAAACACGACAAGTTGAGTTTTTACCAAAAAGTTCTATTTTGGTTTCATCATTCTCAAAATCCTCTTCTGGATCATCCAAATGCTCTCTAGCAAACTTCAGTCGGGCCCGGACATGTACTGGCTTAAGCAGGGGGACACGTCTGGCACTGCAGGATTTGAGTCCCTGGCGGCGCAGTGTGTTACTGATGGTAGCCTTTGTTACTTTGGTCCCAGCTCTCTGCAGGTCATTCACTAGGTCCCCCCGTGTGGTTCTGGGATTTTTGCTCACAGTTCTTGTCATCATTTTGACCCCACGGGGTGAGATCTTGCGTGGAGCCCCAGATCGAGGGAGATTATCAGTGGTCTTGTATGTCTTCCATTTTCTAATAATTGCTCCCACAGTTGATTTCTTCACACCAAGCTGCTTACCTATTGCAGATTCAGTCTTCCCAGCCTGGTGCAGATCTAAAATTTTGTTTCTGGTGTCCTTTGACAGCTATTTGGTCTTGGCCATGGTGGAGTTTGGAGTTGGACTGTTTGAGGTTGTGGACAGGTGTCTTTTATACTGATAACGAGTTCAAACAGATGCCATTAATACAGGTAACGAGTGGAGGACAGAGGAGCCTCTTGAAGAATTTACAGGTCTGTGAGAGCCAGAAATCTTGCTTGTTTGTAGGTGACCAAATACTTATTTTACCGAGGAATTTACCAATTAATTCTTTAAAAATCCTACAATGTGATTTTCTGAATTTTTTTTCTCATTTTGTCTCTCATAGTTGAGGTATACCTATGATGAAAATTACAGGCCTCTCTCATCTTTTTAAGTGGGAGAACTTGCACAATTGGTGGCTGACTAAATACTTTTTTGCCCCACTGTATCTCAGATGATGCAAAACTGTCTTTCACAGTGATGGGACTGTAGGGACTATAAATCACAAAAGCCCAAATTTTTGTCCATGTATTAAAAAAACATAACATAAGCAGAGGTGGGTAGTAACGAGTTACATTTACTTCGTTACATTTACTTGAGTAAATTTTTTGGGTAACTAATACTTTTAGAGTATATTTAAAAATGGGTACTTTTACTCTTACTCAAGTGCATTTTTAGTGAAAAAACGGTACTTTTACTTCGTTACTGTGGGCGACGCTCCTCTCGTTACCTTAATGTAATACAAGTTAAAAATCCTTCAATTTATTCCAAACGCGCCGTCTGCTTTTTTTCTGGGCAATGAGCGATGCCCGTTCGCAAATGATTCATTCTTTTGAGTCAATTCTGTTCGAAGGCTTGATCAAACCAAATGGCAAAGCAGTGAATCGGTTCGCGAATCAGTTTGAATGATTCGTTCAGTTCTGCCGCACACGCTGATCGTCTGAAGCGGTTCTCACTGAAGAGCTGTAACATCAAGAGCGCTGAAGACGTGGCTTTGGATCTACAGTCAGTTGAAAGCAAATCTGCAAAGGCTATGGTTTGCTAGCTATGAAGATCTTTATTAGATGAACACCGCGTGTGCTGTCGGTTCCACAGGTAGAGATTCGATTACAGTACACGATACCACGATGGCATTACCAGTTTGTTGTACATGTACCTTACACATTAAATACAATGTATAATTTATTCATTAAATAAGCCATCACAGAGTATGAAATGAACACCTGCCAAACCCGCGTTAGTTCCAGGAGGAATGCCTTTGCCTAGACACAATTAATATTGATATTTTCACAATATTTAGGCTTGCAGAAATAAAGGCTACATTTGTTTACATTTTGCAGAACAGACGGAAGAAGATTTGTTTCGTTATGTTCAGATGTTCTGTAGTGGTCATGTGAGGAGTTTTCACTCTTCTCCGTGTCAGAGGTTATAAACATATACATTTATAATACATAATTAATATACTTTAAAATATAATTTAATTTAGTGATGCAAATCAGAATTTTTAACAGCTGTTACTCCAGTTTTCAGTCATATAATTCTTCAGAAATCATTCAAATATATTGATTTATTATCAGTGTTGTTGAAAAAAACAGCATCTGCTGGTTAGGTATGTTTTGAAGCTGGGATGATGGTTTATGCTGGTTTAAGCTGGTCATGTGCTGGTCATGCACATGTCCAGCTTAAACCAGCAAAGGACCAGCTTAAATCAGCTCAAACCAGCATCCCATGCTTCAAAACATACCTTACCAGCAAAAGCTGTTTTTTTCAACAGGGAACAGTTTTGCTGCTTAATATTTTTTGGAACCTGTGACATTTTGTTCAGGATTCTTTTATGAATAGAAAGCTATAAAAGAACAGCATTGATAATAAATCAGGCTGATAAAAATTCTGATTTGCATCACTGAAATAAATTACATAAAAAAAATAAAAAAAAACATTAAAAGTATTTTGAATGGCAGTGTGTGTATATATATATATATATATATATATATATATATATATATATATATATATATATATATATATATATATTAGAGAGAGAGAGAGAGAGAGCGCAATAGAGATATATAGACATTTAGATAAAATTTATATATCTAAATAAAAATAGACTATTTTCAGTATATTATCCAAAGTAACTAGTAACTAACTACTTGAGTAGTTTTTTTTGTCCGATACTTTTTTACTCTTACTCAAGTAATTATTCAGACTATTACTTTTACTTTTACTTGAGTAAATGTTTCTTCAAGTACTTTTACTTTTACTTGAGTACAGTTTTTGGGTACTCTACCCACCTCTGAACATAAGGTATGTCAATGGAATCTATGAATTACTACAAACTACTTGTTTATTGCTCATTGTATTGAGCGTCTATTGAAAGGCATAAACAGGCTATAGTGAGGTTTCAATAATCTATGAATGTAAGCAGATCAAAATAAACCATGAAATTGTAATGTCTTTATTTTTCTTATTCTGCTGAACAGTTTATCCAAAAAAGACAAAAAAAAACAAAACAAAACAAAAAAAAGCAAGCATTTTAACGAATGTATATTTTTCTTAAAGTGGAGACAAACCTTACTCATCTGTGGAATTTTTTTGATTTCAGTGCTTTCATTTTCTCTTTAAGACATGCATCAATTAATGAAAAAGTGCTCTTTATAACAGCAGGCCCAAGACCATGTGTTGCCAGGTCAAATGGTTCCCAATGAGCCTCTAAAGCATTCTTCACAGCTCTCAAGGTCTTCCTGAAATTGAAAACACCAAAAACGATTTAGTTTCCCAGTTCAGGTGACCACTGAATCTTTCAGTTAAAGTCAAGTGTAGTAGTAAATTGTTATTAACTTACCTGCAGTCTTCTGTTCTGGCCAAGGCTGCATGGACATTCCCCTCTTCCAGCAAGTCTTGAGCCACTCTTTTCTGGGGGATGAACTTGGCTGCTAGGTACATTACGTCACCAGCCAGATCACTGCATTCATCTAAAATATATCAATTATATGTAACAAATTTATTTGTAATAATGTCCAACTTTCAAGCAGTACAGGTAATTAAAAAACCAGTGTGCAGGTACACTCACTATTTTATAAACTTTGTATGCCTGTACATTCCTGCAATTATTTAATTACCCAATAATACAAATAATAACAACAGCATGGAGATAGAGGCAGAGCTTCCTGGTTGTGAAACAACATAACACTAATTTGAGGGGCTATTAACACATTGGATTGACCTGTTTTGGTAAAACTAAACACCCCATAGTGGTAAGACAACTTGTCTATGCTTATAAGAAACTTTATACATAGTAAGTGTATAACAATAAAGTTACAATCAAATTTAGTTTCTGTGATTTATTAAAGCCACTGTAAACATGCTGTTACAGAAATTAAATTAATGCCTGGACAATACCTGGAAATTATAATTGTAATAATGTTATATTATGTAAACTCTTACTATTATAACGATTAACAATTCCATGATTCAAAGTCAAAAAGCATGACACTGGTCTCAGATTTCCCTTTAAAGTACTTCTACCACTTCTCCATTATTACCTTCACAAAGTTTCGAGCACTGTGAAGTGAGCTTTGTGCGCTTTGAGGGTGTCACGTCCAGCTCTGCCAACCTCTCAGTTATTTTCTTTTTTTGTCCTTTGGCTTTCCTTAGATAGGCCACTACCGAATTTGCAGAGTAGCTTTCCGGTGGAGAGCACCTCCTTCGTAGTTCCTCTGATGTCACCAGGTATCTGAAATATTAATTAATCAATCATGTATATGACTCAGTTCTTGATTAACAACAAGTACATTGACACCTCTGTCCAGAAAGGTGGAGTACCAGGAGTCCCCGGTTGCATTGAACACAATAGCGTCATCTCCAAGATTAGCGAGGACGCTAAGAGGAACCAGGGAGATCTAACAGTTCTGTGGCTTGACCTAACGAATGCCTATGGCACAGTGCCACACAAGTTGGTCGACCACACACTTAAAGCCTATCACAGAACGTACAGCTGCTCCTCTGGAATTACTTCGGGCACTTCAAGATGTGTTTCACCTCTGGTGACTTCACCACCAACTGGCAGAGATTGGAGGTCGGAATCGTGACCGGGTGTACAATCTCTGTGATTTTGTTCGCAGCGGCGCTGAACCTCCTTGTCAAGTCAGTGGAGAAGCCCAGACGGGGAGCTGTGCTGTCGAGTGGAGTCCAACAGGTCCCAGTCAGGGCCTTTATGGACGACTTGACAATCACGGCAAGGTCAGTCCCGGAGGGCAGAAGAATCTTGGAAGATTTGGTAGAGCTCACTACAGCAGCGAGGATGGAGTTCAAACCCTCAAAATCGAGAAGTTTGGTCCTGAAGCAGGGCCATGTCCGGGACCGCTTTCGGTTTAAGATTGGTGAAGATACCATCCCAACAGTCACGGAGAAGCCGGTAAAGAGCCTAGGGAGGTGGTACAGAGCTGACCTGACTGTCAAAGCAAGCGTGAAGGAGATGCTCAACCAAGCAGAAAAATGGCTGAAAGCCCTGGAAAGGAGTGGTCTGCCCAGAAAGTATAAGGTATGGGGCTATCAACATGGCATCCTTCCAAGGCTTTTGTGGCCACTGCTTGTGTATGAGGTCCTCTTGACAACAGTAGAGGCTTTGGAAAGGAGAATTAACAACTTTCTCAGGAGGTGGCTGTCTGTCCCCAAAAGCTTTTGCTCTATAGGGCTATATAGCTCCGGGAGCAAATTGAAATTGCCAATTACATCAGTTGTGGAGGAATTTAAGACAGCCAAAGTCCGGTTGGCCATGATGTTGCGCGACAGTGATGATCAGGCCGTGTGGCAGGCGAACATCATAGTGAAGACGGGACGGAAGTGGAAGGCCAGTGGAGCTCTGAGGGAAGCAGAGGAGCGCTTACAACATGCAGATATCATCGGCACAGTGACACAGGGGAGGCTGGGCCTTGGAGTCATCACCCGAGCAAGCTGGAAGGAAGCAAGGGCAAAGGACCGGAAAGGGATGGTGCAGAAGGAGATTCAGGCTGTGGAGGAAGAGAGCAGACAAGCCAGGGCAGTAGTCATGAAACAGCAAGGCAGCTGGACCCAGTGGGAAAGTGTCCGAGGAAGATCCCTTAGTTGGAAGGACATCTGGAACATGGAGGGGCATCGGATAAAGTTCCTCCTTAGCTGTACGATGTGCTGCCAACTCCAACAAACCTCCAAAGATGGAGACTGACAGAGGATCCCTCCTGTGCGCAGTGCAAGAGACCAGCAAACCTGGAGCACATTCTGTCGTCTTGCCGGGCAGGCCTGACTGAAGGGAGGTTCAGGTGGCGCCATGACCAGGTGCTGGCGCAACTGGCCGATGGACTGGAGAAGGAGAGAAAGCGGAAAAGTAGTAAGGTCCAAGATAAGGGTCCCCGTTTCATTGGTTTCCTCAGGCCTGGGGAGAAGGCAGGCGAGGAGGACAGATGTTCAGGGATCCTTGGTACGGCAGAGGATTGGGAGATGAGAGTTGATCTCGGAAGGCTACTCAAGTTTCCAGAGGAGATTGCCGTCACCAGCCTCCGACCAGATATTGGGCTCTGGTCCCAAGCAACAAGGCAGGTGGCCCTAATAGAGCTGACGGTACCCTGGGAGGAAAGGATCGAGGAGGCACATGAACGCAAGTTAGGGAAGTATCAGTCCCTCATCTCTGAGAGTCAGCAGAGGGGTTGGAGAGCCTGGAATCTACCGGTGGAGGTGGGTTGTAGGGGGTTCCCGGGGCAGTCACTTTGGAGAGCATTGGGGATGCTTGGGGTTAGAGGGGCAACCCGTAAGGACCTGGTGAACAATATTTCAAAGCAGGCAGAGACAGCATCCAGATGGCTGTGGTTAAAGAGAAGTGAGCGGTGGCTAAACCAGGCTGGCAGAGGGGGCGGGGGACAGAGTTGAGTGGTTGAGTCCTGAATGGCCGAGGGAGCAGTTCCAGGACGCTGGTTCTGCTGTCAAGCCCCATCGAGGTGTCGTGGGCTAGTTGATGAAACACCGGTGAGGTGGGGTGCCCACTTGAAAACCCAATGAGTCAACAGGTCTGGATCATTCAGCTGTGCCCTCAGGTGAAGACGTCTGAGGGGAGCGACTTCAATGCTAGCCACCCACATAAGGAGCAGGACGTAATTCTTGCCAAGTGTGGTGGCTGCGATGTACCCTATCATTTAAAGACATAATGATCTTGAATAGGCCGAGGTGCTTTATAAAATGGCATATTATAATCTTTAAAAAAAATATTCTTTAAATGCATACGAATACAAAAGAAAGAATGATTTGAACCATGGCAAAAATAATTTAATAACATTCTTTTTAAAATACACTGATGTACAGCATATTTTCTACAACTTAAAAAAATAAATAAATATAGTTTTTACCTCTTTGTTTGATGGAAGTCTGAAATTTTTAAGACACTTTCCACCAGGCATCCCCCTGGAAGGGTGGGTAAAAAAAAAACAAACAAACAAAAAGAATAGTAAAAGTACCAATAAATGGGAGAGGCGTAATATGTATTAATGTAGATTAAAGTTAATTATTATGCTGTCTTTAATAATAATAATACTAATAATAGTACATGACACATATATACACACATTATATATATATATATATATATATATATATATTATACACATACATACACATTTATGTATATGTATATATGTGTATGTATATATGTATGTATGTATATGTATATGTGTATGTGTGTATATATATGTATGTGTGTGTGTGTGTGTGTGTTAGTTTATCTAATTTCTTTTATTAAAAACAAGGAAATTACAAATATAATGTAACAAAAACATCAATTAAATTTACATTAGACATTTTATACCATGGTAAAAATATATACCATCACACTGCCCAGCCCTAGATTCTACTTGAAAGTTTACCTGACTGAACTTCTTGGCTGTTTTCTCCCTCAATTCCTGGATTTCGGTTACTTTCTCCTAAGCTGCCTTGTCCCTCATTTCTGTTCTGAATCTGTTGTTGGTTACTTTCTCCTGAGCTGTCTTGTCCCTCAATTCCAGCATTGTTTCCTTCTCCTGATTTGTCTTGTCCCTCAGTTCCAGTGTGGTTACTGTCTCCTGAGCTGTCTTCTCACAGAATTCATTTATTTAAAAACAATATGAACATTGACAGACCATTATAAAACTTAACTTGAACATCAGCATCTCAAAGTGTAAAAACTATGTAATATTAGAAGGTTTATTTTACAATGTAGGCACAAGGATGTACCTTTGCAAAAAAGACACATTGTATCCTCTCGATTCTCAGGTAGGCATTTGTATGGATATTTACTGAACAAGCTGAACATTTTTCCTAGAAAATTAATTAGCATGAAAAATGGTTAGGTCAAGACTATCCAGTTCCTGAGGGCCATTTATAATTTTATTGTACTCCCCAATCAATCGGCCATTTAATCTGCATGGTGTACTACATCAAAAGACCACATAAAACTGGAATTGGAGAGTCATCTGTTTAAGGTTAGAATGCTTCTTAAATGTTTGATTTAAATATTTGATGTAAAATTCACTTGCCTTGCTCTTCCTAGACACAGTCTTGTGACAGATACCACAAACACATGACTTATCTAAAACACAGGAAACATATTTGCTGCATTGTTACTCTTTCATATATACATACACATATATATATATATATATATATATATATATATATACACACACACATACATACATACATACATACATACACACACAAGTGCATAGTATTTACCAAGTGAATTGAAGAGAAGCAACCCCAGTCTCTCCCTCTCTTGCTGTACAGACGAGCATACAAGATACCCCTTTGCGCCTCCAAGAAAGGCCTCAGCAAACTAAAGGTATTCCAAAAAGAATGATGAATTTAGTGTCACAACAGCAAAATTACCAATAAAAAAAACAATGTCATATCGAATATAACACAGTATTATAAGAAATCAGTGCTGCCAAACGATTAATTGCATCAAAAGTAAAAATTTTGGTTTACATAATGTCTGTGTGTACTTTGTATATTTATTATGTATATAAAAATGCAAACACAGTATATATTTTGAAAATATTTACATGAATATATTTATATTCATATAATTTATATTATATATAAATATATTTAATATATAAACATACAGTGCCCTCCAAAAGTATTGGAACAGTAAAGACAAAATTGCTCTGTTGGCTGTGGAGTCAAGACATTTACAAATATGATTAAAAGATGAAAGAGACAAAACTACAGAAATGTCACATTTTATTATTGGGTGATTCAACACTTTTAGAGTTTCATCCCTCTATCTGATGTGAGCATAAGTATTGAAACAGTTGCCTCACAGGTCTTTCTAAGTTATCAGCTGTGTCATGTTGCATTCATTCTTCAGATATTAAAAGCAGGGAATGTGTAGTATCAGTTATATCCATTTCTTCTGCATTCTTAATCTTGCATTCGATGATGACACACACAAACCAGGATGAAAAGCAAGCAATTTGGATGCTAAAAGAAAAGAGGAAGTCAATTAGAGCTATAGCAAAAACAAAGGGCATGGAGAAATCAAGAGTTTGGAAACCACCAGCGACACCAGCTCTGGCAATCTACTGTCCTCAGGAGACTTTGACACAGAATTACAGATGCTACACAGCAAGATGCAAACCTCTGACCAGCACCAAAAAATAGAAAGGCAAGATTAGAGTTTGCAAAAAAGCACAAAGCTGAGCCAGAAGAGTTTTGGAACTGTGTTTATGGACCGATGAGACAAAGATGAACCTTTATCTAAGCAAAAAGCAATCTAAAAGCAAAAATGTGGAGAAAAAAAGGGAACTGCAAAAGATCCCAAGCATACAGCCTCATCTGTAAAGCATGGTGGAGGTGGTGTTATGGCATGGGCATGTATGGCTGTCTCTGGAATAGGCTCTCTCAACTTTACTGATGACTTAATGTATGATGACAGTTGCAGAATGAATTTGGAAGGGTACAAAACCATCTTGCCTTCCAATATTAAAAAAAATGCCACCAGATTCATTGAGAAGTGCTTCATATTGCATCAGGACAATGACCCAAAACACCCTGCCAGTTCAGCCAAGGAATTTATAAGGGCAAAGAAATGGAAAGTCTTAGATTGCCCAAGTCAATCTCCAGATTTACATCCGGTTGAACATGAATTTCACCAGCTGAAGAGGAGAGTAAAGGCAGAAACTCCCCAAAACAAGCAACAACTGGAATTGGCTGCATTAAAGGCTGGGAAAAGTATTTCAAAGGATGAGACCAAGAGTCTGGTGATGTCTATGGGTCACAGACTCACTGCTGTGATTGTGCGCAAGGAATCTGCAACTAAATAATAGCTTTTAATCTTTTACATCTGCCTTATGTTCAACAGTCCCAATACTTATCCTCACATCAACGAGCGGGATGAACTCTAAAAGTGCTGTTCTTTTTATTTGGTAAAACATGTATGTGTTGAAACAGCTAATAATAAAACGTGACATTCTGTAGTTTTTTTTTTTTTTTTTTTCTCATATTCATTTTTTAATCATACTGATAAAAAATGTACAGCCTGAATGCACTGTAAGTCGCTTTGGATAAAAGCGTCTGCTAAATGCATAAATATAAATGTAAATGTAATCATATTTGCAAATGTCTTGACTCCACAGCCAACAGAGCAATTTTGTCTTTACTGTTCCAATACTTTTGGAGGGCACAGTATATAACAGTTTTCTTAAATATACATGCATGTGTGTGTATTTATATATACATAAATATACACAGTACACATACATATATTATGTAAACAATTTTTTTTTTTTAGATGTGATTAATTGCAATTAATCATTTGACAGCACTATAAGAAATTACACAGCAGTGTCATGATCCTAAAAATTCAATACTAATACAATGATTTGTAATAGTAGTAGTATTAATAATAATAATAATAATAATAATAATAATAATGATGATGATGACGATAATAATAACAATAACAATATTAACAGCAATAACAACAACAAAGTAAAATCATTTTTACCACAGCTGTGAAAACACCACAGGAAACACTGTCTTTCTGAAGGGCATGGCTCCTCTTGGTCATGTTCCACGGCCCCTGAAAGCCTTTTGATGCAGCAAATGTGCTGCAACGTAGATAAAAATTAAAATGTGTAACGTAGATGTGCAAAGACAAAGATTGTTTATTTATTTATTTACAAACTTGGTACCTCCAGTTTTCAACTATTTTATTACACTGTTCATCCTGCTCCCCTAGTGAATTTAGGTACACAATACTACGATCCACCAGACTGCAGTGCTACAACAAACAAACAAATTATTATCAAACATATATATTATCAAACAAAAAAAAAATTTGTATGGACTATTTTTGTAAGAAATATGTTTCACTGCGAACCTATATGCCTGACATTTAAAATATGCAAATTACTACTCACAGCAAAACATAACGTTTTTAGTATACGACTTACAAAAAAAGTCCAATGATTTCCACCCTCCAAATAGGGACCAACAATCTCCTTTTTATTTTCAAAGATGTTCCTCTTAAAAGGAGAGAAACATTATGAATGTTAAAGTAATTTGTATGTACTATCTTTGATTAAGTGTGAGCAAATGAATAACTATCAAGGAATGTATCTATATTGGTGCTACCTGTAATACTGGTAAGAACTGCGAGCTAAAGTTTTGTTGGGGAAACTCTTACCTTGGTTAGATAACGGCTCCTTGCCCTTGCTTTACCTTCTAAAATCTGAGTTAGGGAATGGGTATTGATTGCCACAACATCTGGTCGCGTCTAAATGAAAATAATAATAATAAATAAATAATAATTAATTAATAATAATAAATTAAAAATAAATAATTAATAATTAAAGTGTGTTAGATTTGTGTTACCACATACATACAATATATATATCACAGCAATTAAGGAAAACTTTATACAGTTGAAAATGTTCAAAGTAGTTAATGATTTAGAGATATGAATTTAATTGAGTACTCCTGCCCTGAGAGCAGCGTGTAGTCCACTAAAAATAATAGTGATATGAATTATATGGAGTACTCCTGCCCTGAGAGCAGCGTGTAGTTCACTAAAAATAATACTGATATGAATTATATTGAGTACTCCTGCCCTGAGAGCAGCGTGTAGTCCACTAAAAATAATAGTGATATGAATTATATGGAGTACTCCTGCCCTGAGAGCAGCGTGTAGTTCACTAAAAATAATACTGATATGAATTATATTGAGTACTCCTGCCCTGAGAGCAGCATGTAGTTCACTAAAAATAATACTGATATGAATATTGAGTACTCCCGCCCTGAGAGCAGCATGTAGTTCACTAAAAATAATACTGATATGAATATTGAGTACTCCCGCCCTGAGAGCAGCATGTAGTTCACTAAAAATAATACTGATATGAATATTGAGTACTCCCGCCCTGAGAGCAGCGTGTAGTTCACTAAAAATAATACTGATATGAATATTGAGTACTCCCGCCCTGAGAGCAGCGTGTAGTTCACTAAAAATAATAGTGATAAGAATATCGAGTACTCCTGCCCTGAGAGCAGCGTGTAGTTCACTAAAAATAATAGTGATAAGAATATTGAGTACTCCTTCCCTGAGAGCAGCGTGTAGTTCACTAAAAATAATAGTGATATGAATTATATGGAGTACTCCTGCCCTGAGAGCAGCGTGTTGTCCACTAAAAATAACACAATATGAATTATATCGAGTACGCCTGCCCTGAGAGCAGCGTGTAGTTCACTAAAAATAATACTGATATGAATTATATCGAGTACTCCTGCCCTGTGAGCAGCGTGTAGTTCACTAAAAATAATACTGATATGAATTATATTGAGTACTCCTGCCCTGAGAGCAGCATGTATTTCACTAAAAATAATACTGATGTGAATTATATTGAGTACTCCTGCCCTGAGAGCAGCGTGTAGTTCACTAAAAATAACACAACGATATGAATTATATTGAGTACTCCTGCCCTGAGAGCAGCGTGTAGTTCACTAAAAATAACATAATGATGTGAATTATATTGAGTACTCCTGCCCTGAGAGCAGCGTGTAGTTCACTAAAAATAACATAACGATGTGAATTACATTGAGTACTCCTGCCCTGAGAGCAGCGTGTAGTTCACTAAAAATAATAGTGATATGAAATATATTGAGTACTCCTGCCCTGAGAGCAGCGTGTAGTTCACTAAAAATAATAGTGACATGAATTTAATTGAGTACTCCTGCCCCGAGAGCAGCGTGTAGTCCACTAAAAATAACACAACGCTATGAATTATATCGAGTACTCCTGCCCTGAGAGCAGCGTGTAGTTCACTAAAAATAACACAACGATACTCCTGCCCTGAGAGCAGCGTCTAGTTCACTAAAAATAATAGTGATATGAATTTAATTGAGTACTCCTGCCCTGAGAGCAGCGTGTAGTCCACTAATAATAACACAACGCTATGAATTATATCGAGTACTCCTGCCCTGAGAGTAGCGTGTAGTTCACTAAAAATAACACAACGATACTCCTGCCCTGAGAGCAGCGTCTAGTTCACTAAAAATAACACAACGATATGAAATATAGAGTACTCCTGCCCTGAGAGCAGCGTGTAGTTCACTAAAAATAATAGTGATATTAATTTAATTGAGTACTCCTGCCCTGAGAGCAGCGTGTAGTTCACTAAAAATAATACTGATATGAATTATATCGAGTACTCCTGCCCTGAGAGCAGCGTGTAGTTCACTAAAAATAATAGTGATATGAAATATATTGAGTACTCCTGCCCTGAAAGCAGCGTGTAGTTCACTAAAAATAACACAACGATGTGAATTATTTCGAGTACTCCTGCCCTGAGAGCAGCGTGTAGTTCACTAAAAATAATACTGATATGAATTATATTGAGTACTCCTGCCCTGAGAGCAGCGTGTAGTTCACTAAAAATAACATAACAATGAGAATTATATTGAGTACTCCTTCCCTGAGAGCAGCGTGTAGTTCACTAAAAATAACATAACGATGTGAATTATATTGAGTACTCCTGCCCTGAGAGTAGCGTGTAGTTCACTAAAAATAATAGTGATATGAAATATATTGAGTACTCCTGCCCTGAGAGCAGCGTGTAGTTCACTAAAAATAATAGTGATATGAATTTAATTGAGTACTCTTGCCCTGAGAGCAGCGTGTAGTCCACTAAAAATAACACAACGCTATGAATTATATTGAGTACTCCTGCCCTGAGAGCAGCGTGTAGTTCACTAAAAATAACACAACGATATGAATTATATTGAGTACTCCTGCCCTGAGAGCAGCGTGTAGTTCACCAAAAATAATAGTGATATGAGTTTAATTGAGTACTCCTGCCCTGAGAGCAGCGTGTAGTCCACTAACAATAACACAACGCTGTGAATTATATTGAGTACTCCTGCCCTGAGAGCAGCGTGTAGTTCACTAAAAATAATAGTGATATGAATTATATTGAGTACTCCTGCCCTGAGAGCAGCGTGTAGTTCACTAAAAATAACACAATGATATGAATTATATCGAGTACTCCTGCTCTGAGAACAGCGTGTAGTTCACTAAAAATAACACAACGCTATGAATTATATTGAGTACTCCTGCCCTGAGAGCAGCGTGTAGTTCACTAAAAATAACACAACAATATGAATTATATTGAGTACTCCTGCCCTGAGAGCAGCATGTAGTTCACTAAAAATAATACTGATATGAATTATATTGAGTACTCCTGCCCTGAGAGCAGCGTGTAGTTCACTAAAAATAACACAACAATATGAATTATATAGAGGAGAACTTCCCTGAGAGCAGCGTGTAGTTCACTAAAAATAATACTGATATGAATTATATTGAGTACTCCATCCCTGAGAGCAGCGTGTAGTTCACTGAAAATGACACAATGATATGAATTATATCGAGTACTCCTGCCCTGAGAACAGCGTTTAGTTCACTAAAAATAACACAACGATATGAATTATATCGAGTACTCCTGCCCTGAGAGCAGCGTGTAGTCCACTAAAAATAACACAACGATATGAATTATATTGAGTACTCGTGCCCTGAGAGCAGCGTGTAGTCCACTAAAAATAACACAACGCCATGAATTATATTGAGTACTCCTGCCCTGAGAGCAGCGTGTAGTTCACTAAAAATAACACAACAATATGAAGTATATTGAGTACTCCTGCCCTGAGAGCAGCATGTAGTTCACTAAAAATAATACTGATATGAATTATATTGAGTACTCCTGCCCTGAGAGCAGCGTGTAGTTCACTAAAAATAACACAATGATATGAATTATATCGAGTACTCCTGCCCTGAGAACAGCGTCTAGTTCACTAAAAATAACACAACGATATGAATTATTTCGAGTACTCCTGCCCTGAGAGTAGCGTGTAGTTCACTAAAAATAATAGTGATATGAATTACATGGAGTAGTCCTGCCCTGAGAGCAGCGTGTAGTTCACTAAAAATAATACTTATATGAATTATATTGAGTACTCCTGCCCTGAGAGCAACGTGTAGTTCACTAAAAATAATACTGATATGAATTATATCGAGTACTCCTGCCCTGAGAGCAGCGTGTAGTTCACTAAAAATAATAGTGATATGAAATATATTGAGTACTCCTGCCCTGAGAGCAGCGTGTATTTCACTAAAAATAACACAACGATACTCCTGCCCTGAGAGCAGCGTGTAGTTCACTAAAAATAACACAACGATATGAATTATATTGAGTACTCCTGCCCTGAGAGCAGCGTGTAGTTCACTAAAAATAACACAACGATATGAATTATATAGAGGAGAACTGCCCTGAGAGCAGCGTGTAGTTCACTAAAAATAACACTGATATGAATTATATTGAGTACTCCTTCCCTGAGAGCAGCGTGTAGTTCACTGAAAATGACACAATGATATGAATTATATCGAGTACTCCTGCCCTGAGAGCAGCGTGTAGTCCACTAAAAATAACACAACGCTATGAATTATATTCAGTACTCCTGCCCTGAGAGCAGCGTGTAGTTCAGTAAAAATAACACAACGATATGAATTATATTGAGTACTCCTGCCCTGAGAGCAGCGTGTAGTTCACCAAAAATAATAGTGATATGAGTTTAATTGAGTACTCCTGCCCTGAGAGCAGCGTGTAGTCCAATAACAATAACACAACGCTGTGAATTATATTGAGTACTCCTGCTCTGAGAGCAGCGTGTAGTTCACTAAAAATAACACAACGATACTCCTGCCCTGAGAGGAGCGTGTAGTTCACTAAAAATAACACAACAATATGAATTATATAGAGGAGAACTGCCCTGAGAGCAGCGTGTAGTTCACTAAAAATAATACTGATATGAATTATATTGAGTACTCCTTCCCTGAGAGCAGCGTGTAGTTCACTGAAAATGACACAATGATATGAATTATATCGAGTACTCCTGCCCTGAGAACAGCGTGTAGTCCACTAAATATAACACAACGATATGAATTATATTGAGTACTCCTGCCCTGAGAGCAGCGTGTAGTCCACTAAAAATAACACAACGCTATGAATTATATTGAGTACTCCTGCCCTGAGAGCAGCATATAGTTCACTAAAAATAACACAACAATATGAATTATATTGAGTACTCCTGCCCTGAGAGCAGCATGTAGTTCACTAAAAATAATACTGATATGAATTATATTGAGTACTCCTGCCCTGAGAGCAGCGTGTAGTTCACTAAAAATAACACAATGATATGAATTATATCGAGTACTCCTGCCCTGAGAACAGCGTCTAGTTCACTAAAAATAACACAACGATATGAATTATATCGAGTACTCCTGCCCTGAGAGCAGCGTGTATTTCACTAAAAATAACACAACAATATGAATTATATCGAGTACTCCTGCCCTGAGAGCAGCATGTATTTCACTAAAAATAATAGTGATATGAAATATATTGAGTACTCCTGCCCTGAAAGCAGCGTGTAGTTCACTAAAAATAACACAACGATGTGAATTATTTCGAGTACTCCTGCCCTGAGAGCAGCGTGTAGTTCACTAAAAATAACACAACGATACTCCTGCCCTGAGAGGAGCGTGTAGTTAACTAAAAATAACACAACAATATGAATTATATAGAGGAGAACTTCCCTGAGAGCAGCGTGTAGTTCACTAAAAATAATACTGATATGAATTATATTGAGTACTCCATCCCTGAGAGCAGCGTGTAGTTCACTGAAAATGACACAATGATATGAATTATATCGAGTACTCCTGCCCTGAGAACAGAGTTTAGTTCACTAAAAATAACACAACGATATGAATTATATCGAGTACTCCTGCCCTGAGAGCAGCGTGTAGTCCACTAAAAATAACACAACGATATGAATTATATTGAGTACTCGTGCCCTGAGAGCAGCGTGTAGTCCACTAAAAATAACACAACGCTATGAATTATATTGAGTACTCCTGCCCTGAGAGCAGCGTGTAGTTCACTAAAAATAACACAACAATATGAAGTATATTGAGTACTCCTGCCCTGAGAGCAGCATGTAGTTCACTAAAAATAATACTGATATGAATTATATTGAGTACTCCTGCCCTGAGAGCAGCGTGTAGTTCACTAAAAATAACACAATGATATGAATTATATCGAGTACTCCTGCCCTGAGAACAGCGTCTAGTTCACTAAAAATAACACAACGATATGAATTATATCGAGTACTCCTGCCCTGAGAGCAGCGTGTATTTCACTAAAAATTATGAATTATTTCGAGTACTCCTGCCCTGAGAGTAGCGTGTAGTTCACTAAAAATAATAGTGATATGAATTACATGGAGTAGTCCTGCCCTGAGAGCAGCGTGTAGTTCACTAAAAATAATACTTATATGAATTATATTGAGTACTCCTGCCCTGAGAGCAACGTGTAGTTCACTAAAAATAATACTGATATGAATTATATCGAGTACTCCTGCCATGAGAGCAGCGTGTAGTTCACTAAAAATAATAGTGATATGAAATATATTGAGTACTCCTGCCCTGAGAGCAGCGTGTATTTCACTAAAATTAACACAACGATACTCCTGCCCTGAGAGCAGCGTGTAGTTCACTAAAAATAACACAACGATATGAATTATATTGAGTACTCCTGCCCTGAGAGCAGCGTGTAGTTCACTAAAAATAACACAACGATATGAATTATATTGAGTACTCCTGCCCTGAGAGCAGCGTGTAGTTCACTAAAAATAACACAACAATATGAATTATATAGAGGAGAACTGCCCTGAGAGCAGCGTGTAGTTCACTAAAAATAACACTGATATGAATTATATTGAGTACTCCTTCCCTGAGAGCAGCGTGTAGTTCACTGAAAATGACACAATGATATGAATTATATCGAGTACTCCTGCCCTGAGAGCAGCGTGTAGTCCACTAAAAATAACACAACGCTATGAATTATATTGAGTACTCCTGCCCTGAGAGCAGCGTGTAGTTCACTAAAAATAACACAACGATATGAATTATATTGAGTACTCCTGCCCTGAGAGCAGCGTGTAGTTCACCAAAAATAATAGTGATATGAGTTTAATTGAGTACTCCTGCCCTGAGAGCAGCGTGTAGTCCACTAACAATAACACAACGCTGTGAATTATATTGAGTACTCCTGCCCTGAGAGCAGCGTGTAGTTCACTAAAAATAACACAACGATACTCCTGCCCTGAGAGGAGCGTGTAGATCACTAAAAATAACACAACAATATGAATTATATAGAGGAGAACTGCCCTGAGAGCAGCGTGTAGTTCACTAAAAATAACACTGATATGAATTATATTGAGTACTCCTGCCCTGAGAGCAGCGTGTAGTCCACTAAAAATAACATAACGCTATGAATTATATTGAGTACTCCTGCCCTGAGAGCAGCGTGTAGTTCACTAAAAATAACACAACAATATGAATTATATTGAGTACTCCTGCCCTGAGAGCAGCGTGTAGTTCACTAAAAATAACACAACAATATGAATTATATTGAGTACTCCTGCCCTGAGAGCAGCATGTAGTTCACTAAAAATAATACTGATATGAATTGTATTGAGTACTCCAGCCCTGAGAGCAGCGTGTAGTTCACTAAAAATAACACAATGATATGAATTATATCGAGTACTCCTGCCCTGAGAACAGCGTCTAGTTCACTAAAAATAACACAACGATATGAATTATATCGAGTACTCCTGCCCTGAGAGCAGCGTGTATTTCACTAAAAATAACACAACGATATAAATTATATCGAGTACTCCTGCCCTGAGAGCAGCATGTATTTCACTAAAAATTATGAATTATTTCGAGTACTCCTGCCCTGAGAGTAGCGTGTAGTTCACTAAAAATAATAGTGATATGAATTACATGGAGTAGTCCTGC
Source organism: Spinibarbus caldwelli (assembly GCA_039654775.1). NCBI lineage: Eukaryota > Metazoa > Chordata > Actinopteri > Cypriniformes > Cyprinidae > Spinibarbus > Spinibarbus caldwelli. The sequence goes on along the minus strand of CM077226.1, from coordinate 11,646,892 downwards.
CCTGAGAGCAGCGTGTAGTTCACTAAAAATAATACTTCTATGAATTATATTGAGAACTCCTGCCCTGAGAGCAACGTGTAGTTCACTAAAAATAATACTGATATGAATTATATCGAGTACTCCTGCCCTGAGAGCAGCGTGTAGTTCACTAAAAATAATAGTGATATGAAATATATTGAGTACTCCTGCCCTGAGAGCAGCGTGTATTTCACTAAAAATAACACAACGATACTCCTGCCCTGAGAGCAGCGTGTAGTTCACTAAAAATAACACAACGATATGAATTATATTGAGTACTCCTGCCCTGAGAGCAGCGTGTAGTTCACTAAAAATAACACAACGATATGAATTATATTGAGTACTCCTGCCCTGAGAGCAGCGTGTAGTTCACTAAAAATAACACAACAATATGAATTATATAGAGGAGAACTGCCCTGAGAGCAGCGTGTAGTTCACTAAAAATAATACTGATATGAATTATATTGAGTACTCCTTCCCTGAGAGCAGCGTGTAGTTCACTGAAAATGACACAATGATATGAATTATATCGAGTACTCCTGCCCTGAGAACAGCGTGTAGTCCACTAAATATAACACAACGATATGAATTATATTGAGTACTCCTGCCCTGAGAGCAGCGTGTAGTCCACTAAAAATAACACAACGCTATGAATTATATTGAGTACTCCTGCCCTGAGAGCAGCATGTATTTCACTAAAAATAATAGTGATATGAAAAATATTGAGTACTCCTGCCCTGAAAGCAGCGTGTAGTTCACTAAAAATAACACAACGATGTGAATTATTTCGAGTACTCCTGCCCTGAGAGCAGCGTGTAGTTCACTAAAAATAACACAACGATACTCCTGCCCTGAGAGGAGCGTGTAGTTAACTAAAAATAACACAACAATATGAATTATATAGAGGAGAACTTCCCTGAGAGCAGCGTGTAGTTCACTAAAAATAATACTGATATGAATTATATTGAGTACTCCATCCCTGAGAGCAGCGTGTAGTTCACTGAAAATGACACAATGATATGAATTATATCGAGTACTCCTGCCCTGAGAACAGAGTTTAGTTCACTAAAAATAACACAACGATATGAATTATATCGAGTACTCCTGCCCTGAGAGCAGCGTGTAGTCCACTAAAAATAACACAACGATATGAATTATATTGAGTACTCGTGCCCTGAGAGCAGCGTGTAGTCCACTAAAAATAACACAACGCTATGAATTATATTGAGTACTCCTGCCCTGAGAGCAGCGTGTAGTTCACTAAAAATAACACAACAATATGAAGTATATTGAGTACTCCTGCCCTGAGAGCAGCATGTAGTTCACTAAAAATAATACTGATATGAATTATATTGAGTACTCCTGCCCTGAGAGCAGCGTGTAGTTCACTAAAAATAACACAATGATATGAATTATATCGAGTACTCCTGCCCTGAGAACAGCGTCTAGTTCACTAAAAATAACACAACGATATGAATTATATCGAGTACTCCTGCCCTGAGAGCAGCGTGTATTTCACTAAAAATTATGAATTATTTCGAGTACTCCTGCCCTGAGAGTAGCGTGTAGTTCACTAAAAATAATAGTGATATGAATTACATGGAGTAGTCCTGCCCTGAGAGCAGCGTGTAGTTCACTAAAAATAATACTTATATGAATTATATTGAGTACTCCTGCCCTGAGAGCAACGTGTAGTTCACTAAAAATAATACTGATATGAATTATATCGAGTACTCCTGCCATGAGAGCAGCGTGTAGTTCACTAAAAATAATAGTGATATGAAATATATTGAGTACTCCTGCCCTGAGAGCAGCGTGTATTTCACTAAAATTAACACAACGATACTCCTGCCCTGAGAGCAGCGTGTAGTTCACTAAAAATAACACAACGATATGAATTATATTGAGTACTCCTGCCCTGAGAGCAGCGTGTAGTTCACTAAAAATAACACAACGATATGAATTATATTGAGTACTCCTGCCCTGAGAGCAGCGTGTAGTTCACTAAAAATAACACAACAATATGAATTATATAGAGGAGAACTGCCCTGAGAGCAGCGTGTAGTTCACTAAAAATAACACTGATATGAATTATATTGAGTACTCCTTCCCTGAGAGCAGCGTGTAGTTCACTGAAAATGACACAATGATATGAATTATATCGAGTACTCCTGCCCTGAGAGCAGCGTGTAGTCCACTAAAAATAACACAACGCTATGAATTATATTGAGTACTCCTGCCCTGAGAGCAGCGTGTAGTTCACTAAAAATAACACAACGATATGAATTATATTGAGTACTCCTGCCCTGAGAGCAGCGTGTAGTTCACCAAAAATAATAGTGATATGAGTTTAATTGAGTACTCCTGCCCTGAGAGCAGCGTGTAGTCCACTAACAATAACACAACGCTGTGAATTATATTGAGTACTCCTGCCCTGAGAGCAGCGTGTAGTTCACTAAAAATAACACAACGATACTCCTGCCCTGAGAGGAGCGTGTAGTTCACTAAAAATAACACAACAATATGAATTATATAGAGGAGAACTGCCCTGAGAGCAGCGTGTAGTTCACTAAAAATAACACTGATATGAATTATATTGAGTACTCCTGCCCTGAGAGCAGCGTGTAGTCCACTAAAAATAACATAACGCTATGAATTATATTGAGTACTCCTGCCCTGAGAGCAGCGTGTAGTTCACTAAAAATAACACAACAATATGAATTATATTGAGTACTCCTGCCCTGAGAGCAGCGTGTAGTTCACTAAAAATAACACAACAATATGAATTATATTGAGTACTCCTGCCCTGAGAGCAGCATGTAGTTCACTAAAAATAATACTGATATGAATTGTATTGAGTACTCCTGCCCTGAGAGCAGCGTGTAGTTCACTAAAAATAACACAATGATATGAATTATATCGAGTACTCCTGCCCTGAGAACAGCGTCTAGTTCACTAAAAATAACACAACGATATGAATTATATCGAGTACTCCTGCCCTGAGAGCAGCGTGTATTTCACTAAAAATAACACAACGATATAAATTATATCGAGTACTCCTGCCCTGAGAGCAGCATGTATTTCACTAAAAATTATGAATTATTTCGAGTACTCCTGCCCTGAGAGTAGCGTGTAGTTCACTAAAAATAATACTGATATGAATTATATCGAGTACTCCTGCCCTGAGAGCAGCGTGTAGTTCACTAAAAATAATAGTGATATGAAATATATTGAGTACTCCTGCCCTGAGAGCAGCGTGTATTTCACTAAAAATAACACAACGATACTCCTGCCCTGAGAGCAGCGTGTAGTTCACTAAAAATAACACAACGATATGAATTATATTGAGTACTCCTGCCCTGAGAGCAGCGTGTAGTTCACTAAAAATAACACAACGATATGAATTATATTGAGTACTCCTGCCCTGAGAGCAGCGTGTAGTTCACTAAAAATAACACAACAATATGAATTATATAGAGGAGAACTGCCCTGAGAGCAGCGTGTAGTTCACTAAAAATAACACTGATATGAATTATATTGAGTACTCCTTCCCTGAGAGCAGCGTGTAGTTCACTGAAAATGACACAATGATATGAATTATATTGAGTACTCCTGCCCTGAGAGCAGCGTGTAGTTCACTAAAAATAACACAACGCTATGAATTATATTGAGTACTCCTGCCCTGAGAGCAGCGTGTAGTTCACTAAAAATAACACAACGATATGAATTATATTGAGTACTCCTGCCCTGAGAGCAGCGTGTAGTTCACCAAAAATAATAGTGATATGAGTTTAATTGAGTACTCCTGCCCTGAGAGCAGCGTGTAGTCCACTAACAATAACACAACGCTGTGAATTATATTGAGTACTCCTGCCCTGAGAGCAGCGTGTAGTTCACTAAAAATAACACAACGATACTCCTGCCCTGAGAGGAGCGTGTAGTTCACTAAAAATGACACAATGATATGAATTATATTGAGTACTCCTGCCCTGAGAGCAGCGTGTAGTTCACTAAAAATAACACAACGCTATGAATTATATTGAGTACTCCTGCCCTGAGAGCAGCGTGTAGTTCACTAAAAATAACACAACGATATGAATTATATTGAGTACTCCTGCCCTGAGAGCAGCGTGTAGTTCACCAAAAATAATAGTGATATGAGTTTAATTGAGTACTCCTGCCCTGAGAGCAGCGTGTAGTCCACTAACAATAACACAACGCTGTGAATTATATTGAGTACTCCTGCCCTGAGAGCAGCGTGTAGTTCACTAAAAATAACACAACGATACTCCTGCCCTGAGAGGAGCGTGTAGTTCACTAAAAATAACACAACAATATGAATTATATAGAGGAGAACTGCCCTGAGAGCAGCGTGTAGTTCACTAAAAATAACACAATGATATGAATTATATCGAGTACTCCTGCTCTGAGAACAGCGTGTAGTTCACTAAAAATAACACAACGCTATGAATTATATTGAGTACTCCTGCCCTGAGAGCAGCGTGTAGTTCACTAAAAATAACACAACAATATGAATTATATTGAGTACTCCTGCCCTGAGAGCAGCATGTAGTTCACTAAAAATAATACTGATATGAATTATATTGAGTACTCCTGCCCTGAGAGCAGCGTGTAGTTCACTAAAAATAACACAACAATATGAATTATATAGAGGAGAACTTCCCTGAGAGCAGCGTGTAGTTCACTAAAAATAATACTGATATGAATTATATTGAGTACTCCATCCCTGAGAGCAGCGTGTAGTTCACTGAAAATGACACAATGATATGAATTATATCGAGTACTCCTGCCCTGAGAACAGCGTTTAGTTCACTAAAAATAACACAACGATATGAATTATATCGAGTACTCCTGCCCTGAGAGCAGCGTGTAGTCCACTAAAAATAACACAACGATATGAATTATATTGAGTACTCGTGCCCTGAGAGCAGCGTGTAGTCCACTAAAAATAACACAACGCCATGAATTATATTGAGTACTCCTGCCCTGAGAGCAGCGTGTAGTTCACTAAAAATAACACAACAATATGAAGTATATTGAGTACTCCTGCCCTGAGAGCAGCATGTAGTTCACTAAAAATAATACTGATATGAATTATATTGAGTACTCCTGCCCTGAGAGCAGCGTGTAGTTCACTAAAAATAACACAATGATATGAATTATATCGAGTACTCCTGCCCTGAGAACAGCGTCTAGTTCACTAAAAATAACACAACGATATGAATTATTTCGAGTACTCCTGCCCTGAGAGTAGCGTGTAGTTCACTAAAAATAATAGTGATATGAATTACATGGAGTAGTCCTGCCCTGAGAGCAGCGTGTAGTTCACTAAAAATAATACTTATATGAATTATATTGAGTACTCCTGCCCTGAGAGCAACGTGTAGTTCACTAAAAATAATACTGATATGAATTATATCGAGTACTCCTGCCCTGAGAGCAGCGTGTAGTTCACTAAAAATAATAGTGATATGAAATATATTGAGTACTCCTGCCCTGAGAGCAGCGTGTATTTCACTAAAAATAACACAACGATACTCCTGCCCTGAGAGCAGCGTGTAGTTCACTAAAAATAACACAACGATATGAATTATATTGAGTACTCCTGCCCTGAGAGCAGCGTGTAGTTCACTAAAAATAACACAACGATATGAATTATATAGAGGAGAACTGCCCTGAGAGCAGCGTGTAGTTCACTAAAAATAACACTGATATGAATTATATTGAGTACTCCTTCCCTGAGAGCAGCGTGTAGTTCACTGAAAATGACACAATGATATGAATTATATCGAGTACTCCTGCCCTGAGAGCAGCGTGTAGTCCACTAAAAATAACACAACGCTATGAATTATATTCAGTACTCCTGCCCTGAGAGCAGCGTGTAGTTCAGTAAAAATAACACAACGATATGAATTATATTGAGTACTCCTGCCCTGAGAGCAGCGTGTAGTTCACCAAAAATAATAGTGATATGAGTTTAATTGAGTACTCCTGCCCTGAGAGCAGCGTGTAGTCCAATAACAATAACACAACGCTGTGAATTATATTGAGTACTCCTGCTCTGAGAGCAGCGTGTAGTTCACTAAAAATAACACAACGATACTCCTGCCCTGAGAGGAGCGTGTAGTTCACTAAAAATAACACAACAATATGAATTATATAGAGGAGAACTGCCCTGAGAGCAGCGTGTAGTTCACTAAAAATAATACTGATATGAATTATATTGAGTACTCCTTCCCTGAGAGCAGCGTGTAGTTCACTGAAAATGACACAATGATATGAATTATATCGAGTACTCCTGCCCTGAGAACAGCGTGTAGTCCACTAAATATAACACAACGATATGAATTATATTGAGTACTCCTGCCCTGAGAGCAGCGTGTAGTCCACTAAAAATAACACAACGCTATGAATTATATTGAGTACTCCTGCCCTGAGAGCAGCATGTAGTTCACTAAAAATAACACAACAATATGAATTATATTGAGTACTCCTGCCCTGAGAGCAGCATGTAGTTCACTAAAAATAATACTGATATGAATTATATTGAGTACTCCTGCCCTGAGAGCAGCGTGTAGTTCACTAAAAATAACACAATGATATGAATTATATCGAGTACTCCTGCCCTGAGAACAGCGTCTAGTTCACTAAAAATAACACAACGATATGAATTATATCGAGTACTCCTGCCCTGAGAGCAGCGTGTATTTCACTAAAAATAACACAACAATATGAATTATATCGAGTACTCCTGCCCTGAGAGCAGCATGTATTTCACTAAAAATAATAGTGATATGAAATATATTGAGTACTCCTGCCCTGAAAGCAGCGTGTAGTTCACTAAAAATAACACAACGATGTGAATTATTTCGAGTACTCCTGCCCTGAGAGCAGCGTGTAGTTCACTAAAAATAACACAACGATACTCCTGCCCTGAGAGGAGCGTGTAGTTAACTAAAAATAACACAACAATATGAATTATATAGAGGAGAACTTCCCTGAGAGCAGCGTGTAGTTCACTAAAAATAATACTGATATGAATTATATTGAGTACTCCATCCCTGAGAGCAGCGTGTAGTTCACTGAAAATGACACAATGATATGAATTATATCGAGTACTCCTGCCCTGAGAACAGAGTTTAGTTCACTAAAAATAACACAACGATATGAATTATATCGAGTACTCCTGCCCTGAGAGCAGCGTGTAGTCCACTAAAAATAACACAACGATATGAATTATATTGAGTACTCGTGCCCTGAGAGCAGCGTGTAGTCCACTAAAAATAACACAACGCTATGAATTATATTGAGTACTCCTGCCCTGAGAGCAGCGTGTAGTTCACTAAAAATAACACAACAATATGAAGTATATTGAGTACTCCTGCCCTGAGAGCAGCATGTAGTTCACTAAAAATAATACTGATATGAATTATATTGAGTACTCCTGCCCTGAGAGCAGCGTGTAGTTCACTAAAAATAACACAATGATATGAATTATATCGAGTACTCCTGCCCTGAGAACAGCGTCTAGTTCACTAAAAATAACACAACGATATGAATTATATCGAGTACTCCTGCCCTGAGAGCAGCGTGTATTTCACTAAAAATTATGAATTATTTCGAGTACTCCTGCCCTGAGAGTAGCGTGTAGTTCACTAAAAATAATAGTGATATGAATTACATGGAGTAGTCCTGCCCTGAGAGCAGCGTGTAGTTCACTAAAAATAACATAACGATGTGAATTATATTGAGTACTCCTGCCCTGAGAGCAGCGTGTAGTTCACTAAAAATAATAGTGATATGAAATATATTGAGTACTCCTGCCCTGAGAGCAGCGTGTAGTTCACTAAAAATAATAGTGATATGAATTTAATTGAGTACTCTTGCCCTGAGAGCAGCGTGTAGTCCACTAAAAATAACACAACGCTATGAATTATATTGAGTACTCCTGCCCTGAGAGCAGCGTGTAGTTCACTAAAAATAACACAACGATATGAATTATATTGAGTACTCCTGCCCTGAGAGCAGCGTGTAGTTCACCAAATATAATAGTGATATGAGTTTAATTGAGTACTCCTGCCCTGAGAGCAGCGTGTAGTCCACTAACAATAACACAACGCTGTGAATTATATTGAGTACTCCTGCCCTGAGAGCAGCGTGTAGTCCACTAACAATAACACAACGCTGTGAATTATATTGAGTACTCCTGCCCTGAGAGCAGCGTGTAGTCCACTAAAAATAACACAACGCTATGAATTATATTGAGTACTCCTGCCCTGAGAGCAGCGTGTAGTTCACTAAAAATTACACAACGATATGAATTATATCGAGTACTCCTGCCCTGAGAGCAGCGTGTAGTTCACTAAAAATAATACTGATATGAATTATATTGAGTACTCCTGCCCTGAGAGCAGCGTGTAGTTCACTAAAAATAACACAACGATACTCCTGCCCTGAGAGGAGCGTGTAGTTCACTAAAAATAATACTACGATATGAATTATATTGAGTACACCTGCCCTGAGAGCAGCGTGTAGTTCACTAAAAATAACACGACGATATGAATTATATTGAGTACTCCTGCCCTGAGAGCAGCGTGTAGTTCACTAAAAATAATACTGATATGAATTATATCGAGTACTCCTGCCCTGAGAGCAGCATGTAGTTCACTAAAAATAATAGTGATATGAAATATATTGAGTACTCCTGCCCTGAAAGCAGCGTGTAGTTCTCTAAAAATAACACAACGCTATGAATTATTTCGAGTACTCCTGCCCTGAGAGCAGCGTGTAGTTCACTAAAAATAATAGTGATATGAATTATATTGAGTACTCCTGCCCTGAGAGCAGCATGTAGTTCACTGAAAATGACACAATGATATGAATTATATCGAGTACTCCTGCCCTGAGAGCAGCATGTAGTTCACTAAAAATAACACAACGATATGAATTATATCAAGTACTCCTACCCTGAGAGCAGCATGTATTTCACTAAAAATAATACTGATATGAATTATTTCAAGTACTCCTGCCCTGAGAGCAGCGTGTAGTTCACTAAAAATAACACTGATATGAATTGTATTGAGTACTCCTGCCCTGAGAGCAGCGTGTAGTTCACTAAAAATAACACTGATATGAATTATATTGAGTACTCCTGCCCTGAGAGTAGCGTGTAGTTCACTAAAAATAACACAACGATACTCCTGCCCTGAGAGCAGCGTGTATTTCACTAAAAATAACACAACGCTATGAAGTATATTGAGTACTCCTGCCCTGAGAGCAGCGTGTAGTTCACTAAAAATAATAGTGATATGAATTTAATTGAGTACTCCTGCCCTGAGAGCAGCGTGTAGTCCACTAAAAATAACACAACGCAGATGGGAGTTTTACTTACTCAAACTTGTTCTGAGGGCAGAAAGGAAAATGATTGGTTCACAGATTCTACCAATGAAATTGAAGCAGAGGGGGGGCCAAGACGTTTGGAAATGTAGAGGGAAAAGTTCGGACAAAATCAGATACGTTAGGCTTTGTGGGAGATTGATTGCGTTTATTGTAAGGTAAGTAAATTTTGAGAATATTTTGTTAAAATTCAGAGATAAACACCCTCGAAAAGTTTACTAAGGTAATTGGGGAACATGAAAAATGCAAATAACTAATAATCACCTTCTAAATATTCGATCATGAAGATTCATCTGTTTATCAGTCGACCGCACCAAAGCTGCTTATGGGGTAACTTAACAAAGATAAAACATGTTTTTCCAGTGCAGCCCCGCTGTCTGTGGAGCTGATATATACGACAACAGAGCTCGTTTAGATCTTCGCGACATTTAATCGGTCAAAATTATACATCTCCCGCCCTAGTGCTCATCTCAAAGCAGGATCACTCTATGGACTAATCGCTGTTTTATTTTTAGTGCTTTACGTGCTACTCTCCGGACAGGAGTACTCAATAGGTTCGTATTGTAGTGTTATTTTTAGTGAACTACACGCTGCTCTCAGGGCAGGAGTACTCGATATAATTCATATCACTATTATTTTTAGTGAGCTACACGCTGCTCTCAGGGCAGGAGTACTCAATATAATTCATATCACTATTATTTTTACTGAACTAGACGCTGCTCTCAGGGCAGGATTACTCGATATATTTCATATCGTTGTGTTATTTTTAGTGAACTACACGCTGCTCTCAGGGCAGGAGTACTCAATATAATTCATATCACTATTATTTTTACTGAACTAGACGCTGCTCTCAGGGCAGGATTACTCGATATATTTCATATCGTTGTGTTATTTTTAGTGAACTACACGCTGCTCTCAGGGCAGGAGTACTCAATATAATTCATATCACTATTATTTTTAGTGAACTACACGCTGCTCTCAGGGCAGGAGTACTCGATATAATTCATATCGTTGTGTTATTTTTAGTGAACTACACGCTGCTCTCAGGGCAGGAGTACTCAATATAATTCATATCAGTATTATTTTTAGTGAACTACACGCTGCTCTCAGGTCAGGAGTACTCGATATAATTCATATCGTTGTGTTATTTTTAGTGAACTACACGCTGCTCTCAGGGCAGGAGTATCGTTATTTTTAGTGAACTACACGCTGCTCTCAGGCCAGGAGTACTCGAAATAATTCATAGCGTTGTGTTATTTTTAGTGGACTACACGCTGCTATCAGGGCAGGAGTACTCGATATAATTCATATCAGTATTATTTGTAGTGAACTACACGCTGCTCTCAGGGCGGGAGTACTCCATATAATTCATATTGTTTTGTTATTTTTAGTGATCTACACGCTGCTCTCAGGGCAGGAGTACTCCATATAATTCATATCACTATTATTTTTAGTGAACTACACGCTGCTCTCAGGGCAGGAGTACTCGATATAATTCATATCAGTATTATTTTTAGTGAACTACACGCTGCTCTCAGGGCAGAAGTACTCCATGTAATTCATATTAGTATTATTTTTAGTGAACTACGCGCTGCTCTCAGGGCAGGAGTACTCCATATAATTCATATCACTATTATTTTTAGTGAACTACACGCTGCTCTCAGGGCAGGAGTACTCGAAATAATTCATATCAGTATTATTTTTAGTGAAATACATGCTGCTCTCAGGGCAGGAGTACTCAATATAATTCATATCAGTATTATTTTTAGTGAACTACACGCTGCTCTCAGGGCAGGAGTACTCGAAATAATTCATATCAGTATTATTTTTAGTGAAATACATGCTGCTCTCAGGGCAGGAGTACTCGATATAATTCATATCGTTGTGTTATTTTTAGTGAACTACATGCTGCTCTCAGGGCAGGAGTACTCGAAATAATTCATATCAGTATTATTTTTAGTGAAATACATGCTGCTCTCAGGGCAGGAGTACTCAATATAATTCATATCAGTATTATTTTTAGTGAACTACACGCTGCTCTCAGGGCAGGAGTACTCGAAATAATTCATATCAGTATTATTTTTAGTGAAATACATGCTGCTCTCAGGGCAGGAGTACTCGATATAATTCATATCGTTGTGTTATTTTTAGTGAACTACATGCTGCTCTCAGGGCAGGAGTACTCGATTTAATTCATATCAGTATTATTTTTAGTGGACTACATGGTGCTCTCAGGTCGGGAGTACTCAATATCATTCATATCGTTGTGTTATTTTTAGTGAACTACACGCTGCTCTCAGGGCAGGAGTATCGTTGTGTTATTTTTAGTGAACTACACACTGCTCTCAGGGCAGGAGTACTCAATATAATTCATATCAGTATTATTTTTAGTGTACTACATGCTGCTCTCAGGGCAGGAGTTCTCGATATAATTCATATCAGTATTATTTTTAGTGAACTACACGCTGCTCTCAGGGCAGGAGTACTCGATATAATTCATATCGTTGTATTATTTTTAGTGAACTACACGCTGCTCTCAGGGCAGGACTATCGTTGTGTTATTTTTAGTGATCTACACACTGCTCTCAGGGCAGGAGTACTCGATATAATTCATATCAGTATTATTTTTAGTGAACTACACGCTGCTCTCAGGGTGGGAGTACTCAATATCATTCATATTGTTGTGTTATTTTTAGTGAACTACACGCTGCTCTCAGGGCAGGAGTATCGTTTTGTTATTTTTAGTGAACTACACGCTGCTCTCATGGCAGGAGTACGCGATATAATTCATATCAGTATTATTTTTAGTGAACTACACGCTGCTCTCAGGGCAGGAGTACTCGATATAATTCATATTGTTGTGTTATTTTTAGTGAACTACATGCTGCTCTCAGGGCAGGAGTACTCGATATAATTCATATCAGTATTATTTTTAGTGAACTACAAGCTGCTCTCAGGGCAGGAGTACTCCATATAATTCATATCACTATTATTTTTAGTGAACTACACGCTGCTCTCAGGGCAGGAGTACTCAAAATAATTCATATCAGTATTATTTTTAGTGAAATACATGCTCTTCTAAGGGCAGGAGTACTCGATATAATTCATATCAGTATTATTTTTAGTGAACTACACGCTGCTCTCAGGGCAAGAGTACTCAATATAATTCATATCAGTATTATTTTTAGTGAACTACACGCTGCTCTCAGGGCAGGAGTACTCGAAATAATTCATATCAGTATTATTTTTAGTGAAATACATGCTCTTCTCAGGGCAGGAGTACTCGATATAATTCATATCGTTGTGTTATTTTTAGTGAACTACACGCTGCTCTCAGGGCAGGAGTATCGTTGTGTTATTTTTAGTGATCTACACACTGCTCTCAGGGCAGGAGTACTCGATATAATTCATATCAGTATTATTTTTAGTGAACTACACGCTGCTCTGAGGGTGGGAGTACTCAATATCATTCATATTGTTGTGTTATTTTTAGTGAACTACATGCTGCTCTCAGGGCAGGAGTATCGTTTTGTTATTTTTAGTGAACTACACGCTGCTCTCAGGGCAGGAGTACGCGATATAATTCATATCAGTATTATTTTTAGTGAACTACACGCTGCTCTCAGGGCAGGAGTACTCGATATAATTCATATTGTTGTGTTATTTTTAGTGAACTACATGCTGCTCTCAGGGCAGGAGTACTCGATATAATTCATATCGTTGTGTTATTTTTAGTGAACTACATGCTGGTCTCAGGGCAGGAGTATCGTTTTTTTATTTTTAGTGAACTACACGCTGCTCTCAGGGCAGGAGTACTCGATATAATTCATATCAGTATTATTTTTAGTGAACTACACGCTGCTCTCAGGGCAGGAGTACTCCATATAATTCATATCACTATTATTTTTAGTGAACTACACGCTGCTCTCAGGGCAGGAGTATCGTTGTTATTTTTAGTGAACTACACGATGCTCTCAGGGCAGGAGTACTCAATATAATTCATATCACTATTATTTTTAGTGAACTACACGCTGCTCTCAGGGCAGGAGTACTCAATATAAGTCACATCGTTATGTTATTTTTATTGAACTACACGCTTCTCACAGGGCAGGAGTACTCAATATAATTCACATCGTTATGTTATTTTTAGTGAACTACACGCTGCTCTCAGGGCAGGAGTACTCAATATAATTCATATCAGTATTATTTTTAGTGAACTACACGCTGCTCTCAGGGCAGGAGTACTCAAAATAATTCATAGCGTTGTGTTATTTTTAGTGAACTACACGCTGCTTTCAGGGCAGGAGTACTCAATATATTTCATATCACTATTATTTTTAGTGAACTACACGCTGCTCTCAGGGCAGGAGTACTCGATATAATTCATATCAGTATTATTTTTAGTGAACTACACGCTGCTCTCAGGGCAGGAGTACTCAATATAAATCATATCATTGTGTTATTTTTAGTGAACTACACGCTGCTCTCAGGGCAGGAGCACTCAATATAATTCATATCGTTGTGTTATTTTTAGTGAACTACACGCTGCTCTCAGGGCAGTAGTACTCAATATAATTCATATCAGTATTATTTTTAGTGAACTACACGCTGCTCTCAGGGCAGGAGTACTCGATATAATTCATATCGTTGTGTAATTTTTAGTGAACTACACGCTGCTCTCAGGGCAGGAGTACTCAATATATTTCATATCACTATTATTTTTAGTGAACTACACGCTGCTCTCAGGGCAGATGTACTCAATATATTTCACATAACTATTATTTTTAGTGAGCTACACGCTGCTCTCAGGGCAGGAGTACTCAATATACTTCATAGCGTTGTGTTATTTTTAGTGGACTACACGCTGCTCTCAGGGCAGGATTATCGTTGTGTTATTTTTAGTGAACTACACGCTGCTCTCAGGGCAGGAGTACTCAATATAATTCATATCAGTGTTATTTTTAGTGAACTACACGCTGCTCTCAGGGCAGGAGTACTTGAAATAATTCATATCAGTATTATTTTTAGTGAAATACATGCTGCTCTCAGGGCAGGAGTACTTGATATAATTCATATCGTTGTGTTATTTTTAGTGAACTACATGCTGCTCTCAGGGCAGGAATATCGTTTTGTTATTTTTAGTGAACTACACGCTGCTCTCAGGGCAGGAGTACTCGAAATAATTCATAGCGTTGTGTTATTTTTAGTGAACTACACGCTGCTTTCAGGGCAGGAGTACTCAATATATTTCATATTAGTATTATTTTTAGTGAACTACACGCTGCTCTCAGGGCAGGAGTACTCAATATAATTCATATCGTTGTGTTATTTTTAGTGAACTACACGCTGCTCTCAGGGCAGGAGTACTCAATATAATTCATATCGTTGTGTTATTTTTAGTGAACTACACCCTGCTCTCAGGGCAAATTACTCAATATAATTCATATCGTTGTGTTATTTTTAGTGAACTAAATGCTGTTCTCAGGGCAGGAGTACTCGATATAATTCATATCATTGTGTCATTTTCAGTGAACTACACGCTGCTCTCAGGGCAGGAGTACTCAATATAATTCATATCAGTATTATTTTTTGTGAACTACACGCTGCTCTCAGGGCAGGAGTACTCTATATAATTCATATTGTTGTGTTAGTTTTTTGTGAACTACACGCTGCATTGAGGGCAGGAGTACTCCATATAATTCATATCAGTATTATTTTTAGTGGACTACATGTTGCTCTCAGGGCAGGAGTACTCAATTAAATTCATATCACTATTATTTTTAGTGAACTACACGCTGCTCTCACGGCAGGAGTACTCAATATATTTCATATCACTATTATTTCTAGTGAGCTACACGCTGCTCTCAGGGCAGGAGTACTCAATATAATTCACAGCGTTGTGTTATTGTCAGTGGACTACACGCTGCTCTCAGGGCAGGAGTACTCAATTAAACTCATATCACTATTATTTTTAGTGAACTACACGCTGCTTTCAAGGCAGGAGTACTCAATATCATTCATATCGTTGTTTTATTTTTAGTGAACTATATGCTGCTCTCAGGGCAGGAGTATCATTTTGTTATTTTTAGTGAACTACACGCTGCTCTCAGGGCAGGAGTACTCCATATAATTCATATCACTATTATTTTTAGTGAACTACACGCTGCTCTCAGGGCAGGAGTACTCCATATAATTCATATCACTATTATTTTTAGTGAACTACACGCTGCTCTCAGGGCAGGAGTATCGTTGTTATTTTTAGTGAACTACACGCTGCTCTCAGGGCAGGAGTACTCAATATAATTCATATCACTATTATTTTTAGTGAACTACACGCTGCTCTCAGGGCAGGAGTACTCAATATAAGTCACATCGTTATGTTATTTTTATTGAACTACACGCTTCTCACAGGGCAGGAGTACTCAATATAATTCACATCGTTATGTTATTTTTAGTGAACTACACGCTGCTCTCAGGGCAGGAGTACGCGATATAATTCATATCAGTATTATTTTTAGTGAACTACACGCTGCTCTCAGGGCAGGAGTACTCGATATAATTCATATTGTTGTGTTATTTTTAGTGAACTACATGCTGCTCTCAGGGCAGGAGTACTCGATATAATTCATATCGTTGTGTTATTTTTAGTGAACTACATGCTGGTCTCAGGGCAGGAGTATCGTTTTTTTTATTTTTTGTGAACTACACGCTGCTCTCAGGGCAGGAGTACGCGATATAATTCATATCAGTATTATTTTTAGTGAACTACACGCTGCTCTCAGGGCAGGAGTACTCGATATAATTCATATCGTTGTGTTATTTTTAGTGAACTACATGCTGCTCTCAGGGCAGGAGTATCGTTTTTTTATTTTTAGTGAACTACACGCTGCTCTCAGGGCAGGAGTACTCGATATAATTCATATCAGTATTATTTTTAGTGAACTACACGCTGCTCTCAGGGCAGGAGTACTCCATATAATTCATATCACTATTATTTTTAGTGAACTACACGCTGCTCTCAGGGCAGGAGTATCGTTGTTATTTTTAGTGAACTACACGATGCTCTCAGGGCAGGAGTACTCAATATAATTCATATCACTATTATTTTTAGTGAACTACACGCTGCTCTCAGGGCAGGAGTACTCAATATAATTCACATCGTTATGTTATTTTTAGTGAACTACACGCTGCTCTCAGGGCAGGAGTACTCCATATAATTCATATCACTATTATTTTTAGTGAACTACACGCTGCTCTCAGGGCAGGAGTATCGTTGTTATTTTTAGTGAACTACACGATGCTCTCAGGGCAGGAGTACTCAATATAATTCATATCACTATTATTTTTAGTGAACTACACGCTGCTCTCAGGGCAGGAGTACTCAATATAATTCACATCGTTATGTTATTTTTAGTGAACTACACGCTGCTCTCAGGGCAGGAGTACTCAATATAATTCACATCGTTATGTTATTTTTAGTGAACTACACGCTGCTCTCAGGGCAGGAGTACTCAATATAATTCATATCAGTATTATTTTTAGTGAACTACACGCTGCTCTCAGGGCAGGAGTACTCAAAATAATTCATAGCGTTGTGTTATTTTTAGTGAACTACACGCTGCTTTCAGGGCAGGAGTACTCAATATATTTCATATCACTATTATTTTTAGTGAACTACACGCTGCTCTCAGGGCAGGAGTACTCGATATAATTCATATCAGTATTATTTTTAGTGAACTACACGCTGCTCTCAGGGCAGGAGTACTCAATATAAATCATATCATTGTGTTATTTTTAGTGAACTACACGCTGCTCTCAGGGCAGGAGCACTCAATATAATTCATATCGTTGTGTTATTTTTAGTGAACTACACGCTCCTCTCAGGGCAGGAGTATCGTTGTGTTATTTTTAGTGAACTACACGCTGCTCTCAGGGCAGTAGTACTCAATATAATTCATATCAGTATTATTTTTAGTGAACTACACGCTGCTCTCAGGGCAGGAGTACTCGATATAATTCATATCGTTGTGTAATTTTTAGTGAACTACACGCTGCTCTCAGGGCAGGAGTACTCAATATATTTCATATCACTATTATTTTTAGTGAACTACACGCTGCTCTCAGGGCAGATGTACTCAATATATTTCACATAACTATTATTTTTAGTGAGCTACACGCTGCTCTCAGGGCAGGAGTACTCAATATACTTCATAGCGTTGTGTTATTTTTAGTGGACTACACGCTGCTCTCAGGGCAGGATTATCGTTGTGTTATTTTTAGTGAACTACACGCTGCTCTCAGGGCAGGAGTACTCAATATAATTCATATCAGTGTTATTTTTAGTGAACTACACGCTGCTCTCAGGGCAGGAGTACTTGAAATAATTCATATCAGTATTATTTTTAGTGAAATACATGCTGCTCTCAGGGCAGGAGTACTTGATATAATTCATATCGTTGTGTTATTTTTAGTGAACTACATGCTGCTCTCAGGGCAGGAATATCGTTTTGTTATTTTTAGTGAACTACACGCTGCTCTCAGGGCAGGAGTACTCGAAATAATTCATAGCGTTGTGTTATTTTTAGTGAACTACACGCTGCTTTCAGGGCAGGAGTACTCAATATATTTCATATTAGTATTATTTTTAGTGAACTACACGCTGCTCTCAGGGCAGGAGTACTCAATATAATTCATATCGTTGTGTTATTTTTAGTGAACTACACGCTGCTCTCAGGGCAGGAGTACTCAATATAATTCATATCGTTGTGTTATTTTTAGTGAACTACACCCTGCTCTCAGGGCAAATTACTCAATATAATTCATATCGTTGTGTTATTTTTAGTGAACTAAATGCTGTTCTCAGGGCAGGAGTACTCGATATAATTCATATCATTGTGTCATTTTCAGTGAACTACACGCTGCTCTCAGGGCAGGAGTACTCAATATAATTCATATCAGTATTATTTTTTGTGAACTACACGCTGCTCTCAGGGCAGGAGTACTCTATATAATTCATATTGTTGTGTTAGTTTTTTGTGAACTACACGCTGCATTGAGGGCAGGAGTACTCCATATAATTCATATCAGTATTATTTTTAGTGGACTACATGTTGCTCTCAGGGCAGGAGTACTCAATTAAATTCATATCACTATTATTTTTAGTGAACTACACGCTGCTCTCACGGCAGGAGTACTCAATATATTTCATATCACTATTATTTCTAGTGAGCTACACGCTGCTCTCAGGGCAGGAGTACTCAATATAATTCACAGCGTTGTGTTATTGTCAGTGGACTACACGCTGCTCTCAGGGCAGGAGTACTCAATTAAACTCATATCACTATTATTTTTAGTGAACTACACGCTGCTTTCAAGGCAGGAGTACTCAATATCATTCATATCGTTGTTTTATTTTTAGTGAACTATATGCTGCTCTCAGGGCAGGAGTATCATTTTGTTATTTTTAGTGAACTACACGCTGCTCTCAGGGCAGGAGTACTCCATATAATTCATATCACTATTATTTTTAGTGAACTACACGCTGCTCTCAGGGCAGGAGTACTCCATATAATTCATATCACTATTATTTTTAGTGAACTACACGCTGCTCTCAGGGCAGGAGTATCGTTGTTATTTTTAGTGAACTACACGCTGCTCTCAGGGCAGGAGTACTCAATATAATTCATATCACTATTATTTTTAGTGAACTACACGCTGCTCTGAGGGCAGGAGTACTCAATATAAGTCACATCGTTATGTTATTTTTATTGAACTACACGCTTCTCACAGGGCAGGAGTACTCAATATAATTCACATCGTTATGTTATTTTTAGTGAACTACACGCTGCTCTCAGGGCAGGAGTACGCGATATAATTCATATCAGTATTATTTTTAGTGAACTACACGCTGCTCTCAGGGCAGGAGTACTCGATATAATTCATATTGTTGTGTTATTTTTAGTGAACTACATGCTGCTCTCAGGGCAGGAGTACTCGATATAATTCATATCATTGTGTTATTTTTAGTGAACTACATGCTGGTCTCAGGGCAGGAGTATCGTTTTTTTTATTTTTTGTGAACTACACGCTGCTCTCAGGGCAGGAGTACTCGATATAATTCATATCAGTATTATTTTTAGTGAACTACACGCTGCTCTCAGGGCAGGAGTACTCCATATAATTCATATCACTATTATTTTTAGTGAACTACACGCTGCTCTCAGGGCAGGAGTATCGTTGTTATTTTTAGTGAACTACACGCTGCTCTCAGGGCAGGAGTACTCAATATAATTCATATCACTATTATTTTTAGTGAACTACACGCTGCTCTGAGGGCAGGAGTACTCAATATAAGTCACATCGTTATGTTATTTTTATTGAACTACACGCTTCTCACAGGGCAGGAGTACTCAATATAATTCACATCGTTATGTTATTTTTAGTGAACTACACGCTGCTCTCAGGGCAGGAGTGCTCAATATAATTCATATCAGTATTATTTTTAGTGAACTACACGCTGCTCTCAGGGCAGGAGTACTCAATATAATTCATATCGTTGTGTTATTTTTAGTGAACTAAATGCTGTTCTCAGGGCAGGAGTACTCGATATAATTCATATCATTGTGTCATTTTCAGTGAACTACACGCTGCTCTCAGGGCAGGAGTACTCAATATAATTCATATCAGTATTATTTTTTGTGAACTACACGCTGCTCTCAGGGCAGGAGTACTCTATATAATTCATATTGTTGTGTTATTTTTTGTGAACTACACGCTGCATTGAGGGCAGGAGTACTCCATATAATTCATATCAGTATTATTTTTAGTGGACTACACGTTGCTCTCAGGGCAGGAGTACTCAATTAAATTCATATCACTATTATTTTTAGTGAACTACACGCTGCTCTCACGGCAGGAGTACTCAATATATTTCATATCACTATTATTTCTAGTGAGCTACACGCTGCTCTCAGGGCAGGAGTACTCAATATAATTCACAGCGTTGTGTTATTGTCAGTGGACTACACGCTGCTCTCAGGGCAGGAGTACTCAATTAAACTCATATCACTATTATTTTTAGTGAACTACACGCTGCTTTCAAGGCAGGAGTACTCAATATCATTCATATCGTTGTTTTATTTTTAGTGAACTATATGCTGCTCTCAGGGCAGGAGTATCATTTTGTTATTTTTAGTGAACTACACGCTGCTCTCAGGGCAGGAGTACTCCATATAATTCATATCACTATTATTTTTAGTGAACTACACGCTGCTCTCAGGGCAGGAGTACTCCATATAATTCATATCACTATTATTTTTAGTGAACTACACGCTGCTCTCAGGGCAGGAGTATCGTTGTTATTTTTAGTGAACTACACGCTGCTCTCAGGGCAGGAGTACGCGATATAATTCATATCAGTATTATTTTTAGTGAACTACACGCTGCTCTCAGGGCAGGAGTACTCGACATAATTCATATTGTTGTGTTATTTTTAGTGAACTACATGCTGCTCTCAGGGCAGGAGTACTCGATATAATTCATATCGTTGTGTTATTTTTAGTGAACTACATGCTGGTCTCAGGGCAGGAGTATCGTTTTTTTATTTTTAGTGAACTACACGCTGCTCTCAGGGCACGAGTACTCGATATAATTCATATCAGTATTATTTTTAGTGAACTACACGCTGCTCTCAGGGCAGGAGTACTCCATATAATTCATATCACTATTATTTTTAGTGAACTACACGCTGCTCTCAGGGCAGGAGTATCGTTGTTATTTTTAGTGAACTACACGCTGCTCTCAGGTCAGGAGTGCTCAATATAATTCATATCACTATTATTTTTAGTGAACTACACGCTGCTCTAAGGGCAGGAGTACTCAATATAAGTCACATCGTTATGTTATTTTTATTGAACTACACGCTTCTCACAGGGCAGGAGTACTCAATATAATTCACATCGTTATGTTATTTTTAGTGAACTACACGCTCCTCTCAGGGCAGGAGTATCGTTGTGTTATTTTTAGTGAACTACACGCTGCTCTCAGGGCAGTAGTACTCAATATAATTCATATCAGTATTATTTTTAGTGAACTACACGCTGCTCTCAGGGCAGGAGTACTCGATATAATTCATATCGTTGTGTAATTTTTAGTGAACTACACGCTGCTCTCAGGGCAGGAGTACTCAATATATTTCATATCACTATTATTTTTAGTGAACTACACGCTGCTCTCAGGGCAGATGTACTCAATATATTTCACATAACTATTATTTTTAGTGAGCTACACGCTGCTCTCAGGGCAGGAGTACTCAATATAATTCATATCAGTGTTATTTTTAGTGAACTACACGCTGCTCTCAGGGCAGGATTATCGTTGTGTTATTTTTAGTGAACTACACGCTGCTCTCAGGGCAGGAGTACTCAATATAATTCATATCAGTGTTATTTTTAGTGAACTACACGCTGCTCTCAGGGCAGGAGTACTTGAAATAATTCATATCAGTATTATTTTTAGTGAAATACATGCTGCTCTCAGGGCAGGAGTACTTGATATAATTCATATCGTTGTGTTATTTTTAGTGAACTACATGCTGCTCTCAGGGCAGGAATATCGTTTTGTTATTTTTAGTGAACTACACGCTGCTCTCAGGGCAGGAGTACTCGAAATAATTCATAGCGTTGTGTTATTTTTAGTGAACTACACGCTGCTTTCAGGGCAGGAGTACTCAATATATTTCATATTAGTATTATTTTTAGTGAACTACACGCTGCTCTCAGGGCAGGAGTACTCAATATAATTCATATCGTTGTGTTATTTTTAGTGAACTACACGCTGCTCTCAGGGCAGGAGTACTCAATATAATTCATATCGTTGTGTTATTTTTAGTGAACTACACCCTGCTCTCAGGGCAAATTACTCAATATAATTCATATCGTTGTGTTATTTTTAGTGAACTAAATGCTGTTCTCAGGGCAGGAGTACTCGATATAATTCATATCATTGTGTCATTTTCAGTGAACTACACGCTGCTCTCAGGGCAGGAGTACTCAATATAATTCATATCAGTATTATTTTTTGTGAACTACACGCTGCTCTCAGGGCAGGAGTACTCTATATAATTCATATTGTTGTGTTAGTTTTTTGTGAACTACACGCTGCATTGAGGGCAGGAGTACTCCATATAATTCATATCAGTATTATTTTTAGTGGACTACATGTTGCTCTCAGGGCAGGAGTACTCAATTAAATTCATATCACTATTATTTTTAGTGAACTACACGCTGCTCTCACGGCAGGAGTACTCAATATATTTCATATCACTATTATTTCTAGTGAGCTACACGCTGCTCTCAGGGCAGGAGTACTCAATATAATTCACAGCGTTGTGTTATTGTCAGTGGACTACACGCTGCTCTCAGGGCAGGAGTACTCAATTAAACTCATATCACTATTATTTTTAGTGAACTACACGCTGCTTTCAAGGCAGGAGTACTCAATATCATTCATATCGTTGTTTTATTTTTAGTGAACTATATGCTGCTCTCAGGGCAGGAGTATCATTTTGTTATTTTTAGTGAACTACACGCTGCTCTCAGGGCAGGAGTACTCCATATAATTCATATCACTATTATTTTTAGTGAACTACACGCTGCTCTCAGGGCAGGAGTACTCCATATAATTCATATCACTATTATTTTTAGTGAACTACACGCTGCTCTCAGGGCAGGAGTATCGTTGTTATTTTTAGTGAACTACACGCTGCTCTCAGGGCAGGAGTACTCAATATAATTCATATCACTATTATTTTTAGTGAACTACACGCTGCTCTCAGGGCAGGAGTACTCAATATAAGTCACATCGTTATGTTATTTTTATTGAACTACACGCTTCTCACAGGGCAGGAGTACTCAATATAATTCACATCGTTATGTTATTTTTAGTGAACTACACGCTGCTCTCAGGGCAGGAGTACGCGATATAATTCATATCAGTATTATTTTTAGTGAACTACACGCTGCTCTCAGGGCAGGAGTACTCGATATAATTCATATTGTTGTGTTATTTTTAGTGAACTACATGCTGCTCTCAGGGCAGGAGTACTCGATATAATTCATATCGTTGTGTTATTTTTAGTGAACTACATGCTGGTCTCAGGGCAGGAGTATCGTTTTTTTTATTTTTTGTGAACTACACGCTGCTCTCAGGGCAGGAGTACTCGATATAATTCATATCAGTATTATTTTTAGTGAACTACACGCTGCTCTCAGGGCAGGAGTACTCCATATAATTCATATCACTATTATTTTTAGTGAACTACACGCTGCTCTCAGGGCAGGAGTATCGTTGTTATTTTTAGTGAACTACACGCTGCTCTCAGGGCAGGAGTACTCAATATAATTCATATCACTATTATTTTTAGTGAACTACACGCTGCTCTGAGGGCAGGAGTACTCAATATAAGTCACATCGTTATGTTATTTTTATTGAACTACACGCTTCTCACAGGGCAGGAGTACTCAATATAATTCACATCGTTATGTTATTTTTAGTGAACTACACGCTGCTCTCAGGGCAGGAGTGCTCAATATAATTCATATCAGTATTATTTTTAGTGAACTACACGCTGCTCTCAGGGCAGGAGTACTCAATATAATTCATATCGTTGTGTTATTTTTAGTGAACTAAATGCTGTTCTCAGGGCAGGAGTACTCGATATAATTCATATCATTGTGTCATTTTCAGTGAACTACACGCTGCTCTCAGGGCAGGAGTACTCAATATAATTCATATCAGTATTATTTTTTGTGAACTACACGCTGCTCTCAGGGCAGGAGTACTCTATATAATTCATATTGTTGTGTTATTTTTTGTGAACTACACGCTGCATTGAGGGCAGGAGTACTCCATATAATTCATATCAGTATTATTTTTAGTGGACTACACGTTGCTCTCAGGGCAGGAGTACTCAATTAAATTCATATCACTATTATTTTTAGTGAACTACACGCTGCTCTCACGGCAGGAGTACTCAATATATTTCATATCACTATTATTTCTAGTGAGCTACACGCTGCTCTCAGGGCAGGAGTACTCAATATAATTCACAGCGTTGTGTTATTGTCAGTGGACTACACGCTGCTCTCAGGGCAGGAGTACTCAATTAAACTCATATCACTATTATTTTTAGTGAACTACACGCTGCTTTCAAGGCAGGAGTACTCAATATCATTCATATCGTTGTTTTATTTTTAGTGAACTATATGCTGCTCTCAGGGCAGGAGTATCATTTTGTTATTTTTAGTGAACTACACGCTGCTCTCAG
Organism: Spinibarbus caldwelli; assembly: GCA_039654775.1. NCBI lineage: Eukaryota > Metazoa > Chordata > Actinopteri > Cypriniformes > Cyprinidae > Spinibarbus > Spinibarbus caldwelli. The sequence continues at coordinate 11,622,132 of CM077226.1, read as the reverse complement.
GGCAGGAGTACTCCATATAATTCATATCACTATTATTTTTAGTGAACTACACGCTGCTCTCAGGGCAGGAGTACTCCATATAATTCATATCACTATTATTTTTAGTGAACTACACGCTGCTCTCAGGGCAGGAGTATCGTTGTTATTTTTAGTGAACTACACGCTGCTCTCAGGGCAGGAGTACGCGATATAATTCATATCAGTATTATTTTTAGTGAACTACACGCTGCTCTCAGGGCAGGAGTACTCGATATAATTCATATTGTTGTGTTATTTTTAGTGAACTACATGCTGCTCTCAGGGCAGGAGTACTCGATATAATTCATATCGTTGTGTTATTTTTAGTGAACTACATGCTGGTCTCAGGGCAGGAGTATCGTTTTTTTATTTTTAGTGAACTACACGCTGCTCTCAGGGCAGGAGTACTCAATATATTTCATATCACTATTATTTTTAGTGAACTACACGCTGCTCTCAGGGCAGATGTACTCAATATATTTCACATAACTATTATTTTTAGTGAGCTACACGCTGCTCTCAGGGCAGGAGTACTCAATATAATTCATATCAGTGTTATTTTTAGTGAACTACACGCTGCTCTCAGGGCAGGATTATCGTTGTGTTATTTTTAGTGAACTACACGCTGCTCTCAGGGCAGGAGTACTCAATATAATTCATATCAGTGTTATTTTTAGTGAACTACACGCTGCTCTCAGGGCAGGAGTACTTGAAATAATTCATATCAGTATTATTTTTAGTGAAATACATGCTGCTCTCAGGGCAGGAGTACTTGATATAATTCATATCGTTGTGTTATTTTTAGTGAACTACATGCTGCTCTCAGGGCAGGAATATCGTTTTGTTATTTTTAGTGAACTACACGCTGCTCTCAGGGCAGGAGTACTCGAAATAATTCATAGCGTTGTGTTATTTTTAGTGAACTACACGCTGCTTTCAGGGCAGGAGTACTCAATATATTTCATATTAGTATTATTTTTAGTGAACTACACGCTGCTCTCAGGGCAGGAGTACTCAATATAATTCATATCGTTGTGTTATTTTTAGTGAACTACACGCTGCTCTCAGGGCAGGAGTACTCAATATAATTCATATCGTTGTGTTATTTTTAGTGAACTACACCCTGCTCTCAGGGCAAATTACTCAATATAATTCATATCGTTGTGTTATTTTTAGTGAACTAAATGCTGTTCTCAGGGCAGGAGTACTCGATATAATTCATATCATTGTGTCATTTTCAGTGAACTACACGCTGCTCTCAGGGCAGGAGTACTCAATATAATTCATATCAGTATTATTTTTTGTGAACTACACGCTGCTCTCAAGGCAGGAGTACTCTATATAATTCATATTGTTGTGTTAGTTTTTTGTGAACTACACGCTGCATTGAGGGCAGGAGTACTCCATATAATTCATATCAGTATTATTTTTAGTGGACTACATGTTGCTCTCAGGGCAGGAGTACTCAATTAAATTCATATCACTATTATTTTTAGTGAACTACACGCTGCTCTCACGGCAGGAGTACTCAATATATTTCATATCACTATTATTTCTAGTGAGCTACACGCTGCTCTCAGGGCAGGAGTACTCAATATAATTCACAGCGTTGTGTTATTGTCAGTGGACTACACGCTGCTCTCAGGGCAGGAGTACTCAATTAAACTCATATCACTATTATTTTTAGTGAACTACACGCTGCTTTCAAGGCAGGAGTACTCAATATCATTCATATCGTTGTTTTATTTTTAGTGAACTATATGCTGCTCTCAGGGCAGGAGTATCATTTTGTTATTTTTAGTGAACTACACGCTGCTCTCAGGGCAGGAGTACTCCATATAATTCATATCACTATTATTTTTAGTGAACTACACGCTGCTCTCAGGGCAGGAGTACTCCATATAATTCATATCACTATTATTTTTAGTGAACTACACGCTGCTCTCAGGGCAGGAGTATCGTTGTTATTTTTAGTGAACTACACGCTGCTCTCAGGGCAGGAGTACTCAATATAATTCATATCACTATTATTTTTAGTGAACTACACGCTGCTCTCAGGGCAGGAGTACTCAATATAAGTCACATCGTTATGTTATTTTTATTGAACTACACGCTTCTCACAGGGCAGGAGTACTCAATATAATTCACATCGTTATGTTATTTTTAGTGAACTACACGCTGCTCTCAGGGCAGGAGTACGCGATATAATTCATATCAGTATTATTTTTAGTGAACTACACGCTGCTCTCAGGGCAGGAGTACTCGATATAATTCATATTGTTGTGTTATTTTTAGTGAACTACATGCTGCTCTCAGGGCAGGAGTACTCGATATAATTCATATCGTTGTGTTATTTTTAGTGAACTACATGCTGGTCTCAGGGCAGGAGTATCGTTTTTTTTATTTTTTGTGAACTACACGCTGCTCTCAGGGCAGGAGTACTCGATATAATTCATATCAGTATTATTTTTAGTGAACTACACGCTGCTCTCAGGGCAGGAGTACTCCATATAATTCATATCACTATTATTTTTAGTGAACTACACGCTGCTCTCAGGGCAGGAGTATCGTTGTTATTTTTAGTGAACTACACGCTGCTCTCAGGGCAGGAGTACTCAATATAATTCATATCACTATTATTTTTAGTGAACTACACGCTGCTCTGAGGGCAGGAGTACTCAATATAAGTCACATCGTTATGTTATTTTTATTGAACTACACGCTTCTCACAGGGCAGGAGTACTCAATATAATTCACATCGTTATGTTATTTTTAGTGAACTACACGCTGCTCTCAGGGCAGGAGTGCTCAATATAATTCATATCAGTATTATTTTTAGTGAACTACACGCTGCTCTCAGGGCAGGAGTACTCAATATAATTCATATCGTTGTGTTATTTTTAGTGAACTAAATGCTGTTCTCAGGGCAGGAGTACTCGATATAATTCATATCATTGTGTCATTTTCAGTGAACTACACGCTGCTCTCAGGGCAGGAGTACTCAATATAATTCATATCAGTATTATTTTTTGTGAACTACACGCTGCTCTCAGGGCAGGAGTACTCTATATAATTCATATTGTTGTGTTATTTTTTGTGAACTACACGCTGCATTGAGGGCAGGAGTACTCCATATAATTCATATCAGTATTATTTTTAGTGGACTACACGTTGCTCTCAGGGCAGGAGTACTCAATTAAATTCATATCACTATTATTTTTAGTGAACTACACGCTGCTCTCACGGCAGGAGTACTCAATATATTTCATATCACTATTATTTCTAGTGAGCTACACGCTGCTCTCAGGGCAGGAGTACTCAATATAATTCACAGCGTTGTGTTATTGTCAGTGGACTACACGCTGCTCTCAGGGCAGGAGTACTCAATTAAACTCATATCACTATTATTTTTAGTGAACTACACGCTGCTTTCAAGGCAGGAGTACTCAATATCATTCATATCGTTGTTTTATTTTTAGTGAACTATATGCTGCTCTCAGGGCAGGAGTATCATTTTGTTATTTTTAGTGAACTACACGCTGCTCTCAGGGCAGGAGTACTCCATATAATTCATATCACTATTATTTTTAGTGAACTACACGCTGCTCTCAGGGCAGGAGTACTCCATATAATTCATATCACTATTATTTTTAGTGAACTACACGCTGCTCTCAGGGCAGGAGTATCGTTGTTATTTTTAGTGAACTACACGCTGCTCTCAGGGCAGGAGTACGCGATATAATTCATATCAGTATTATTTTTAGTGAACTACACGCTGCTCTCAGGGCAGGAGTACTCGATATAATTCATATTGTTGTGTTATTTTTAGTGAACTACATGCTGCTCTCAGGGCAGGAGTACTCGATATAATTCATATCGTTGTGTTATTTTTAGTGAACTACATGCTGGTCTCAGGGCAGGAGTATCGTTTTTTTATTTTTAGTGAACTACACGCTGCTCTCAGGGCAGGAGTACTCGATATAATTCATATCAGTATTATTTTTAGTGAACTACACGCTGCTCTCAGGGCAGGAGTACTCCATATAATTCATATCACTATTATTTTTAGTGAACTACACGCTGCTCTCAGGGCAGGAGTGCTCAATATAATTCATATCACTATTATTTTTAGTGAACTACACGCTGCTCTCAGGGCAGGAGTACTCAATATAAGTCACATCGTTATGTTATTTTTAGTGAACTACACGCTGCTCTCAGGGCAGGAGTACTCAATATAATTCATATCAGTATTATTTTTAGTGAACTACACGCTGCTCTCAGGGCAGGAGTACTCAAAATAATTCATAGCGTTGTGTTATTTTTAGTGAACTACACGCTGCTTTCAGGGCAGGAGTACTCAATATATTTCATATCACTATTATTTTTAGTGAACTACACGCTGCTCTCAGGGCAGGAGTACTCGATATAATTCATATTGTTGTGTTATTTTTAGTGAACTACATGCTGCTCTCAGGGCAGGAGTACTCGATATAATTCATATCGTTGTGTTATTTTTAGTGAACTACATGCTGGTCTCAGGGCAGGAGTATCGTTTTTTTTATTTTTTGTGAACTACACGCTGCTCTCAGGGCAGGAGTACTCGATATAATTCATATCAGTATTATTTTTAGTGAACTACACGCTGCTCTCAGGGCAGGAGTACTCCATATAATTCATATCACTATTATTTTTAGTGAACTACACGCTGCTCTCAGGGCAGGAGTATCGTTGTTATTTTTAGTGAACTACACGCTGCTCTCAGGGCAGGAGTACTCAATATAATTCATATCACTATTATTTTTAGTGAACTACACGCTGCTCTGAGGGCAGGAGTACTCAATATAAGTCACATCGTTATGTTATTTTTATTGAACTACACGCTTCTCACAGGGCAGGAGTACTCAATATAATTCACATCGTTATGTTATTTTTAGTGAACTACACGCTGCTCTCAGGGCAGGAGTGCTCAATATAATTCATATCAGTATTATTTTTAGTGAACTACACGCTGCTCTCAGGGCAGGAGTACTCAATATAATTCATATCGTTGTGTTATTTTTAGTGAACTAAATGCTGTTCTCAGGGCAGGAGTACTCGATATAATTCATATCATTGTGTCATTTTCAGTGAACTACACGCTGCTCTCAGGGCAGGAGTACTCGATATAATTCATATCATTGTGTCATTTTCAGTGAACTACACGCTGCTCTCACGGCAGGAGTACTCAATATATTTCATATCACTATTATTTCTAGTGAGCTACACGCTGCTCTCAGGGCAGGAGTACTCAATATAATTCACAGCGTTGTGTTATTGTCAGTGGACTACACGCTGCTCTCAGGGCAGGAGTACTCAATATCATTCATATCGTTGTTTTATTTTTAGTGAACTATATGCTGCTCTCAGGGCAGGAGTATCATTTTGTTATTTTTAGTGAACTACACGCTGCTCTCAGGGCAGGAGTACTCCATATAATTCATATCACTATTATTTTTAGTGAACTACACGCTGCTCTCAGGGCAGGAGTACTCCATATAATTCATATCACTATTATTTTTAGTGAACTACACGCTGCTCTCAGGGCAGGAGTATCGTTGTTATTTTTAGTGAACTACACGCTGCTCTCAGGGCAGGAGTACGCGATATAATTCATATCAGTATTATTTTTAGTGAACTACACGCTGCTCTCAGGGCAGGAGTACTCGATATAATTCATATTGTTGTGTTATTTTTAGTGAACTACATGCTGCTCTCAGGGCAGGAGTACTCGATATAATTCATATCGTTGTGTTATTTTTAGTGAACTACATGCTGGTCTCAGGGCAGGAGTATCGTTTTTTTATTTTTAGTGAACTACACGCTGCTCTCAGGGCAGGAGTACTCGATATAATTCATATCAGTATTATTTTTAGTGAACTACACGCTGCTCTCAGGGCAGGAGTACTCCATATAATTCATATCACTATTATTTTTAGTGAACTACACGCTGCTCTCAGGGCAGGAGTATCGTTGTTATTTTTAGTGAACTACACGCTGCTCTCAGGGCAGGAGTGCTCAATATAATTCATATCACTATTATTTTTAGTGAACTACACGCTGCTCTCAGGGCAGGAGTACTCAATATAAGTCACATCGTTATGTTATTTTTAGTGAACTACACGCTGCTCTCAGGGCAGGAGTACTCAATATAATTCATATCAGTATTATTTTTAGTGAACTACACGCTGCTCTCAGGGCAGGAGTACTCAAAATAATTCATAGCGTTGTGTTATTTTTAGTGAACTACACGCTGCTTTCAGGGCAGGAGTACTCAATATATTTCATATCACTATTATTTTTAGTGAACTACACGCTGCTCTCAGGGCAGGAGTACTCGATATAATTCATATCAGTATTATTTTTAGTGAACTACACGCTGCTCTCAGGGCAGGAGTACTCAATATAATTCATATCGTTGTGTTATTTTTAGTGAACTACACGCTGCTCTCAGGGCAGGAGTACTCAATATAATTCATATCGTTGTGTTATTTTTAGTGAACTAAATGCTGTTCTCAGGGCAGGAGTACTCGATATAATTCATATCATTGTGTCATTTTCAGTGAACTACACGCTGCTCTCAGGGCAGGAGTACTCAATATAATTCATATCAGTATTATTTTTTGTGAACTACACGCTGCTCTCAGGGCAGGAGTACTCTATATAATTCATATTGTTGTGTTATTTTTTGTGAACTACACGCTGCATTGAGGGCAGGAGTACTCCATATAATTCATATCAGTATTATTTTTAGTGGACTACACGTTGCTCTCAGGGCAGGAGTACTCAATTAAATTCATATCACTATTATTTTTAGTGAACTACACGCTGCTCTCACGGCAGGAGTACTCAATATATTTCATATCACTATTATTTCTAGTGAGCTACACGCTGCTCTCAGGGCAGGAGTACTCAATATAATTCACAGCGTTGTGTTATTGTCAGTGGACTACACGCTGCTCTCAGGGCAGGAGTACTCAATTAAACTCATATCACTATTATTTTTAGTGAACTACACGCTGCTTTCAAGGCAGGAGTACTCAATATCATTCATATCGTTGTTTTATTTTTAGTGAACTATATGCTGCTCTCAGGGTAGGAGTATCATTTTGTTATTTTTAGTGAACTACACGCTGCTCTCAGGGCAGGAGTACTCCATATAATTCATATCATTATTATTTTTAGTGAACTATACGCTGCTCTCAGGGCAGGAGTACTCCATATAATTCATATCACTATTATTTTTAGTGAACTACACGCTGCTCTCACGGCAGGAGTACTCCATATAATTCATATCAGTATTATTTTTAGTGAAATACACGCTGCTCTCAGGGCAGGAGTACTCAAAATAATTCATATCAGTATTATTTTTAGTGGACTACACGCTGCTCTCAGGGCAGGAGTACTCAATATCATTCTTATCGTTGTGTTATTTTTAGTGAACTACACGCTGCTCTCAGGGCAGGAGTATCGTTGTGTTATTTTTAGTGAACTACACGCTGCTCTCAGGGCAGGAGTACTCAATATAATTCATATCAGTATTATTTTTAGTGAACTACACGCTGCTCTCAGGGCAGGAGTACTCCATATAATTCATATCACTATTATTTTTAGTGAACTACACGCTGCTCTCAGGGCAGGAGTACTCGAAATAATTCATATCAGTATTATTTCTAGTGAAATACATGCTGCTCTCAGGGCAGGAGTACTCCATATAATTCATATCACTATTATTTTTAGTGAACTACACGCTGCTTTCAGGGCAGGAGTACTCTAAATAATTCATATCAGTATTATTTTTAATGAACTACACGCTGCTCTCAGGGTAGGAGTACTCGATATAATTCATATCGTTGTGTTATTTTTAGTGAACTACACTCTGCTCTCAGGGCAAGAGTACTCGATATAATTCATATCAGTATTATTTTTAGTGGACTACACACTGCTCTCAGGGCAGGAGTACTCAGTATCATTCTTATCGTTGTGTTATTTTTAGTGAACTACACGCTGCTCTCAGGGCAGGAGTATCGTTGTGTTATTTTTAGTGAACTACACGCTGCTCTCAGGGCAGGAGTACTCAATATAATTCATATCGTTGTGTTATTTTTAGTGAACTACACGCTGCTCTCAGGGCAGGAGTACTCAATAGGTTCATATTGTGTTATTTTTAGTGTATTATGTGCTGCTCTCAGGGCAGTAGTACTCATAATTCATATCACTGTTATTTCTAGTATATTGTGCTCTGCTCTCAGGGCGGGAAATCAATATAATTCATATGTTTTTTTTTTGTTTTGTTTTTTTTTGTGTGGTATGCACTGCTCTCGGGTTAGGAGTACTCAATATATTTCATATCACTATTATTTTTAGTGAACTACACGCTGCTCTCAGGGCAGGAGTACTCAATAGATTAGTTATTGTCCTGTACACAGTATTCAGGACATGTATGTTTGTATGTTAGATTTGCTTCCTCATTTTTTTTTTTTCTTCACTTTTCCAGGTCAGTGGAGAATATTTGGCTTAATGGTATACGACGAAATTTAAAAAAAGTAAAAGATGCACGTGTCATTCAAGAGATCACATCTTTTTGTGAGGAGGAGATTGATTTTATGCAGAGTTACATTAAAAAAATTGGAAGAGGAAAGTCACGGCATCTTCAAATCATCTGTTTCTACACATCAGAACTACCATTACTGTGCATGTGAAAGATCATCCAAACCAAGCGGAAAAAGCAAAGGAGAACCTACAAAGACGAGCTAATTCATGCAAAGCATATGTATCATTTAAAATCATCAAAGATGCCAGTTTTACAGGTGCTGTGGTAAATAAAATGCTTCAACACAGTGGACATGATCTATGCACTAAACAAGAGGGAATAAAAAATCGTGTTGACCCAGAGTTATTTGCCTTCATTGAAATATGGCTTGATCAAGGACTGTCAATTTCTGAAACACTTTTAAAATGTGTGGACTGGGCAGAGCGTCATGGACATATGGACAAATACAATCGGCGATACTATGTTACACCTGAAGATATAAGATTGATCACCATCAATGCTCTCAGTTTCCCTGATGCAAAAGATTGCGTTAGTGTGGACAAGCTAGTCACATCAGAGCTGCAGGAAAATATTTGCTACTACCAGCCTTTGAGTGAAGATCAACCGTTAATAATTGTGGTGCAGACACCCTGGCAAAAAAAAAAAAAAATCCACATCCAAGAACATCCACATCCCATGGTATTCATGGATGCCACTTACAAAGCCATGACATCATATGGCTATGCATTTTATGCACTTCTTTTGACAAACAGTATTGGAAGAGCAGTCCCATTTGCTTACTTTATTATCAGTCAAGAATCAGTTGACATACTTGCCATCTGCTTGGAAAAGCTTGCAAAACACTACCCTGGATTTCTTCCCAGGTAAGAAGTTAAGTGTAGGCTTGTAAATTTTAGCAGCAAAGATTGCTAATGTACAAATACGGCTACTGGATGAACACCTTACATCAAGACAGCAAATTGTAAACTACGTTTTCACACAAATATGCATTTGTCTAACACTACATAGTGTATGCTGATGCATCTAAATTGCTTCTCAATTCTTCACCCTGTAGGTCGATAATGATTGACCGTGACCTTAAGGAACTCAATGCCATAAGAAGAGTTTTTCCAACAGCCAAGGTTCTTCTTTGCTGGTTTCATGTACTCCAGGTAGGCTTATTACTGAAGTTCTGAACAAAATCATTCAACATTGTAAGATAGAAAAAGTACAAAAGATTCAAAACAAAAAGATTTCAAAGGTCTTATAAGAATTCATCACATCATTAAAAACATTTGATAATTTAAATGTTTTTGTAGGCCGTGCATAGATGGATGGTTAGAAAAGACAGAGGGAACTTGCCTGTGAATCAAAGAAATACTGTGATTCAAGCAATGGCATCAATGAAATCCTGCTTAACGGTAACCTTTTTTAATAGCACTTTATTCTTTAGAAATTAATATCTGTCTTCAGTATATGAAACTAAAACCATTAGTTGTATACCAAGGATTTTTCTTGGGTTGGTCCAGTTTATATTTTAAGTTTAACTTTGCTGTGTATGAATTGCATGTTATTGTGCATTTTGTATAAATTGTCTTTAAGATAATGTTTCCATAAAAATGAAAATTAGTTTTGAGTGAACTATCCCTAACGTACGTATATATATATATATATATATATGTGGCATGTTTATAATATGCTTTTTTTTTTCCATTTTTTTCCAAGAGGAAGAGTTCAACAACACATCAGCTAGAAAGTGTGAAGAGCTTGATACATGTCTGGGTAGTTCACATGTATCCACCTACCTCAAGAATCAGTGGATTTGTTTCGGAGAATTTTGGTCCAATTTTGGCCGATCGTTCTATCATCATAACAGTGAAACCAACAATAAGGCAGAGAGGTGAACTATTAGAATAGAGTAGTCATAATGTATATAAGATGATAATCTTGACAAATTTTTATTTAGGATGCTTTAAGTTACTTATCGTTTGTACACAGGTTTTTCCTCACAATGAAGTACCAGTTTCTAAAGGGAAAGATGAATAGCAGTATTGATCAGCTTCTTTGCTTGCTGTGTGGTGATGTACAGAAATATTACAGGTAAATTGTAAGTTCACTGCCAAACTGTAATTACCAGTTACAGAAATCATATGAACAAGTTGTGGTACTCTGATCATATAGCATAGATAATACCTCTGGCCATTACCTCTTGCCGTTATCAACAAAGCTCTACAATAAACACAATCTATTCTCTATGACCTAATCAGTGTTAATTCCCTTAAACAACACATATCACCCATCGAAACATTAATCAAACATGGCTGTCAGCTTTCAGGACATTAATTATTCTAAAACTACAGCAAGTGAACCCACAATCCCATAAAATAAAGTATACAAAATATTATTATTTTTTTTTTTATAGTATAGGTTTATGTATTTGTTAGTTTGGTTTTATTAGTTTATAGTAAGGGAATCTGATTATTATTATTATCATCATTATTATTATTTTATTCTTACATCAGTTGACCATTTCTTACCTTGTTTTATTTTATTGTTCAGTTACCTGGATGACCTGACAGAAACTGGACGAATCAAAGGACCTAACAGTGATGAGACCATTAATGCTGCTCAGTCTATGATTGCAAAAGGCCTGGATGCAAAAATAGACGTCTAAAAATGGAGTGTGTTTGGTTCCACCAGATACAAGCACACAACCTCACACAGTTGACTTGGTGATGCACACATGCAATTGCAAAAGATTCCAATGCGGATCTATGTGCAAACACTTAATTTTCTCACGGACAATTGCAGAGAAACAAGGACTTGTGATTCAAGACCTTAGGACAGATGCAGCAAGAAAGATTGTTGATAGTCAATCCTACTTCACAGATAATGAAAACCTTACCGTCTGTCACTTTGATGGGAGTGTAGGAATTGTGAGTCATAAAGGGACACGATTTTGTACATGCACTACAAATAGTTATGGAGAGGTATGTGTATGTATACTAGTTCACAACATTCTCTACGCAACATCTTGTGAGAGCAATTCTTTACCTTTACATAGCCTAAAGTCCAGTGAGACAAAAAAAACACTACACTGCAGGACATGCTCACAGATCTTCATGAGTGGAGCCAATCAGAACAATTTCAAGAGAATAAGGAAGTGTACAATTTAGTACAGAGAGCACACAAATTAGTTTTTTCACAGTTTAGTAAAGTGTCAAGGAAAAGGAAAACAACTGCACTTCATGAGTATCGTAAAAGGGTCAAAAAAGCAAAAGATGCAGTCACTGTAAATTACAGAGTCAAAAAGAAGAAAAAACAAGGTTGATCTCGTAGTGACTGAAGAAACGTTTCATTGTTGAAACAATTACTTTGCCTAGCCAAAATTATTTTTTTTTCTCACTTTGCATCTACTTTGTCAATGACTGTTGTACTTATGCTTTGTATAGAATAAAATGAAGGAATAAATGTTGATCATAATCAAATTACTAATTATTTTTATTGAACACTTCAACATTCCAATAAAATATATATTGACTACTTTCCTAATAAAAATCTAGTGGATTATATGCATCTAAAACAGCAACATATCACAAAATGGTACAGCAAAGATGTAACATTAAACTCCTGTACTTTAACTAGTACACATCATTCTTACAGCTTTTGAAGTGATTTTTCTTTGTGCTTTTTCTTTTAGATGCGAGTTGATGAAATCAAATGTGTCCTCCATTAATCCAGGCCCAAGGCCATGGGTTGCCTGGACAAATGTCTCTCAGTTTCTCCTTAGAGTCTCTATAAGGTCTTCCTGCAATTGAAACATGTAAAGCTTAGGATTTCAGTTTACATAGTAGATACATGGCAAAAACTTTGTATTTGACTACTGTATTTTCAACTGCATACACGTAATTGTTCCTGGAACCTTAAAATACATCGTGCTAGGGAGGCTCCAGGAGCCCCAAGGTTCAAACATTAAGGATGAAATGAATATTAGATGCTTCCCATTCATTTTATTGGTATTCAGTGGTTCCTTGTTTAAAGACAGAGAGAAGAGAAAAGAACATATTAGTATACTCCTGCAGCACATTGTACACACAAAAAAACAAAAAAAAAAAAAAACCATTACATCGAGTACTCCTGCCCTGAGAGCAGCGTGTAGCTCACTAAAAATAATACTGATATGAATTATATCCAGTACTCCTGCCCTGAGAGCAGGGTGTAGTTCACTAAAAATTACACTACAATACGAACCTATTGAGTACTCCTGCCCTGAGAGTAGTGCGTAAAGCACTAAAAATGAAACAGCAATTAGTCCATAGAGTGATCCTGCTTTGAGATGAGCACTAGGGCGGGAGATGTATAATTTTGACCGATTAAATGTCGCAAAGATGTAAAGGAGCTCTGTTGTCGTATATATCAGCTCCACAGACAGCGGGGCTGCACTGGAAAAACATGCTTTATCTTTGTTAAAGTTACCCCATAAGCAGCTTTGGTGCGGTCGACTGATAAACAGATGAATCTTCATGATCGAATATTTAGAAGGTGATTTAGTTATTTGCATTTTCCCATGTTCCCCAATTACCTTAGTAAACTTTGAGGGTGTTTATCTCTGAATTTTAACAATATTCTCTAAAATTCACTTACCTCACAATAAACGCAATCAATCTCCCACAAAGCCTAACGTATCTGATTTTGTCCGAACTTTTCCCTCTACATTTTCCAACGCCTTGGCCCCGCCTCTGCTTCAATTTCATTGGTTGAATCTGTGAACCAATCATTTTCCTTTCTGCCTTCAGAACAAGTTTGAGTAAGTAAAACTCCCATCTGCGTACCAGAAAGGTGATGGTTTCCTCGTGCAGACATCCAACTCGCAGCGTCATCGGGGGAGCTCTGCATCTCACCCGCCCACGCCCTAGCGATTTTCCTTGAATGGTTTTGACTTGGAGCTCCTAGGCCTGGCGTTTACGGGGCAGGTTGAGATGGCTTAAGAGGTCTTGGGAGATGAAATTCCCTGAGGAGCCCGAGTCGACGAGAGCAGAGACTGAAATAGAATGATCTGGGGTAAGCAGTTGCACTGGTAAGAGGGATAAAGTTGAGATTTCTGGTTCTAGCTGAAGTGCAGTCATCGCCGGGCATGGGGGTCAAACAGGGCAAGCCTTGATGAAATGATCCGTTGCAGCACAGTAAAGACAGAGTCCATCCGCAAGGCGGCGAGCATGTTCTACGCGTGAGGCGTGCGGAGTCCAATTGCATAGGCTCTGGTACTGGGGAACCGACAGCGGGTGCGGCAGACTGGTGGGCGGCTTCATCTGGCTGGCAGGCGGATAAGCATTGGGAGATTCGTATGGCCCTCTGCATGAAACTCAAATCCTATGGTGTCATCGTAGATGGACATCTGAGCGCAGATTTGTGGATCCAGCCCTTGACGGTAGGCACTCAGAAGGGCTGCCTCATTCCATCCGCTTGTCGCCGAAAGCTTGCGAAACTGCAAGGTATAATCACTGGTGGAGGAGGCGCCCTGACGTATCAGCAGAAGTTGGTCAGACACCGCCATGATTCCGGTAGCGGAACTGAACACCTCCTTGAAATGGTTAGTAAAGGCGTCATATGAGTTGATAATGGTGCTGTTGGCGTTCCATATGGCTCGGGCCCATAATAATGCTCTGCCGGTTAGAAGGGAGATTAGGAAAGCTATCTTGGAGCGTTCTGAGGGGAATTTCTGTGGCTGCATCTCTATGAAAAGGGCCACTTGGAGTAGGAAGCCACCGTACTCAGCTGCGTTACCCGCATAGGAAGCAGGAATGGCCATGGGACTGTCAGAGGCAGATAGAAAGGTGGTGACTGGTGTGAGAGAGGCCCAGAGGGTATTGACTAATTCCTCCAGGACATCTGCAGGTGTGGGGAGCCAGGGATCCATTCCGGTGAGCTGAATGTTTCCTGGTCCGGTCTTCTGTCACAACACAAGCCAGAGACACAGAGGGAAGTGATCAAACAGGTATATTCATTGACTGAAGTGTTGAAGGAGAACGGGGAAGCAGACTGGAGGTGAGTATCAAACACCAATAACAGTTCTGGGTGGCTTAGCTGAGGTAACTGAGTCTTTCTCCTTTGCAGGTAGAACAGAATAACGTCAGAGCATCTAAGGGTAAGCGAACACAGGGAAATAAAGAGGTAAGGAGTCAGGCACTGTTCAGCAATGTGAACGGTAGACCAGACAGCGTGGTAGTGAGAGGAGTGCAGGGATAAAGGGAGCTTGATGAGTTGCAGCAGGTGCAGGTGATTAGTAATCCGGTGATTGGGATCTGGTGTGTGTCGGGGCGGGTGACGGTGATGACTGTGAAGGTAGAGACTCTCTGGCTTCATTTACACTGTCAGTTAAATGTGACCTAATTGCGATTTTATGCTCATATGTGACACAGATTGGATCTCTTCTATGACGGTTTAAATAGGGAAAAAAATGCATGCATTCGGATATTTCAAGATCGGTTTCAGGCCTGGTTGAGGCATTGCGTTCTGTACGTCATTAAAACGTGACAATTTCATACTTATCCACAGTTTAATGTCATACGTGGCCCGTGCTGGCAAAATTAGTGTAAATGCGCACAGGCTATTTTGAGCTACAGGCAAAAAAAAAAATAAAAGAGTGAAAAATGTTGATTTTAGTCGAATATGAGTTTTTCACAAAAATGAGTTCATTAAGCCCTGTCTAGCGATCCCAGTGCTCCAAATAGTAATTAAACATCTAAAATTAACTTTATTTGTACATTTTCTGAGAGGATTACCTTTTCTCCTCTCGGACTGTCAACTGAAGTGTGCGCATAATGGCGCGCGATCCCAATAAATACACATATACACAGAATTACAGTATTTCAGTATTCACACAAACATAATCGGTTCTGTCTTATGTAACATGTTGATCTGTTTTAGTTGTGTTTTGCCATGTCTTCCATTGACCTAGTTTTCCTTAGTTGCCCTTATTAGTTAATTAGCTCCTCACCTGTTTCTGTTTCTCCATCATTATATTCAGTACTTAAAGCCTGTGTTCTCACCAAGTCCTTTGTCTGCTATTAGTTCGAGTCATGTGTTTGCTACCCCTGGCTCATGGATTTTCTCTGCTTGACTTTTCATTAAAAGACTTTATTTTTTCATTAGCAAGCACCAATGTAACAGAATAGCAGACCCCCAAAGTGAGTAAATATTAGCGGCGTTTTTCTTTCTGTTTATTTATTTATTTTTTGCTCCTCTCCCAGAATGGATATCCCAGGCGTCCAACTCCTGTGCCTGGAGCAGATGGACCATTTGCTGGAGGACCATACCAGAGACTTTCTCGATCTGGCTTGCCTTACCCACTTCCCGGACCGCTCAGTCCGTGTTTTCTATATCACCTGCCTGAGTGTGGTGGCTTCTGCCGCTGCTGTGAGGAATCATTCTCAAAGTCTTGGAGTTTTGATGCCAGAAGATAAGACTTTATTATATGTGATAATGAAGCCTGAGAGACCCTGCAGAGAATCTCCCGAATCTGGGTTTGCAACCTCTTATATACAGATTTTTCTCCTAAGGCGTGTTCAATACATTTCCTATATCTTATTGTTTACCTTTTTTGGATGTGCCTCGAGTCTGTTTTCAAGAAGCGGACAGGAGGCCTCCATATACGTTAAAGAAGAGGCACCAACGTATAGTTTTTGTCTAATGTCACAACAGGATGTGCAGTTTCAGCACAAAATGTATGTCTGCACATCCTCTTCTCATGCTGGCCTCTATACACAGGCAGAAACATGTTTATAATAGTAGAATAACTTGATACATAAATGGCTATATTCACATTCATTATACTTGATTAATTTATATTTTGATTAATAAAAATCTTCTACATTCCCCCCCTTTGAGACTTACTAAGTCTCACCTTTACTTGTTTTTACCCAGAGTGCAGTTTTATAATTCAGTCTCATCAGTTATCACTACCTAGTGACTAAATTAAGTCAAACAGTTTTATCACCACTGACTAGATCAGGCATTCCCAAATCTGGACCCCGAGATCCACTTTCCCCTGCAGAGCCCAGCCGCAACCCTAACCAAACACACCTGAACAAGCTAATCAATGTCTTCAGGATCATTAGAAAATCACAGACAGGTGAGTTTGATCAGGCCCAGAACCAAACCCTACAGAGAACCGGACCTCCAGGGTAAGAGCCGAGGAACCCTGGACTAGATTATGCAACAGCACTCTGGCGGAGCAGCAGGACCAAACCTCTCCCCCACACTTGACTAGGAAGGAGTAAAAGATCCTGTCTCCCTAATCCCTCATTTAAGATAAAACATTGTTATAAGCATGAGCGTGCAATTGGTTCAGCATTTGTCTGTGGTTGTCACAGTTATGTATACAACAGAAATAAAAATTCAAAACATACAGCAATGTAACATCACACAAAAATCGCATAGTTGATCTTCAGCCCAGACACTTTGCGCATCGTAGAGGGCCACCCTTGGGCAGAGGTTAGGCTAGCACTTACACCCAGGGTATGGTTCATCTTTATGCTTCTTCTTCGTCCTCAGTTGAGGTACTAGAATCTCCATCATTTGTCAATGTTTGTGACTTCCAGTTGGGTGCATAAGGCCAGTCCTGGTAATGTACATTTTGGTTACTCTTCAAATTCAATTTCTCATCATCTTGACATTTTAGCATTTCCATTTGCCTAGCTGTGGCTTTGACAACTAGTGACCTCAGTATAGGAAGTACACAGCAAAACAGTAATCCTCCTATTAATACTGCAACTCCTGAAAACATTCCCAAATTAGCTAACCATGCTCCCCATGC
Source organism: Spinibarbus caldwelli (assembly GCA_039654775.1). Classification (NCBI taxonomy): domain Eukaryota; kingdom Metazoa; phylum Chordata; class Actinopteri; order Cypriniformes; family Cyprinidae; genus Spinibarbus; species Spinibarbus caldwelli. The sequence goes on along the minus strand of CM077226.1, from coordinate 11,604,730 downwards.
TCCTAACTTCATATCAAACCAGTCCCACATTTGATTATCTTTTTCCAGCATTTGCTTTAAGTTTAATCCTTAGGTTTATTAATTTGATCATTACTTCACTAAATGCTCCTTCTGGAGCAGTATAATTTGGTATATAAGTATTGCATTGTTCCCCAAACATAACACATACTTTTTCTTTTTCAGATAACAAATAATTTACAGCTATTCTATTTTGCCATGTCATTCCGACTGTTGCATCCAATTGCTCTCCTAGAAATGATAAGGGCTCATCAGTGTAATTAATAAATCTTTGTTGATTGTACTTTATGTAATTAATCCATTCTGTATTATTTATTTTTTTTTTTTTCAAATTAATATTGATTCAAACCCTGATTTTACTTTATCTGTTGCATTAAATTTGTTAGGTATGCCTTTAAGTTGACTATTTGAATCTATATAAATTGCAGGGTCTTTTTCATAGGCTCTTTCGGATCTGACTTTCTGTTCATTTTTTGCTTCCTCTTCTAGAGAGATGTGACTCATTGTATGTGTCACCATAACCCTAGTACCTAATCCTGACCATTTTTCTGGTGATGTTGGCACAAGGCCTTATTCTAATCCACACATCTACCATATGTCTGCCAATGCAGTATCAATTTCATCAAATAGGCCTATAGGTGGTAGGCCTTCTTTTATCCCTAAATAATCATCTTTACATTGTGATATTTTCCATATTTTGATGCATTTCCCTTCAAATCTTCCTATGTCAATATTTCCCTTTTACTCGTTACATTCAAATTCTTTATCTACCATTAAGTGTATTTTTCCTTGTGGCTTTTGTATTTTGTATTTTTATTTTTTCCATACTATTGGCCATTCACGGGTATGTATGTAATGTAATTCAGTTGCTTCTCTGTAGTTTGTTGTAGCTTGGAGAAACTGGCACCAATATGGGCAAAATGCCATTTTTGGGTACAGTTTCTAAAGACATTTATTTCTTTGCCTCTTGCTATAAAGCATTTACCTCCCAATCTCACTACCTCAAACCTCATTGCATTAGATAGTCCTGGACATTTCTTAAACCATTCATCATGAAATATTCGACAACGAGACCTGTGTATAGGTATTGGTACAATGTATAAAATTGGTTTTGCTTCAAAGCAAACTATGCAGTTTTCCAGTTTTTCTTTTTCTGCTGTGTAATTTATCCATTTATACCAACTGTTTTTGTCTACCTTTTCCCATAAAACATTTGAATTGCTCATTTTCTTGAAACTGATATGATTATTATCTACAATGTGTCTGTTTTGTCTGGATATTTTTCCTCCTCATCTAGTTCTTGGTCTTTTTGGATTGTCATAGCCACTGCTAGATTCATTCGAGGGTTGAAAAGTCAGTTCTAGGGAAGTCTGGGTGCTGTTGTCTTCGGCTTGAGCTTGTAGAATTAGATGCATTAGGCATGTGATGATCATCAGATTTCTTTTCATTTTTCTGCTTCTCTCACAAAAGAATGTGAGCTCCTTGCTTATCTCTTTCTGAGTTGTCATCAGTTTGCACTTCATCTTGTCTCACTGGTCTCTTCTTGTCACTTTCTCCTGAGTTGTCTACTTGTCTGTTTCCTTCTCTTTCCACTTCCTCTTTTCCATTTATCGGCCCACATCTGCTCCCAAGTATTTTGATCATCTCGTTAGCTGTCCCATCACTCATTCCATCTTCACCAGGGAGACTCTTTGCGAGTCGTTGCATTGGTCTTTCCCTCCTTGGCAAGGGAGGGTTGTTACTAGCACGCCCTTCATCCCTCATTTCATGTTGTGTGGGGTTGTTGAAGCTGGTTGGTGTATTTTAAGGTGAGAGATGTGGACCCAGATGTCCCTCTGCAACCATTTTGCAGGTCAATGCAAGACTCTTCCTTGAGATCATAACTGCACACTCGCTGGTTCTTAATGGTGGAGCAGACCATTCCCTGGCCTTGATAGAACTGCTGTCACCTGGAAATGGAAACCTTTAGAGTTTTTGTTAGTGATATCAAGCATGCTCATTTGCTCATCTGGCCAGTCGTCCTTCTTGGTGTGACCTGTGGAAATTTCATGTGGGTTGAGGGCTGTCCTGGCCCCTTTTTTGAGCTCTCACAAATCCAGTTCTGTCAATACAATGAGTATAGGGCTACTAACCATTTGCTATAATGTAATAAAGAATTTGGTTTTACTCAGTTATCTGCATCCTTATAATTTTTCAATTCATTTGAAAGTTATTCTCAACAATTTGCTAATTCAGTTATCTCTTTGTTTTATAAACTGAGTTCCCCTATATCACTAGATAATTTCCTAGGTCTATCTTGCTCAGTAGCATAGGTCTTTTGACCTGGAAAACACTCAACCCACTTTATGTAAACAGTCAGAAAGACTATTTTATCCTTTTGACACAGAATCAGCTCCATCATGATATGCTGAAAAGAAAGTTAGATGTGGGGTGGACAGAGTAAGCTTGCTTGCTTTGCCTTCCCATGTAATGCGCTGCGCAAGTGTGGCACTGTTTTTCTTTTTGCCACAACACTAACCTAGGTGCTGACCAGGAAACTTAACCAAATTCATCCATGGTCATTATTTTACTGGGCATAATTTGCCCTGTGGGCCCACATCTTAACATTTGCATACAGCTGTTTTGGCAAAATAATTGATTTGCCTCAGTGTCTCGTCAGACACCTTCTTTCACTCCATACAACAACATCATTCATACTTTTTCACACTCTTTCACACACCCCTTTTTTGACCAAAACCTATTTTTCTCTGTGAGACCTCAGTCGATTGTGAACTGGATGATTTTAGCTGTGGAACGCCACAGATTCTGAATAGGAAAACATGAACTTTTTCATTACACTCTACTGAGCGTAGACCTGGAAGCATTCCACATAGTTTCTAGATGTCATATGCATCTGGACAACATCAATCACTATAAGATTTAATTTAACACTGCAGTTTAAACCTCCTTTTTTTTTTTTTCTTCTTCTTCTTTTTTTTTTTTTTTTTTTTTTCTTTTCTCAAACAATATGTAATAGGTTAATTTGTTTAGAATAATTGTCTTGGGCAGTGTGCAGTTGAGATAGCCAACTGTAATTTCTCAAATGTCACTTGTTTGTCTAATTTAAAGTTTAGTCAAATACTTTTTGTTATTGCTCATGAGCTACTTTGAGAAGAGGATTGGAGATCTCTGCATAATCTAGGATCCATGGCCATCAACATTTCTATCTTGTTATCCCCAGTGATGACAGCATATGTGATTTCATGATTTTGGATCTTTGGAGTACATTTTTTTTTTTTTTTTTTTTTTTTTTTTTTTTTTAATGATTTTATGAAATCTAGCCCTAGAAAATTACCATTAAACAAAATGGAGTGACCAGTATTTTTATTTTATCAGCCATATATATTTATTTTTCTGTTAGACATATTGTCTACCCTTTGTTTGTTTTTTTCCCAAAGAGTTCAGCATTGTTGTCAGTAATTCAGTTGTACATTTCTCCCCTAGTTGGTTAATAAAATAGCCCTCACTATGCCAAATCCAGCTCCATTTTTATCTGATTGGTGAGTCAAGCACCCACTTTTGTCTATTAAAATTCCTTATTCTTTAAGACATAAGGCTGGACTGGTACCTATTGAAAAGCAGATTGAGAACGTTAGTTAAAACACAGAATTCAAAGAACTGCTGTGAGACCAGTGAATAGTCAAGATTAATATAGTTAATAAAATAATTAACAAAATTTGAAACAGTCTCTTAAGTGATCAAATAAATGTGCATCACCTGTCCACGCAAAGGGAAGGGATGGAAGTGCTTCTAGTTTGATCATCATTCTGTTGAAGCTGTTTGGTTGTTGCACTGGGTCGTAAGTCTGTGATGACACTCAAAGGCCTGATGTTGTGGTGTATGATCTCCATTGTTTCTCTGCCTCTCCTCAGTCTGGCTTTTGATTGTTCCTGCCAGAGTTTTGCATTTCAGGATGTTCTCTTCACCCTCAGGAAAAGTCTCAAGTGAAAGATTCACCTTTTCCTGCTTTAAGTCAGCCTTTCTCCATGTAGAAGTGTGCACTCCTCTTTCAGGAGGGGAGTTGAAAGTCCATCAGCCCCTCTCTCTTCTTCTTTCTGCAGCTGTGTCTTTGCTTCTTCGCTGCATTGTTAAACAGACTTCAGTTCATTGGTTCCCCTTTTCAAGGCACTGATCCAGAAGCCATCTGAAATCTTAACACTCAGAGACTGCATTATTCAAATTGCACCTTTGTAAACTCTGACCAAATTGTGTCGGAGCAATCAGCTTTTTATCTAATTTTCACTTTTCAACCATCTCTTTCAATGGTCCCTTAATAAAAAAGGTCTCATCTGGTTAAAAACAGCAGTTCCCTTATTCTATTTTAGTAACGCAAGTTCTTCATTGCAGAAATACAGCAAGCAGTTATTTCTTTGCAAAATGCAGAAAGCAGCAGTAATCTACCTTTATTATATACTACAATTAAACAAAAGAATCTTTCCTTTTACAACAGCATGACGTGTATGGTAAACTAAAGACTTCAATCCTAATTTTTCTTCTATATTTGCATACATGGTTCAGAATAATCTAGTAATGTTGAGTGAATTTTCCCCAACCAACATAAAATAATTCCTTTTATTTTATTTAATTATTTAATCAACAAGTTCTGCTATTATTGTAAAATGCCCTATAGCTTTTGAATGAAAATTTTCTATGAACTTGGTCACCCAATCTTGCTCTCATTCAACATTGCACAACACAAGTTATCTCTTTTTAACTCAAACCCAAATTTCTGAAACTCTGTAATGGATTAAGTTTCTCACCATCTCCCAGGGACAAGAAGATACAAATTTTAGACGTCTTCAGATATAAGATATAAAGTTTTAAGCACGTGCAATATTTTCATTCATCTATTAAGACGTCATTATAATAATAAATGTATATCTTATTTTAATTAATCTATTATTATTTCAATATTCTGCAAAGTCCATATCTTAGAACACTTTTTTTTTTTTTTTTAAATACCATTCATACAAGTCCCTTTATTCTTTAGGGCTCATACACTCATCCTTTGTCCCTTTTTTTTTAAATAGGGCTCATACACTCATTCATCCCTCTCAGGTGGGCACGAGCTGCGTCCGCCTCTGCCAGGTCACACTTAAGTGACGGTCCAGGAGGGGTGCGCAGCCTCTGCCCACCTAATACGGAATTTATTTATTTTCTCATACAACCACAGTCATTCACACAGACACCGACACAGACACATTAAAACAGACTACACTACACTCTTCCTGAGTGACCTGTTAGCTCTACTTGCTCTTTCACTGATACACTTCCTCAACACAGTAAAAACAGAACCTAGCAGGAATTTTTGCCTACCTGTACAGACCTCTGAGACCAGAGCGGTATCCGCAGGACTTTGCGCGCTTCTCTATACTTTATCTGTTTAACGTTTATTGCTATCCTTCAAGGCCCACTTAGCAATAAACACAGACCATTGCATGCAATGTATATCTGCTTAACGTTTACGTCATCTATCAAAGCCCACTTGACAGTAAACACAGATTTTTGCATGCACAATCTGCCCTCATTTACTGCTATCCATCAAAGGCCCTCTTAATAGTAAAACAGATCTGTGCATGCAATTATTTCTTCTGGAATCAAAACCCCTTTTTACTTTTTGTCCTATATAGTTCTTTAAAATTTGGAGGAGCATTTTCAAGTGTTCTTACCACCATGGGCACACTTTGGCCAACAACACAAACCATTTATATAAGCAAAAACTGCCTACCTTTTTAGTGGCCACTTAATTTGTGTTGCTCGTCAAAGTCCACCCAATGTGGTCTTCCACCCTCTGCTCCTTTCCAATCCTGTTCGTGACGCCAATTTGTGGTGGCTTCTGCCGCTGCTGTGAGGAATCATTCTCAAAGTCTTGGAGTTTTGATGCCAGAAGATAAGACTTTATTATATGTGATAATGAAGCCTGAGAGACCCTGCAGAGAATCTCCCGAATCTGGGTTTGCAACCTCTTATATACAGATTTTTCTCCTAAGGCGTGTTCAATACATTTCCTATATCTTATTGTTTACCTTTTTTGGATGTGCCTCGAGTCTGTTTTCAAGAAGCGGACAGGAGGCCTCCATATACGTTAAAGAAGAGGCACCAACGTATAGTTTTTGTCTAATGTCACAACAGGATGTGCAGTTTCAGCACAAAATGTATGTCTGCACATCCTCTTCTCATGCTGGCCTCTATACACAGGCAGAAACATGTTTATAATAGTAGAATAACTTGATACATAAATGGCTATATTCACATTCATTATACTTGATTAATTTATATTTTGATTAATAAAAATCTTCTACATGAGCGAGCGGTGTAAGGCACGCCTGCCAGTGAACGGTCCCAAAGAGGACGATTTCGCTGCTTTCGTGGAGTGGGTGCTGGAGAACAATGGATCTCCACTCACCGTCTGCCCCGCTGAGGAGGATATCTGCAGCCCCACTCCCGAACCAGAGACCAGTCAGCCGTCATCCTGCTGCACGGAGCTACTGCCTGAGCCCACTGCAGATGGAGAGCCGGAGCCTGCCCCGACTGAGCCGATCATTGCCACGGAGCCTGAGCCGCAATCATCGTCTGACCAAATGCGTGAGCCGGCAACATCGTCCGTCCCCGAGGAAGTTTTGGTGGTGTTCAAGGGCTTGGAGGGAAGCCCCACCCACACTCCCGCTACTGAGGGTGAGCTGCATCTGGTTTCTGAGAACCATATTGAGGAACTAATGGACATCTTTGAAATGGACCTTATAGACTGGTTTGGGGAGGCATTACCCAGTGCTCCTGAGTCTCCTGCATCTCCGCTGGTTCCGTCCAGCCCTGAATCTCCTGCTTCTCCGCTGTTTCCGCCCAGCTCATGTCCTCCTGTGTTCCCTCCCAGCCTCCCTCTCCCGCTTCCTCTCAAATCAGCCAGTTCCTCAGCTCCATCTCCACTGGTGCCTGTCAGTCCCTCAGTTCACCCTCAGTCTGCGCCAGCTGGGTGCTCTGATCCATCACCTCAGAACTTCCGGCCTCCAGCTCTGCCAAGGCGTGAGGATCCCGTCTCCACCTCCAGCCTCCGAGCCCTGGACTCCATCTCGGTCCTTCGAACAATCAGCTCCACCGTGGCCCGTCCTCCCACCAGCTTCACCGGGCTCCCTCGTCCCTCCGGCTCTGCCTTGGTCAGTTGTCGACCATCCGCCGCCTCAGGACTCCACTCCTCTGGCTTTGCCTCGTCACTCCACCCCTCCGGCTTTGTCAGACTTCTCCTTCCCTTCAGCTTCACCTTCGTCCTCCGGCTCCGCCGCGGCATTCAAGATCCCCGCCTCCGCCTCAGTCGCCTGAGCCGCTGGCTCCACCTAGGGCCTCTGGATCCTCGATGTCACCCTGGCTCTCTGTCTGCTCGGCTCCATCCTGGGCTCCTCATCCACCGACTCAGTCTCCATCAGTCGGCCCCCTGGTGTCGACGGTTCCATCTCCACCATGACTCCTCCCGCCATCGACTCCACCGTGGGCCGCTATCCTGGCTGGCCTCTGGATTCCCACCTGGCTCCTCCTGCTCCGGGCTCCTCCCACCCTCCACTCCCCCATGGACTTCTGTTTTGGACTCTCTTTGTTTTTGTCCCTTCCCTATTACCTGCTCCACGCCCACCTCCTGAACCCCCACCTTCCCTCCTCTGTTGGACTGCTTTTGCCGGGAGGGGGCGAAATGTTACATGTTGATCTGTTTTAGTTGTGTTTTGCCATGTCTTCCGTTGACCCTAGTTTTTCTTAGTTGCTCTTATTAGTTAATTAGCTCCTCACCTGTTTCTGTTTCTCCATTACATTCAGTACTTAAAGCCTGTGTTCTCACCAAGTCCTTTGTCTGCTATTAGTTTGAGTCATATGTTTGCTACCCCTCGCTCATGGATTTTCTCTGTTTGACTTTTAAAAGACTTTATTTTTATAATCCTTCATCGTGCGCTTCACTAGCAAGCACCAACGTAACCTCTTAAGTGAACGCTTGGGGAACTGCTGGGGAAAACATCTGATGTGTAAGATTATTTGATTTGTGCATTACAGTATATGAGCCGTCTATCTCAATGTTAATATAACAATAAAAAGAAAAGAGAACTTCATTAAACTGCTTTTGTAGTTTTAATAATCAATTAATTTGTATTGAACACACTGAAGTGATTTTCACATTTGAGTATTTGTTTTTCGTACATGAATGCTTTTGTTCAGATGTAAAATGATAAATGTAATGCATTACGTGTTTCTTTCTAGGCTATTTATGCCGTTTTTTTTCATCTGTTCTTATTAGCAAAGATTAAAAAAAAAAAAGCTATTATGATTATTAATATAGTAATTATTAATAAGAAAAGAATTGGAGGAAAACTATATTTCTCATCAACTTTGCTGACTCTATCGATTCTAAACGGGTGTAGCGCAGTCTTTTTTTTTTTTTTTTTTTTTTTTTTTTGTCCGATTCCAACAAATCATACATCATTTTGAAAGTCTTTAATGGAGAATGTGGGGAAAAAAAAAAAAAAAAAAAAAAAAAACTAATTTTTAAAATTTGCTAATTGTTACTCGTTTGGTCAGCAAAGGTTACGTATTATTCTCAGGAGGAAGCACGTGTGGAGGCTGTAAATGACAACAACGCATGCATGAGGTTTCAGGTGGTATGGCAAGTGTAAACACATGAATCGGATATGGGTCACAATTGAAAGAACATGTAAACGGACAGCCAAAAAAATCTGATATAGGCAACAAATCAGAATTGGGCATAAAGACCTGCAGTGTAAACGAGGCTTCTGACACTCAACTCGTCTTGATTCTAATTTAACATCAGCTAATGCTTGTAAATTTACTATTTTACTAATTTGCAGAAAAGACCTGATTCCAAATGAATAATCACTCCTCTGTTTTCCACTGTTTCTGTTGTCAGTTACCTCACTGTCAGAATCATCTACTGTACTTTGTTTACTATCATCACCTTGCAGACCCTAGCACGTTAGCACTACCCTTTCCACATTTAAATTCGTTCACAAAACTACCGCCAGGTACAAAGGCACAGCTTGCAAACTGAGTGGAATTATGATATTTTGCTTTGCAAACAGAGATCAAATAACAAAATAAAACAATAACATTTTAATATAACATCCTTAAAAAAACATTAGAACATTTACAGTGAGGGTTAATTTCAAAATGAAAAAAAAAAAAAGATAATTTCACTAATTCATACTCTGAATAAACATACTCTTACAATGTTCATAACTTGAATTACTAATCTTTCAATAAAGAAAGGGTAACAAACAAATACATTTCACACATAAATTCCATAAACGATGAGTAATTAATATTTAAGCACTTTTTCTGAAGAACTGATAAAAACACACCTCTCATCGCCATGACATCCCGCGAAAGAGAGCAAGGTACCGGAAATTACATCAGCTCTATCCTCACGCTTACTCATGACATAACTTGCGTGGCAGCACTTCCTGAACATTTTGAATAGAGTAACAAATTCATAAGAATGGAAAACCAAAAACAATATGTAAGAAATACAAATACACCTGTATAAAGAAATGAAAATAACACTTAAGTTGTGCTTGTAACCACATGACCGTACATCACTCATACAATCACTCCTAATTCAAATTTCAAAATAAAAGCCACGTACATTAGTAACATTAATTAATAGTAACTTCAATAATCTAATGTAACAACATTACACTTGCCACATCCACCCCCACTGTTTTACACTTGATTATAGGACAGATCAACATCTGGACTTATCAGTGTTGTCATTTTGCAACACTGCGAAAGCTATCTTGTTAAAGATTCAGATAAATCAAGTGTAGCTAATCCCCAATCTACCATTTAAAAAACCATACCATATACATATTTCAAGTATGACATACACTAACAGTCACTCTCTATGCTTATTTTCTCAAGCAAACTCGTATATCAAAGATCATAATAGTCTAGGTGATATGTGCAAAATTTGAGGTGATATGTTCACTTTTTCATAAAAACAAGAAACTTGGTACAATTGTACAGGTTTCTGCTCTGAGCATTTTCAGAAATGGAGCCATCGCAAAAACACCTCGTGATTGCCATGGCGACCATTTTACTTTCCACCATAACCAAATTATGTATTTTGTGTCATTTCTCCTGAACCAAACATGATAACACAGAAAAGGTGATGTCTACCCTATGTTTTGATGGTCGAGGATTACAACGATACTATATACAGCAACATAAACTGTTCAGGTGAAGAGCTAATGGTGAAATCAGCAATATGAGAAGGAAATCACAGTATCTGAGCATCACAGTATCACAGCATTTACAAAAGTCCATATTATTTCTATTAATTTTTCCTTTCTTTCATAATTAACTAATATTTTATTAAATAATACATTAAAAGATTGTTTTCAAGAAAACTATCATATATTTCAGAGAATTATATATATTTCGGCACGAAATCTTGCTAACCTGCGTCCTATGTGCACTTCTTCTACTGCACCTCTGTCATTTTCTGTGGGTCTCTGGAATTGTCAGTCAGTTGTCAACAAACTTCATTCTGGACATTGCTTCTCAGTCTACTCTTAGTATCTTGGGCTTGACTGAGACCTGGATTCTCCAGAAGTCTCTGCAACCCCTCCTGTTGTAATTGTGGTAACAGCTCCTGTTAAACTCCATATTGTAATGATTGTCTTCCTGGTCAACTGGGCACTTTTATAGAGGAGCTGTATGGGTTGCAGTCCTCATTCTCTGTGGATGGCAGTTCACTTGTAGTCTTTGGTGACTTTGAAATGCATTTTGAGAAGCCTTAAGGCCGTTCCACACTGAGCGCGATGCGAAAACGCGAGGCGAATCGCCGACGAAGGGTGCTTTCACACTGAGCATGAAACGAATGTTTGCCTTCTGCTAATTCACGCCTGCACGCTAGGCGGCACCGACCAACAATGCATTTATCGTCAGATATATCTCATGTATGGATTTAACATCGTCCACTGCTCAATATACAGCATTAAATTATATAGCTAAATAAAGTTTGGTTTTACGCCAGACACACAAACTATCTATATTCTTACAAGAAAACATCTTAAAATATAAATAAAGTACAATTAGCATCAAGCCACATTTGAAAATTTAGTAACACTTTATTTCGATAGTTCACTTTAGACATTCTACTTTGCAACTACATGTCAATATCTTCTAACATTTTATTTTGATGGGTCCACAACATACAACATACTGACTATGAGAAACTTTGCAAGTATATGTCAACTTATTCTACTAACCCTAAACCTACCCTACTGAGAATTAGTAGACATAGTTGCAAATTAATGAGAATTAGTTGACATGTACTTGATATGTAGTTCCAAAGTTACTTATAGTTAGTAGAATGTCTAAAGTGGATTATTGAAATAAAGTGTAACCGAAAAATTATGTAATTATTATTAATGTATTTGCTTAAAACCCACTTTAATCCATCATTGAGTGTTTGTAATAACTCCTGATTGTGATTTATAGTTGATTTTGATTCTATAATAGGCAGACATGCACTCGATGTATGTTTAATAAAGCCACACTGCTTATTGTCATAAACATCCTTTATTGTTTTGAAAATACCATGTGCATTATACAAAACACATACAGAAAATACATCGTCATAATCATATGTCTATTTGCTTTCATATTTCACGTGTAGAAAAATGTTGCACTCGATTTATTTATTTATTTATTTATATATATATATATATACAGAAGATCTAGAGAGTGAACGTGCTCATGTTAAATCATAACACTAGCGCACGTGGAAGAAAAAGGACAGTGCTCTCCAGATCACATAATTCAATGGAGAATTAATATAAATTATATTAAGAACATGTGAGAATAAATTTGTTCTCAGAATCCAAAGATAACAGGAACTCAGCATCCATTCTCTTCTCTCTCGGGATACTCTTCTGTGTATGTTAACAATGGTTTTCGAAACAGTGGCAGCGCCACCACTCTTGCCTTTTTGTGCAACAGCAGCTGCTCCGGGCACTTGATGTAATCAAATCTTATTGGACGGCCCGTATTTTCGCTTTGCGAAACTGAAAAGATTCGTCGGACTGGACGAAAAAAAAAACATTTGCATTTTCGGTGCGCGAATGTTCGCGGTCTATGTGGAAGCATCCATAGGAAGACGTTGTTTTATTCCAGTGCGTCATCACGTCCGAAATTCGTTTCGTTTTTTTGCGCTCATTGTGGAAAGGCCTTTACACTACAGACTTCCACTTCCACTCCTAGCTTCATTCGATCTCAAATGGCTTATCACCACAAGCACTAACAAATCAGGCAACCAGCTTGACTTAATTTACACATGCACTTGTGTCACAGATATCATTTTCTAAAACCTCCAAACATCTCTGCTCATTTCTTTATTACATTTAACTTACATATTACTACCTGTGTGCCACCAATTCCACTACCAGTTACTTTTAGGCAAAACCTACGCTCCAAAGTTACTTATAGTTAGTAGAATGTCTAAAGTGGATTATTGAAATAAAGTGTAACCGAAAAATTATGTAATTATTATTAATGTATTTGCTTAAAACCCACTTTAATCCATCATTGAGTGTTTGTAATAACTCCTGATTGTGATTTATAGTTGATTTTGATTCTATAATAGGCAGACATGCACTCGATGTATGTTTAATAAAGCCACACTGCTTATTGTCATAAACATCCTTTATTGTTTTGAAAATACCATGTGCATTATACAAAACACATACAGAAAATACATCGTCATAATCATATGTCTCCCTTTCACCCATCCATCTTTCCTCTGTAGTGTCATCCTCTCTTCCCTCACCCACCCATTTCTCATCTCTGGATGTAAATACAGCAACTGACACTTTATGATACACTTTAACTTAAGACAGATTTTAAGACAATATCTATCTAGACAGGCCAGTGCATACTACCCCTTCTAACCTAAAATGTTGACCCATGTATCATCATCTCTACTGTATTTTTGCTGAGCAGTCTTTTGGGCGACTCACCAATGTACTAGATTTCTCTAATACAAAAAAATTAAATAGGCTTGACCAACATTTTTGTGGGGAGAATAATTTATTGAAGATGATAGTGAAGCAGTTAGCTGTTAGCATGTCTTCCTTCAAACAATCTTAATCATTGTATGAATCCTAGATTCTCCAAAAGTTCTGTCTGTGGAATATAATTTTATACCTGAAGACAAAAGGGCTAGAAACAACAGATACTATTAGGACTTTCCCACTGGAGATCCTACAATCTACAAGACGTTCCTGAAGAATGCTGTTCCTTTGTTATTCTAATGGAATGGACCATTTGGTTCACACCTTTATAGACACAGTTACATTATTTATTTCACAGAATGACCAACTGAACTTTAACCAGTTAGGTTTCAGCAGCAGCCATTCAACTGAGACTGCTTTGCTGTCGGTCACTGTAACCTTGCAGATAGCAAAAGCTGATTCCAAATCATCAGTTCTTATTCTGCTGGATCTATCTGACACTTTTGACACTGTGAATCATCAGATTATCCTGTCTACCATCACCGGATCTGGACTCCACTGGTTTGAATCTTATCTCACAGGTAAGTCTTTCAGGGTTTCCTGGGTAGGAGAGGTATCCAAAGAACATCAACTGGTCACAGGATTTCCTTGGGGATCAGTTCTTGGATCCCTCCTCTTCACCATATACACTACATCACTGGGACCCATTACACAAGCACATGGTTTCTCCTACCATTGCTATGCTGATAACACACAGCTCTATCAATCATTTCAACAAGACAATCCAATAGTAGCTGCATGGATCTCAGGCTGCCTGGTGGACATCTCGGCATGGATCAAGAATCATCACCTGCAGCTCAACCTGGCAAAGACTGAGCTTCTCATCTTGTCTGCCACTCCGACTCTACAGCATGATTTCATCATCCTGCTAGATTCATCAAAAAGTATTCTTTGGTGACCAGCTGACCTTCAAGGACCATATTGTAAAGACAGCTCGATCAGGCAGGTTCGCATTGCACAACATCAGGAGGATCAGGCCCTTCCAAACAGAGCATGCTGCACAACTTCTTGCCCAGGCCCTTGTCATTTCTAGGCTGGACTATTGCAATGCTCTTCTAGCTGGACTTCCATCATGCACAATTAAACCTCTACAAATGATTCAGAATGCAGCGGCACGACTGGTCTTCCATGAGTCCAAAAGGGCCCACTTCACACCTCTCTTTATCTCCCTGCTCTGGCTACCGGTTGTGGCTAGTTCAAGACATTGATGTTTGCATACAGAACCGCCACAGGCTCAGCACCCTCCTACTTCCACTTAGTCATACGAATCTACATCCCCTCCAGAAGCCTGAGATCTGTAAGTAAGCGATGCCTCATGGTAACATCACACAAGGCATTTTCGTTCACCTTTCCTGGCTGGTGAAATGATCTTCCCACAATCGCAGTAATAAACAGAACACCCGACACATTATCTGACAGCAACACTAATTTAATCCCATACCCAACCCATTTGACATAAAAACTAGTACCCGAACCGCACCTGCATTAAATCTCCTACATGAGGTAGACAAAACTCATTAAAACTTATATTCAAATTGTGAATAGATTAAATACAGAAAGCAAGCAAAGCGTGCTCCCTATAATATAATCTCTACAGCTGTCAATCAGTGGCAGCGTGATTGGCTACATTGCTCAGTGTGTACTAGACCGAGTCGAAATAGTCTCAGTTACTGAACCCACCGTGCTTGTCACCATCCGGCCCGCATTCGTACCACACCCTACACATAAATATTATTCCACCCGTTACATCAAATATTAGCAATTCACCTGCATGTAGCCCGCATGCAGGACTCCGGCTTCCCCCTTGTGGACAAACATAATAGACAACTCTGGCCCCAGAGAGTGATTGTAAATTAAGTTTACATGAAATATGTTTGAAATTTCATTCTGCGTCTTCTGAAATTTAATTGTAATCCTTCTCATAAAATCACAGAATTAACCATTAACTGTTCACCTGATTGCGTTGCCGTCTGCGTGTGGTGTTGAGAGAGAACAAGAATGTATTGGAAACACACTCCCACTTACCTGACTAACATACACTTACCTGAGAAAAATACACTTACCTGAGATTATTATTTTTTTTTATATATATATCTTTGAAATATATGATAGTATTCTTGAAAACAATATTTTAATGTATTATTGAATAAAATATTAGTTAATTATCAAAGAAAGGAAAAATTTATAGAAATAATATGGACTTTTGTAAATGCTGTGATACTGTAATGCTCAGATACTGTGATTTCCTTCTCATATTGCTGATTTCACTATTAACTCTTCACCTGAACAGTTTATGTTGTTGTATATGGTATCATTGCAGTCCTTGACCATCAAAACATAGGGTAGACATCACCTTTTCTGTGTTATCATGTTTGATTCAGGAGATATGACACAAAATACATAATTTGGTTATGAAGGAAAGTAAAATGGTCGCCATGGCAGCAACAAGGTGTTTTTGCGATGGCTCCATATCTGAAAATGTTTAGGGCCGCAAACTATACAAGTGTACTAAGGTTCATGCTTTTATGAAAAAGTGAACATTATTTTCACATATCACCTGGACTATAAAAGATCTTTTCACCTATGACAAACTGACAGGTGTACAATCAAGATCACGAAAATACAAAAAGTAAAAACAAACAAAAATCTGATGGAAAAGAAAATTAAGAAAAAAAACAAAACAAAAAAAAAAAAAACAAAGTTACACTTCTATCACAGGACAAACCCTTTGAGTCGACATTATCTGTATTAATCTGTGCACAGGTTTAATAACTCTGCCAAACCTTGTGTGTGTTTTCTGCTGCTCATGAAATTCTGCTGCAACATGACAAGAATCTTCATTATGTTGAGATGAACCCACAGGTTTCTCTTCTGAAATATCACAGTCATGATCAGCAACAGGTATTACAACTGGAGATACAGAGTCATTATTCTGAACATCTGGTACAGGTGAAATATCATCATTTGATGCATGGCACAAAGACACTGAAACAGACACACTGTCATAATTGTCCTGACACTCTATCCCTCCACCTTGTTTAGTATGTTGCCCCACCTCATGATCACATGTCTCATGTTCACCACTGGCAGTCAAATTCTCCAATTCATCATTACTCATTCCCGCAACCTCATCTAAATCAGTAATCCATTGAGAAATTCTGTCTGCAGTATCACTTTTCTGACAGTCTGTATCTGACGAATCACAGTTTGAACTTAAGTCACACTCTGAATTTGCTGAATCATCCCAAACAGGCAATGGTAAAAAGTTCACAGGCATTAACAAATTCCGATGGACAGTTTTGACACGTCCTGTAACAGGGTGATGAATTTTGTACGTATTCAAAGAACAGTTCTTACTCACTACAATATACACTGTGCTTTCCCAACGGCCAGCTAATTTCCTTTTTCCTTTCTCCCCCTTGTTTGCCAGGAGGACTCTATCCCCCAACTCTAAAGTATGACCCTTGCACTTGCGATTATAATGTTCAGCCTGTTTGTTCTGCTCTGTTGGCACACATTTTGTTTTGCAAGTTGCATTGCCTCTCTTAAATCAGTTTTTTTATATATATATATATATATACAAAGAATGAAATTCAAGAATGAAACAAGTGCCTGTCTTTATGAATGGACCACTGAATCATTGACTCAAATGATTAGTTCAAAAATGTGAATCATAAAGTAAGGAAACACCGCTGTGTGTTGCTCAGAGATGCGCAATTGTTCTGCTGTGATCTTTGTTCGGAACTATTTTTGTTAACCAAATCGAGCAAAAACAGTCAACATTGACAACATTGTCAATGCATAAAATGCTAAAATGCATATTATCTAGGCTACTCGTTTGAACTCTTGTATAAAATCAATGTCAAATTTGCAGTCGTGGTTTTCAGGGAAAACTGCACTCTCTTGGTGTTGTAAATATGTTGTAAAAATGTTATAAAAATGTTATAAATCTAAAGACTACATTTTTAACACAGTATGTTTCTTCTGTGTGCAGTTGTTTTCATTTGTTTAGATTTCTCCACGAGATTCTCTCACACGGACAGGCTGCGCGAGCCTCAACTGTGGCACAACCTTGTTCCTGTCAATACATCCACTATCAATCGCGTTTACACAAAAAGTAATAAGAATCAGAATCATTCTCGTCTAAATTTTGGTGCTTCCCTAATTAGATGTTTTAATCAGATTAGTTGTCCGGTCGGGCAAGTAAAATTCTCTTTTACTGCTCCTTAAAAAAATAAGTAAATAAAATCCACTTGTCCCAGAAATTCAGCCCGCCAATTGTGGCTAGTGGGAGTGACCGTGTTACCCGCCACAGCTGAAATCCACCCGCATTTGGCAGGTTGGCAGGTGTTAATGTCAAGCCCTGGTGAGTACACCCTAATTATGTAAAAAGAGATATGGGAAAAGCTGCTGCACATTGAAATAGACACTGAATGATATTTAATGTCAAATGCTTATAAATTCATGTAGCCTACATCCATGGACCTTTTATGCTTAAAGCTTTAACTTTGAATTGTGTTTCTATACTTCATTTTTAGCTGCTGCCATGTGTTTTTTTGTTTGTTTTTTTTTGTGAAAAAAAAAGACACTCATTTCAGGGTAAGTCAATTCAGAGTTCAAGTTTTAACTCGGAGTTGGTTGAACCTCCTTATTGAAACAGGCCCCTACACTATACCAGCACTAACCAGCCTAGACCAGCTTAGAATCCATGCTGGCTTATGCTGGATTTTTTTTTCAGCAGGGTATGCTGATTTTGACCATATTAACTTTGTCTTGTCAGCCATTTTGAAAACAGCTTTTGTAGCTGTTATAATTCTCCAGTATTGTTCAAAATCTGATCAGTAAAAATAGTCAAATAAACTTGAGTTTTAAAAGTGATCCCACCACTTCAAAAGGGGTGCTAAAGAGCTCAGCCCAGACCCTGTCCATTGCTTAGCTTTTGCATAGGCCTAATGGCCAGTAGCTCTGATGTGTGTGCCAAATATCATTATATTTTACCAATGGTGGACAAAGTACACAAATCAAGTACTTGAGTAAAAGTACCGATATGTATAATAAAATATTAATCCAGTAAAAGTACTGCTTTTTAAATTTTACTCAAGTGAAAGTACAAAAGTACTAATTTATGTACTTAAGTAAAAAAAGTACTGATAGATAGATTTATTTTGCAATTTTATATAGGCTACTTAATTTAATTTTACATTAGCACATATTTTTATAATCCTACTGCTCAAAATACCTGGGATTTTCCCAAAATAACCACTATACGGAGTCAAGATAAATTTTTGTTGTTGATATGGACTATGTTGACGAGAGTGATGTAGTAACGTTCACTATGAAGCTTACACTGCGATGTACCTGAGAGAAAACAGATTTGACCATCTAATTTTCACCAGTAAGAAAAAAGTATTTTAAAGTTTGTTGTTTTGCAGAATGTCACAGTTATTTATGACATGACGATAAGGCCAGAAGTTAGGAAGAACATTTTAAGGAAAATATAATGATATTTTCTAGTGCTGTCAAACGATTAATCGCGATTAATCACATCTAAAATAAAAGTTCTTGTTTACATAATATATATGGGTATGATGTGTGTATATTTATTATGTATATATAAATAAAAACACATGCATGTATATATTTAAGAAAAATATGTTATGTTTATATATTAAATATAATTATATATAATATAAAATATAAGAATATAAATATATAAATGTATATTCATGTAAATATTTTCAAAATATATAATGCATGTGTGTGTATTTGTATATATAATAAATATACACAGTACAAGTACATATATTATGTAAACAACAACTTTTAGTTTGGATGTGATTAATCGCGATTAACCATTTGACAGCACTAATATTTTCATAATTATCTTTTTCTTCTCAAACCTTGTCTGTGGTGTAAAAACACCCCTGGCCAAATGTCCCCAGAGGACATCACTTCCCACTCTGATAATTACTGTAGTTACCATGTTCTGAACATCACATCCTTTCTTTTCCCCTCATATCTAATCTATCTTGGTGGCTGAATAAAAATATTTGGACTTTATATCTAAAATTTTCCTCAACTTAGCACCAGCAAGTTTGTTAGCTAGACAGTTAGCATCAGCTAACAATATTTACTTGTTTTCAGTATGCTTATGAATAAACATTCATGTCTGTCTACTCGGCTAGTTGATCCAAACAATATAAAAAATTATACTGTTGATAAACAATATAAAATCATATGTCACATAGGGCTAAATGCGTAGCATTTTAACAAAACTGCTAATGTTACAGCAGCGGGGAATATGAACGTGCATGAGTTATTTTATTTAATCTGTGTAATTTTAATGTTTAGTTTTTTTTTTTTTTTTTACCTAAAACATAGAGACACTGATGTTGATCTGTCAGCATTTCAGTGGGATTAAATAGATAACCCTATACAGCAGATTTAATTCACAAACAACTGACAGTTTTGACCTAAATATGATTTTCAGTTACACTAATTAATCCTAAAATTCGACATTATTAACTTACTTTTCTCAGAATCATTCACTTACTTGTGAATTCAGTTCACTGGAGACTCACTCTAAACGGATCATTTGAATCAGGGAGTTGTCGACTCGAGAACAGCTGCAATCGGATCATTTCAATTCGTGAATGAATCGTTTGGTGTGATTTGCGAACCAATTTAACAGGTTCATTGAAAAGAATCAGTTTGTTCATGAATCAGACACCGCTTCTGCATCTCGGAGCATGTGATATATTAAAAGGAGTAATGATATGTTTTATGCAATGTAGTGAAGTAAAAAGTACAATCTTATGCTTTGGAATGTAGTGAAGTAAAAGTAAAAGTTACTCAAATTAAAACTATTCCAGTAAAGTACAGATACTTGTACTTAAGTGCAGTAAAAATGCAAAAATACTTTGTTACTGTCCACCACTGTATTTTACGCATGCTATGACCCTCAAAAACAACACCATTTATAATATCAAGAATCCAGCAATTTTACATCAGCCATGCTTGACATTATTCTAAGCTTGAAGTGATTTGAGTAAACATAAAAGCATGATTTAAAAATCTGTACTGAGCAGCACACTTTCTGCTGCCAGATGGTGGCGCTATGACTGTGTATAATCACATAGATGTGATATATTATACATATTATTATATAATCAAATAGTTTTTATTAATAACAAATTTGGGCCTCCAATGTCACTGTTTTAGTACATTAAGCCACATTAAGCATTTTAGAATGTCTCAAAACTATGCCTTGAACTATAAGCACTGACTGAAT
The DNA here is from genome assembly GCA_039654775.1 of Spinibarbus caldwelli. Lineage (NCBI taxonomy): Eukaryota > Metazoa > Chordata > Actinopteri > Cypriniformes > Cyprinidae > Spinibarbus > Spinibarbus caldwelli. The sequence goes on along the minus strand of CM077226.1, from coordinate 11,584,318 downwards.
CCAATGAAATATAATTTAAAAGTTGGAAACCACATACACGTTTTTGCAAAATCTGTAATTGCCCACTTTCTGTTGGGCGGAGGACACGAGTGTCAGTACAAAAATTGTTTGGATCAATGAGAACAATACATGTTTTAAGTATAAAAAGACAGCTAAAATATTAGCTGCTTACTTCTTTGGTGACCAAATGTGACACAGGAAACAATTGTACTTAGCAGATCTATATACTCCCCAACTAACAGTTGACATACATAACCATTAAAAAATTCAAAGGAAAAGGGAAGTTGTCATATACAGCAGAAATCATATATGTATACACAAACAAAACCTGTTGTGTTTATAATACTTAGACTATTCAAGTCTATATTGTGAGTTGTTTGAAATAAATTCATAAAATTAAAATTAGCATATCTTCTGTTGAATAGATGAAGACAAATGAACAGTCCTTTTCTGACTGTTTAACACTATAAATAATATACAGTACTGAGCATGACCTGTGTGAGAGTAGAACAGCTCTTGTGAGTTGGTAAAGACTTCTGAGATGTACTGTATGGCATTGTCAAGCTAGTCTGCTGAATTACAAAAGTTACATTGAGAAATGAAGGATGGGTGACTTGTAAACAAGTGGCAAGTGCCCTGGATGACAGTTCCTAATCCTTCATTGTACTGTCACAGCTGTCAGCTGGGATGCCTGACAGAGCTGAAGAGAGATACTGAGTGAAATCTGCTACATGTCAGTCCACATCATAATGTGAGTACTGCCCTACAAAGGCAAAAGACCTTAACTCGCTAGAGTGTGAAACTGAGAAAAATGACTTTAAAGTTTTTTATTTGTCCAGCCAAATTAATTGTAGGTAGGACACTGGAAATTTGGCAATTAGATGTTTTAGTAATGAAAATTATCTATATTAAAAAATTGTGAGCTCAAACTTGATTTTTACCCCTATTTTGAATTTACTGTACTCTGCCTTTGCATTGTCTGCAAAACGTGAGGTCACACCAAGACAAAAGACAGTAACTTCCACATTATCAATATTTGGTTGCTGATCACCATTTACAAAATTGTTACAGTAACACCTGTATAAAATCTAGTGATCATGGGCTATCTCATATAGGCTATTGCATATAGAAATGTGACTGTATTAATTGTTTTTTTTGACCGTAACAATCGGACTAAAAGTTAAACGTGAGTGGATACCGTTTTGCAACCAATTTATTTGCTATGCTTAGTAATGTTAAAGAATGCTAGATATTGCGTAATTGCTTTTATATTGACTTAAATGGAATAGCCTAACCTAAAAGAACGACTTGTGAATTGATGTGAACGTCAGCAAGCAGGAATGCTCAGAATGCTTTTGGATTAAACATCTCCGGTGACATCTGTCGCGATGGATTGATTTTATTGGGTTACAAGTTAGGAGATAGATTTAATTGTGAACTGATGCTACGGCATTCTAGTCCACATGCATCCAACTAGAAGCGACAGCCTGGTGAATGATTTGCATTATAAAAGGAAAAAAATAATGATAAAAAAAAAAATCTTTAAAGGTTATTCACGATTATGTATTGCTGCCAAGGTATATAGTCTTTACAGTGCTTTGTTATATGGAGCTGTTTGGTAGATCACGATCTATAATTCGTTTGTCTAATAAAGTGCTTCAGTGACAGGTCAGATGTATGAAAGGTGTTCTCTTTAATTAAGTTACACCATAATTAAAACACAGCAGTCTTTAATGGTCAGTAAAACAAAGGGAAGAGAGAAAGTAGTGCACTTTGTGTCTAAAATTTGATTTATTGCCCCTCATAAAATTCCACCCCCCACCCCCCTTACTGGACACCTGTTTTGGACACCTGTTTGTACACCCCCACCCATCTAAATGGGGCCATCTGTTTTTATCCAGTCCAGCGATCTGAAGGAATTTATGACTGTTTTTGGAAATGTGTTTTTGTGTGTGGGGATGTACAAACTGTTAAAACTATGTGCTTTAAACTTTAAATTGTGAAACAGTGTTAAATGGGGTAAAAGGAAGTTTTTATTAAAGTTTTTTCACACACACATCAAGAAAAAAACATCTGTAAAACAAGTCAAGACGAGCTAGCATTGTTAAAACAATTTAAACTAGTTAGAGTTTGTTACAAGTTAAATAAAAAGAAGCAGAGGTGAACGTGTTCGTTCATCTAAAACAAACAAAGCATCTGACACGTTAGTTAAAACAATAGCATAACATTACAAGTTAAATAATATAGAGTTGACTTATCTTACCATCTTCTAAAACAAACAAGTATCTGACACGTTCGTTAAGTAAGATACTTGTCAAAATCGTCTAGTCTAACATACAATTTAAAAAAGGTAGGTTAGAGTTTGTTACAAGTTAAAGAAAATAGAGCCGACTTCTCTTACCGTGGTGTAAAAGAAAAAAAGCATGAAGCGAACGTTAAGCAATAAGATACTTGTCAAAATCTTGTAACATTACACTTTAAAAGCTATTTAAACAAAAGAAAAAGAACCGCGTAGGCCTATCTTGCAGTGATCTAAAACAAAAATATCAGACCGTTAAGTAAGCTACTCGTCAAAATCTTGTAAGATTACAATTTAAAAGCTAGCGTTTGTTACAAGTTAGAAAAGAAAAGAAGGGAAAAAAATAGCTGTGATCTAAAATAAATAAATAAATAAAAAGAGTAGACTATCTTACGCTGCTACATCCTCACAGGACCGTGTCAAACTCAGAATGAGCTCAGGAGCGCTGAGGTCAGACCACACCTACATCACCGCCCCTAACACCTTAAGGAGAGACCGACGCAAAGATTTAAAACAATTAAACAAAGTAATGTTTTAACATTAGAACGAACGTTATTTTTAATAAATCTTTTAAATTTCTTAATTAATGAAACCATTCAGCCTAAAACTTTTCACTTTAAAAATAGGTTAGCCTACACAAGTTTTCTTGTAAACATTCACCTCTAAGCCGTAGGAAAATGTTGTTTGTCTTGTTTTATTTTATTTAAGTAGCATGAATCCTTTATTTACACTTCTATTTTTGACAATCTTAAAACTTGCGGTGGGGCATATCAGTTTGAAGACGTATACACCATAGTTACAATATCAAGATGACTCAGAATGGTAACATCCGGGCCCCAGTCAAACCACACCTACAACCGTCCCCTACACCGGAGGAGAGACCGCGAATACTTATTTTTAATAAATCTTTTAAATTTCTTAATTAATGAAACCATTCAGCCTAAAACTTTTCACTTTAAAAATAGGTTAGCCTATACAAGTTTTCTTCTAAACAATCACATCTAAGGCACAGGCTAGTTATTCACACTTAATTCACCTATTCCTTTAATCGACCTTTGATTTTTGTCAAGTTTAAGACTTCTGACGTGTTATATAACCCAGACTTTTTCACACTTAAAAATTAGGTTACACAACTTTTCTTCTAAACAATTGCCTCTAATCCGTAGGAAAAATGTTGTTTGTTTTATTTTATTTAAGTAGCATAAATCATTTAATGGGTCTTTGACCTTTGTCAAGTTTAAGACTTCTGGCGTGCTATATAACCCAGACTTTTTTTCACTTTAAGAATTGTTACACAACTTTTTCCTTATAAAAATCACCTCTAAGCCACAGGAAAAATGTTGTTTGTTTTGTTTTGTTTGATTTAATTTTATTTAGTTATTCACACTTAATATGGTTATTCCTTTAATCGGTCTTTTGGTTTTTTATCAATCTTAAAACTTGCGATGTGGTATAACAGTTAAAACGCACGTATGCGCGTACAAATATCTAACAGGAATGAAACCAAATGTTTTCGGTTCATACCGCGTAATAAATCAAGACAGGATTTCTCTTTGATTTTCTTGCAGTAAGACTTCTTATCAGTTGAAACAGACGTAGAAAGTGTAAACTTTTACAACATAACACGAAATACAAGATATCGCGGCTCACGCATCGCAATGAAACGAGAGAAGGTTTGAAGATGGCGTGCAGAATTTGTGGCGCTGTGCTATAGGGTAGCCTATCGGTTAAAACACATTCACGCAGCCTACAAATATTTAACAGGAATGAAACACATGTTTTTGTTTCATACCGCGTAATAAAATCAACACAGGATTTCTCTTTGATTTTCTTGCAGTAAGACTTCTTATCAGTTGAAACAGACGTAGAAAGTGTAAACTTTTACAACATAACACGAAATACAAGATATCGCGGCTCACGCATCGCAATGAAACGAGAGAAGGTTTGAAGATGGCGTGCAGAATTTGTGGCGCTGTGCTATAGGGTAGCCTATTGGTTAAAACACATTCACGCAGCCTACAAATATTTAACAGGAATGAAACACGTTTTTGTTTCATACCGCATAATAAAATCAACACAGTATTCCTCTTTGATTTCTCGCCGTAACACTTGGGGTGTGTAATCTATCAGCTGAAACAGATGCACAACGTCTAAACTTTTACAACATACTACGAAATGCAAATATCTCGTCTCGCGCAGTGCAACGAAACAAGAACGCGATGGGCGTCTGGGATGAATGATTATGCGTTCATACCGCCGTACTGTTTTTCAAAAGATTGTAAAAACATCCAAATTAATTTTATGGGGTTGTTTTATAATTGTAATCTAGTGAGTTTGGAGGGATCTGGCGATTTGAACGGCGGTGTTGTGTCAGACAAAGTTCAGAGATCAAAACAGATATTTCTTCTAAGATGTTCACTGATTAAAGTATGTCCATTGCACCCTTTTTTTACAACATGCACCTGTGAGTGCGGCGGGGTCTTCCGGTCCTGGTGAACTTTTTGCCTAAAATTCAGTGATCAAAGGACACCATTTATGGCATGCACCTGCAAAGTTCAGTGACCGGTCAAAGGGTGTGTGGCCTTTTGAACCTTTTTACGACACATATCTGGTGAAGTTAAAACAAGATGACGAAAAGCAGCATGAAGTTAAGTTTTGAAGTTAATCTTTCTAAAACCGCGATGCTCTAAAGCAAGGATTAGAAGTCCTCTGATGAATGCAAAGGTGGTTACAAAAATTTTTCTTTATGAATTAGACCTAAATTAGACTAAAAATTAGACGCCATAAGGTTGTTTGCAACAAAAGTACATCCTAAACAAGGTGCTACAAATGTCTCACAGAATCTTTACAGCAGATTAGACTTTCTTTTCCACTTTAAAAATGTTATTATTAACCGTGGGGGCATTATTTTTCACAGTATAATGTTTTATTTTATTAAAATAAAAACAACTGTGTCTTTATAGGTTTATTTTACTAAGATTTGATCAAATAGTTGACAGAGCAAATAATTCAAATAGTTGATAAGTCCAATTTATCAACCCGCCTGATGTGTCTGACGGTTTGTGACAAATATCTTACTGATACAGATGTGTTAAGAGTTTAAGCGTGTGTAAAACACGTGCAAAGTTCAATATTACTGTTAAAAATAGTTTAATAAAGCACAAACACTCGCATAAAAAACAAACATACACACACACACACACACACACACACACACACACACACACACACTAAAACAATCCCTGCAGTTAAACAATTAAACTTTTACGATGTCGCATAAAAACCTTTTACAAATAAAAACTTTTAGCATCACACTGGGTATCTCTACAAGACGATGGAAAGCAGTATGATTAAACGATGTAACTTTTGTTTTAACAAATAAGTTAAGTTTTGTAGATTTTAGATCTTTCACACCTAAAACCATGATGAGGATCAGAAGTTGTCAAATGATCCTCTGATGAATGCAATGCGCTTACAGAGATTTTTCTTTATGAATTAGATCTAAAATAGACTAAAATTAGCTGTTGTAATGTTGTTTACAACAAAAGAGCGTCTTAAACAAGGTGCAAAAAATGTCTCATCTTTACAACAGATTAGACTTTCTTTCTCACTTGAAAAATGGTATTATTAACCATGCTGTTTAAAATACAACATATTTATTTTTTCACACTATAATGTTTTATTTTATTAAAATAAAAACAACAGGGTCTTTATAGTTTTATTTTACTACGATTTGATCAAATAATTGATATAAGAAACAATCAAATATTTGACAAGTCCATCTTATCACCCAAGCTGATGTGTCTTACGGTTTGTGATGACATTAATATCTTACTGAAACAGATGTGTTAAGATGTTACGTATGTGTCAAATGTGTGTAAAGTTCAATATTACTGTTAAAAATAATTTAAAAGGCCATTTTTAACTTTCATATAGGATTCACAACCACACTCAGTTGCTTTTTGTGTAACAGACCCCCCCGGGACAGATGAAAATAGAATGTATGAAAGACTTTTCTTTTAAGATATTATAATGACAGACTAAAAACTTTAGGTTGATTAAAACAACCGGGGTTGTGCATTTCTCTTGAATATGTATACAGTGACCAGTGAGTACATGAAACATTATTGTACGCTTGTAGGATGCCTGTAGTTTGTAGTTAATCACATCTTTAACCTAAAACATTTTTCATTCAAACTAGCTCACGCACGTAGCTTTCTCAGACACCCCACAAACTGCCAACAACATTCTTAAGTTTGTTTTATCATTTACCTGCAGCTGAAACCCTATAATGAAATTATTTATGCATTATTACAGGTATGGATGATGAAAGAGGTCATTAACTTGTTTAACACTAAAAATGTGAACAATATCACTTAAGACTAGTTTGACAAACAAGGGTACGCTCATAAAACAAGCCTGGACCCAATTTGAAGCATTCTAACAAGAAGTACAGCCATTACAGAAAATGTATTATAGCACCGCAGTAAGATGTGTGATTGACCACCTTATCAGATGTTCAACATATTATTACAAGGTCCCCTGCTTACCTAGTTTATGATGAAACTAGAAAATACAGGCGTGAGCTAACAGTCATTAAAAATACTGGTAACGTTCAATTAGATGAAGACATGCAGAGGTAGCGAACACAACAAACTTGGGGTCGTGAAGCAAACTGTCTTAACACAACACACGTTCTCCAGAATGGTGCTGATGGCGGGTTCATAATTTCACGACGAAGACAGACTGAATATTCAGATAGCAGATGGGACTGACTGACTTTTTCTTAAGATTTGATTTCAAGAACACACAACCGAATCCTAATGCTATTTCACGAAATAACACAACAACGGTTGCTCCGTTTCAACATATACATGTCAAGTATGTTTTACCATGAGTATATCGTATTCTTCGTATATATATTTGTTTAGGCTAAATACGTTTTAACAATTATTTTTGTTTTTGTTTTTACAAAGATGTTAAATTGAAGGCGTGTGACTAATACCTCATTCAAACGTCGCGGACTTTCAGGTCTGTGAACTACAATACCCAGCATGCACCTCAGACTTCAAACATGGCCGTCGGGGATCCATATCCCAAAATGCTCATACGTGACAGAGCTCTAAATCTTCGGACTTCTGATTATACGCACGCTCAGATACCCTATATAAAAAGACTCGCATTTCTACACTTTTTGTGAAGAATACGCGTCTTCCGTGTTGTGATGTTACAACCCCTTTAGTTGTTTATTTATTTATTTATTTATTTATTTTTTTTTTTGTACGATCTCTGTTAGTGATACAAAGTCTGATTCATTTCCGCGAATCGATTCTTTCCCACAGTTCGGTTCAACGAACCGGTTCATCGTCTCCTTAAGTCGTCTCGCGGTGATGTCAGTGTACATCTGTTTTCTAACAACTCAGGGTTATTTTATATCAGTGAAACATCCAAATAAATTTAACCGTGTGAATGCGTATCGTCTTTTGTTCATTTAACCTGATGATGTTTGTGGTCACGGTTTCATTCATCGATCCTTCATGTCGGGTACGAGTCACGACCGAAGGATATTGAATAGCCTACACATAAACGTGGATGTGTTCTACATCTCTAAAGTATAAGCCTGTAGAAAGAATAAACCAATAAACCTTATAAACCCGTTGATTTGGCTTAACAACTTTAAAATATAATCTGCATGCGCGATAAACCACACTCTTAAAAATCGATAACGCAGGTAATATGTGTAAAAGGACTGATAACATATTAACGTGATGTTTTGGTTCGTGTCTTACACAACTGTGCATTACTGAACGTTTTTATTAAGTTTTAATATAAAAGATAATAGTTTGTTAACAATTTAGATGCTTTTATTATGAAATCACACAAAGAACCGCTGAAGTACGTACTGTTTGTTAACATGGAATTAGTTGAAATAATACTATGTGCTCATTTAACTGCTTTATTTACAGTATGCTGAATATTACACTCTTAAACAGGAACATTAAAACATTTCAAACTTGTTAAACGACCACTTCAATACATTCCTCTTATGAAAATGCTTTATAAAACATTTATCAAATACTATAAAACTCATATCCGTTAAGCGCTGTCAAATAGAATCTTGTCTGCAAGTTCACAACATGTGAATTACCAACAAGTTCTCAAACAGAAACATACTTACACCAAACTTGAAAATATGTTCAAAACACATAAATATCCATCACGCATATAGTTCATACACCGATCTAACGCATTCTGCACACCTTAAAACGATACATTCAATCAAAAACCTGGCCAAAAGACAGACAGACAGACAAAACCTCAATGATAGCTGAGATGGATCGAGAGGGAGGACAAAATAATTATTCTTCACCACGGTAACATAGTTGGGGGGTTCAGAGAAATTTGATACCCTTACTGTAGATTTTCTTAATATTCTTTATTCTAGTTATTATTTTCCTCTTATTCATAAACCTGCAAGAGTTAAGGAAAATTCAACAAATTTGACAATTTCTCTAAGTGAAGAAATTAAATCTGGTGTTTTATATTCAGACTTGTCTGATCATTTACCGATATTGTATAATTCTGTAATTAGGGTTAACAGGATTGAACTCTCAAAAGAAATACAACAACAGAATTGATTTTTATTGATCAATTAAATGACAGCCCTTCTACACGACACTGCTTAAGACTAAACAAATGATATTTCTTTTAGGTAATCTTTCTTGTCTGACTACGATGTGGGGTCACAAGACGAACCGAGTGGAAACGCTATTTTCTTTGCACGCGTCTCTAAACATGTCTTTAATAAATAAATCACAGATGTCATGTAGTTAATTCATTGAAAGGTGCACGTTTTTGACCATTTTAGATGGTCTGCTCCAGCACACAGACACATGTTTTAGGTATTCATCTGACCAAAAGGTTTGATCCTGGGGAAACACGCACAACAGCAGCTCTTTGCTCACAGGGGATGTAGCGTAGGGGATGTTAATATTTAAATTGTTGAGGTCTTGTTTCCACGTGTCGGCTGTTGGTCGGGTGCTGAGATGGGGGTGTTGCACTCAAAAGCGGTAAAGGTGGGTCTGCGGGGTGTGGTTTGGTCAAAGAGAAATAGTTCTCACAGAATAGTTCTCACAGAAAGTAAGGGTATTGTATGGTAGATCGGGAAACTTGTTGTACGCAGACTGATCATTTAACTTGACCGAAACAGTTCGTCTATCGTCGGAAAAATGGTGTTTAACAGAGGCGCGTCGCTCCGATCGAAATATAGATTCGTTTTGCAGCACCCGAAAGGGTTGTCCTCGGGAATGGGAAAGTCACGGTCATACTCAGAGTCAGTTTCATCAGAGTCAGTCTCATCAGAGTCTGACTCGTCGCTGCTTTGAGACAAAAAGTTTTTTTCAGATTCCTCGCGACGTTTATTTACCATCATGAGATGTCATGTGCGTATGTCTCTAAACAATAGTTAGGTAAACAACTTACAGTTGATAAGTCATTTTAAGCGAAAGGCGGAATGATTCATGTCGTTTTTATTCTGTCCACACCAATACTTTGATACCGGTGTTTTAGGTCTGACCCAGAAAGCAAATGTCTTAATATTTTGTTCTTCTTTTTATGAAAACATGCGATAAGCAGTTTTTGTCCTCATCTGCATTATACCGACACGTTTTAACATGTCATAATTTCCGATAGTTAGTTAGCAAATGCGATTGTTTATTACTGAGATAAGTCACATCAGAGCTGCATTCTAGTTTATATTTTTCATCTACTTACATGTTTAATGGCGCTACTGTTCTAGATCTCGTCACACCGTTGTGAGATATAAACAGTAAATTTCTTCATTACCTTACACTTTGAAACCAGAACAATTTTATATCTTTCTATGATTTGTTCGCTCTTTCTGTTTGAATTTGTTTACCGCAGTTTCACCACCCTTATCTTATTTTCCCGCCTAATTGTAATTGTTAGGCCTACGCTTATGGCGTTATACGCTTTGGATCGTTAGCATAATCTTTGTTCATATAAGTTAATATTTCTGCGAATTTGGTTGATTTAATAAAATATTGCGTCTTCATTCGAGACATTTACGTTATATTATTAACACTATCCTAGTTTATATAAGATACCAGACCGTTTCTCGATCATTATTTCCATCTTTTCTTTTTAGAAAATTGATTTGAAAAATTAAAAACTATCAGAGGTTCTCACAAACTAGTATTATTATAAATCATCTAATAATTTAAGAGATAATATCACGCGTTAAAGCGCACGCCGTTGAAGGCGTTACTTTCCTCGGTTGTTTGGCCCGCCTACATTCAGAATTTGTTATTTAAATAAGGTTTCTACAATGTTTTCTACATCGTTACAACAGCCTTCTCTGCTCCATTCACTCCTGAAAGAAGAGCGATGTCGGTAACACCGCCAAGAAGTTCTGTTGAAACGGACGAAACAGCATCCCACTGGAAAATGTACCTGATTTTACAGCCAAAATTAAATTCTCTCCAAATTTGATTGTAGAAGTATGTCCAGTCTATGGTGGTCAAAAGCAGGTAGGTGCATTCGGATGTATAGTCTTCGTAAGAATCCAAAACGTAGAGTTTCACAGTCTGCAATGTCGTGTCAAACACAAATCTACCCACACGACCATCAGACACTGGGAAATCTTGTTTCTCTGCTCCATTCACTCCTGAAAGAAGAGCGATGTCGGTAACACCGCCAAGAAGTTCTGTTGAAACGGACGAAGACGCATTCCGTCTGACGAAGATTGACCGTGAAGATGAAAATTTTGTGAAACAAGATTTCCCAGTGTCTGATGGTCGTGTGGGTAGATTTGTGTTTGACACGACATTGCAGACTGTGAAACTCTACGTTTTGGATTCTTACGAAGACTATACATCCGAATGCACCTACCTGCTTTTGACCACCATAGACTGGACATACTTCTACAATCAAATTTGGAGAGAATTTAATTTTGGCGGTAAAATCAGGTACATTTTCCAGTGGGATGCTGTTTCGTCCGTTTCAACAGAACTTCTTGGCGGTGTTACCGACATCGCTCTTCTTTCAGGAGTGAATGGAGCAGAGAAGGCTGTTGTAACGATGTAGAAAACATTGTAGAAACCTTATTTAAATAACAAATTCTGAATGTAGGCGGGCCAAACAACCGAGGAAAGTAACGCCTTCAACGGCGTGCGCTTTAACGCGTGATATTATCTCTTAAATTATTAGATGATTTATAATAATACTAGTTTGTGAGAACCTCTGATAGTTTTTAATTTTTCAAATCAATTTTCTAAAAAGAAAAGATGGAAATAATGATCGAGAAACGGTCTGGTATCTTATATAAACTAGGATAGTGTTAATAATATAACGTAAATGTCTCGAATGAAGACGCAATATTTTATTAAATCAACCAAATTCGCAGAAATATTGACTTATATGAACAAAGATTATGCTAACGATCCAAAGCGTATAACGCCATAAGCGTAGGCCTAACAATTACAATTAGGCGGGAAAATAAGATAAGGGTGGTGAAACTGCGGTAAACAAATTCAAACAGAAAGAGCGAACAAATCATAGAAAGATATAAAATTGTTCTGGTTTCAAAGTGTAAGGTAATGAAGAAATTTACTGTTTATATCTCACAACGGTGTGACGAGATCTAGAACAGTAGCGCCATTAAACATGTAAGTAGATGAAAAATATAAACTAGAATGCAGCTCTGATGTGACTTATCTCAGTAATAAACAATCGCATTTGCTAACTAACTATCGGAAATTATGACATGTTAAAACGTGTCGGTATAATGCAGATGAGGACAAAAACTGCTTATCGCATGTTTTCATAAAAAGAAGAACAAAATATTAAGACATTTGCTTTCTGGGTCAGACCTAAAACACCGGTATCAAAGTATTGGTGTGGACAGAATAAAAACGACATGAATCATTCCGCCTTTCGCTTAAAATGACTTATCAACTGTAAGTTGTTTACCTAACTATTGTTTAGAGACATACGCACATGACATCTCATGATGGTAAATAAACGTCGCGAGGAATCTGAAAAAAACTTTTTGTCTCAAAGCAGCGACGAGTCAGACTCTGATGAGACTGACTCTGATGAAACTGACTCTGAGTATGACCGTGACTTTCCCATTCCCGAGGACAACCCTTTCGGGTGCTGCAAAACGAATCTATATTTCGATCGGAGCGACGCGCCTCTGTTAAACACCATTTTTCCGACGATAGACGAACTGTTTCGGTCAAGTTAAATGATCAGTCTGCGTACAACAAGTTTCCCGATCTACCATACAATACCCTTACTTTCTGTGAGAACTATTCTGTGAGAACTATTTCTCTTTGACCAAACCACACCCCGCAGACCCACCTTTACCGCTTTTGAGTGCAACACCCCCATCTCAGCACCCGACCAACAGCCGACACGTGGAAACAAGACCTCAACAATTTAAATATTAACATCCCCTACGCTACATCCCCTGTGAGCAAAGAGCTGCTGTTGTGCGTGTTTCCCCAGGATCAAACCTTTTGGTCAGATGAATACCTAAAACATGTGTCTGTGTGCTGGAGCAGACCATCTAAAATGGTCAAAAACGTGCACCTTTCAATGAATTAACTACATGACATCTGTGATTTATTTATTAAAGACATGTTTAGAGACGCGTGCAAAGAAAATAGCGTTTCCACTCGGTTCGTCTTGTGACCCCACATCGTAGTCAGACAAGAAAGATTACCTAAAAGAAATATCATTTGTTTAGTCTTAAGCAGTGTCGTGTAGAAGGGCTGTCATTTAATTGATCAATAAAAATCAATTCTGTTGTTGTATTTCTTTTGAGAGTTCAATCCTGTTAACCCTAATTACAGAATTATACAATATCGGTAAATGATCAGACAAGTCTGAATATAAAACACCAGATTTAATTTCTTCACTTAGAGAAATTGTCAAATTTGTTGAATTTTCCTTAACTCTTGCAGGTTTATGAATAAGAGGAAAATAATAACTAGAATAAAGAATATTAAGAAAATCTACAGTAAGGGTATCAAATTTCTCTGAACCCCCAACTATGTTACCGTGGTGAAGAATAATTATTTTGTCCTCCCTCTCGATCCATCTCAGCTATCATTGAGGTTTTGTCTGTCTGTCTGTCTTTTGGCCAGGTTTTTGATTGAATGTATCGTTTTAAGGTGTGCAGAATGCGTTAGATCGGTGTATGAACTATATGCGTGATGGATATTTATGTGTTTTGAACATATTTTCAAGTTTGGTGTAAGTATGTTTCTGTTTGAGAACTTGTTGGTAATTCACATGTTGTGAACTTGCAGACAAGATTCTATTTGACAGCGCTTAACGGATATGAGTTTTATAGTATTTGATAAATGTTTTATAAAGCATTTTCATAAGAGGAATGTATTGAAGTGGTCGTTTAACAAGTTTGAAATGTTTTAATGTTCCTGTTTAAGAGTGTAATATTCAGCATACTGTAAATAAAGCAGTTAAATGAGCACATAGTATTATTTCAACTAATTCCATGTTAACAAACAGTACGTACTTCAGCGGTTCTTTGTGTGATTTCATAATAAAAGCATCTAAATTGTTAACAAACTATTATCTTTTATATTAAAACTTAATAAAAACGTTCAGTAATGCACAGTTGTGTAAGACACGAACCAAAACATCACGTTAATATGTTATCAGTCCTTTTACACATATTACCTGCGTTATCGATTTTTAAGAGTGTGGTTTATCGCGCATGCAGATTATATTTTAAAGTTGTTAAGCCAAATCAACGGGTTTATAAGGTTTATTGGTTTATTCTTTCTACAGGCTTATACTTTAGAGATGTAGAACACATCCACGTTTATGTGTAGGCTATTCAATATCCTTCGGTCGTGACTCGTACCCGACATGAAGGATCGATGAATGAAACCGTGACCACAAACATCATCAGGTTAAATGAACAAAAGACGATACGCATTCACACGGTTAAATTTATTTGGATGTTTCACTGATATAAAATAACCCTGAGTTGTTAGAAAACAGATGTACACTGACATCACCGCGAGACGACTTAAGGAGACGATGAACCGGTTCGTTGAACCGAACTGTGGGAAAGAATCGATTCGCGGAAATGAATCAGACTTTGTATCACTAACAGAGATCGTACAAAAAAAAAAAAAAATAAATAAATAAATAAATAAACAACTAAAGGGGTTGTAACATCACAACACGGAAGACGCGTATTCTTCACAAAAAGTGTAGAAATGCGAGTCTTTTTATATAGGGTATCTGAGCGTGCGTATAATCAGAAGTCCGAAGATTTAGAGCTCTGTCACGTATGAGCATTTTGGGATATGGATCCCCGACGGCCATGTTTGAAGTCTGAGGTGCATGCTGGGTATTGTAGTTCACAGACCTGAAAGTCCGCGACGTTTGAATGAGGTATTAGTCACACGCCTTCAATTTAACATCTTTGTAAAAACAAAAACAAAAATAATTGTTAAAACGTATTTAGCCTAAACAAATATATATACGAAGAATACGATATACTCATGGTAAAACATACTTGACATGTATATGTTGAAACGGAGCAACCGTTGTTGTGTTATTTCGTGAAATAGCATTAGGATTCGGTTGTGTGTTCTTGAAATCAAATCTTAAGAAAAAGTCAGTCAGTCCCATCTGCTATCTGAATATTCAGTCTGTCTTCGTCGTGAAATTATGAACCCGCCATCAGCACCATTCTGGAGAACGTGTGTTGTGTTAAGACAGTTTGCTTCACGACCCCAAGTTTGTTGTGTTCGCTACCTCTGCATGTCTTCATCTAATTGAACGTTACCAGTATTTTTAATGACTGTTAGCTCACGCCTGTATTTTCTAGTTTCATCATAAACTAGGTAAGCAGGGGACCTTGTAATAATATGTTGAACATCTGATAAGGTGGTCAATCACACATCTTACTGCGGTGCTATAATACATTTTCTGTAATGGCTGTACTTCTTGTTAGAATGCTTCAAATTGGGTCCAGGCTTGTTTTATGAGCGTACCCTTGTTTGTCAAACTAGTCTTAAGTGATATTGTTCACATTTTTAGTGTTAAACAAGTTAATGACCTCTTTCATCATCCATACTTGTAATAATGCATAAATAATTTCATTATAGGGTTTCAGCTGCAGGTAAATGATAAAACAAACTTAAGAATGTTGTTGGCAGTTTGTGGGGTGTCTGAGAAAGCTACGTGCGTGAGCTAGTTTGAATGAAAAATGTTTTAGGTTAAAGATGTGATTAACTACAAACTACAGGCATCCTACAAGCGTACAATAATGTTTCATGTACTCACTGGTCACTGTATACATATTCAAGAGAAATGCACAACCCCGGTTGTTTTAATCAACCTAAAGTTTTTAGTCTGTCATTATAATATCTTAAAAGAAAAGTCTTTCATACATTCTATTTTCATCTGTCCCGGGGGGGTCTGTTACACAAAAAGCAACTGAGTGTGGTTGTGAATCCTATATGAAAGTTAAAAATGGCCTTTTAAATTATTTTTAACAGTAATATTGAACTTTACACACATTTGACACATACGTAACATCTTAACACATCTGTTTCAGTAAGATATTAATGTCATCACAAACCGTAAGACACATCAGCTTGGGTGATAAGATGGACTTGTCAAATATTTGATTGTTTCTTATATCAATTATTTGATCAAATCGTAGTAAAATAAAACTATAAAGACCCTGTTGTTTTTATTTTAATAAAATAAAACATTATAGTGTGAAAAAATAAATATGTTGTATTTTAAACAGCATGGTTAATAATACCATTTTTCAAGTGAGAAAGAAAGTCTAATCTGTTGTAAAGATGAGACATTTTTTGCACCTTGTTTAAGACGCTCTTTTGTTGTAAACAACATTACAACAGCTAATTTTAGTCTATTTTAGATCTAATTCATAAAGAAAAATCTCTGTAAGCGCATTGCATTCATCAGAGGATCATTTGACAACTTCTGATCCTCATCATGGTTTTAGGTGTGAAAGATCTAAAATCTACAAAACTTAACTTATTTGTTAAAACAAAAGTTACATCGTTTAATCATACTGCTTTCCATCGTCTTGTAGAGATACCCAGTGTGATGCTAAAAGTTTTTATTTGTAAAAGGTTTTTATGCGACATCGTAAAAGTTTAATTGTTTAACTGCAGGGATTGTTTTAGTGTGTGTGTGTGTGTGCGTGTGTGTGTGCGTGTGTGTGTGTGTGTGTGTGTGTGTGTGTGTGTGTATGTTTGTTTTTTATGCGAGTGTTTGTGCTTTATTAAACTATTTTTAACAGTAATATTGAACTTTGCACGTGTTTTACACACGCTTAAACTCTTAACACATCTGTATCAGTAAGATATTTGTCACAAACCGTCAGACACATCAGGCGGGTTGATAAATTGGACTTATCAACTATTTGAATTATTTGCTCTGTCAACTATTTGATCAAATCTTAGTAAAATAAACCTATAAAGACACAGTTGTTTTTATTTTAATAAAATAAAACATTATACTGTGAAAAATAATGCCGCATTTAAACCCCCACGGTTAATAATAACATTTTTAAAGTGGAAAAGAAAGTCTAATCTGCTGTAAAGATTCTGTGAGACATTTGTAGCACCTTGTTTAGGATGTACTTTTGTTGCAAACAACCTTATGGCGTCTAATTTTTAGTCTAATTTAGGTCTAATTCATAAAGAAAAATTTTTGTAACCACCTTTGCATTCATCAGAGGACTTCTAATCCTTGCTTTAGAGCATCGCGGTTTTAGAAAGATTAACTTCAAAACTTAACTTCATGCTGCTTTTCGTCATCTTGTTTTAACTTCACCAGATATGTGTCGTAAAAAGGTTCAAAAGGCCACACACCCTTTGACCGGTCACTGAACTTTGCAGGTGCATGCCATAAATGGTGTCCTTTGATCACTGAATTTTAGGCAAAAAGTTCACCAGGACCGGAAGACCCCGCCGCACTCACAGGTGTATGTTGTAAAAAAAGGGTGCAATGGACATACTTTAATCAGTGAACATCTTAGAAGAAATATCTGTTTTGATCTCTGAACTTTGTCTGACACAACACCGCCGTTCAAATCGCCAGATCCCTCCAAACTCACTAGATTACAATTATAAAACAACCCCATAAAATTAATTTGGATGTTTTTACAATCTTTTGAAAAACAGTACGGCGGTATGAACGCATAATCATTCATCCCAGACGCCCATCGCGTTCTTGTTTCGTTGCACTGCGCGAGACGAGATATTTGCATTTCGTAGTATGTTGTAAAAGTTTAGACGTTGTGCATCTGTTTCAGCTGATAGATAACACACCCCAAGTGTTACGGCGAGAAATCAAAGAGGAATACTGTGTTGATTTTATTATGCGGTATGAAACAAAAACGTGTTTCATTCCTGTTAAATATTTGTAGGCTGCGTGAATGTGTTTTAACCAATAGGCTACCCTATAGCACAGCGCCACAAATTCTGCACGCCATCTTCAAACCTTCTCTCGTTTCATTGCGATGCGTGAGCCGCGATATCTTGTATTTCGTGTTATGTTGTAAAAGTTTACACTTTCTACGTCTGTTTCAACTGATAAGAAGTCTTACTGCAAGAAAATCAAAGAGAAATCCTGTGTTGATTTTATTACGCGGTATGAAACAAAAACATGTGTTTCATTCCTGTTAAATATTTGTAGGCTGCGTGAATGTGTTTTAACCGATAGGCTACCCTATAGCACAGCGCCACAAATTCTGCACGCCATCTTCAAACCTTCTCTCGTTTCATTGCGATGCGTGGGCCGCGATATCTTGTATTTCGTGTTATGTTGTAAAAGTTTACACTTTCTACGTCTGTTTCAACTGATAAGAAGTCTTACTGCAAGAAAATCAAAGAGAAATCCTGTCTTGATTTATTACGCGGTATGAACCGAAAACATTTGGTTTCATTCCTGTTAGATATTTGTACGCGCATACGTGCGTTTTAACTGTTATACCACATCGCAAGTTTTAAGATTGATAAAAAACCAAAAGACCGATTAAAGGAATAACCATATTAAGTGTGAATAACTAAATAAAATTAAATCAAACAAAACAAAACAAACAACATTTTTCCTGTGGCTTAGAGGTGATTTTTATAAGGAAAAAGTTGTGTAACAATTCTTAAAGTGAAAAAAAGTCTGGGTTATATAGCACGCCAGAAGTCTTAAACTTGACAAAGGTCAAAGACCCATTAAATGATTTATGCTACTTAAATAAAATAAAACAAACAACATTTTTCCTACGGATTAGAGGCAATTGTTTAGAAGAAAAGTTGTGTAACCTAATTTTTAAGTGTGAAAAAGTCTGGGTTATATAACACGTCAGAAGTCTTAAACTTGACAAAAATCAAAGGTCGATTAAAGGAATAGGTGAATTAAGTGTGAATAACTAGCCTGTGCCTTAGATGTGATTGTTTAGAAGAAAACTTGTATAGGCTAACCTATTTTTAAAGTGAAAAGTTTTAGGCTGAATGGTTTCATTAATTAAGAAATTTAAAAGATTTATTAAAAATAAGTATTCGCGGTCTCTCCTCCGGTGTAGGGGACGGTTGTAGGTGTGGTTTGACTGGGGCCCGGATGTTACCATTCTGAGTCATCTTGATATTGTAACTATGGTGTATACGTCTTCAAACTGATATGCCCCACCGCAAGTTTTAAGATTGTCAAAAATAGAAGTGTAAATAAAGGATTCATGCTACTTAAATAAAATAAAACAAGACAAACAACATTTTCCTACGGCTTAGAGGTGAATGTTTACAAGAAAACTTGTGTAGGCTAACCTATTTTTAAAGTGAAAAGTTTTAGGCTGAATGGTTTCATTAATTAAGAAATTTAAAAGATTTATTAAAAATAACGTTCGTTCTAATGTTAAAACATTACTTTGTTTAATTGTTTTAAATCTTTGCGTCGGTCTCTCCTTAAGGTGTTAGGGGCGGTGATGTAGGTGTGGTCTGACCTCAGCGCTCCTGAGCTCATTCTGAGTTTGACACGGTCCTGTGAGGATGTAGCAGCGTAAGATAGTCTACTCTTTTTATTTATTTATTTATTTTAGATCACAGCTATTTTTTTCCCTTCTTTTCTTTTCTAACTTGTAACAAACGCTAGCTTTTAAATTGTAATCTTACAAGATTTTGACGAGTAGCTTACTTAACGGTCTGATATTTTTGTTTTAGATCACTGCAAGATAGGCCTACGCGGTTCTTTTTCTTTTGTTTAAATAGCTTTTAAAGTGTAATGTTACAAGATTTTGACAAGTATCTTATTGCTTAACGTTCGCTTCATGCTTTTTTTCTTTTACACCACGGTAAGAGAAGTCGGCTCTATTTTCTTTAACTTGTAACAAACTCTAACCTACCTTTTTTAAATTGTATGTTAGACTAGAAGATTTTGACAAGTATCTTACTTAACGAACGTGTCAGATACTTGTTTGTTTTAGAAGATGGTAAGATAAGTCAACTCTATATTATTTAACTTGTAATGTTATGCTATTGTTTTAACTAACGTGTCAGATGCTTTGTTTGTTTTAGATGAACGAACACGTTCACCTCTGCTTCTTTTTATTTAACTTGTAACAAACTCTAACTAGTTTAAATTGTTTTAACAATGCTAGCTCGTCTTGACTTGTTTTACAGATGTTTTTTTCTTGATGTGTGTGTGAAAAAACTTTAATAAAAACTTCCTTTTACCCCATTTAACACTGTTTCACAATTTAAAGTTTAAAGCACATAGTTTTAACAGTTTGTACATCCCCACACACAAAAACACATTTCCAAAAACAGTCATAAATTCCTTCAGATCGCTGGACTGGATAAAAACAGATGGCCCCATTTAGATGGGTGGGGGTGTACAAACAGGTGTCCAAAACAGGTGTCCAGTAAGGGGGGTGGGGGGTGGAATTTTATGAGGGGCAATAAATCAAATTTTAGACACAAAGTGCACTACTTTCTCTCTAAGGGAGAACATCTTATAACTCCAAGTCTTTGCACGGCAGAGTAGCTCTGAGAAACTGCATTGCAAACTGTCTCTCTCTCTCAATCAATTTCAATTTCAATCAATTTCAATATGTGATTTATTGGCAAAACAATTGTCTGTTATTATGTATTGCCAAAGCATAGTGTTTACATTGAATCTAGAATATATATGTATTAAAAAAAAAAATTAAATAAAAAAAATAATAATAATAATATCAACGGAGTGTCTATTTACTCTAAGTGCAAATACAGTGCCCTCCTCTAATATTGGCATCCGTGGTAAAAAATGAGGAAAGGATAGATTTTTTATCTGTTGGTATTTGATAGAATCCACGATGCCATGCATCTGAACAATATGTCCAGGGCCTCTGGCAGAAAAACAGACCCATAACATTAAAGATCCAGCAGTACATTTAACTGTGGGCATGGGGTACTTCTTATCCCTGTTTGTACTAAACCCATCTGGTTGGCTTTTTTTGTCTTTTTTTTTTTTTAAGTTTCATTTGACCATAGAAGCCAATGCCATTTGAAGTTCTAGTCGTGTCTGACAAGTGAATATGCTGTAGTTTGTTTTTGGATGAGCAAGGAGAATTTTATTTGAAACCCTCCCGAACAACGTGGTGATGTAGTGACTGTTTGATATTTTTTATACTTTCTGACTCCAAGACTAAAATAATCTTTGCAGTTCTCCAGCTGTGATCCTTGGAGACTCTTTGGCCAATGAAACTCTCCTCCTCACCATGAATTAGGACAATATAGACACACATCCTCTTCCAGGCAGATTTGTAACATCTTTAGTTGACTGGAACCTCTTAATTATTGTCCTGATGGTGGAAATGGGGATTTTCAAAGTTTTAGCTCTTTTTTTATGGCCACTTTCTATTTTGTGAAGCTCAACATTCTTGTTCTGCACATCAGAACTATATTCTTTGGTTTTACTCCTTGTGATGGGTGATTAAGGGAATTTGGACTTTGTGTAGCGGCGACCAATATCCGCTGAGAGGCTGAGTAGTGGAATGAATCTGTGACGCATTTTAATGCAAAACAAGAGGTTTTATTTCCAGCGATGAAAGTAACAACAAACACAAATGATGACGGTAAAGTATAAAATGGAAAATAAACAAAAAATTAAATTAGACAAACGAAAGAAAATGGTCAACAGAAAGTGAGCACTCCAGCTTCCCACCCCCTACCTTCCCCCACATTGAAAAACTATCAGGTACATATGCACCTAAGCTCAAGTGAGGTAGCAAACAGGAAATTACAATTTCAAAATAAAAGACAAACCTTTCCCACACCTACAATCCAGCCCCTGATTATTCTAACTGTAATAATCATCACAAAACAAAATTCACACAATACAAGTATACGTGCAAATCAATGAATTCTATTTTCACAAATAAATATGCATATACACGTGTGTGTGTGTGTGCAAATGTCCAGTTCTTCAATGTATGAACAGTGTCCATAATCAGTTAAAGAAAGTCAACAAGTCAATGTCAATCCAGCAATCTATAGTCAGTCTTCTAAGTCTTCAGTAAGTCGTTTGAGAGCTCTCATAAGTCAGTCAGTTAGTCAGTCAGTTTTAAAGATCCTCTGTTTCAAGAAGGCGGCAAATCTTAGTGACAAGCCGGTTCAAGCAGGTGCTCTTGGTCTTGATTTTTACTTGACGTGTCAATCCTCTTTTATCTTGCATGATCTGAATAACTTTGCCCATGATCCATGAACTCCTTGGAGCAGCATCATCCACTATGAGCACAATGTCTCCCATTTGAAAGTTGTGTTTCTTAACCAGCTACTTCTGGCGTTCTTGAAGTTGAGGGAGATACTCCCCAATCCATCTCTTCCAAAATAAATCCACCATGTATTGAACTTGTCACCACCTTCATCGTGAATACAAGTCATCCTTCTTAAACATTCCAGGCGGTAAAGATGGCTGTGTTTTCAGTAGGAGGAGATGGTTAGGAGTAAGGGCTTCCAAATCATTAATATCCATTGATGCTCTGGATATAGGATGATTATTAAGGATAGATTCAACTTCACAAAAGAACGTGTAGAGACCCTCATCATCGAGACTCTGTTCTCTAAGGATAGAACTCAGAATGACCTCGTTGAAGTCGTTCCCAAATTCCTCCAAAGTGGGAACCAGTAGGAGGATTAAAGGTCCACTTAATTCCCTTCTGAAGCAGAAACGAGTTGATCTGATTCTGATTCCAGGTTTTCAATGCATCTTGTAGTTCACACTGGCCTCCAACAAAATTAGTGCCATTGTCTGAACGCATCTCGACTACTTGTCCTTGACGTGCAATAAAGCGTCTTAATGCATGGATAAATGCATCTGTATCAAGTGAAGCTGCTATTTCTAGGTGGACAGCCCTTATGGTCACGCACGTGAAGGTTACTCCATAACGTTTTACAATGTTTCTTCCCCGTTTTACTTCAAACGGGCCAAAACAATCCACTCCAACATGTGTGAAAGGTGGTTTGTCAGGTGTAACTCTGTCTTGCGGTAAATCAGCTATCTGATGATTACCAGCAGTTCCATGCAGGCGTCTCCATACTACACACTTGGACAAGATTCTTCTTATGGCAGAACTAGCACCAGGAATCCAGTATCTCTGACGTAGTTTGGCTAACATATAATTACGCCCACAATGTCCAATATTATGATGAATTTGACGTAGAACTAGATCTGAAATGTGGAAATCCTTGGCCAGTATTACTGGATGTTTAACTTCTTCAGGCTTCATTGCCTTGTCAAGACGTCCACCAGCTCTGATGATATCTGATTGAAGTACTGGGTTAAGTCTATAAAGTTGACTACGTTTTACTACTCCATCTTTTCGTAGACTAACCAGTTCTTTAGAAAATCTCTTCTTCTGGCAAAGACGAATAATTTCTAATTCATCCTTTTCCAGTTCCTCAGAAGACAACAAATTTGAAGGTACATGAGATCTGAATTTTTGCATCTCCTTGTTAATGACCGTTTCTTGTTGCAACTTGTCCATATCAGAATAGGCAGTCACCAGTTTTTTTTTTTATCTTTCCTTGCTGAGGTCAAGTAAAATGTTTCTCAGTCGAAGGATCCAAGCCATGCATTTTTTCAGATGCATCCAATTCAATTCAATTAAATTCAAGTTTATTTGTATAGCACTTTTCACAATACAAATCGTTGCAAAACAGCTTTACAGGAAATTAAGTTTCTACAATATATTTAACTTATGGCGCAATTTGGTAGTTCTGTATGTTGTCTGAGGGTAGGCATCATCTGAGGTCCTCTGAGGGGTTGGCATCATCTCTTCTCAGGTGTTCTGGATCCAGACTGAAGCTTGTGTAAATCCTAGTTACCAAACTGAGCTGATGACAGATTAACATCCCGTGGCAGAAACAGAGAAACAAATAGAGACATAATTAACGTGGCTGCTGTTCCTGTTACGGATCAGCCAGGTTCCATCACCACCCAATCACAACGATCCCTGTCACCTGAGTACTGAACACCTGTCTTCAATCAAGCACCTTATTACCAGCAACATATAAGCACACACCTCAGACACCTCCACTGTCCAATCTTGTCCATACATAGAGGACTCTCTGACTTGCTATACCTACATTGTATACTTACCTGCTCTACTTACCCCCTGTGTTCCTCCTAGTGACTCTTCGTCCATCCTGTGTCTCCAGTTCTCCCATCTCTCCCAGGCTCCAGAAGACTGAGGTGTGTGCTTCCTCCCATGTCTGTTCCAGTTCCTGTAACGATCAGATACAAAGATCATCCACTCATCCAAGCTCAAGAACTTCTCTACAACATTACTACTCACCGTGTTATTGCCTGGATTCATCACCCGAACTCTCTGTGCTTAAAATAAAAACCTTTGCTTTTACTAACCGGTTAGCTTGTTACTCGCGGTTCCATTCACGTTTCTATTCGTGCCTATTATTGTTTTCTTTTTTCTCGCTTCGTTTTCATTTCTCTCTCGCTCCGTTTTTCACAAGTTCATCAAACAACAGTGGTAAGTTAAGTTGGTATCATTCATCAATCACGGTGAGTAATGGCTTCTCCTTCTCTTGTTGTTTGCACTTCATGCCACATGTACAGTTTATCTCTCTCTGTCGGCGACGAGGGATTCACATGTGATAAATGCAGAGAAATAGTTAGGCTGACAGACAAGATTTTAGAACTAGAGACACGCATCCAAACTTTAGTTGAGGATAGTAAGAATGTGAGGGCTGTAGATACTGCTTTGGATGTGACTAGCTCAGGGACTCCTGTACATTGTTCGGTTCCGGTTGTGCCCGTGCAGCAGGGCAACTGGGTGACTGTGAGGTGGCATAGTCGCGGGTCAAAACACTGGTCTTCCATTCCGATTAAAACATCAAACAGGTTCTCCCCACTCGGTGACACACCCACTGAGAAACCTGATGAAAGTGCTCTAGTAATTGGCGATTCTATTGTACGGAACGTGAAAATAGAGACACCAGCCACCATAGTCCAATGTTTACCGGGAGCCAGAGCGCCTGACATCTTGGCAAATTTAAAAGTGCTGGCTAATGCTAAACGTAAATTCAGTAAGATTATCCACGTCGGCGCTAATGATGTTCGACTTCGCCAGTCGAAGATCACTAAAAATAATGTTAAAGAGGTGTGTCACTCAATGGCTGGTCACTCAATGGCTGGATGTCTAAGTGGTGCCCGCAGAATAACGTAGGTTTCATAGACAATTGGAAGAGTTTTTGGGGCAGACCTGACCTGTTGAAAAGAGATGGTGTTCATCCCTCCTGGGGTGGTGCCGCTCTTCTCTCTAGAAATATGGCACATTCGTACTTGACTAACTAGGGCCCAGGTCAGGAAGCAGACAGACTGGCTAAACCGACCGTCTGCTAGCCGCCTCACGTCACAGAAGTCAGTTAATTCTCAGCACATAGAGACTCCTTCACCTAGATATCACACTATAGAGACTGTGTCTGTTCCCCGTACTAGAAATACAGAAAACGTCCAAACCAAAGTGATAATAACAATTTAATTGATGTTCAACAAATAAAAAATGTTTACAATACAGAGAAACAATTGATAAAACTTGGCTTACTGAATATCAGGTCCCTTTCTACAAAAGCACTATTTGTAAATGATATGATCACTGACCATAAGCTAGATGTGCTTTGATTGACAGAAACATGGCTAAAACCAGATGAATACATTACTTTAAATGAGTCTACCCCCCAAGATTACTGCTATAAAAATGAACCACGTCCAAAAGGTAAAGGGGGAGGCGTTGCTACAATTTATAGAAATATTCTCAGTATTTCTAAGAGGGCAGGCTTTAAGTATAACTCGTTTGAAGTTATGATGCTGCGTATAACATTATCTAGAGAAACACGTGTTAGTGATAAATCCCCTGTGATGTTTGTATTGGCTACTATGTACAGGCCACCAGGGCACCACACAGACTTTATTAAAGAATTTTTTGATTTTCTATCTGAGTTAGTACTGGCTGCGGATAAAGTCTTAATTGTTGGTGATTTTAATATACATGTCGATAATGAAAAAGATGCATTAGGATCAGCATTCATAGACATTCTGAACTCTATTGGGGTTAGACCGCATGTTTCAGGACCTACTCATTGTCGAAATCATACTCTAGATTTAATACTGTCACATGGAATTGATGTTAGTGGTGTTGAAATTCTGCAGCAAAGCGATGATATCTCAGATCATTACCTAGTTTTGTGTAAACTCCATATAGCTAAAACTGTAAATTCTACTTCTTGTTACAAGTATGGTAGAATCATCACTTCTACCACAAAAGACTGCTTTGTAAGTAATCTTCCTGATTTATCTCAATTCCTCAGCATATCCAACAGCGCAGAAAAACTTGATGTAACAGAAACTATGGACTCTCTCTTTTCTAGCACTTTAGATACAGTTGCTCCTTTACGCTTAAGGAAGATCAAAGAAAACAGTTTGACTCCGTGGTATAATGAGCACACTCGCACCCTAAAGAGAGCAGCCCGGAAAATGGAGCGCAGCTGGAGGAAAACAAAACTAAAGGTATTTCGTATAGCTTGGCGGGAAAGTACCCTATCCTACAGAAAAGCATTAAAAATGGCTATATCTGATTACTTTTCATCTCTTCTAGAAGAAAACAAACATAACCCCCGGTATTTATTCAATACAGTCACTAATTTAACAAAAAATAAAGCATCAACAGGTGTTGAAATTTCCCAAGAGCACAGCTGTAATGACTTTATGAACTACTTTACTTCCAAGATCGACACTATCAGAGATAAAATTGTAACCATGCAGCCGTCAGCTACAGTATCGCATCAGATAGTGCACTATAGATCCCCTGAGGAACAATTCCACTCATTCTGTATTATAGGAGAGGAAGAATTGTATAAACTTGTTAAATCATCTAAACCAACAACATGTATGTTAGACCCTATTCCATCTAAACTACTAAAAGAGCTGCTTCCAGAAGTCAAAGATCCTCTTTTGGCTATTATTAATTCATCATTGTCATTAGGATATGTCCCCAAAACCTTCAAATTGGCTGTTATTAAGCCTCTCATTAAAAAAACACAACTTGACCCCAAAGATCTAGTTAATTACAGACCGATCTCAAATCTCCCTTTTCTGTCAAAGATACTAGAAAAGGTAGTATCCTCACAATTATATTCCTTCTTAGAGAAAAATGGTATCTGTGAGGAATTCCAGTCAGGATTTAGACCGTCTCATAGTACTGAGACTGCTCTCATTAGAGTTACAAATGACCTGCTTCTATCATCTGATCATGGTTGTATCTCTTTATTAGTTCTACTGGATCTTAGCGCTGCATTCGACACTATCGACCACAACATTCTTTTGAATAGACTAGAAAACTTTGTTGGCATTAGTGGAAGTGCCTTAGCATGGTTCAAATCGTACTTATCTGACCGCCATCAGTTCGTAGCAGTAAATGAAGAGGTATCATATCGATCACAAGTGCAGTATGGAGTACCTTAAGGCTCAGTACTAGGGCCGTTACTTTTCACGCTCCTTGGGAGATATTATCAGGAGACATGGTGTTAGCTTTCACTGTTATGCTGATGATACTCAGCTCTATATTTCTTCAGGGCCCGGTGAAACACACCAAATTGAGAAACTAACGGAATGTATAGTCGATATAATAAACTGGATGACGAGTAACTTCTTACTGCTAAATTCTGAAAAAACAGAGGTGTTAATTATCGGACCTAAAAACCCCACATGTAATAACCTAGAACACTATCTAACACTTGACGGCTGCTCTGTCAATTCTTCTTCATCAGTTAGGAACCTAGGTGTGCTGTTTGATAGCAATCTTTCATTTTGAAAGCCATGTTTCTAGTATCTGTAAAACTGCGTTTTTCCATCTCAAAAACATATCTAAATTGCGACCTATGCTCTCAACGTCAAATGCAGAAATGCTAATTCGTGCGTTTATGACCTCAAGGTTAGACTATTGTAATGCTTTACTGGGTGGTTGTTCTGCACGTTTGATCAAACTACAGTTGGTCCAAAATGCAGCAGCTAGAGTCCTTACTAGAACCAGGAAGTATGACCATATTAGCCCGGTTCTGTCAACACTGCACTGGCTCCCTATCAAACATCGGATGGATTTTAAAATCTTGTTAATTACTTATAAAGCCCTGAATGGCTTAGCTCCTCAGTACTTGAGCGAGCTCTTATCACATTATAGTCCTCCACATATGCTGCGTTCTCAAAACTCTGGCCATTTGATAATACCTAGAATATCAAAATCGACTGCGGGCGGCAGATCCTTTTCCTATTTAGCGCCCAAACTCTGGAACAATCTACCTAACACTGTTCGGGAGGCAGACACACTCTGTCAGTTTAAATCTAGATTAACCCCCTGGGGTCGGCCGTCTCGCCAGCTTTTTTTTTAATTTTTTTATTTATTTTTTATTTTTTTCTTATCAGTGTGAAAGACACTAAAAATACTCCGTCGATTTTGGTCATACAGATAAGTGTTATACATCAATTGAAAGTTTGAAGTATCTTTTTTTTTTTCGGGTACACTCACAATAAAAACAATGTTGTGGTTTTGGAAAATAAAGAAAACAAACAGGGTGCGCTCTGTCTTCGCCGTCTCTGCGAGCTGCTTTTAGAAATGCGTCACTAAAATAAACTGTAACTCGGCGAAATCTCAACACGGCGACATGGGAGTTATATCTATAGAAAGCTTGAAGTGTCTACTTTTAAATGAAGTAAGTCTTATCAAAAACAAATATTCTGTGATAAAGTAATCCGTATGAAACCAACACAATGTTCAGTCTTTCCCCTCTAACTCATTATCTTTAATGCAATCCCGCCCCCTCGCGGCTCGTGCCGTTCATATGTAAATATCCACGTGAGACACGTGCGCATGGAAATGCCCAACATAAACAAAGCGTGAGGAGTTCGTTCATCGCGGCTACTGTCCGTTTCGGGAAGAAGACGCGCTGAGTAAAGGCTGGATTTCCCTCAAAAGAAGAACAAGATTTCATCGAGTAGAGGAGATCAATCTGATGAGTAAGTAATGTTTCTTTTTTGCATTAGTTAACGTGTTATTGTGACATAAACAAGAACACATTTACTAGTTAGGTTGTTCCCAAACTACAACATGATGAATGCTAGGCATCTAAGAATGTTTAGACCATGTTTATTATTAATACTCTGTTCACAAATAGATTTTAATAACATGCTAAACAATAATAATTAGTTTCTCAGATATAAATGTTTTTTTTTTTGTTTTTTTTTTTTTTTTTAATGATAATACAAAGCATGCGTGAGTCTATGGCTACAAAACCTACAGATGCTCCTGATATTAACATGCTAACAAATGTTTTTTTTTTTTGTTGTTGTTTTTTGGTTGTTTGTATTTTAGTGAATCAGGTACCTGAACCACAGATGAATCCTGATGACTTTCTTCAAACTGTTTTCCTCTGAGAGCGCTGTACCAACATCAGATGTTCAACTACACTGATATTCTATGGTAAAACAAGCTCCTTGACT
This sequence comes from Spinibarbus caldwelli, assembly GCA_039654775.1. Lineage (NCBI taxonomy): Eukaryota > Metazoa > Chordata > Actinopteri > Cypriniformes > Cyprinidae > Spinibarbus > Spinibarbus caldwelli. The sequence continues at coordinate 11,554,932 of CM077226.1, read as the reverse complement.
ACTGATTGTTTTTTTTTTCTTCTTGAATCCATGGAAAGAAGCAGAAACACTTAAATAACACACGTAAATATCAGGTATGATTTATTTGTTTCACTTGTTGAACAGAATCTGTTGCAGGAATGACTCAAAGTCTGTTCACATCTCTGTGGTCAGTGTGCACAATGTGTCTTTGACCTTCATTATGTATGTTTTGATTATACTGTGTTGTAAATAAAATACAAATAATTTAAACAAGCCATTTTTTCAGTCTCCTCACATTCTGTCTTACCTGCCTCAAAGTCACAGTCACACTGATGGGCCATTAGAGGCCATTAGGGGAGGGCCCTTTGTCTCTCAGGGGAGAATCACCTAATATTCAGGGCCATTGCCACTCCCTCGCATATTGGCTTTCAATCACAAAACATGTCTTTAAAAATTTAAATCAATATATTGTTTTCTGTGAGTGAGTAAGCAGAATGATTTTCACATAATTTTGAAGTAAATATTCTAGCCTACAAGACTAATTACTCAAAAGTCTTATTCAGAACTATTTAGTGTGGGTTTTATGGCCTTATTTCAGCTACCTTTTTTTTTTTTTTTTTTCCCCAAAACTTACTAACCACGCATAAAAAAAAAAAAAAAAAAAAAAATTCTAAAAAATGCAAACATGTACATCCATCAGGGTCACATATTAGTGTAGCACAGTTTGTGCTGAATACAAACAAATTACATGTTGGTCAATAGTATGTTTTAAGTAGCTGAAATAAGCACAAATATCAGGGCATGTCAAAACATCTCAAGGGCCCCAAAATCACGTCAGACCCCAGGGGGTTAAAGACAGATTTCTTTAACCTGGCTTACACATAACACACTAATACACTTCTATTATTCAAATCCGTTAAAGGATTGTTAGGCTGCATTAATTAGATCAACCGGGAACACTCCTCATAACAAACGATGTACACGTTACATCGTAAGAAGAATGGCATCTACGCTAATATTTGTCTGTTTCTTTATTATTCTGTTTCTCAGTCCGTGTCCGGATGAGATGGTGGATCGGCGCCGGGAGATGATGTCTGCGACCCTGATCATCAGCGGAGGCCGGACACCTGGATGAGCCCCAGGGACATATCCCCAGTGAAGTCCTCGACTTAAATACAATAAAACTTAAAATTAAACAAAATAACTATAATATAATAAAATACCTAACTACATAATACTATTATTGTTAGAAATTGCAACAATATAAAAATAGGAATAATACATTTATACATTTAAAATTTAATTAAAACAATAAGTAAAAAAATAAATAATAATATCCTGGCCAGAGGAAAACTGGCCCCCCAACTGAGCCTGGTTTCTCCCAAGGTTTTTTTCTCCATTCTGTCACAGAGGGAGTTTTGGTTCCTTGTCGCTGTCGCCTCTGGCTTGCTCAGTTGGGGACACTTAATTTCTAACGATTATCGTCAATTTGATTTCATAGATACTATTTAAACTAAACTGAGCTAGACAATGACATCTCTGAATTCAATAATGAAATGCCTTTAACTGAAAATTGAGTGTTTAATCTTATTATTATACATTACTGACACTCTATCCTCCAATTTGATACTGTTAAGTGCTTTGACACAATCTGTATTGTTAAAAGCGCTATATAAATAAAGGTGACTTGACTTGACTAACCTGTTGTGTCCAGTCCTCTTCCATTACAGAAGATCGGACCGATACAGACGGCACACATGAGTGATCCCGATCCATTTCGGGGGCTCGTGTACTCCCTTAAACGAGTTCTCCTGCACCAAGCAACATCCCCATCATCAGCACCGCCGCCCTCACCACCTGTCACCTCCTTCCGAACATCCAGCACTTCTTCGCCTACCATCGTTGCCAGTCCCATGGCTTGACCGGCACCCTACTCTGGCTTGGCAGGGGAGTGCAATGGATTTCTTCTGCAGTGTAACCTAACATTTGAGATGCAACCGCTGTTATACTCCACCGATTCCTCTAAAATCGCTTTTATTATTTTTCTGCTAGCAGGACCTGCACTTCAGTGGGCGGAAACAATCTGGGCACAGTCGGGACCCGTTGTCCAGAGCCTGCAGAACTTTATGATGCATTTCCACGAAGTCTTTGGAAAAGTCGACGGTGATACCTCAGTGGGTGAGCAACTGTATCATTTGCAGCAAGGTAGTATGTCTATCGCTGAGTATTCACTGAAGTTCAGGACTCTTGCGGCAGCGAGTGGATGGAATAAGTGATCGCTGCTAACAACCTACCGACAGAGGCTGAAGCCTCAGCTTCGTTTACAACTCTCTGCATATGATGATACCTGTGGCCTCGAAAAATTTATACAGTTATCCATCCGTTGCTCCGACCGTATGCAGTCCTGTCTAGCAGTTCCACAAATCTCCACCAGCAATGCATTCCTCCACCGGCCAGAGCCATTTCACCCTCCAGAAACAGCACCTGAACCTATAATCATCGACAGACAGCGATTGTCTTCCGCTGAACGGCAGAGAAGGCTGACACGGGGGGTCTGTGTCTGTATTGTGGAGCTCAAGGGCATATGATCCTGGCATGCCCTCTTCGTCCTCCACGACCAGTGGTGAGTGCTATTCTACCCAAGATGGTAAAAATGGAACCGCTCACCACTTGTGTAACACTTACTGCTTCTAATGTTTCAATTTCAGTATCCGCTCTCCTCGACTTCGGGTCAGCAGGAAACTTAATTTCCCGAGACCTCTGTCGTCAGCTCAGCTTACAAGCAACTACCACAGAAACGATCTGCCAAGTCCAGTCGATAACTGGTAAACCTCTCTGCCAACGACACGTGAGACACCGTGTAGGCCCCATCACTCTCAGAATTGGCCTATTCCACACAGAGGACATCCATTTTCTGGTTCTGGAGGGTTCGACAGCTGACATCATTCTAGGGCGCCCGTGGTTGGTACAGCATAATCCCATCCTGTCATGGAAGACCGGGGAAGTCCTGAAGTGGGGCAAGGATTGCTTTCCAGGCTGCTTCTCCGTGACACCCTCACCTCTTATGACTGCCACAGAAGTCATACCTGTAAATTCTACCTCCATAGAAAGTCCCATTGAGAAGCAATCGGTGGATATCCCAGCCTGCTATGCTCCCTTCAGTGACATCTTCTGCCTCAAACAAGCTTCCCGTCTACCACCACATCGACCATGGGACTGTGCCATAGATCTCATTCCGGGTGAGCCAGTGCCTCGTGAAAAGATTTATCCACTCTTGCTTCCAGAACAGAAGGCCATGGAGGAATACATCAAGGAGGCGCTGGGTCAAGGCTACATCCGTCCATCAAGTTCCCCTGCTGCATCAAGCTTTTTCTTTGTGGCCAAAAAGGAAGGAGGCTTGCGGCCCTGTATAGACTACCGAGCTCTTAACAATATCACTGTTAAATTCCGGTATCCACTTCCCCTCATCCCCAGCGCCCTCGAACATCTCCGTGGTGCAACCATCTTCACTAAACTGGACCTCCGCAGCGCATATAACCTCTTCCGGATACGTGAGGGGGACAAATGAAAGACTGCCTTCGTGACCCCTACTGGCCACTATGAGTATCTTGTCATGCCCTGTGGACTCACCAACGCCCCCTCCGTATTCCAGGACTTTATGCATGAGGTGCTCCAGGAGTTCCTCCATTGGTTTGTGATTGTCTACATTGACGATATCCTCATCTACTCCCGGAGCCAGGCTGAACATCGCCAACATGTTGCGGAGGTCCTCCAATGCCTGAGAGAACATCGGTTGTACCTCAAAGCGGAGAAATGCACTTTCCATCTGCCTTCTGTGCAATCCCTCGGATACAACATAGACCGTGCAGGCATCCAGATGGACGAGGGAAAGGTCGAAGCAGTCAAATCCTGGCCAATCCCCACCACGGTAAAAGAGCTCCAACGATTCCTTGGATTTGCCAACTTTTACCAGCGTTTCATCCAGAATTACAGTAGCATCACCAGTCCCCTCACTAGTCTGCTCCGGGGAAAGCACAAGTCTCTGTTCTGGACACCTGCAGCTGAAGAAGCTTTTACCTCCCTCAAGCAAGCCTTCACCAGCGCCCCCCTCCTTGTACACCCTGATCCTGAACTCCCTTTTGTCATCGAAGTCGATGCCTCTACTACAGGAGTGGGGGCAGTATTGTCTCAACAGCAGGGGAACCCAGCTCAACTCCATCCATGCGCCTTCTATTCTAGGAAGCTCAGCTCGGCGGAGACCAGTTACGACATCAGCAACTGAGAATTGCTAGCCATCAAGCTTGCCTTAGAAGAGTGGAGGCATTGGCTGGAGGGAGCAGCACAACCATTCACCGTATTAACCAACCACAAGAACCTCCAATATCTCCGGGAGGCCAAACGTCTGAATCCTCACCAAGCCAGGTGGGCTTTATTCTTTACCCGATTTAACTTTACCATTTCCTGCCGTCCTGGGCCCAGAAATGTCAAGGCAGATGCGCTGTCTCGGATCCATGGTTCAGTAAAAGGCACAGAGGAGCCTGAGAACATCCTTCCACCGAAGATGATCGTCACTCCCATCGAATGGAGCTCCCCTCCAGCCGCCGCTGAGCCTGCTCCCAATAATCCGCTGGGTTGTCCTCCAGAATGTCAATATGTTCCACGAACCCAACGCACTCCCTTGATTCATTCAGCTCACTCATCTCGAGGTACTGGCCACCCAGGGGCCAACAACACCCTCTCGCTGCTACGAGACCGCTTCTGGTGGCCCAATATGGCAAGGGACATGAGAAGGTTCGTGCAAGGATGCCCCGATTGTGCCATGTCTAAAAGTCCACGCCACTTACCAGCTGGCAAACTCCTTCCACTACCAGTCCTGAATCACCCATGGTCACACCTAGGAGTAGACTTTGTCACAGATCTGCCACCCTCGGAAGGTAACACATGCATCCTAGTCATAGTTGAGCTTTTCTCTAAATCCTCTCGTCTTCTACCTCTCAAAGGTCTCCCCACAGCACTGGAGACGGCGGAATTACTCTTCAACCACGTCTTCCATTATTATGGCATCCCCGAAGACATCGTCTCTGACCGGGGACCCCAGTTTATATCTCGGGTATGGAAGGCTTTTTTCCAACTCCTAGGTGTGACCGTCAGCCTCTCGTCCGGTTATCACCCAGAATCAAATGGACAAAAGGAGAGGAAGATCAAGGAGGTGGGGCGATTTCTACGAACCTTCTGCCATGGCCACCAGAACTCCTGGAACCAGTTCCTAGGGTGGGCCGAGTATGCCCAGAATTCTCTGCGACAACACTCTACTGGTCTCACTCACTTCCAGTGCGTGCTTGGCTACCAGCCTCCACTGTTCCCCTGGTCTGGGGAACCATCTGATGTCCCTGCTGTTGACTACTGGTTCCGGGAGAGCGAGAGGGTCTGGGATGACAGCCACCACCATCTCCAATGGGCAGTACGCAGGCAGAAGACAGCGACGGATGTCAGAAGAGCTGAGACACCTACCTATCATCCAGGCCAGAAGGTATGGTTGTCGACCCGGGACATCTGACTGTGCCTGCCCTGTAGGAAGCTAAGTCCCAGATTCGTTGGCCCCTTCACCATCCTGGAACAAGTAAACCCGGTCACCTACAAGCTCCAACTCCCTCCACACTATAGAATTCACCCTACGTTCCATGTTTCACTGCTTAAACCTCACCATGAACCTGTCCCTCTCCCCACAGAGCCTGGCCAGGCGGAGGATCCCTCTCCTCCTTTAATCCTAGACGAAGGATCGGTCTATAAGGTGAAGGAGATTCTGCAGTCCCGGCGTCGTGGTGGGCAACTGGAGTATCTCGTAGACTGGGAAGGATATGGACCTGAGGAACAATCGTGGGTACCAAGAACTGACATATTAGACCCTGCTCTTTTGACTGAATTCCATGCAGCTCATCCGGATCAGCCGGCTCCTCAGGGCAGAGGCAGACCACCACGACGTCGGGGTGTTTGGCCCTCAGGAGCGGGCCGTGGAGGAGGGGGTACTGTTACGGATTACCCAGGTTCCATCACCACCCAATCACAACGATCCCTGTCACCTGAGTACTGAACACCTGTCTTCAATCAAGCACCTCATTACCAGCAGCATATAAGCACACACCTCAGACACCTTCGCTGTCCCATCTCGTCCATAGATAGAGGACTCTCTGACTTGCTATACCTACATTGAATACTTACCTGCTCTACTTACTCCCTGTGTTCCTCCTAATGACTCCTCGTCCCTCCTGTGTCTCCAGTTCTCCCATCTCTCCCAGGCTCCGGAAGACTGAGGTGTGTGCTTCCTTCCATGTCTGTTCCAGTTCCTGTAACGATCAGAAACAAAGATCATCCACTCATCCAAGCTCAAGAACTTCTCTACAACATTACTACTCACCGTGTTATTGCCTGGATTCATCACCCGAACTCTCTGTGCTTAAAATAAACACCTTTGCTTTTACTAGCCTGTTGTGTCCAATCCACTTCCGTTACAGTTCCAACCGAGCAAAAATGATTTGTTCAATTCAAGCTAAAGAATAGTAATGTGCGTTTAATAAGATATAACTGCAGTACAAGATTATGAGATGCATTGTGAATGCTTGTCTAAAGAGATGTGTCTTTAATCTAGATTTAAACAGAGAGAGTGTGTCTGAACCCCGAACGTTATCAGGAAGGCTATTCCAGAGTTTTGGACCCAAATGTGAAAAGGCTCTACCTCCTTTAGTTGACTTTGTTATCCTAGGTACTACCAAAAGTCCAGAGTTTTGCGACCTTAGGGAGTGTGATGGATTGTAGCGTGGTAGAAGACTAGTTAGGTACGCAGGAGCTAAACCATTAAGGGCCTTATAGGTAAGTAATAATATTTTGTAACTGATGCGGAACTTAATAGGTAGCCAGTGCAGGGACTGTAAAATTGGGGTAATATGAACATATTTTCTTGACCTGGTAAGGACTCTAGCCGCTGCATTTTGGACTACCTGTAGCTTGTTTATTGAAGATGCAGGACAACCAGCTAGCAGTGCATTACAATAGTCCCGTCTAGAGGTCATGAATGCATGAACTAGCTTTTCTGCATCAGAAACGGGTAACATGTTTCCTAGCTTTGGCAATGTTTCTAAGATGGAAGAATGCTGTTTTTGTAACATGGGAAATATGATTTTCAAAAGACAAGTTGCTGTCTAATATAACACCCAGATTTTTGGCTGTAGAGGAAGTAACAGTACATCCGTCTAGTTGCAAATTATAATCCAAGAGATTCTGTGTACAGTTTTTTTTTTGGTCCAATAAGTAATATCTCTGTCTTATCTGAATTTAACAGGAGAAAATTATTGGTCATCCAATCTTTTACATTTTTAACACACTCTGTTAGCTTAGATAATTTAAAAGTTTCATCTGGTCTTGTTGAGATATATAGTTGAGTATCATCAGCATAACAATGGAAACTAATCCCGTATTTTCTAATAATATTACCAAGGGGCAACATGTATATTGAAAATAGCAGAGGACATAGGACAGATCCTTGTGGTACTCCATACTTTACTGGTGATAATTGAGATGACTCCCTGTTTAAATAAACAATGTGGTACCGATCAGACAGGTAGGATCTAAACCATCTTAAAGCCTGCCCTTGATTACCTGTATAGTTTTGTAATCGATCTATGAGTAAGTCATGATCTATAGTATCGAACGCAGCACTAAGATCAAGTAAAACTAGCAATGAGATGCAGCCTTGGTCTGACGCAAGAAGCAAGTCATTTGTAATTTTAACAAGTGTGGTTTCTGTGCTATGGTGGGGCCTGAAACCTGACTGAAATTCTTCATAGAGATTTTTTTTTTTTTTTTTTTTTGCAAAAAAGAGCACAACTGAGCAGACACAACTTTTTCAAAAATTTTAGACATAAACGGAAGATTATAAATGGGTCTGTAATTTGCTAGTTCATTAGGATCTAGTTGTGTTTTTTTTTTAATAAGAGGCTTAATAACCGCCAGCTTGAATGATTTTGGAACATGACCTAAAGATATCGATGAGTTAATAATATTGAGAAGCGGTTCTTCTGCTACAGGTAACAACTCTTTCAGTAATTTAGTGGGTACAGGATCTAATAGGCATGATGTTGGTTTAGATGCAGTGATAAGTTTATTTAGCTCTTCCTGTCCTATAATTGTAAAGCACTGCAGTTTTTCTTTGGGTGTGATGAATGGAGCTGAAGTACTAGACGCTGCAGAATCTACATTTGTTATTGTATTTCTGATGTTATCTATCTTATCAGTGAAGAAATTCATAAAGTCATTACTATTAAATTGTGAGGGAATATTTAGATCGGGTGGCTTCTGTTTATTTGTTAATCTAGCCACTGTGCTAAATAAAAACCTTGGATTGTTTTGGTTATTTTCTATGAGTTTGCGGATATGCTCTGCCCTGGCAGCTTTTAAAGCCTGTCTATAGTTGGACATACTGTTTTTCCATGCAATTCTAAAAACTTCCAAGTTAGTTTTTCTCCATTTGCGCTCAAGTTTACAAGTTTCTTTCTTGAGAGAATGGGTATTACTGTTGTACCATGGTGTAGTACGTTTTTCTCTAACCTTTTTCAATTTGATGGGCGCAACAGCTTCTAATGTATCAGAGAAGATAGTGCCCATGTTGCTAGTCATTTCATCTAGTTCATGTGTATTTATGGGTACACAGAGCAGTTGAGATAAATCAGGCAGGTTATTTCTGAATCTATCTTTAGTGGTTGGAACAATAGTTCTTCCTGGACGATAACACGAAGCCATATAGTTAATATAAGTAATACTCAGCATGCACCATACTAGGAAATGGTCAGTAACATCATCACTTTGAGGTACGATATCTATGTCAGTAAGATCAATTCCATGCGATATAATTAAATCTAGCATATGATTAAAACGATGAGTGGGCCCGGTGATGTTTTGCTTGACTCCAAAATAATTTATTAGATCAGTAAACACAAGTCCTAACGCATCATTTGTATTATCAACGTGAATGTTAAAATCTCCGACAATTAGCGCTTTATCAACAGTAACCAATAGGTCTGAGAGAAAATCTGCAAATTCTTTTAAGAAATCTGTATTCGGCCCTGGCAGTCTATACACAGTAGCCAGAGCAAGAGATAGGAGAGATTTCTTTTGCATATCTGACAGTGTAACATTAAGCAGAAGTAATTCAAATGAGTTAAACCTGTATCCTGTTTTCTGGGTAACATTGAGAATATCACTATATATTGTTGCAACACCGCCGCCACGGCCAGTCTGACGGGGCTCATGCTTATAACAGTAGCTTGGTGGAGTAGACTCATTTAGACCAATATAATTATTTGGTTTGAGCCAGGTTTCAGTCAAGCAGAGCACATCAAATCTATTATCTGTGTTCATTTCATTTACAATAACTGCTTTGGGTGCGAGTGATCTAATGTTTAGGAGCCCAAGTTTTAAAAATTGCTTTTGTTTATTTGTTTTGTATTTTTCTGGTTTAATAGCCTAGGACACTCCCAGAAAAGATTCCAATTATTAACAAAGAGCAGTTTCTGTTCTTTACACCATGAAAATAGCCATTCGTTTAACGCAAAAAGTCTACTGAACCTTTTGTGTCCTCGTCGATACGTGGGATGCGGTCCAGACATGATGATCGTGATGCGCTGCGCACCGTCTCGATCAGGCTCCTGAAGTCCCTCTTCAGTTTCTCCGTCTGCTGCAGCCTGGTGTTGTTCACCCCCGCGTGCAGCGCGATCGCGCCGATGCTCCTGTCGTCCTTCAGGATCGCGAAGAGTAGTGATTAAAGAATGACATAAAATCATACTCTTGATAAACTTGTGAAGTATTCACCAGAACACTCTCTTTCACTTCTGGGTCACAAGAAGTCATTACATCTACATCGGTAGGATCTATTGGCCACTCCTCTTTTGGGCAAACAAGAAATGAAGGACCAGAGATCCATATCTGGTTTTTTAAGAATAAATCCACCCTAATACCTCTGGATGTTAGGTCAGCTGGATTACCGGATGAATTCACATACCTCCACTGTGTGGCTTCAGAAGCCTTTCGAATTTCAGCCACTCTGTTTGCTACAAAGCATTTGAATTGTGAAGTCTCATTTCGAATGTATTTAATCACAGAGGTGCTGTCTGTCCAAAAAACAGAATCCTTGAATTGCATCTTCAGCTCCTTCTTCCACAACTTGTTCCATGCGACTAGCAAGTGTGGCAGCTGTGAGCTCCTGACGACGGATAATGATAGATCTTATAGGTGTCACTCTTGCCTTACTCATTAGAAGAAAGGAATGGGCCAATTGTTGATCATTCTTCAGAAGTAAGTAGGATACAATGCCATAACCTCTCTCACTGGCATCCGAAAAATGATGCAATTGAGCAGATGTAACTTCTCCAAAATTTTCAGGTTTCAAACACCTTCGGACCTCAAACTTCTACAATTCATGGAGTTCCTCCAGCCAACTTGTCCATTGCTGAGCGTACACTGCAGGAATAGTGCTGTCCCATCCAATTATTTCTCTACACAGATCTTGAAGGATCATTTTAGCACAAAGAATCACAGGAGACAAAAAAAAACAAAAAAACAAGAGAGTCATAGATAGAACTAATGACAAAGAGAATTCCTCTTCTAGTATGAGGTCTATCCTTGATGGTAATCTTGAACTTGAAGACATCAGACTCCGGACACCACAGCACTCCCAATGCTCTTTCCAAAGACAAGGTGTCATGCTCCAAGTCCAAATTCTTTACTTTCTTGTCTCTGTCTTCCTCAGGTATGGCAGTGCGGCTGTTACTTATCCATTTCGTTAAACGAAATCCATCTCTGCCACACATTTCAGTGAGCCTTTGGTACAATTGCACAGCATCTGAATCTGTAGGCATAGATACAAGACAATCATCTACATATGAATTATTGTAGACAATGTCTACAGTCCTGGCATCATACAGATTCTTATGGTTTTCTGCACACTTTCTCAGTGCGTAACTAGAGCAACTTGGAGATGACGTTGCTCCAAATAAATTAACTAACATTCTGTGCTCTTCCAGACTGCAATCAATGTTTCCTCCTGGCCGACAAAGAAACCTGAAGAGATCACAATCGTCAGGATGCACCTTGACTTGGTGGAACATTGATTCTATGTCAGTCATTACGGCCACATACTCCATTCTAAATCATACCAGAACACTCATCAGAGGACTTGTTAAATCTGGACCTTGCAGAAGATGTTCATTCAATGATATTCCCTGGTATGATGCTCCACAATCAAACACTCTAATCTTTTGTTTCTTGGGATGATACACCCCGTGGTCAGGTATATACCATAAGCGTCCATCAAGTCTTTCCAGTTCTGCTATGGGAACTTTTTCCGCATGGCCTTTTGAGGTGACATTTTCCATAAAGTTGGTATAATCTGCATGAAAACAAGCGTTTCTTCAAAACTTTCTTTGAAGACTCAGAGTGTGTTGTTCCACAATTGCTCTATTATTTGGCATAGCTACCTTTTCATTTCTAAGTGGAAGACCAATGTGATAATGTCCATTGATAAGTTTTGTAGAATGTGACACAAAATCCATGAATCGGTGATCTTCCTTAGACATTCCTATTTGTTCCTCTTGAACACATTCAGGAAAGGCAGCCTTGAACTGTTGCTCCCACAACTCATTCAACTTCATAACCGTGATCCTAGTAACAGTCATGTGAGGATGGTTTTCAACAACATACTCTTCCAGTCGCTTAATTGGTCCATTAACTGCCCATCCAAACATGGTCTTTATAGCATATTGCCCACTGTCTTATCTACAAATGATCTGCCATGGCTCCAATGCCTCTGGCATGTTAGGTCCAATCAAAAATTCTACACCAGCATCAATTGACAGCAAACATACGTGGGTTTAAATGAAGCCAACAAGCAAGATCATTTTGTGTAGCAATGTTAGATTTTTCCACAGGCGTGGTCTTCTGTGTGTAAACCTCTGGTAAAGAACAGAAATGCTCTTGATTCAATCCTGACACCTCTAAATCCTTCAGAACATGACAGCTGATGGATTTATCTTGATTCATGGTTCTCATTAGAATATTAACTTTCTTTGCAGGAAGATTGAGCTTGGTCATCAAACTCTCAGTGCAGAAAGATGCCGAGCTCCCAGAATCCAGGAACGCATAAGTTGTCACAACCTTACTTCCTTTCTTTGATTTCACACTTACAGGAACAATAGACAATGCACAATTATTTCTACCAGCCCCAGTAAGACCACTAGATTGAATAGAGACCAAACCACTGTCCACTGTTGGCTTAGATTCTGTATCTCTACCATACTGAGTGTCTTTTTTCTCTGGTGAAAGAATATGAAGAAGACTTGGATGTTTGATGTGGCATATCTTACATATGCTTCTCTCCTTACAATCACGGCTGATATGCCCTGTACATAAACAACCAAAACAAATCCCCTTCTTCTTTAGGAAATTCATCTTTTCTCCATGAGATTTTCCAGCAAGCTTGTTACAAGAGTCCAAGGTATGTTCTCCTTCACAGAAAAGACAGATCTTGTTCACCAACTTCTTACTGCATTCCTTTCCTCCAGGCATTGCAGTAACTGTAGTTGCAAAACTACTTTTGGATGAGGTGATCTGGTATTCAAGATTCTACCTGCACTAGGCAAAACATCTTGAATGTTTCCAAATACTGGATCCATGATTATCTTCACTTGTCTTTCTATGAAGTCAACAATATCAGAAAAATAAGCTTGATCATTGCGTCTTTCCTGTAAATCATATGCCACTATCCTCAATATTCTCTGAGCTTATAAGGAAGTTTTGCAAGAATGGCCTGCATATTGGTGGCAAGATTCAACTCATTCATATAATGAATGTTTTGCATAGCATTGCAGAAACTCCTAAAAAATAGGCCATAGTCCTGCAAAGCCTTAGCATCCTCAGATTTGATCGTCTTCCATGAGAGAGCCTTCTCCATATATGCTGAAGCTATCCTTACTTCATTGCCGAAGTGCTCCTTGAGCAAATCCTTAGCCCTTATGTACCCTTGTGAAGGAATCATACGCTGACAACTCCTGACAAGCTCCTTAGGTTGCCCTCTAGTGTACTGTTCCAGGAAATGCAAGCAATCTGCCAAGCCACTTGATTTCTCTTCCACCACCTCTTCAAAAGTGTGCATAAAATCGTGGTATCGCAATGGATCTCCATCAAAGAATGGAACTTCCCTTGGTGGAAGCGAAGACAAATTGTTCTGTTGGACCAGTAGAGCTGCAGTCTCATCTTGCTTGTCAATAAGCTTAAGAATACAGTGCCTTGCGAAAATATTCATGCCCCTTCATTTTTTTTTTTTTTTTTTTTTTTTTTTTCACATTTTGTTATGTTGCGGCCTTATTTTAAACTGCTTTAAATTACTTTTTTTTCCCCACATCAATCTACACTCCATACACCATATTGACAAAGCAAAAACAGAATTGTCACAACTTCGTAAATTTATAAAAAAAAAAAAAAAAGAACTGAAATAAGTACATTGCATAAGTACTCATACCCTTAACCCTCTGGGGTCTGAGGGTGTTTTGGGGGCCTGGAGAAGTTTCGACATGCCCTGACATTTGTGCTTTTTTCAGTTACTTATAAAAATATAAATGGCTAAAGTATAATAACACTGTAAACAGCACAAACTGGGCTATAATAATATGTTAGCAGCATTTATGTACATGATTGTGTTATTGAGAAAGCAACATTTATGCGTGGTTAGTGAAAAACTAAAATTTTGAAGTCACTGAAATAAGGCCATAAAACACATACAGAACATCTGTTTACAAGACTTTTGAGAACTGGATCTTGTAGCCTAGAGTTTTTGCTTCAAAATTATGTGAAAATCATCTTGTTTGCTCACTCACAGAAAACAATATATTGATTTAAATTTTTAAAGACATGTTTTGTGATCAAAAGCCTATATGCGAGGGAGTGGCAATGGTCTTGAATATTAAGTGATTCTCACCTGAGAGACAAAGGGCCCTCCCCTAATGGCCCTCTAATGGCCCATCAGTGTGACTGTGACTTTGAGGCAGGTAAGAGAGAATGTGAGGAGACTGAAAAAAATGTTTTTTTTGTTTTTTTTTTAATTATTTGTATTTTATTTACAACACAGTATAATCAAAACATACATAATGAAGGTCAAAGACACATTATTGTGCACACTGATCTAACCACAGAGATGTGAACAGACTTTGAGTCATTTCTGCAACAGATTCTGTTCAACAAGTGAAACAAGTAAATCATACCTGATATTTACTTTATTTGATGTTTTATTTAAGTGTTTCTGCTTCTTTCCATGGATTCAAGAAGAAAAAACCAATCAGTAGTCAAGGAGCTTGTTTTACCATAGAATATCAGTGTAGTTGAAAATCTGATGTTGGTAAAGCGCTCTCAGAGGAAAACAGTTTGAAGAGACTGAAAGTCAGCAGGATTCATCTGTGGTGCAGGTATCTGATTAAATAAAATACAAACAACCAAAAAAAAAAAACAAAAAAAAAAACATTTGTGAGCATGTTAATATCACGAGCATCTGTATACATGTAGCCATATTATTAATACTATTAATAATAAACATGTTCTAAACATACTTAGATTCGTAGCATTCATCATGTTACAGTGTACATTCATATTACCTTTGTTTTATATAGAGCATGAAAACATCATCGCACTGTAAGAAATTTAAATACAATGAATTGCCTATCATATTCAAAATATTTTACTCAATTTCAAACATTGTAGTAATGAATTATAGTTTGGGAAAAACCCAACTATGATTTTGTAGTCATATAGCCATCCTGAACATCATGTATGATTTTATAGTTGCCTAAGATATGATTCTGCAGCCATAGACTCACGCATGCTTTGTACTATAAAATGATGTACTTTGTACTATAAAAAAAAGGATATTTTATATTTGAGAAGTAATTGTTATCATTTAGCACGCTATTAAAATATATTTGTGAACAGATTATTAATAATAAACATGGTCTAAACATTCTTAGATGCGTAGCATTCATCATGTTGTAGTTTGGGAAAAACCCAACTAGTAATGTGTTCTTGTTTATGTCACAATAACAGGTTAACTAATGCAAAAAAGAAACATTACTTACTCATCAGATTGATCTTCTTCTCTTCTGGATGAAATCTTGTTCTTCTTTTGAGGGAAATCCAGCCTTTACTCAGCGCGTCTTCTTGCAGAAACGGACAGTAACTCCTCGCGCTTTGTTTATGTTGGGCGTTTCCATGAGCACGTGTCTCACGTGGATATTTACATATGAACGGCGCGAGCTGCGAGGGGGCGGGATTGCATTAAAGATAATGAGTTAGACGGCAAAGACTGAACATCGCGTTGGTTTCATACGGATTACTTTATCACAGAATGTTTGTTTTTGACATGACTAATTTCATTGAAAAATAGACACTTCAAGTTTTCTATAGATATAACTCCCATGTCTGTGTGCTGAGTATTTGCTGAGTTACAGTTCATTTTAGTGACGCGTTTCTAAAAGCAGCTCACGGAGACGGAGAAGGAATAGAGCGCACCCTGTTTGTTTTCTTTATTCTTCAAAAGCACAAAGTTTAGTTGTTATATTGAGTGTATAAAAATAAAAGTAGACCCCTTACAGATTCGAATGGTGTATTGCTCTTATCTGTACGATCAAAAATGGCAGAGTAATTCAAGCTCATTTCGGCCTTATCAGGAAAATCTGCCACAAAACGCGTATTCGCGTTTGTCGACCCCAGAGGGTTAACTAAATATTTAGCTGAAGAACCTTTACAGTCTCAAATCTTTTTTGTTTAATGCGACAAGCTTTACTCATCAGCATTTGGCAATTATCTGCCATTCTTCTCCTCGCCTCTTCACCTCTCAAGCTCTGTCAGGTTGGATGGGGGCAGATGCACATTTTCAGGTTTTTCCAGAAATGTTTGATTGGGTTCAATTCCAGGCTGTAGCTGGGCCACTCAAGGACATTCACAGAGTTGTCTACAAGCCACTCTTGCTGTGTGCTTAGGGTCATTGTCCTTTTGGAAGGTGAACCTTCTGCCCAGTCTGAGGTTCTGAATGCTCTGGACTAGGTTTTCTTTAAGGCTATCTCTATATTTTGGTGCATTGAGCTTCTCTTCTACTCTGATGAGTCCCTCAGTCCCTGCCACTGAAAACACCCCACAGCATGAGGCTGCTACCAGCACACTTTACTTTTGGGATGGTACTCTGAAGGTGATGAGCAGAGCTGGTTTCCTTCAAACATAATGTTTGGAATTGAGGATCATCAGACCAGATAATCTTGTTTCTCACAATCTGAGGGTCTTTTAGCTGCTTTTTTTTTTTCTTTTTTTCTTTTTTTTTGCAAATTCCAAGTGTGATTTCATGTGTCTTCACTGAGGAGAGAATTGAGTTTGGCCACACTGCCATAAAGCCCAGATCGGTGGAGTGTTGCAGTGATGTTTGTCCTTCTGTAGATTTCTCCTGTCTCCACATATGATCATGGACCTCAACAAGAGTGACCATCAGCTTCTTGGTCACCACTCTAACCAAAGCCCTTCTCCATCAATTTCTCAGTTTTGCCAGGAGGCCAGCTCTAGGAAGAGTCCTGGTCATTTCAAACTTCTTCCATTAAGGGTAACAGAGACTACATACTTCTGTGAACCTTCAATGCTGCAGAATTGTTTTCTGAACATTTCCACAGATGTGTGGCTTGACGCAAACATGTTTCTGAGCTCTACGGGCAGTTATTTTGACCTCAGGGCTTAGTTTTTGCTCTGATATGCATGATCAGCTGTTAAACCTTTTATTAAGATGTGTGTGCCTCCAAATCATACCCATTCAATTGAATTTGCCACAGGTTAACTTCACTCGAAGTGTAGTAACATCTGCGAGCAATGTAAATGCTTCTAAGCTAAATTTCAACGGTCCCAGATAAGGGTATGAATACTTATTCAATGGAATCATTTAAGTTTTTTATTTTTAATAAATTTGCAAAGATATTAAATCCTGTAAACATGATCCATGTGCATCTTGCAATCATGATCCACACTCTTGTCTACCATCATGACTTATACTAGGGGGTAATGCAGAATGTGATGGCTTTGATTTAGATTGAACAATTTGTTGCTGCTGCTGAACCGTCCGAGTTGGAAAATGCTTTGAATTTTCTGCTGGTACTTGAGTCTGTATAGGAGATGCAGGAGGATGTTGTAATGTAATGTAAGGGAAACAGGTCAGTTTAGCTCAAAGGGAATCATTTATGATTTTATAGGCAATTTGAACAGAATCACTGTTTTGCGGCTGATCACTGAGTCGGCAGCGATTCACTGAACGAGCCGTACAACATCAACTCTGCACTGGATATTAAAATCCAAAATATAGTGAAAACACTATTAAATAGCACAGTAACAATATCGGCAGTTTAAAACATTAACTTGTAAGCACAAAACACAAGATACTTCTCTTTTCAATATAAATAAGACTTTATTGGATAATTCTAAAACATGTAAACTAATCTAACACATGAACACACGCATTCACACATTCACACAAGTTGCAGAAAGAGAGAAAGTGAGGTAAGGATGAGTTTAGAGAATGAAAATGTGAAATCCCAAGTTTATAGCAATATGTGAAATTGCATAGACCTGAACAACCATCAATCACTTATTTGACCCTCGCATTGAGTTTCTCAATGAGGCTAAAATTTATATTAAATGCACCAGCTCAGCAAAAATCTGGAGTTGTACTTGCTTGCATTGCATTTGTGTTAAGGGATTCCCTTTTGCCATGGTCTTTGCAGAAAGGGAGTTTCCCGAGGTTGCTGATTGGCTGACTGTTCAGTGGTCATTTGTAGTGAAGTCTTGGGAAGCCAGTGGTTGGGCGTTGGCTGAAGATGGTTTCGGAGCCCGTTGCTAGTTGAAGTTTGAAGCAGGTGCAGTCGGAGCTGGACTTTGTGGCAAACTTAACTTTTGAACACAAAACTCAACGGAAAGAAAAGAAACTAAAGTAAAAGAATAAAATGATGTAACGAGACAAGGTGGTTTTTCTTCTCATTGTAGTAGCAGATGGCATGTAGGCCAGAGGATGCTCAAAGAGTGCTAAAAAGCAGCGTCAAAATGCGGTGGTAAAAAGAGAAGAGCAAAAAGAAGAAGAGAGAGATTTGATGATGTCCTGAAGTGTTAAACTCGGCTTTTGGACACGTCCCAATGGGTGTCTTGACCAATTAGATATGATCTTAGCTCGTTTCTCCTCCCCATCCATAAAATCAGCATGTTATCTGGTCAGTCACACGTCTGAACTTTACACGCTCTTGCAAAATATACTTTTGGATGTGATTTCTTTAACCAGAATATGATACATTTGACAAATAATTAATTGAAAGAAACGTTTCAAGCAAGAAGATTCAAACACACACATACTAAACATGAATATGAACCCTTAAGCCATTCAATAGTTCTTAAAAAGACATACACAATATGTGATTAAAACATGATCGTCAATTGTGTGGGTTACATACATGATATGGAGTTATGCATAGAAATTATTAGTTGCTTATAAGTCCTTTTAGGATGATTTTAGGTGCATATGGAAAAGACAGTCTCTGTGAACAAAGGAATTTCAGTCTGGTCTGTGTCTTGGGTGGGGGGACCCACCCAAGAAAGTCTGTAGCTCGTGATTTCTATCACAGATTTACATGTGATGGTCACGCGGTGCATCTCTTTGACCATTAATCTTGATTACTTGCCCCCAAATTTGACGATCTCCTTCCTGCATTGAACTCACCAATAAGTATTCTTTTGTCTTAATGTTGCAAGCTGTTCTATGAAAGAGGCTTGCTGGTTAGGCTTTCTTCAGACGGGCTGGCGCTAAGGATCTGATTTATGACGTCCTGTTGCCTTGGGGCCTCTCTGTGGAATTTGGCTCCTCATGTTTCGATGTTCTGATTGAATCTTAAATAGTCTGATTCATTCTGATATCCTACAATGTTGTGACACTGCATATGAACTTGAAGGTAAAAATGATTCCACATTAGGATTAAGAGATTTGGTTCTAGTATTCGTTATCTGTGGGGCATTGGTTTGAGGAGGATTAGTAATTTCACTTGTTTCTGATCTCATGTCGCTATATACTTTCATCTTGGCCATTGGTACAGCGATTTTAGTGTCAAGCTCCATTTGTTCCTTTCTTCTTCTCAGATCCTCCTCTTCTTTCTGAAATACATGTTTCCGCTGTAACGTTTTTTGATGTGCCTGCAGGGCTGCCGTTTCAGCCTCAATCTTAAGGCGAGCAGATGCAATAGAAGATCGACTGGAATGAGATCCGTGAGTAGTTGTTGTAATTCTAGATGATGTTTTCGAATATTTCCTGCTCACATTAGAAACACTGTCTGTTGGTTGTATTTGATTCTCCACATCATCATAGTTTGTCTCAAGGTTCTGATATTCACTTGAAAGATGCATATTTTGAGATGATGAAACTGCTTCAGCAGAAGACGGAATGTTAGAAGCACAACTCAACTGAGGTTCAACAAGATCATCCATTGCTCTTGGATCAGGAGTAACAGAGAGTGGAGAGCAAATATTTACATGGCTTTGAGAAGAATTTGCATCTGTTGTTTGAACTGTTTGACTCAGATTCTTAGTCTCATTCAGCCATAGTTCAACATTTTCCACAAACCGGTCATTGTGCTTGAACACGGAATAAAACCATTCATTCTGTTTATCTTGTTCAGCAGGAGGAAGAAGAGGAAGCACCTTTTTGTGCAACACAGAAGCATCATCTTTCAAACATTTCAAGGATCCCAAAATTGAACACCCTTCTGGAGCATTACCATCACATTTCATGAGATCTTTCATTGATAAAATCATGTGCTTCATTTGATTCACCTTAGCTTTGCGATCCTTTTGCAATGTTTCAGTTTTCAATGCCACAGCCTTTGCCGTAAACTTGGGCTCTCTTTTACTGCTCTCAGCAGCATGCTCAGGCTCATCTGCATCCATTTCGCGCACAACGCAATCCCAGCGCCGTATTCATCGTGCACAAACCATAAACCAACATCTTCTTGAATGGGCGCTGCACCACAGCGTGATAAGCATGTAGCAAACTTGCACTATATTCCACAACAATAATCCATCCAAAGATGCAATACAAACTTCTCACAGCAACAAGTGTGTCTTCACGTTCAATACACAGCAATGCTGCAGCCAAACATAGCAAACCACTAGCATACTTCGTCTGCCGACAGGATACAAAATCCATTGTTTGGCTTCAGTGTGCATGTCGGCGCTTCATATGCGGTGTATGGAGCAATCCTTTCCAATGATCCACAATAGCCTTTTCTGTTGACTAATTGTGGTGGCGACCAATATCCGCTGAGAGGCTGAGCAGTGGAATGAAGCCGTGATGCATTTTAATGCAAACAGGAGGTTTTATTTCCAACGATAAAAGTAACAACAAACATAATGATGTAAAGTATAAAACGGAAAATATTCAAAAATTTAAATTAGACAAATGAAAAAACGTTCAACAGAAAGTGAGCACTCCAGCTACCCACTCCCTACCTTCCCCCACACCGAAAAACTATCAGGTACATATGCACCTAAGCTCAAGTGACGTAGCAAACAGGAAATGAAAATTTCAAAATAAAAGACAACACTGCATGAAAATGCGCATTTTCGGACTGTTCACGTCAGCGCACAAACCCATAAACGGCATGTTTCTGGCAGTTTCAGTGTATGTGCCCTGGCGTTTCTGATTTCTTGACATGAACAGAAACGGACTGGATGGAAATGTTAACCCACTCACAGGTAAATCCACGTATCGTCCTGTTCACAAGCAGTTAAATCTCGTAAACGGCCAATCACATCTCGGTAAATGTCTGTAAATTACCGTGCACTTAATATATTTTAAATGCTACTGGCCTTCTACACAAAAACATGCCACATGCACTCATAAAAACTGTAAAGAAAGCCACAAACACAGCAAAGTATCAACAAAACTCAATTTTATTTTTCAGCAAATGCTGGACTGCAAATATTATTCAAGAAATGCAACATTTAACTAATGATTTAGATTGAGAAAAAGATTTTGCAAGCACAGACACTTCAAGTAAATTGATTCAATTTGATTCAACAAAATATTTAAGGGAAAAAAAAAAAAAAAAAAAAAAATATATATATATATACATACATACACACACACACACACACACACACACACACACACATCAAAAACAGACACAATAATGAATACACTTGCAATGTGTAACAAGGAGTCAGTGGCGTTAGGATCCATGTGCAGCTTTATTAAAACAGAATGCAAGTCAAACAGGCAGAATTCAAATCACGAGCTTCAAACACAACGTAGACAGGGCAGAATCAAAGTCAGAGTTCGGCTGAAGATCAGGGCTGGCGGCAAACACCGAGGATAATCAAATAACAAGGCAGGTTGAATCAGAGTAGGCAGACGGCAGAGAATCAGAGTCCAGTAAATAGTCCAGGTCATACACGGGGAGTCATACACAAGAGAAACGCTCGGAAATGTTTGCATGGCAAGGCAAGACAAGACTTCGCAATGAGGTGACAAAGAGAACAGCTTAAATGGACCAGAGTCAATATGAAACACCTGTGCAGGTAATCAGCCACCGGTATGGGGTATTATGGGAATTTGAGTTCATAACAGTTAATACTCAGGTGACTGTTACCTCTGGTGACGATCGGAGGGAGCCACAGAGGCTGAATTCGTGACAGAGCCCCACCCCTGTGAGCGGCTCCTGACGCGAAGAGGCAAATGACGCCGGGGTCTTCCTCGAGGTCTTGGAGCAGGTCTGTCCGGGTGGTCTCTATGGAAGTCTGTGGTAAATGAAGGGACTAGGATATCATCAGCATTGACCCAGGACCGCTCCTCCAGACCGTACCCCTCCCAGTCCACGAGATACTGGAGGAATCTGCCCCGACGACGAGAGTCCAGGATTTCTCGGACCTGGAATGCCTCCTGGCCGTCAACGACGATGGGAGGGGCCCTCTGGTCACCAGCCTTGTCTAGGACCTCCACTCCTCTCAGACCACCAGCGGGCTTGAGCAAAGAGACATGAAAGGTGGGGGAGATACGGTAATGAGCAGGTAAGGCTAATCTGAATGAAACTGGAGTGATTTGTCTGATGATTTTGAAGGGACCCCACGTACCTGGGATTGAGCTTTTTGCAAGGTAACTGGAGTCTTAGATCACGGGTGGACAACCAAACCCATTGCCCCGGCTGGTAGTTGGGGTTGGCACGCCGATGACGATTGGCCTGTTCTCTGGTGCAAAGATCTGCTCTTTGTAGATGGGCGTGAGCATCGTTCCATGTCTCCTCACTGCGTTGTAACCATGAGTTGACTGCAGGTATGTCTGAGGGTTCTCCAGACCATGGAAACAATGGGGCTTGGAAGCCTAGAACGCATTGGAAGGGAGTGATACCTGTAGATGGTTTGCGGAGTGAATTTTGGGCATACTCGGCCCATAGCAGATAGCGACTCCAGTTGGACTGATTCTTATGGCAGTATGAACGAAGGAAGCGGGTGAGTTCTTGGTTCAGCTGTTCCACTTGTCCGTTGACTTGAGGATGGTACCCGGAAGTGAGGCTGACATTTATGTTTAGTTGACGACAGAAGGCTGACCAGACACGGGAGGTGAACTGCGGAACCGGATCAGAAACTACATCCTCTGGTAGACTGTAGAACCTGAATACATAGTTGCAGAGAACTTCAGCGGTTTCTAGGGCAGTGGGAAGTGGTATCAGCCTGCAGGCCTTGGAGAAGCAATCAATTACAGTGAGGATAGTAGTGTGGCCCTGAGAGGATGGTAAGTCAGTCATAAAGTCAATGGCTATGTGTGACCATGGATGTTGTGGGATGGGTAACGGATGAAGGAGCCCAGCAGGTAGTTGATGCGGAGACTTAGATGTATTGCAGACGGTGCAGTTCTGGATGATCGTGATAGTGTCAGTTCGTAGTGTGGACCACCAGAACTTGTTGTTGAGGAGTTGTAATGTGGCTGCAATACCCGGATGACCGGAGCTGGGATTCGAGTGGACCAGTTGCATCACTCTCTGTCTTAAGACCTGTGGAACGTACGTGAGATTGCATGGAGTTTCAGCCGGTGGAGGATCAGTGACCTGAGCTTCGGTCATTATGTCCCACTGCACGGGTGCGAGAATGATAGTGGATGGAATAATGGGTTCTTGATCTGGGGATTGGGAGTCAGACTCATGGAGACAAGAGAGGGCATCAGCCTTGGTATTTTGAGAACCGGGACGGTAAGTAATTTTGAAGTCGAATTTGGTGAAGAGTGACCATCTTGCTTGTCGGTGGTTGAGTCTCTTGGCTGATTTCAGATACTCTAGGTTACGGTGGTCACTGAGAACAGTGAATGAATGTTTTACCCCTTCCAGCCAGTGACGCCACTCCTCGAATGCTGCCTTCATAGCGAGGAGTTCGTGGTTGCCAGTGTCATAATTCTGCTCTGTCGGGTTCAGTTTGCGGGAGAAGAACGCACAGGGGTATAGTTTGGGAGGATCACCCTGGCGTTGTGAGAGCACTGCTCCAATGCCTGTACTGGAAGCGTCTACTTCCACAATGAATTCGAGACCTGGGTTGGGATGATGCAGGATAGGAGCGATCATGAATCTCTCCTTCAGTGACCGGAATGCTGCTATTGCCGCCGAAGACCAGGTGAGACGTTGGGTTCCCTTTTTGATCGTGGACGTCATGGGGGCAGCGATCGTACTGAAATTATGGATGAACCGTCGATAGAAGTTAGCGAATCCTAAGAAGCGTTGTAGTTCTTTGAGAGTGGTAGGCTGGGGCCAGTTGACTACTGCTCGCATCTTCTGTTCATCCATGGTGACCCCTCCTGAACTGATCACATACCCGAGGAAGGAGATGGTCTCTTGATGGAACTCGCATCTCTCTGCCTTGGCGTACAGTTGGTGTTGTATGAGGCATTTCAGGACTACTCTGACATGTTCCTCATAGGTTTCAGAGTAAATCAGGATGTCGATGTAGATAATTACCCATTGGTTCAGCATGTCTCTGAAAACGTCGTTAAT
This sequence comes from Spinibarbus caldwelli, assembly GCA_039654775.1. Lineage (NCBI taxonomy): Eukaryota > Metazoa > Chordata > Actinopteri > Cypriniformes > Cyprinidae > Spinibarbus > Spinibarbus caldwelli. The sequence continues at coordinate 11,530,840 of CM077226.1, read as the reverse complement.
GAATGCCTGGAACACTGAAGGACTATTGGACAGCCCGAACGGCATAACAAGATACTCATAGTGCCCTGTAGTGGTGGAAAATGCCGTTTTCCATTTGTCCCCTTCACGAATGCAGATGAGGTTGTAGGCACAACGAAGGTCCAGTTTGGGGAAATATCTAGCTCGTATGAGTTGTTCGAGGGCTGCGGGAATGAGTGGTAGAGGGTAACGGAACTTGCTGGTGATGTCATTGAGAGACCGGTAGTCGATACAGGGACGAAGACCTCCATCTTTCTTCTTGACAAAGAAGAACCCTGCCGATGCGGGTGATGTGGAGGGACGGATGAAACCCTTGGCGAGCTCCTCCTCAATGCATGATTTCATAGCCTCTGCTTCGGGTTGTGACAGTGAAAAGACTCTGCCCTTGGGAGGTTGTGATCCTGGGAGGAGATCTATGGCACAGTCACTGGCTCGGTGAGGAGGTAAGTGCGATGCTTTAACTTTGCTGAAGGCTTCGACTAAATCTTGATATTCGCTGGGTAATGGGTCTTTCAAGGAAGTCTCACTCCCACTCTTGACAGGCATGCTGCGGAGACAATTTTGAAGGCAGAAGTCTGACCATTGAATGATTTGTTTCTTAGTCCATGAGATAGAGGGGTTATGCTGATCCAGCCATGGAAGGCCGAGGATGATGGGGTTTTGTGGAGATTGGAACACAAACAGGTGGATGGTTTCAGTGTGGAGGAATCTGGTACTCAATTGGAGATTTTCAGTGGTGAATTGAATGCAACCGGAGCCCAGAGGTCGGCCATCTAGCGCTGCGACTGCCAAGTGAGAGTCACAGGGAACAAGAGGGATATTATTTTTAGCGAATGACAATGAAATTTCCTGCAGCACCTGAGTCGATCAATGCTACCGTCTCCATAACCCTCCCATTGATCCCCAGAGTGACTGCAATCTCTAAACTGGTAGTAGATTTAGAAATTACACTCACCGCAGCAGGGTTGCAAGATGGACCAGTGGGACAGGATGCTCGTAGATGTCCAGGCAATCCACAATACAAGCATAAGCTCTGTCGAATGGGTCTCTCTCTCTCCTCCTCGCTGATGCGTGTCAAGCCAATTTGCATGGGTTCTACATCTTAGTATGTTGCTGAGGGTACAACGGGGAATGCAGGCAGACGGTTGGTGCGACGAGAGCAGAGGAGGTTGTCGATCTTGATGGACAGCTCGATGAATTGTTCCAGGGACCTTCCCTCGTAACGACAAGCGAGTTCGGACTGTAGCTCCGTATTCAAGCCTTTACGGTAATGAAGTTTGAGGGGATCGTCTGGCCACCCCGTCTGAGCTGCGAGAGTGGGAAATGAGAGAGTGTAGTCAGCCGCCGAACCCCTTCCTTGACGGAGAGACAGTAGTTGCTCACCTGCCTCCTTTCCTCCAGCGGGGTGCTCAAACACCTTCTTGAACCGTTGAATAAACGCCCTGAACTAAGGGAAGGTTGGTCTATCCTCGCTCCACACCACGGTGGCCCAATCCAGCGCTCTCCCCGAGAGAAGAGAACACACGAATGCGACTCTCGTCTGTAAGGTACAGCATGGGTTGTTGGTTGACAAACATTGAACATTGGAGTGAGAAGCCCTTACATTTTGTTGGAGATCCGTCAAATTTCTCTGGGAAGGCGAGACGAGGGCTGGCGGTGGTGGAAGTGGCGTGTGCTTGAGGCGGGCTGGGAGGTGGAGCAGAAGCGTTGGGCGCTTGGAGATGAAGCGCTTGTAAAGTCTCTACCAGTTCTTCGGTTACTGAGGTCAGCCGGTTGAGCTGTTGTTGGTGTGTGGCCAGGACCGACGCTTGGGCAGAGACCTCGGTGGTGAAGTGGTAGAATGCTGCTGGATCGAAGTCTGGCGAAGTCTTCTGTAACGAGGAGTCAGTTGCGTTAGGATCCATGTGCAGCTTTATTAAAACAGAATGCAAGTCAAACAGGCAGAATTCAATCACGAGCTTCAAACACAACGTAGACAGGGCAGAATCAAAGTCAGAGTTCGGGCTGAAGATCAGGGCTGGCGGCAAACACCCAGGATAATCAAATAACAAGGCAGGTTGAATCAGAGTAGGCAGGCGGCAGAGAATCAGAGTCCAGGTCATACACGGGAGAAACGCTCGGAAATGTTTGCATGGCAAGACAAGACTTCGCAATGAGGTGACTGGGAGAATAGCTTAAATTGACCAGAGTCAATATGAAACACCTGTGCAGGTAATCAGCCACAGGTATGGGGTATTATGGGAATTGGAGTTTGTGACAGTTAATAGTCAGGTGACAGTTCCCTCTGGTGACAATCGGAGGGAGCCACAGAGGCTGAATTCGTGACAGAATGGACACTGCAAAGTCAGGGCAGTAATTACTGCTCCATCTCAGACAGTCACACACACATATTCTACAACTCTAATGGCACCATTAGGACCATGCCATTTTTTTTCATATAATTCTGCCCTTCAGAAGCTACAGAAGATACTGTTATGCTCATAAATTTACATACCTCTAGCAGAATATGCAATCGTTTGAACAAAATAAGAGGGATCATAAACATTGCATGCTATTTTTATTTAATACTATCCTGAATAAGCAATTTTACATAACAGATATTTACATATACTGAATTTATAAAAATTTAACTGAATTTATAAAAATGTTCAAAAGTTTACATACACTTGATTATTAATACTGTGTCATTACCTGGATGACCCACAGCTATTTTTATGTTTTGTGATAGTTTTGCATGAGTCCCTTGATTGTCCTGGACTGCAGGTTCTACAATCTACTTACGCTTAAAGTGTTTTGGGAAATGCAACCCAGAGCAGTTCAACTGACTGCTGTTCTTCAGAAAAATCCTCCAAGTCCTGCAAATTCTTTGGCTTTACATCCCCAGCTCTTAAACAATACATTAAGAGCTGGGGATGTAAACTTTTGAACAGGATGATAATGATGAGTAAATCATATTTGTTCTTTTAATACTGCCCACTTCTCAAACTTACCAAACCGGTAATATTTAATACTCCACTTCTCAAACTCACCAAACCGGTTCAAAAGCAGATCACAGTATGGCCAGACAATGCCACCTCAGCACTGCAGGACTGCTTCCAGGACACAGACTGGAACATGTTTAAAGAGGCGGCCACCTACAACAACCACACAGACCTGCAGGAGTACACCGAAACTGTGACTGCTTACATCAAAAAGTGCATAGATGATGTGACAGTCACCAAAACCATCACCACACGTGCCAACCAGAAGCCATGGATGACAGCAGAGGTTCGTGGGCTGCTAAAGACCAGAGATGAAGCATTCAGATCAGGAGATAAAGCAGCCCTCAAAACAGCAAGAACCAATCTGTCTCATGACATCAAGAAGGCAAAACATCAGTACGCTAAAAAAATCAACAATCACTTCACAGACAGCAGAGACACTCGAACCCTGTGGCAAGCCATTCAGACCATCACTGACTACAAGCCCCTGCCACAGGCCAATGACCATGACACGTCCCTTCAAGAGGCACTCAACCAGTTCTACTCACGATTTGAGATACAGAACGACACACCTGCACAGAAACTACTCACATCTCCAAACGACCAGGTACTCTGTCTCTCTCCAGTCGACGTAAGGAAGACCCTATCCAGGATTAACCCACGAAAGGCTGTGGGCCCTGACAACATACCTGGACGTGTACTGAAAGACTGTGCTGCACAGCTGACGGATGTCCTAACAGACATCTTCAACACCTCGCTGAGCCAGGCAGTCGTCCCCACGTGTCTCAAATCCACCTCCATAATTCCAGTACCAAAGAAGTCACCTGTGTCCTGTCTGAATGACTACCGTCCCATAGCACTGACCCCAATCATGATGAAGTGCTTTGAGAGGTTAGTCATGCAGCACATCAAGTCCAGTCTCCCAAACACGCTGGACCCACTCCAGTGTGCATACCGTCCAAACCGTTCCACGGACGATGCAATATCCACCACTCTCCACCTAGCTCTTACTCACCTGGAACAGAAAGACTCTTATGTTAGAATGCTGTTCATTGACTTCAGCTCAGCATTCAACACAATAATCCCACAACAGCTCATCCACAAACTAAACCTGCTGGGCCTTAACACCTCCCTCTGTAATTGGATCCTGGACTTTTTAACTGCAAGACCTCAGTCAGTCCGTGTCGGCCGCAACACCTCCAGCACTACCACACTGAGCACAGGTGCCCCACAAGGCTGTGTGCTCAGCCCGCTGCTCTTCACGCTGCTGACCCACGACTGCACTGCCAAGTCCAGCTCCAACCACATCATCAAGTTTGCTGATGACACAACTGTGGTAGGCCTCATCAGCAACAACGATGAAACGCACTACAGAGAGGAAGTGGCACAGCTGGCTGAATGGTGTGGTGCTAACAACCTTTCCCTCAATGTAGGTAAGACGAAAGAGGTTGTGATGGACTTCAGGAGAAACTCTGTTGACCACCCCCCACTGACCATCGACGGCTCAACCGTGGAGAGAGTCAGCAGCACTAAATTCCTGGGAGTGCACATCACAGAGGATCTCACCTGGACCACCAACGCCACGTCACTCAACAAGAAGGGACAATAGCGCCTCCACTTTCTCCGCCGGCTGAAAAGGGCAAGTCTCCCTCCACCCATCCTCACCACTTTTTACAGGGGCACCATTGAGAGTGTGCTGACCACCTGCATCACTGTCTGGTATGGGAACTGCAGTGCTGCTGACCGCAAGACCCTACAACGGACAGTGAACACTGCCGCAAAGATCATCGGTGCCCCTCTCCCCTCCATCCTGGACATTTTCCTTTCACGATGCTCCAACAAGGCCAGCAGCATCGTAAAGGACCCCACCCACCCCTCTCACAACCTCTTCCAGCTCCTGCCATCAGGTAGAAGGTACCGGAGCATCAGAGCTCGCTCTGTCAGATTGCTCAACAGCTTTTTTCCCCAGGCTGTGAGAGCTCTTAACTCCAACCCCCCTGTCCCCCTCTGTAACCATGAACACCTCAGCCCTCCCACCCCCCAACTCATTAAAAACTGTTGACAATTTTACTAAGTGCAATTCTGAATGTGCTACACACAGGTGAGTGGGCTATACAAACCACCTGTAGTAAGGCACTCATCCCACTATATACACACTAGACACTTTCTACAAACACTCCCTGCCACAAAGACTCTTAAGAAAATATATGTCTACTTGAACATTGCACTACAAAATAATACGTTTACTTGAGCATTGCACTACAAAATCTTTTTGCACTATGCACTGTCTCCCACAAAATCTCTCTTCTGCACAATAATTTAATGTACAAAATAGATATTTTTCTGCACAATTTCATGTACATATATCTCTTTCGCACAATTCCATGTACAGTATTTATGTAAAGTTTTTGTACAGTCTCAGTTTGTGTATGTGTGGTCAACTAGGTATAGCAGTTATAGTATTTTTAGTATATGTATAGTCAGATAGTTAACTGTTGTATAGCTCTATTGTTGTTCCTATACTTGCATTGTTGTATGTTTATCTTATGTTTAACTAGTATGTAGCACCGTGGTCCTGCGAGACACGACATTTCGTTCCACTATATGTCCACACATGTAGCAGAATGACAATAAAGCTCGACTTGACTTGACTTGACTTGAGAAGCTACATAAAATACTTATTTTTTATACTTTTCAGACAAAATAAGTAGCTTACCCTACCAATTAAAATAGCTTACACCCTGTGTCTCTTAATGCATTGTGTTGCTTTCTTGAGCATCAGTAAATGTGTTTACCGTTTGTAATAGTTATGTATGAGTCCCTCAATTGTCCTCAGTGTGAAAAGATGAATCTGAAATCATACCATCACTGCTGGAAAGGGTTCAAATCTGCAAAAGATGCTGGAAAACCTGAGAATGTGCAGGACCTTGAGGATTTTTCTTAAGAAAAGTGGGCAGTAGAACTGCTCAGGACAAACAAAGGACTCGTGAAACACTATCACAAAACAAACATGAACCAGTATTCCTTTTTTTTATTATTATAATTTTTTCATTTATTTATTTATTATTATTATTATTTTTTTTTTTATCAGCTATAATTCTAACTTGCAGACCAAACACAAACATATTTTAAATGAAATAGCTTCATCAGGCCAGTCCTAAATAATGATAAATAAATAATAAAAAAAATATATATATATATTTTGTTTAATAACATTATGCATATTCTGCAATGTGATGTAAACTTTTGATTACAACTGTATGTATGTGTGAAACAGTGAGTACAGTAGACTAATTTCAGTGAAATATCAATACCCCTATCATCCTCTGCCATGTCCTTTCTATTTATTTTGTGGAAACTGTCACTGGTGGTTCTGTCACATTTTCACAGTCCTTCAGATGAATGGTTGGGTCTGGGAACAGAGGATCCTGTGAAAAAAATAAAATATAATAAAACCCATTTTTTTCCTAATACATTGTACAGTGTTCATTACTTCAGCACAAGCTAGAATGATGAAACATAACATGATAATACAAATGTAATGATAACAGGCAGCTATTTTGTTAGCTGATGTAAGTACTTTTATCAAGTAAGTTAGGGTTTAGCTTTTAAAGAATCGAATCTTAAAAGATTGAAATTGATTTAACTGAACTGATTCAAATTTCCTATACACTTCGCCGGCTCCGTCCAGCGAATAGCTCGACTCAGTGTATTTTTACCAACTCTGTTAATTCTTGGCCACAGAATATAACACGAAATCTGGTATTTAGTTAATTATGAACTATTGTAGCGTTCTCTTTTAGGCAATGTTTGAATTCTAAGACTCACAACACAAGACAACATTTCTTTGTGATAAAATACAATTTATTGAGCTATCTCCTATGGTTACATGAGACTAAATGATCTAAACACACACATATGACCACACACACACACACACAAAAGTCAAAGGAATTATGCAGAGTTGTGAGTTATGAAGGAAATCTCAACTTCGGTGGTTATCAGAAAGTCAACAAAGCAGAGCTATCTTTCCCATTAATAACAACTTTGCGCCGTTTTCAGCCAATAGATAAGAGATTTTGTTTTACTTGTTTAGAAGGTTGTGGCCGAGTCTCGTCCTCATCTTGTTGAGGGAATCCCCGGGCTTAGCTGATTGGCTGGCGAACTGTTGTTTATCTGACGTCTCTTAGGGAATCCCGGCCGTGATTGGTGGGTTGCCTGGTTGGATGAGACGCGCTAGAAGTTCTTCTTTCCTTTCTCGGTAGCAGCAGTTGAAGATTTCAGAACTCACAAAGTTTTCTTGAAGAGCTTGAAGTTTGGAATGAGGTGATGGTTTGATGCGGCGTATGAGTGCACAAGTTGAAGCAGTTTTCAAACCATAGGAAAGAGCCCTGATCCTTAGTTGAACATTAGAATTTAAGCAAGCCACGTTAGGCCCATCCCGGAGCTGGGGTACCAATCCGCTTGTTGCAAGGAGGAGCTCAGCTTCCTAGGCTCTGTTTCTCTGCATAAATTAACGAGCTGCCCGTGTCATCACGTGACCGAAAACCCTTGCAGGGTTTTGTTAATAATCTTGATAAACGTTATAATGTTACGGGATTTACCTAATTTCTACATTTCATCCACACAGAGTTGTTGCAAATAAAATATTTTTTTCTTTTAACACCAAGCATGACACACACACATAATCATACCCTCATAATACATAGGTTAAAATGGTACCGACCTTATAATGGAAAGATTATCATAGCGTATGTTTTATTAACATATCAAGCATATCTAAGGCATGACACACATAATTTGGGAATACATTTTCATTACTTAAAAGTCCTGAATGTTGTCTTTTGGAGTTTTGGCACACTTCTGTGTGTTTTCTTTGTCTGTCCGAAAAAAGTCAAATTTTCAGGAATGCACCCGAGGAGGGGCCGCGAGTGTCCCGAGGTCAGAAGGCATCCAGGAGGGGAGTTCTGGCATATGTTTAAGTCAGGCCTACGAATGTAAATCCATCGCGCGTTTGTTGATAAGTTTGTCAGTTTATACGTTGGCTGGTCAAGGGTCCATTTACCATCTGGATCTGGTATCTTTCCCGCCAGAAGTTTCCTTTGTTCTGCATTGGTGAAGTTGATTATCTTTAGCAGTTCTGATCTCTGGAGCGATAAGGATTAACAAGACAGGATCTTGGTCCAGACAGTTAGTCATCGTCTTGGATCCTTAGTTACTTTTACAACTCTCAGAGGTGAAACTAGAGATTCATTCATTCCTCTGGAATGAGTCTGTTCGTTGTATATGTGTGTTCGTTCAAGGATATCCTACACATCCCCCTTTTGCTTGGTGAGGTTCCCATTGCGAACATCAGCAGACACTGGAACAAGAGGAAGAGAGAACAGGAACACACAAGATACAAACAACATCTCCATCACTGACTTAATTCCGGTGCAGGTCTTGGGTAATTTGGGATAATTGCGTTAGGAACACTTCAATCAATGTAGGGGTGCATTGTTCAGGGTTGTTGGTAATTTGTAATTGTAATTTATTGATCTAATTGTACGTGGTTCGACGAGGTGGTATAGACGTGATCTCAATCAGGTTTGTTGGGTTCTCAGGATTAGGTTCTTGGTCAGTTTTATCATGTTGGAAAATGCGCGGGATTTCAGACGCGCATTTGTTGAAAGACTATTGTACAGCATTCACTCGCTTGTGCAGGAGGAAGGCCAGCATCAAGGTCACAACATATCCTACAATAGTAGAGATGCAAAGCGCTGTGTCAGGGGCAGACCAAGACTAAATGATTGGTGCTCCAGAGGGCAGAAGGCGAGCAATAGCTTCTAAGGCTGTATTTACAGGAGTCAAGTCAATGAGTTGCGTTCCTTCCTCCTTGATCCTTTCTTCCAGTTCTGGATCAAGGGTGAAAGAATGCTGTTTAAAAAAAGGTGAGATTTCGAGTTCGGCCTGATACTCGTCATCGGTAAGGTGATACAACGCTAGCTCGTCGATATGGAGGATTAAGCCCTTAGGGACATTAATCCATAAAGTTTGGTTGGGTAGGATAATGCAAGTGGCAGTGTCATGTTGTTCATAGGTGAGGGTAGCGGTACTTGCAGGAGTATTGACTTGCCATCGGTTTCCGGCGATTTCGGTTTGAGTTGCCTCAATTTGAGACCGTGGGGTAGCTTCGGCAGGGCAGCTAGTGTCGGGTCTAATGGATTCTAGGCCACAGATGCCCTCGGTATTATCTCGGACGAAGGGTTTACTCGGGCAGAGGTAATGAATGTCCTTAGTGAGCGTACACATTTTTAGTTTTGGGGCCAGATACAACTGCTCGTTGTTATCATGATACACCACGACTTCGGGAGTGTGTATTTTGACATAGGTGTTCCCTTGCCAAAATCCCACATTCACGACATCCTTGAGCCGGTAAATATTATTCGAGTCGATAATGGGCAAACTGAGGAGAAAGACCATGTCGCCTGTTTCCGGGTTTACAGATAAGGGAATAGCGCTATCCAGAGAAAAGGCGAGATGGGTTTGCATGGGACTAGCAGGGCCCAGTGTGGCCGAGGCTAGGATGTTTTGGACCAGATCGAGAGGTATCAAATAGTATGGAATCCTACTAAGGCTAAGCTATCAATTGAGGAGCTTACTTCTCGTAGCATGTCGGTCATGAGGGTGGTTAGGAGTTGTGTTTGGGCTAAATCACTTTGCACGACCGAGAATAGTTTGTCGATCAATTTTATCATTTGGTTTAGAAGGATGCTATGAGTATTCAGAATGGTGATAGTGCCGTTTAGGGACTTCCCAAAGGTCTGTAGGGCTTGGCTCTGAACTAAGAGCTGTTGTCGTATCTCTGGCATTTCAGTCTGAATTTCACCCACATGCCATCTCACGGTGGCCAGACTTACAGCGTTAGCGGTGTTCATGCCAATGTTAAACAGAGTTCCTACCGCCGCAGCAGCCCCCAGCAGGGCGCCCAAAAATCGTTTGAGATGCCAATTGAACCCACTTAACTCAGCCTGGGTGACAGTCATTTTCTGCAATTGTTGCAGCATATGAGTCACATCTGCTTGGGCATGGGTGAGGATTTCCCACGTCCAACGGGCTCCAGCCCAAGTGGTTTGAGAGGCTGAGGGGATGTAGTGAGCTCTGACAACATCACGGGGGTCAAATCGGACATACACCTTTTGGGTGTATGTTTTACAGTTCATTATCAATAACCCCGGTTGTTCACGGAGTACTATCCCCGACACTGGTTCGGGCGACGCAACTTCTGGCTGGGACATAACCCCGATCATGCAGAGGCACAAGGCAGCAAGTCTGAGCATCTTCCTGGTAAGAGAGCAAAATGAAGGAACAATTAGCTGCGAAGATAATGGTTTAGCGGGGTCGCCTCGAGTGGTTAACAACGGCTTTTACAAGTTACGACACTTCTGGTGAAGGGGAGTCAATCCTACTATCGGTACCTGGATCAGTTAAGGGAGTTCCCTGATGAAGGGACTAGGGGAAAGGAAGTTATAATGAGAGAGGTAACAGAAAAACGGAGCGAGAAAGAGAAAAGGAAAACACAAAGAGACATAAGGACACTGACAAAGTTCACGAGAGTAAAATGAGTGTCACAGGTGTGGAGTAACTCTTCTCTACTAGAGCTAGCAGTGCTGTGGAGGAGCGTGTGTAGGTGTGTAAAAAAAAACAAAAAAAACAAGACAAAACAAAACAAATCAAATGAAACAAAACCATGTATTTTCCTAAAATGACAGACATCATTAGTGTGGAGTAGAGTATGGGATTGTCGGTCTGTGTCAGTGGATTTGATTCTCCCCCTTTCCCTGTTGGTTGGAACCTTGGTGCCTCTTTATCTGATTCCTATGGACCCATCGAAGGACTGGTTCATTCCGGCCTTGTCTGATTTTGATTCGGTAGGCCACAGGTGAGAGCTTGTCTACAATCTCGTGGGGTCCTGTCCAGTGAGGTAGGAATTTCTTTGACAGGCGATGGGAAGTTTTCTGCCTTGGTTGGGTGAAGCTGTAGTACCACACTTTGTCTCCGACATTGAGTTCCTGGTGAGAGGCCTTTTGGTTGTAGTAGGCTTTACGACCTTCTGCGCTTCTTTGGAGATTTTGTTGGGTGAAGGCGAAAGTCGTTCTCAGGTGCTGATGCAACTCTTCCAGGTACTGGTGAGTGGTGTAAGCAGTGACGAGGTTCAAGTCACCCGGTTTGGTACAGCAAGTGTAGTGGTAGTGTCATTTGTCGCCCCGTCATCATTTCAAACAGGGGTACTTCGGTAGACCGATGAGGGGTGGTCCTTATGGCCATCAGCACCAGAGGAAGCTTGATATCCCAATCTTTTTGAATGGTGGACACATACTTCTTCAACATGCTTGCCACTGTCCTGTTGACCCATTCGACCTGACCTGAGGAAATTGGGTGATGGCTTATATGAAGCTTGGCCTGTATGCCCAGGAGTTTCCATACTTCCTGCATGACTACGGCAGTGAAGTGGGTTCCTCGGTCAGAGTTGACTCTTAAAGGCAGTCCAAATCTTGAGAAGATGTGGTTCATTAACAGGCAGGCTGTGGTTTCTGCTGTGTCGTTGGGAGCTAGTAGACACTCTACCCACTTGGTGAATTCGCACACCACGGTTAGGAAGTACTTGTTACCCCGCGTTGACCGTGGCAGGGGTCCTACCCAATCTATTTGGAGTTCTTACCATGGGAAGGTCATTCCTTTCCGTTGTAGTGGTGCTCGGTGGTTTGGGTTTGCGGGTTAAAACTGGCAACACACCAGGCATCCTTTTACATATTCTGCCACATCTTGTTGCATGCCGGGCCAGTACGCCACTTGCTTGAACATTTCGTAGGTGCCCTTGGCACCGTGGTGTCCAGCGCATGGTGCATCGTGGGCGTGTGTCAGCATCATCCCCCTTTGGCCCTGAGGAACTACAAGCTTTGGCGCAGTCAGGGGCTCAGGGACATATGTGAGAACGCTGTCCTTTAGATGCAGCAAGTGCTTGATGGAGTGAAGTTGGCGGAGGTCAGATGAATTGGATAGGTCAGAGGAAGTAATGGGATGAGTTAATGTGTCAGAAATGTGAGCTGCGATGGTTTGCAGTGCTGGATCCGAATTTTGAAGGGTGAGGAGACTGTCAGCAGTGAATTGAGGCCAGAGTGCATTGTGGGAGGAGGCGGGGTTTTGCACGCCAGTGGCGTGTTGGTGGCGGGTCACGGCCTCAATTGAAGGGTTGGGTGGGAGGGTATGTCCAGGACTCTCCATGTAATGCACCTGCTTTGGCGAGGGCATTGGTTTGGTCACTGAGATCTTTATCTTGTCCTGGTTGGCGTGAATGACCACAGACCTTTTTCCAATAGATGATCATGTCATGTTCGATGACAATGGCATCGCATGCTTGGAAGAGTTCCTGATGTTTGACAGGCTTGTTGTTAGCTGTCTTGAATCCATTCTGTTTCCATCTAGCTAGGTGGCATGTGAAGCTTAGACGGGCGTAGTAGGAGTCGGTACATATCAAGAGTTCTTTGATGTTGTGGGAGGTGGCCAGCTGTAGGATGATGAGGATGACTGCTATTTCTGCATATTGCGATGAGTGAGGGCCTAATTTGAATTGTTGTGGTGGGTAAGGGTCGTTGTTGAGCCAGACCACACCTCCTCCTGCTTTTAAGTTGCCCTGTTGATTGTAGGAGCAGCCATCGACATATGCTGTGGGCATGCCTGCGCACACATTCTCATCAACGTACCTGTAGTTTGTCAGTTGTGGTTGTGCCGGTTCTTTGGGTTCTGCTGATGTGTACAGTGTATCTGTTGAACAGCTCTGGCAAGCTGCTAACCCGTTTCCCAGCGACGATTTGTGGTTTTGGGCATATCTTGCCTCGACGTCTCGTCCTTGGAGCGTCATTAACCATGTAGCTATGCGTGCATTGGTTACCACGCCATCTCTGATTCATTGGCTGTTGAGGAAGGTAACTGGTTGGTGACATGTTTCTATGACGACTTTTTTAGCTCCAATGTAATTGGAGAAACGCTGAATGGCCCATACAGTGCAAAGCAAAGCTTTTTCACAGTCTGAGTATTTGCGTTCTGGGGGAAGCAATGTTTTGCTGACATAAGCGACCACTCGTTTGTCTTTGTCATGAAGCTGGTACAGGCCTGCACTGAGGCAATGACTTGAGAATCCAGCTTCCAGATAGAATTCTTTTCCTGGGTCGGGGTAGGCCAGGCATGGGGCAGAGCATAGGCGTTCTTTGAGCTCGCTCATAGCTGTGTCTTGGGCTTCCGACCAGACGAAGGGTTCGTCCCTTTTCAGAAATTAGTGACCGTGCGATGTCCGCGTAGTTCTCGATGAACTGTCGTGAGTAATTGCACACTCCCAGAAAGCCTCGTAGCTCAGAAATGTTAGTGGGTGTCTTTATGTTTTGGATTGCTTGCGTATGGCTGGACTGCGGTTCAATGCCGCCACGTCCGACGAGTAAGCCAACATAGTTTACCTTGGTCTTACACCATTGTCCTTTGTGAAGGGCGATTTTCGCTCCTGCTGTTGTCAGCTGGTTCAGGACATTATCAGTTACCTTGAGATGGTCTGCCACGTTTGCGTGTCGCAAAAGAATATCATCGACATAAACAATGTTACCTCTGGCTCTGGCATCAGGGTATGCTTTGTTCAGGAAGATATTGAATTCAGCTGGTGAATTGGCATAGCCAAAGGGGCATAGCGTGAAGGTGTACTGTCGATTGCCAAAGGTGAATGCCAGCTTGTGTTGGTCATCTGGGTGGACAGGGATTGTCCAAAATCCAGAGGCGACATCCAGTGTAGAGAGGATTGTCGAGCCTTTGATTTTGGGAATCTCTTGGTCCAACTGAGTCATAGGCCATCGCGATAAGAGATCTTGCTGGTTCAATTTGCGATAGTCGATGTTGGGCCGCCATTTGGCGTTGGACTTTATGACTGGCCATATTGGGGCAGAGTAGGTGCTGTTACAGGGCCGGATGACCCCCTTTTCCAGCATGGAGTCAATGATCTCTTGAACCGATTTGTATGAGGCTATCGGTATCTTGTACTGCCGCACAAATGAGGGTGGTTCATTTGGGTGTGTCGGGATGCGTACCTTGTGGATATTAGTCAGGCCACAGTCCAGGGAATCCTTCGCGAAGGAGTCTTTGTATTTGCACATAACCTCTTTAAGTCCTTGGCGATCCAAATCGCTGTGGAGGGCATCCTCGTTCAGGATTTGTTGGATTTGTTCATTGAACCCGGCGTAGGGTTCCTCTGTGTTTTTGTCATTTGAGGGACTCTGGCCCTTGAGTGTCGCTTGTGCAGGTGGCTCTGTTGCGGGCTGTGCTGAGACAGCGTAGACTGCAAGCTGAGTGTCATCTGTGAGCTCTGATCGACAGACACTTTCTTTGGACACTGGCAGAATCGAAGTGATTGCGATGATCTCATGGGTCTTTGTGAAGGTTACAGTGTCATCACATACATCTGACATTAGTTCGGCTGGTAGTGGGCCTATGACAGGTACCGTCAGTTCAAACCCATGGAACGCCTGGTTGATGAGCCATCCCAGGTGACTGGCTTTGGGCACGTTGATGTCTTTGGCCGTACAGTTGTTGAACAACACATACACAGCACGAGATGACACTTCAATGAGAGGTGTGGCTTCCAAGGTCAGTCCTAGCTTTAGGAAGGTCCTGGAAGGGTGGAAGAATCCTAGTTCACTGTTAAGCGTTTGGTCAGGTCGCATGTTGAGGCGGATGCTGACACTCTTGCTATACGCAGGTATTGTGGCTTCTTGCTCCGTGATCATGGCGCATGCATCTGGCATTGTTTGACCAGACCGCAGGTTCTTGAGTTTGACTGAAGTTGTCAGTTGATGTGACAGTGGAGCCCATATGACATCATTCACTGTGTTGACACACAGGCGTTAAGACAGACCATGATGTCTGCTCCAATGTAGATGTCATAAGGTAGGTTGGGGACAACGAGGAAGTAGTGACTCAGGAGTCTGTTGTTCCATCGTATGTCTACAGCGCAGATGATCTTGAAGGTAGCCATGGTTGTTGACCATGGGCTGAAGGGGAAGCAGCTGTGCTTTGAGATGTGTGGTAGGCTCTGATGCCTCTGCTTCAATGTTCTGAAGAGCTTTAGGCTGATAGCAGAGTTTTCAGCCCACAGGGCTAATGCTGCATCAGGCACTGGTGTGTCTTGGACATTTATGGCCGTCATGATTTGAAAGAGACCTGAGTCTGAGTCAGACGCTTGCAATGAGCAGAGGAAGGGGTCTTGGGTCTTATAACTTGGAGTTGAACTTGCTCTTGGCTTTGACCTTGCATCGCCGATCAGTGAATGGGGGGCAGTATCTGTGGCTTGACACTGTGACTCGTTGGAGTCTACTGACTGGAAGGGCAGAGGCTCGCGGACTTGCGTCCATATCTTCAGGTGCTTGAAGTCTATTAACGGTTCAAAACGATTGAGCAGGTCTTTTCCGATGAGGAGAGGATATGTGTTGAGTGGTGAAACGTACACTGTGTGGATGAGATTCATTGGTGCCAGATTTAGGTGAATTGGGGCCGCATATTTTAGTAGTAGGCCCGTGTGGGAATAGGCCTGGAGGTTCAGCTCACACCTTTGAAGTTTAAAGGTTCCGTTAGAACTCTTTGTTCTCTTGGACTTCTTCAAGGAGTTCAGTTGACATTAAGGTAATGTCAGCTCCCGTGTCAAGAAAGGCTTCGACTTTGATGTGTTGTTCAATGATGATGGAGAGGTAAAACTTTCTTGCTACACCTTTCTCAATGAGATCACCCAGGAGTTGAGGGACTGGAGTTTAGGAGGAGAGAGGTAAGATGTCAGGACTGATCTGGGGTTCCTCGGGGGAATGGCAGATGACCAAGACAGCACTTTCAGGATCTTGAGTGGCTTCGTCAGCAGGTGTTTGTTGAACGCTGCTGTGATCTGACGCATCAGGTGTTGGGTCAGTTTCCGACTGTTTGGCGGGTTGTTCATGTGGGATTTCTTGTCCATCAGAGGTTATGGTGCTTATGGTTCTTTGGGCGTGAGGTGAGGTGCTGTTCTCTGTAGTTTCTTGGGTCAGGTGGTCGCTGCCTTCTTGTCCAGCTAGTCAGGATGAATCTGGTTTCTCTTTCTTTTCCCATTTCCGATCCTCCTCCTTTCGCTGGAAGAACTCTTTCATCATCATTTTCATCAGCTCTTGAGAGTCGAGACAGGGTGAAGTCTTTTGTTCTGGTGTGGATTCATTTTGAGCTTGATCTGCTTGGAATCTTTGGAAGTTTTTCCGTTGATTCCTTGGGCTGGTTGCTCCAGGGTGTGTTTGGCGTTTTCCCTTGGAGGTTCTGTTGGCTTCCCATGAGCTTTTCCCTCTTGAGTTTCCAAATGAGCTTGGCTGATTCCATGATCTCTCCCAATGACTCTCATGCGGTCTTGATTGGTCCCATGAATTTTTCCAGTGACGTCCAGGTGAGCGTTGTCGTCCATGAGGTCCCTCCCAGCGGTTGTTTCTCTGTTTAGGTCGGGTACCAGTGTGGGAGTCTCGTTCTCTGTTGGACGAGGATGCATTCCACTCTTTGGGTGTCGGCTTGGCATGGTCTTGATGCTGGACGCCCTCTAGGGCCAGACCCTGACTCTGAGAGTTGATGTCAAGGACTACCATGGTTTTGGCGCCATTTTCTGAAGCCATCTTCCGCTTGCAGTAGGCCTTGTGCACCAAGTCTCGCAGTTGTTGAGCACTCATTGTGCGTGGACACGCAAGGACGCCAAGATGGTGGCTTACCTCAGGGTGAAGGTTCCTCAGGAAGAGCGTTTTAAAATTAACGTCTTGTTCCATATTCTGTTCATTGCACGTCCCGAAGTACCTTTGTCTGAGTTGGCTGTAATAAATTTGAGGGGGTTCATGATGACCTTGTTTCGTCTCCAGGGCAGCCACTAGTCCTTGTTTGGACTCAGGGTCCGCAAACTCTTTGATGAGGGCTTCTCTGAGCAGGTGATAATCAGTCTTTATGTGGGCCGGCTGGCGGTCCAGGAAACTGCGAACTTCCGAGCTAGATGTTGCTCGGATCAAATACAGTCTATCTTTGTCGGTGACACTGGGTCTCATTTCCAGATGAAAATTGACATCTTGTAGATATCCTTTGATCTCCTGACTACCTGGCACATTTGGAGTGAATTTGCCAATGTTCCTGGCGAGCTTGTCGAGGTCTTTGAGGTCCAAGCCATGCGATAATCTGTGTCTGGCTGGAGCAAGTTCTTTTAGCTTAGAGGGGAGGTAGGATTCTTCAGAGGGAGCTGGTGACTGTTTTAGCACGGCCCCCTCCCCCTTTTGCTCACGTGCCAGTCCAGGAACAGGGGACCCGGTTCTGCTCTGCGGGGGTGAAGTCTGTGCCCGTCGTGTTCTTGACGGTTCACGGCGCAGTTCATATCCGTGTTCGAGTTCCTCTTTCATGCTGTTGGACTCGTCTTTAATGTAGTCGCGCTGTCGTGTGAGGCGGCTAATCTCGTCTCTGGATTCATTCAGGTGAGTTTCAAGGGCTTTAATTCGGCTGTTCTTGTCTCTGAAGTCAGCCTTTGCCTTTCCCAGTAGCTGTTCTGCATACTGTAGATTGTTGGAGAGATCAGCGTAATCTGCTCTGCCTCATTCCATTTCCTGTGTAGCAGCTGCTAACATCTCTTTTAGCCTGTTGATCTCCTCCTCGGCGCCTTGTTCCACTTCATCGGGCTCTTCCCTGCGTTCCTGATCCTCCAGTTCCAGCTGTTCGATGCGTCGTTGTGTGCGTGTCAGCTCCTGCTGGAGGTGGGTGGCGTGCCTGTCGCTCAGCTTGAGGGTGGCGATGAGTGTGTGACTTAAGGAGCCGGTGATCTTGACTAGTTCTTTGTGACTGCAGTTCTGACCTGGGTTCTGTTTCATGAGGCTTGTTA
The DNA here is from genome assembly GCA_039654775.1 of Spinibarbus caldwelli. Classification (NCBI taxonomy): domain Eukaryota; kingdom Metazoa; phylum Chordata; class Actinopteri; order Cypriniformes; family Cyprinidae; genus Spinibarbus; species Spinibarbus caldwelli. The sequence continues at coordinate 11,512,915 of CM077226.1, read as the reverse complement.
TGTTGTCATCCAGCTGTTCCTGTGTCTGCTGCTTTAGTGTTTCAGCTGCCTGAGGTAGGAGGCTGTCTGTTGCAACACTTAGCCAGGTCTCGAGGTCTTCCCAGTGGCCAACGGGGTCTGTTGTGCGAGACATGATTTGACACAGCAAGGGAGATCAAGCACCGAGCCTGACAAAGACCTGGAGGAACAGAACAAAAACTAAACACAATAAAACAAACAAGCAGGGCAGAATAAAGGTGTAAGTGTGCAATGTCAGGTATGGCTGATGTTGAGTGTGTAATGTGCAGGTGAAAATGGTTCTTTGAGCCTGTGGTCCTCTGGTGGGCGTGCCTCTAATTTGGAATTTCTGTGGGGACAATTAGTAAGCACACACAGGTAGCACAGCTAGAGAACTGAGGAAAGAAAGAGGAACACAAAACACAACGGAAAACAACAGAATAGTATTCAGCAAAGAACATCATAACACTTGGATACTTCCAATGTTTCTATAAAAGAAAGTTTCCCTTTTCTCTCTTTTTTTCTTTTTTTTCCAAGGGAAGAAGGTTAAGGCTAACAGTAGAATGAGAGAGAGAGAGAGAGACACAAATAAGAATACACTTTTCTGGTCACAGAATAAGTCTAGTTTTAATTTTCTTCTCTTTTGTTTAAAAAAAAAATTGTAATGGGTGAAGGGTGTTTCTAGATAGGGGTTTGGAAAAGGATTTCTCAATGCCAGGACTGTGATTATTGAAATTTCCTCCGGGGCGAAATAAAACAATAACAATGACAGTGTGGGTTTCTCAGCTAGTCGAATTGACAACCATTCACCAACCAAAGCGTTTCTAGACGCGTGTTCGAGGTTTGATGGATGCCTATCAGTCTTCCAGTTGACCTGCTTGAGCCTAAGCTGGGTAGGATCACAGGATGTGGAGGGAAGGTACAGTAAATGTCATACAATTTTGAAACGAAGTGTTCCCATGCCCCAAATATTTATTAATGTTTCAAAAATGCTCTGCTTTATGACTTTCACAGACACAAACCCAAAAACCAGCAGCAGTAGTCAAATCAGAAGAGGACAGCTGAGAGAGAGAGAGAGAGAGAAAGAGAGAGAACAAGAGTGAGGTTTTGCTCCCAATGTTAAGAAAAATGACAAGGTTGACAGGGGGGTGGCGCTGTGGGGTCACTATTCCTACGGAGTTGGCCTACTGTGCTAGCAGAAGACACTAACTGACCTAAATATTAGAGAAGACCCTAATTTTCCCTTTTGAGGTTTCGCTAGCTAGGTGGGCTGATGCTCTTATCCGCTAGGCTTGGTGATGAGTTTGGGCTGACCCAGTCGGAGTTTGGTGGCTGGGCCCTCTGTCTGAGCGCACTCAGTGAGCTCTTGTAAGGCTAGGTTGAATACTACGTCGCCAGTATTGCAATGGGCCTCAAACAGTCATAGTTATGGGCACGAACACGCCTGTCGGGTGAGGCGCGTCAATGACTGGCTCGCAAAGAGAATGGGGCTAAGCCTTGGCCTAATTGTTTGCCGGAGCGAACAAAATAGGAACAAGGTGGTGTACCCAAGCTATTGTTGACCAGCCTCTGTTGACTCCTCCCCTGCGTATACAAATGCCGAGGCTCCACTGCGGGCCCTGGACTGGAACGTAAATATTCGGTTTAGCCCCCAGCCGGCACTAGGTTACGTCAGAACAGGTGACTCGTCCACTGCAACTCACCGTGAATGCGACCGTCAATGCACCAACCAAACACTAGGGGGAGCGCTATACTACCAGGCTTAAGCATAGGAAAACCCTATGAAATTTTTTAGCCGAGGTAATTAAATAACTGACAGAGCGAAAGTATGGCCTGACAAGGAGAGGCGAGTCTTATTTATAGATTAAATTTCAATTTCACTTCAAAATTATAATTAAGAATTTAAATTGAGCATTTAAATTGACAAGAGCAATTATAATTAAATTAATCAATTAAGTATCAATGTCTTAGGGAAGCCCAACCCTAATTAATTACTAATGAAATTAAAATTTTGAAGTAATAAATGAAAATGATTAAAATTGAATGGCGTTTGTCATCAACATCATAAAAGCAATTACAATTAACTTAATCCACAAGTATCATACAATAAGTAAAATACAATATGGAAGCCGAAACTGTATATAGTTATGAGAATGAATTAAAATTAAAATTGAATTAAAGTTCCAAATCCAAAATCGATATTCCCTGATGTCATTAAAGTCAATAAGAGCACTTATAATTAATCAAAATTGTCATTAAAGTAATGAGGACGAAGTTAGTTGTCAATAAAACCAACAGTGTTTAACTGAAAGGGAAATTACAACTTTAAACAAATAAGATTAAAACCCTGCTTTAAAATCGCAAAAGCTTATTAACCATCTGTGGTCTGAGGGTGTTTTGGGGGCCTGGAGAAGTTTCGCCATGCCCTGACATTTGTGCTTTTTTCAGTTACTTATAAAAATATAAATGGCTAAAGTCTAATAACACTGTAAACAGCACAAACTGGGCTATAATAATATGTTAGCAGCATTTATGTACATGATTGTGTTTTTGAGAAAGCAACGTTTATGCGTGGTTAGTGAAAAACTAAAATTTTGAAGTCACTGAAATAAGGCCATAAAACACATACAGAACATCTGTTCACAAGACTTTGGAGAACTGGATTTTGTAGCCTAGAGTTTTTGCTTCAAAATTATGTGAAAATCAGCTTGTTTACTCACTCACAGAAAACAATATATTGATTTAAATTTTTAAAGACATGTTTTGTGATCGAAAGTCTATATGCGAGGGCGTCGCAATGGCCTTGAATATTAAGTGATTCTCCCCTGAGAGACAAAGGGCCCTCCCCTAATGGCCCCTAATGGCCCATCAGTGTGACTGTGACTTTGAGGCAGGTAAAACAGAATGTGAGGAGATTGAAAAAAAAAATGTATTATTTGTATTTTATTTACAACACAGTATAATCAAAACATACATAATGAAGGTCAAAGACACATTATTATGCACACTGATCTAACCACAGAGATGTGAACAGACTTTGAGTCATTCCTGCAACAGATTCTGTTTATTGTGTAATTTTACTCTATATTGTGATATTTACTGAATATGGTATTATCTTACTTAAAATATGATGTATGATCATGAAAGCAATCAATATACTGATTAATACGTTGAACTATTCCAATACTAGATGTCTTAAATACAGATTGTGAAATATAAGAGGCCATCCATTGGGCAGTACTGGTGTGTGGGAATGGAATTTAAGGGGTATACTTTTAAGGTTGTAATTGATACAAAATAACTACTGTCTCGGGAAGGTACAGAGAGTCTATTGTGTTGACTTTTGAATACTGGTGTTTTTCCATTGGAGTGTACCAACGAGCTTAATAACTCTATGAGCTGTGGGAATTTCCAGAGTAAACAGATTTATTGTAACCATTTTGATGTAAAATTCTTAAAAAAATTGCTGATCTGGTCAAATTCCACCATTAAAAATGGGTCAAGTGGGCTGGTAAGTAATTGTAGCAAAACCAGACAAGAGCAACCAATAAAAAACTGGCACTGCCAAATTTGGTTAGTAAAAGGTATAAAAAGGATGTGTGAACAGACAAAGGCTCAGAGGCAGTGGATGTGGCGGCTGTCTTCTCGGCTTTATTACTTTGTCTAGTAAAGTCTTATTTTGACATCTGGAACTCTGCTGTTTGAGCTTCTTTGAGTGCACTGAAGAGATCTTCCCTCTCTCTGGGCCACGACATGTTCAACAAGTGAAACAAGTAAATCATACCTGATATTTACTTGTTTTATTTAAGTGTTTCTGCTTCTTTCCATGGATTCAAGAAGAAAAAACATAATCAGTAGTCAAGGAGTTTGTTTTACCATAGAATATCAGTGTAGTTGAAAATCTGATGTTGGTACAGCGCTCTCAGAGGAAAACAGTTTGAAGAGACTGAAAGTCAGCAGGATTCATCTGTGGTGCAGGTATCTAATTCAATAAAATACAAACAACCAAAATAAAAAATTAAAAATTAAAAATAAAAAAAAAAAACATTTGTGAGCATGTTGATATCACTAGCATCTGTATATATGTAGCCATAGACTCACGCATGCTTTGTACTATCATAAAAACAAAAACATTTTATATCTGAGAAACTAATTATTGTTTAGCACGTTATTAAAATCTATTTTTGAACAGAGTAGGCTATTAATAATAAACATGTTCTAAACATACTTAGATTCGTAGCATTCATCATGTTGCAGTGTACATTCATATTATTTTTGTTTTATATAGAGCATGAAAACATCATAGCGCCGTAAGAAATTCAAAATACAGTGAATTGCCTATCATATTCAAAATGTTTTACTCAATTTCAAACATTGTAGTCAGGAATTATAGTTTGGGAAAAACCCAACTATGATTTTGTAGTCATATAGCCATCCTGAACATCATGTATGATTTTATAGTTGCCTAAGATATGATTCCGCAGCCATAGACTCACGCATGCTTTGTACTATAAAAGGATGTACTTTGTACTATTAAAAAAAAAAAAAAAAGATATTTTATATCTGAGAAGTATTTGTTATCATTTAGCACGCTATTAAAATATATTTGTGAACAGATTATTATTAATAAACATGGTCTAAACATTCTTAGATGCTTAGCCTAGAACACCTAATGTGTTCAAGTTTGTCACAATAACACGTTAACTAATGCAAAAATGAAACATTACTTACTCATCAGATTGATCTCCTCTACTGGATGAAATCTTGTTCTTCTTTTGAGGGAAATCCAGTCTTCTTCTTGCAGAAACGAACAGTAGCCGCGATGAATCCTCGCGCTTTGTTTATGTTGGGCGTTTCCATGCGCACGTGCCTCACGTGGATATTTACATATGAACGGCGCGAGCCGCGAGGGGGCGGGATTGCATTAAAGATAATGAGTTAGACGGGAAAGACTGAACATCGTGTTGGTTTCATACGGATTTCTTTATCACAGAATATTTTTTTTCGATATGACTTACTTCATTTAAAAGTAGACACTTCAAGCTTTCTATAGATATAACTCCCATGTCTGTGTGCTGAGTATTTACTGAGTTACAGTTCATTTTAGTGACGCGTTTCTAAAAGCAGCTCGTGGAGACTGAGAAGGCAGAGAGCGCACCCTGTTTGTTTTCTTTATTCTTCAAAAGCACAAAGTTTAGTTGTTATAATAAGTGTATACAAATAAAAGTAGACCCCTTACAGATTCGAATGGTGTATTGCTCTTATCTGTACGATCAAAAATGGCAGAGAAATTCAAGCTCATTTCGGCCTTATCAGGAAAATCTGCCACAAAACGCGTATCCGCGTTTGTCGACCCCAGAGGGTTAATTCAACATTTGTCATGTTCTTTCCAAAAGGAGGAGAGGAGAAAGGATGAGTGACTATAACAGAAAGAGAGCGATACAAGAACTAGTGTGACTAAAAGGGTTAAAGCAAAGACTCAATACAATTCAACATTGCTGACACTGCATTCAAACACAGACTAATTCAAACCACAAAATGCTATGCTAGCCACTAGCCCTTTAGCAATGCTACTAGCTTTACATAGACTGCAATGCACCTGCGCTAGCTTTAGCTAGCTCGGCTAATGCTACGGTTTGTTTACAAACAGCTAAATATGGCGCTGGTGGACCGCGCATGCGCACTTCAAAGCTACCCAGGAAGAGGTTTCTTGGAACTTCCGGGGTTACATCTGTCACCGTGGTGACACAAACAGAGGTGTAGCCTGTGAGCTAATAGCAAAGCAATAGACTTACAAGCATTTCTTGAACTGACGGCGCAGTTCGCAAAGAACATGGAAAAGCACTATTCAGACTCTCATCTTGTTAGAGTGAGGCAAATTAATCAACAGCTTTACTGAAATTAATAATAATAATATTAGTGAGATAGCGGCGAATCTCAGCCTTCGTGTTAGTCTATTTGACAGACAAAAACACTGGTTTCAACCATACAGTTTTCTTTGATCAAAATTCTCTCATAACATAACGTTTGAACATTCCTCTCTGAGTCAGCGTCACATTCACTAGTTTAGTGAATTGGATGGCAACAAAGCTTAGGTAGCTACTCTAAGTTCATGTGCCAGGGAGATAAATAGTTCGATCACAACAATGGGACACGCATTAATGAATCAAAACTATACAGGGCTTATTAAGAGGAACATGCAAGGAACACGCTTGCGTTTCTCTTTTAATTCATCTTTGGCAGACAAAAGTTTTAATTTTACTGCAGTTAAAAACACCAACAACTCAGAGTTCTTTCATTCACACAGGCATAATAAAAGTCCCGTAGCTCAACAAGCTGTTTTTTACTATCTTTTGATCAGATTTTTCCGGATAAACAGAGCAAATACGACAAAATACTGCTTGGTATTATGAATCTCAAATTCAAAATTGCCTGCTGCTTTCTCCACCATTTCTGTAAGTACTTTTATCAAGTAAGTTAGGGTTTAGCTTTTAAAGAATCGAATCTTAAAAGATCCAAATTGATTTAACTGAACTGATTCAAATTTCCTGTACACTTTGCCGTATTATTTTTACCAACTCTGTTAATTCTTAGCCACAGAATATAACACAAAATTTGGTATTTAGTTAATTATGAGCTATTGTAGCGTTCTCTTTTAGGCAATGTTTGAATTCTAAGACTCACAATACAAGACAACGTTTCTTTGTAATAAAATATAATTTATTGAGTTATCTCCTACAGTTACATGAGCACAAGTTGAAGCAGTTTTCAAACCATGGCGAAGAGCCCTGATCCTTAGTTGGACATTAGAATTTAAGCAGGCCACTTTAGGCCCACCCCGGAGATGGGGTACCAATCCGCTTGTTGCAAGGAGGAGCTCAGCTTCCTAGGCTCTGTTTCTCTGCATAAATTAACAAGCTGCCCATATCATCAAGTGACTGAAAATCCTTGCAGGGTTTTGTTAATAATCTTGATAAACGTTATAACGTTACGGGATTTATCTAATTTCTACATTTCATCCACACAGAGTTGTTGCAAATAAAATATACTTTCGTTTAACGCCAAGCATGACACACACATATTCATACCCTCATAATACATAGGTTAAAATGGTACCGACCTTATAATGGATAGATTAACATAGTGTATGTTTTACTAACATATCAAGCATATCTAAGGCATAACAAACATAATTTGGGAATACATTTTCATTATTAAAAGTCCTGAATGTTGTCTTTTGGAGTTTTGGCGCACTTTTGAGTGTTTTCTTTGTCTGTCCGAAAGAGGCAAATTTTCAGGAATGCACCCGAGGAGGGGCCGCGAGTGTCCCGAGGTTAGAAGGTGTCCTGGAGGGGAGTTCTGGCATATGTTTAAGTCAGGCCTACGACTGTAAATCCATCGCGCATTTGTTGATAAGTTTGTTAATTTATACGTTGGCTGGTCAAGGGTCCATTTACCATCTGGATCTGGTATCTTTACCGCCAGAAGTTTCCTTTGTTCTGCGTTGGTGAAGTTGATTATCTTTAGCAGTTCTGATCTCTGGAGAGATAAGGATTAACAAGACAAGATCTTGGTCCAGACACTTAGGCATCGTCTTGGATCCTTAGTTACTTTTACGACTCTCAGAGGTGAAACCAGAGATTCACTCATTCCTCTGGAGTGAGTCTGTTCGTTGTATATGTGTGTAAGCCAACTTACTGAAATGCTATTTAAACTTCTTATTATTAAGTTGGCTTGAGAATGCCAACTTACTGAAATGCTATTTAAACTTCTTATTAAGTTGGCATCACTATTGTTATCTTGCATACTTCTTCTTCTTCTGGACAAAATTTTGGCGCGCTACTCCTCCCGCACTGTTTATCACAGACCCATGAATGAAGTGTCAAATTGACCAGCTCATTGAGGAGAGGTGGTCTGTATCTTTTCTAAGCGATCAGACCTATGATGTTTGCACAACGGACGAAAAAGTGGGCAAAAAAGTCCCATTGACTTACAATGGCGGAATGTTCGTGAATTTGAATATCAACAGTCACTTTCTCTCTCTCACACACACACACAGGGCCTTAGGAACCCCTTCTCTCTCTCTCTCTCTCTCTCTCTCTCTCTCTCTCTCTCTCTCACACACACACACACACACTCATTTGACTCTTTTCAAGTAACCAATAAGTAATGAACTATGACCTTCATAGCCACACCCTAGTAACCCCCCGATAGACTTCCATTGAAACAGATCAAAAGGGATATTTTTGGATAGAAATGTCATTTGCTTTTTGATTAAGAGCAAACAGGGTTTTCATCATGCTACACATGCTAGCAGTGAATAGCTACATGATAACAGTGATTAGGTAAGTGCTAAAACCTGCTAAATATCCCACAAACACATGCAAACACACACACACACACACACACACAAACACACACACACACGTTTGTTTCTGTGAATTTTGGGGACTTTGCAACTTCTATTACTTTTATACTGACCAAATGATATTTTTTTATCCCCTAGCCCAACCCTAACCCTAAACCTAAACCTACCCTTACAGAAAACCTGTTTGCATTATTACACTTTCAGATAAACATCATTCACTATTTTTAATAATTGTTTTCCCTTGTGGGACCTGCCTGCGGTCCCCACAATGTCAAAAAATTCAGGTTTTACTATCCTTGTGGGCACATTTGGTCCACACACACACACGCTCACATGCACACACGCATGCACGCACGCATGCACACGCACACACGCACACACGCACACACACACACACACACACACACAGACAGGGCCTTAGGAATCATCTCTCTTTCTCTCTGTTTCTCTCTCTAATGGCACAAAATTTCTTAGCCACCAGTTACAGCATCCTATCCAGTCAACAATTTGATCTCACAATGATGTCACCATTAGCTCACAAAATACACATGATGTGATCACAATGTGTGGGTCAGAGTGAGCTAAAAGTGTAACCACACAGCACACTCACTGTGTGCTCATACTATGGTCACAATATGAGGTCACTGCACACTCACTGTGTGCACGTACTGTGGTCATTGTGAGGTCACTGCAGACTCACTGTGCGCTCATACTGTGGTCACAATGTGAGGTCACTGCACACTCACTGTGCGCTCATACTGTGGTCAATGTGAGGTCGCTGCACACTCACTGTGCGCTCATACTGTGATCAATGTGAGGTCGCTGCACACTCACTGTGCGCTCATACTGTGGTCAATGTGAGGTCGCTGCACACTCACTGTGCGCTCATACTGTGGTCAATGTGAGGTCGCTGCACACTCACTGTGCGCTCATACTGTGGTCATTGTGAGGTCGCTGCACACTCACTGTGTGCTCATACTGTGGTCATTGTGAGGTCGCTGCACACTCACTGTGTGCTCATACTGTGGTCATTGTGAGGTCACTGCACACTCACTGTGTGCTCATACTGTGGTCACAATGTGAGGTCGCTGCACACTTACTGTGTGTTCATTGTGAGGTCACTACACACTCGCTGTGCGCTCATACTGTGGTCATTATGAGGTCACTGCACACTCACTGTGTGCTCATACTGTGGTCAATGTGGTTAGAGGTTTCTCTAAGAGGAAGAAAATGCAGACGAGATATGTCAAATTACCATTCACTCCTTCAGTAACTTTAATACAAACCTATCACTTTTTACATTTTTTATTTAATGCAAGCATAAAATAATGTAAAATATGGTCATAGAAATTAGCCTTGTTATAATATAACATAATTATTATGATTTATTACTTGAATTGAGGATTTGCCTCATCTTAAAAGTCTGTGAAAATGATCCATATAGAAGTTGTGATTCTATTGGTTGTACAATCAAAGCTCACTGCTGATTGGCTGCAAAATCGACTGTCCTGAAGCTGTTGCTGAGGAGAAGTCCCACTCCCACTGTTCACTTGAGGTGAGTACAGACGGTTGTTGCTAAATATGCTGTTTTATAAAGCCTTGAAATGCCAAATGTAGCTCTTTATTTTAATGAAATGTAGGCAATATTTTTAGTATTTTGATATGGGGTATAGTTTATATTATTTTTGTTGATGTTAAAGCTACTTACATCTCTGTAAAAATGGTAACGTTAATGTGTATAAGCATGTCTACGGCTAGCCACCCTTATCTTTGTGTGAAAACATAATCTGATATTGTGTGTGTGTGTGTGTGTGTGTGTTTGATGGATATTATTGTCCTTTGATTTTTGCCGTTTGCATTGTTTAATTTACATAACGTTCCTGCGTGAGCAACATTAATTTTGGCGCTAATTTTAAGCTAACGTTACAGCATCCACAATGGTATGTTAGCTTATGTGATGATGTACAAGTTAATAGTATAATTATGGTTGATTAGCCGATTGTTGTGTTGAGTTTATGAATGGAATGTTGAATCGAAGGCATTTAGATCAGGTTTAGATTTCAAGAAGAAATCCAGTGAAAGCAAATTTCAGTGCACGCTCACTGACAGAATGCTCTCATCATAAACAACAAATTGCAGATATATAAGAAATTTATTTTGCAGTGTAGCAGCTTTATTGATTATAACAGGGGTGTCCAAACTATGGCCCGCAGGCCATCTGTGGCCCACTATCACTCCTGTGGCGGCCTGTGAGGGATTTTTACAATTAATACGAATCTGCAGAGGTAGGCAAACTACGGGCGTTTTCATCCAGCCGTGAGGCAGTTGGTCCAAAATAGCTAATTTGATGCAATATCAGTAAAATCCAATAGATGGCACTGTAGCCTGTAGTGCATATAACCCCTGATTTACACCATGGCGACGCTCAGATGCAGCCACTTGAGTCAATGCTTTTGTTTACACCAGCCATGCCGTGGCACGTTTCAAAAGCGGCTCTCAGCGCCGCTTCGCTCAAGATAGGCACCTAGTCTATTTTTGACGAACACCGCGTTCAAGCCGCACAGCAAATACAAAATAAAAAGTCAAAACATATACCTTACAAAACTGGCACAATTGTAAATAAGGTACTTGTTTAAAAATTAAAATGTTCATTTGTTTGAGGAGGGGGGGGGGGGTCATCTTAAATGTGCTGTGATTTCCAAGTCGAAAGTCAAGTCAAGTCAAGTCACCTTTATTTATATAGCGCTTTTAACAATACAGATTGTGTCAAAGCACTTAACAGTATCAAATTGGAGGATAGAGTGTCAGTAATGTATAATAATAAGATTAAACACTCAATTTTCAGTTAAAGGCATTTCATTATTGAATTCAGAGATGTCATTGTCTAGCTCAGTTTAGTTTAAATAGTATCTATGAAATCAAATTGACGATAATTGCTAGAAATTAAGTGTCCCCAACTGAGCAAGCCAGAGGCGACAGCGTCAAGGAACCAAAACTCCCTCTGTGACAGAATGGAGAAAAAAAAAACCTTGGGAGAAACCAGGCTCAGTCGGGGGCCAGTTCTCCTATGGAAAGCAATCAAGGTCAAGCGCAAAGCTCACACATTAGGATTGATAACGAATGAGATAAGGCAGTTGAGTTTGTTTTGTGCATTTTCAAGCAACCACGCACTAGTTTCAGTTTCGCTTTAAATATTTAGGCTGGGAGTTTATAATATATGTTTATAGTGAATGCCATTATAATTTGTGTTTGTTTTATTACTTATATTTTCATTCTTTTTTCTATTCTGAATACTGCTAAATTTACAGGATTTTTTTTTTTTTTTTTTTTTTTTTTTTTTTTGTGGAGTATGGGGAATATACATGTTTCTAATGTTTGTAAATGTTTCATTTATTTTACATTATTTCTGAATGAAATGATAAAATGTGTCTTACACATCAATCAACTTGTAGGCTACACCAGTGCAACTTATCTATGTCATAAAATGCTCATAGAAAATAGGTAGAGATGGTACAAGAATAGAACTGCCACGTATGTACAAGTATACACACAGTACAGTAGTAAGTGAGTGTCAATTTAGAATAAAAATAAATAAATAAATAAAGCCTCATTTGTCATTAACATATTATGTGGCCCCTCACTTAATGTGGAAAACTTGATGTGGCCCTCTAGTCAAAAAGTTTGCCCACCCCTGGATTATAAGGTGAGTTTTTTATTTTTATTTTTTTTTTTTTTTTTGCGAGAGCTACTCCAGTTCAGAGAGATTTGCGACAAACTTTGATTTCGCGCCTCGCGGTCACGTGGTTCATGTAGCTCTCAACACAGACCGATCTGTGTTACCGTGAGAACAATTCAAAAGCATACAGAGCCATCTGCTCTCTAGCTCTCACGGTACATGTCATACACCGATCCGCAGTGCTGCTTCAAGCCAAACACATCTATTCTGTTTGAATGGGTTGAAGTTGGATAGGCAGCAGCTTCACTATATTTGCAGCATTTTGGGTAAATATTAGTTACATAATGTGACGCATAACGCATTGTTTTGACGACATGTGCTGTAGCATTTTATTTTGGGGATTGATGGAGAGAGGAGAGATGTTTTTCTTGTGTTTAACTCTCAGGTATTCCTTATAGCCTATGTATATCATACTGCTTGGTGATCAGAAGTGACCAAACACCTTAAAATTTACTATATTTTAGTTCAGTAATATTTAGAAGATATTTTAATATTTGTGCAATAATTATCTTCCATCTTTTGACCATTTAATATATATATATATTATTTTTTTTTATTTTTTATTTTATAAATTATTGCAAATAAATTAAAATTATAGGCAGTATCAAAATATTCTAACATAAAATAAAATATTTAGGCAGTATCAGATGCAACATTTTTAGAAGTTTAGATATTAACTAGCATACACCGTCTGATTATGAACGAATGTTTAACGGGGCTGATGAGACGGGAGACGTGCGGATCCATCTGCAGGCTTATATTTAAAGGCATGGTCAGAAGACAAGCAAGGTTCAGGCAATGGCAAACAGGTAAAACACAGGCAATACACAGAGTAATCCTAGAACAAGCGTGGGTCGATGATAGGCGAACCGTATCCAACAGGGCAAGGCAGAGAGAGTAAATCCAGGTACACAACAATAATCCAAACGAGGTGCAAACGGAGTCCGAACAGCAAGGCAAGGGTTAATCCAGGAAACACGGGCAGAAATCAAAACACGAGAAAACAGGCAAGGCAAGACTATGAAAACTAAGTAGGCTCCGTAGAGTAGCTATCGCTAGGATATACGCTATACAATACTCGGCGATCTGACTGAGGAAGTCCATGGCTTAAGTAGTGTGTGTGATTCTGTGATGGGTATCAGGTGTGAGCATGTGATTAGGGAAATGGCTGTGTGACAGTCTGTGTGGTGTGAGAGTCAATGTGATGACTGAGCGACCTCTGGTGGTGAACAAATGTAAGTCCATGGACCAGATTCATGACAGAGCCCCCCCCCCCCCCAAGATTACACACATTACACAGTCCAGGAGGGTGGTGGAGCGTAGGTGAAACAGGGGGGAAGGACGGAGGACCAGGTCCATCCAGAGGTATATGACCTCGGGGCTACGGCAGGACCAGCAAAACAGGGGACCATGATGGAGCGGGCAGATCGGGCAGAGCCGAGAACCACCACAGCAGAGCAGACAGGTCCGAGGATCCCCACAATGGAGCAGAAGTCCACCAGAGCAGGACAGAAGACCACCACGGCGGGGCAGAAGACCACCAGAGCAGGACAAAAGACCACCACGGCAGAGCAGACGGACCAGATGACCTCTACGGCGGAGCAGACAGAGCAGGAGTCCACCAGTGTGGAGCAGATGGAGCAGACGACCTCCACGGCGGAGCAGACAGAGCAGGAGCCCACCAATGCAGAGCAGACAGGGCAGAAGACCTCCACGGCGGAGCAGACGGAGCAGGAGCCCACCAGTGCAGAGCAGACAGGGCAGAAGACTTCCACGGCGGAGCAGACGGAGCAGGAGCCCACCAGTGCGGAGCAGATCAGACAGAAGACCTCCACGGCGGATCAGGAGAACAGCACGACGGATCAGGAGAGCACCACAATGGATCAGGAACCCACAGCAGGGACTGGGACCTAGGGAAAACTGAGACACAAGAAAGAGAAAAAACATGCACAGACCCAAGGATTGAGGCAGGGAACATGGGAGGTCTATCAATATTTTCCCTGGTGGCAATTGAGCGGGCAGGCAGTCCATAAATAAATGCATTGGTGGGAAGGGGACAGACAAACAGTTCATTAATGATTTCTTTGGCAGTGACAGGGTTAGCTGGACAGACATGGGGTGCTTTTATAGTTTCTGAGATCAGGACACACAGTTCAGGGTTAGGTTCCTTGACAGACACAGGCAAAACAGACAGTTCAAAATCAGACATATTAGTTGAGATGAGACAGACAGACTATTCACAATCAGCCACTATGGCTGGTTCAGAATGGGGCAAGAGTTCAGAGGTAGCCTCCTCGGCCGGTTCAGAGCAGGGCAAATGTTCAAAAGCGGCCTCCGTGGCCGTGACAGGGCAAGACAAGGATTCACAGATGGCACCCATAGCCGTGACAGGACAGGACAGGGGCTCATAGACGGCCTCCATAGCCGTGACAGGAAAGGACGAGGATTTGCAGACGGCCTCCATAGCTGTGACAGGACAGGACAAGGGTTCATAGACGGCCTCCATAGCCGTGACAGGACAGGACGAGGGTTCATAGATGGCCTCCATAGCCATGACAGGACAGGACGAGGATTCACAAGTGGATACCACTGACACCTCTGGAGGTTCTGCTGCAGTTGCCGTCACCCCTGGAGGTTCTACAGTGGTAAACTCAGGACACAGGAAGAGTTCAGTAACGGTCTCCTTGACCGCAACACTACAGGCTAAGAGAACATTGCTGGGCGCCACCATCATACAAGGGGTTGAGGCGAGCCCTGCTGCTTCTGGAGGTTCTGCAGCAGGTGCCATCACCTCGGGCAGTTCTGCGGTGGTGTACGCAGCCCAAACGCAACATAAAGGCGATTCCCATCCTGGGAAGCACTTCGGACAGGGGATCTAGCTCAGGGACAGAAGGGTTGGAGTTAGTGGATTTGGGGATATCAGACTGGGATACCGGAAGACTGACCTTGATGATCTGGGTGCAACAGACAGGGCATGACAGGACTCTAGATGAACAGCTGTGACGTGACGAGACTCTGGCAGATCAGCTGAGACGTGACGAGACTCTGGACGATCAGCTGAGACGTGCTGTGACTCTGGACGATCAGCTGAGACGTGCTGTGACTCTGGATGATCAGCTGAGACGTGCTGGGACTCTGGACGATCAGCTGAGACGTGCTGGGACTCATGACGATCAGCTGAGACTTGCTGGGACTCGTGACGATCAGTGGTGACTTGACTTGATTTGTGAAGATCAACGGTGACTTGACTTGATTCCTGAATGGCAACAATGACATGACGGGGTGTTTTTGTGGCCGCCATTTTGTGAACGGGCTCAGCTGTCGCCGCCATTACATGAGTGAGTGCAGTGTCGCATTCCTCCGCAACACCCACAGTGAACACTGAACCAACAGTCAATAAAGCATAGTCCAAAAAACAACTCAGTGATGAACGCGGACCCTCGCGTCTGAGCTGAGATCGCAGAGGCTGATTAATGCCATCATAAAAAATTTCAATCAAGATTATGTCCGGTAGATCTGAATAATGAGCGATAGCTAAAAACTCTCTAATATGGTTCTCCAATGATCGTGGACCTTGTTTAAGGGCAAATAATATTTTTGTTGTGTCCATACCTGACAAATGTCCATCTGAAAAGCTGCTGGATCCTTGTGCAGCCGAGTATTCTGTAACGGGGCTGATGAGACGGGAGACGTGCGGATCCATCTGCAGGCTTTTATTTAAAGGCATGGTCAGAAGACAAGCAAGGTTTAGGCAATGGCAAACAGGTATAACACAGGCAATACACAGAGTAATCCTAGAACAAGCGTGGGTCGATGATAGGCGAACAGTATCCAACAGGGCAAGGCAGAGAGAGTAAATCCAGATGCATAGCAATAATCCAAACGAGGTGCAAACAGAGTCCGAACAGCAAGGCAAGGGTTAATCCAGGAAACACAGGCAGAAATCAAAACACGAGAAAACAGGCAAGGCAAGACTATGAAAACTAAGTAGGCTCCGTAGAGTAGCTATCGCTAGGATATACGCTATACAATACTCGGCGATCTGACTGAGGAAGTCCATGGCATAAGTAGTGTGTGATTGTGTGATGGGTATCAGGTGTGAGCATGTGATTAGGGAAATGGCTGCTGGGAAATGAAGTCCGGGGTAATGTGTGACAGTCTGTGTGGTGTGAGAGTCAATGTGATGACTGAGCGACCTCTGGTGGCGAACAAATGGAAGTCCATGGACCAGATTCATGACAGAATGCAGGCAAATACTTAATTTAAATCATTTAACCCAAGAAAGAAGTTTAAAATAGTGCTAAATAAATACAGGCAACCAGTTGCATTCACAACTTTATAATATAATATATTATCAAGTGAAGGGATATATAAGTTTTTTTTTTTGTTTTGTTTTTTTTTTTTCTTTTTTTCTTGAATGGGCAGTTTTTATAGAAACTCATCATGGCAAAAAGACTGAAAATTATTTAAAATATGATAACTAGCATCTGCTTATATTAGTTTAACTATCTATTTAACAATAGATATTAACTAAAACACTTTACATAAAATAGCAATACTGGCTAGATTCCTGAAAGGTCAACTAATGTGTTAAAAGCGTGCTTGAGAAACACAGAAATGAATGCTTTATTGCTGGTATTATTTAGTGTTTGGAACTATTGGTTGACACACAACTCGCACTATTCCTGCATTCTTCATTTCCTATGGGAGTGTTTGCAATTCCATGGCTCTGCTCATTTTTACAATTTCAATGACATGTTAATATAAGCATTTTCAACAGCAAAGAGACTGCATTTCACTATAGAGCAGGTTGTCTCTAATGTGAGATGTTTACAGTTGAAAAATGTTCTCAGTTTTTTCTTCCAGTGTTGTTATCAATTTTTGCAATGAAAGTTAAATTTACATGGGTTGTAAGTGTGGCGTTGAGTTTTATGTGTGACACTCTTGTTTCTCTGTTTCAGAATACTGTTTCATGAGCACTTCTTCCTACATTTTGAGGTAAGACTTTAATTAGAGACATGGCCAGAATTACAAAACACTTCAGGCTCAGATTTGGCTAATCCCAATTTGTAAAAGTGCATGTCGCATCAGATGACCCCTTTAACAGTTTCGTTAATTTGTATTAATCAAAATCATCTCTAATTAATTTGTTTTATTTAAAAGATGTTTTTTTTTTTTAAGTATTATTTATTTATTTATTTTATTTTTTCCAGAAATATTGTGTAATGTATTTACAGCTTTCTGCTAAATAAATTCTGGTAAATATTTTTTTCTGGTAAATATTCCTTAACAATTAATAATTTAATAATAGTTTTATTAGTAGTAGTAGTAGTATCTTTACATTAAGTAAAATATTTTTGTCACAGTTCTTCAAGTTAACTCGAACCGCAGAACATGCAGGATTCATTTCATTCATTCATTCAAATAATATTTTTGCGTCTTAATATTCACAGATACTAGACTATGTCGCGTTTTGATTCAAGTGGACTGATCTATTTTTGATTTATCCGTCCAAAATTTGTCAAATTCCATGACAGTCAACATCAAATAGTAAATTCCGCATTTATGACTGGATTCCGTGATTCTGTCCACGTTTTTTGCATCGTGGAAATCAAAGGGCCCTACAGAAATGATCATTCTTTGTAAAGAATATAAAGTAAAATATGTGTAAAGATATCAGTATTTCCCCAAATATGTCCACTTCTGGACTAAAAGCCCTAATGGACGCTGTTCAGTAACTCTTGCACGTGACTGCCTGTCTGAATTTTGTTGATAGCCAGAGGCGGCAGAAAATTTGATGGAGGCGGCTACCTCGTAATTCTCTATGCAGGAAAAACCCTGATTAAGACCACATTCACCCATCCATTCTCCAAACCACTTGTCCTACATAGGGTAGCTGGAGCTTATCCCAGCGTCCCATGTTTTTAAACCTGCATAGATGGCCAGTCCATCACAGATTTTAGGCTGCATATTTGACATAACTCAGTTTCTCAAAAATATGACATCAGATATGAGAGTATATCAAGAAAAAGACATTCTTGAGATATATTCCTAACATTATATTCTACATATTAGGGGTGGAGCGGTTCTTGGTTAAAAATAGAACCGCACGGTTCTTCACACACGGTTTGGCATGCACTAGGACTGCGGTTCAACTTAAATCTGACAATGCATCTGTAATACGGTTTGTTATAAATAACAACACGTAAAACAAACAGGGTTCGGCTAATGTATGTTTCAGTAGATGGATGCTCAATCTGGCTTCTCAGTACATTACAACAACAGCGATTATATTAAAAAAAAAAAAAAAAAAAAAAAAAAAAAAAAAAGTGACCAATCCATTCACTCTTGTTCAATGTGAGTGCAGTATGCTGGAATATAAGCAGTCATTTATTCTGTCATCACTCGGGTGCTGATAGCGAGCGCACACAGATGAGACCTGAACAGCACATGTTGATATCTGTGTTTAAACTAAACTCATTTAAATCTTGCCAGTTTAAACATTTAAGAGCCAGAGGACGCAAGCTCGCGTGCACAGTGAGAAGATTTGTTTGTAAGCACACAAACCTGCACCTCAGAACACGCGCAAATATTAAGCTCTCTCTGAAGTATTGTGTTTGAATGGACAAACTCACACAAAAAGTGTGTCAAAATGCCCATCTTTGTAAGTATTCTATAGCTGACTTAGCCGGCTGAACGTACTGTATCAGTGCACTGGATCAGTGCATTCTCTTAAAGTGACTGCACTTTCTTAATATTATTAACAACAAGGATCTACCTGATTCCAGGTAATCCACAATCTCCACACTGTCACCTGCAAAACAGTAAACAGACAAGTCATTGCTTCACTTACCTGCATATTGTTTCAATCAATGATATGCAATAATCAACAATATGTTTCAATATCGTGTCATTTTTATCTACACCCCGTCTATGTGTTTTGGTATTCCACAACAAATTTATGTGCTCTTATTAAATAACAAGGACCTACCTAAAAAAAACAAAAAAAAACAAAAAAAAAAACAGAAAATCACTGTTTATTTTATTTGTATCTTAACTATCTAACTTGTAGTTAGATAGATTATTCTTATTTCGTTTATTTTTATTTGACTGTATATTTTTTCGCTAAATGCAGCACATACCGAATCGGGCCGAAACCGTGACTATAAAACAGTGATACAAACCGAACCGTGAGCAAGTTGAACCGTTCCACCCCTACTATCCCCTACAACATCAAAGTTAGTTCACTAACTTTAGCTTCTAGTTAGGATGGCTTGAGAAAGCCAACCTACTGATCTGCTACTTAAGCTTAATATTAAGTTGGCTTGAAAAAGCCAACTTACTGATTTACTATTTAATCTTATTAGTGGTGCTTGCCAAAGGCAAGGCATCACTATTATTATCTCACATACTTATTAAGTTGGCTTGAAAAACTTCTTCTTCTTCTTCTTCTTCTTCTGAGACCAAATTTTAAAATGTATCTCCTCCTAGACCTTTAAAGCTACAACCACCAAACTTGGCCCAAACCTTCAGACTGGTCTGACACGGGTTGCTATATCTTTTCTAACTGATCCGGCTTACGGTTTTCGTAAAAATGACGATTAAAACTGGGAAAAATCCCATAGACTCTATATAATATTTCTAATCTAAATCATGCTAGCAACATGCTAGTAACATGTTAATCATGTTAGAAACATATTAATAACATGTTAATAATGCTAAAAACATGCTAGCGACATGCAAATGATGCTGGTATCATGCTAGCGACATGCTAGCAACTTTGCAAATCATGCTAGAATCATGCTAGCGACATGCTAATCATGCTGGAAACATGCTAGCAACATGCTAGTCACTTGCTAATCATGCTAAAAACATGCTAGTCACTTGTTAATCATGCTGGTGACATGCTAGTAACTTGCTAATGACATGCTAGCAAATAGCTAATCATGCTAATGACATGCTAGTCACTTGCTAGTCATGCTAGCAACATGCTAGATACTTGCTAATCATACTAGAATCATGTTAGCAACATGCTAATAACTTGCTAATCATGCTAACAACATGCTAGTAACTTGCTAATCATACTATCAACATGCTAGTAGCTTGTTAATCATGCTAACAACATGCTAGTAACTTGCTAATCATGCTAACGACATGCTAGTCACTTGCTAATCATGCTAACAACATGCTAGTCACTTGCTAGTCATGCTAACAATATGCTAGTCACTTGCTAGTCATGCTAGCAACATGCTATTCACTTGCTAGTCATACTAGTATCAGGTTAACAACATGCTATTCAATTGCTAATCATGCTAGAAACATGCTAACAACATGCTAGTAACATGCTAATCATGCTAACGACATGCTAGTCATTTGCTAATCATGGTTGTTAAATGCTAGTGACTTGCTAACGACGTGCTTGTAACTTGCTAATCATGCTAACGACATGCTAGCAACATGCGAGTCACTTGTTAATCATGCTAACAACATGCTAGCCACTTGATAGTCATAATAGGAACATGCTATTCACTTGTTAATCATGCTAAAAACATGCTAGCAACTTGCTAATCATGCTAACGACATGCTAGCAACATATTAGTCACTTGTTAATCATGCTAACTACATAGTCACTTGCTAGTCATGCTATCAACATGCTAGTCACTTGCTAGTCATGCTATCAACATGCTAGTCACTTGTTAGTCATGCTAGCAAAATGCTAGAAATATGCTAACAACATGCTGGCATCTTGCTAATCATGTTGACAACATGCTAGTCACTTGCTAATCATGCTGTCAACATGCTAGTCACTTGCTAGTCATGTTAACAACATGCTGGTCATTTGCTAGTGATGCTAGAAACATGCTAGTCACTTGCTATTCATGCTATCAACATGCTAGTAACTTGCTAATCATACTAGATTCATGTTATCAACATGCTAGTAGCTTGCTAATCATGCTAACAACATGCTAGTAACTTGCTCATCATGTTAGAAATATGCTAACAACATGCTAGTAACATGCTAATCATGCTAATTACATGCTAGTCACTTGCTAATCATGCTAACAACATGCTAGTAACTTGCTCATCATGTTAGAAATATGCTAACAACATGCTAGTAACATGCTAATCATGCTAATTACATGCTAGTCACTTGCTAATCATGCTAACAACATGATAGTCATTTGCTAGTCATGCTAGCAACATGCTAGTCACTTGCTTGTCATGCTAATAACATGCTATCAACATGCTAGTCACTTGCTATTCATGCTAGCAAAATGCTAGAAACATGCTAAAACATGCTAGCAACTTGCTAATCATGCTGACAACATACTAGCAACTTGTTAGTCATGCTAACAACATGCTAGTCACTTGCTAGTCATTCTAACAACATGCTAGTCACTTGCTAGTCATGCTAGCAACATGCTATTCACTTGCTAGTCATACTAGTATCATGTTAGCAATATGCTGTTCACTTGCTAATCATTTCAGCAACGTGCTAGTAACTTGCTAATCATGCTAGAAACATACTAACAACATGCTAGTAACATGCTAATCATGCTAATGACATGCTAGCAACATGCTAGTCACTTGTTAATCATGCTAACAACATGCTAGTCACTTGATAGTCATGCTAGCAACATCCTATTCACTTGTTAATCATGCTAACAACTTGCTAATTATGCTAACGACATGTTAGTCATGCTAGAAACATGCTAGTCACTTGTTAGTCATGCTAACATCATGCTAGTCACTTGCTAAACATGCTAGTAACTTGCTAACAACATGCTAGCAACTTGCTAATCATGCTAATGACATGCTAACAACATGCTAGTCACTTACTAATCATGCTAATGACATGCTAGCAACATGCTAGTCACTTACTAATAATGCTAGCAACATGCTAGTCATCCTAGAAACATGTTAGTCACTTGCTAGTTATGCTAACAACATGCTAGTCACTTGCTAGTCATGCTATCAAAATGCTAGTCACTTTCTATTCATGCTAGCGAAATGCTAGAAACATGCTAACAACATGCTAGCAACTTGCTAATCATGCTGACAACATACTAGCAACTTGCTAATCATGCTAGCAACATCCTATTCACTTGTTAATCATGCTAACAACTTGCTAATTATGCTAACGACATGCTAGCAACATATTAGTCACTTTTTAATCATGCTAACATGTTAGTCATGCTAAAAACATGCTAGTCACTTGTTAGTCATGCTAACATCATGCTAGTCACTTGCTAATCATACTAGTAACTTGCTAACAACATGCTAGCAACTTGCTAATCATGCTAATGACATGCTAGCAACATGCTAGTCACTTACTAATCATGCTAGCAACATGCTAGTCATGCTAGAAACATGTTAGTCACTTGCTAGTTATGCTAACAACATGCTAGTCACTTGCTAGTCATGCTATCAACATGCTAGTCACTTTCTATTCATGCTAGCGAAATGCTAGAAACATGCTAACAACATGCTAGCAACTTGCTAATCATGCTGACAACATACTAGCAACTTGCTAATCATGCTAACAACATGCTAGTCCCTTGCTAGCAACCGCATAAATATGTTTATCTGTCTGTCTGTCTGTGACTATCTGTTTTTCTGGTAAATTGTATGGTTTTCAAAACTTTAAAACTTCACATTTTAAATCTACTTTAAACTTCAAACTAGTTAAAACTGAAAACCTTCAAACTTTAAGCTTTTAAAACTACTTCAAACTTTCTAGCTAGGCTTTTTCAAGCCAACTTAAAGTTTGTCTACAAACTTTACTATCTAGTTAAGTTGACTTGAAAAAGCCAACTTACTGATCTACTATTTAAACTTATTATTATTATTATTATTAAGTTGGCTTGAGAAAGCCAACTTACTGAAATGCTATTTAAACTTATTATTATTATTAAGTTGGCTTGAGAAAGCCAACTTACTGAAATGCTATTTAAACTTATTATTATTATTCTTCCGCTTCTTCTGAGACTAAATTTCTGACTGCTACTCCTCCTAGAGCTTTAACTCTACAAACTCCAAACTCAGCCCAGATCTTCAGACTGGTCTGACTCGAGTTGCTATATCTTTTCTAACTGATCAGACTTACGGTTTTCATAAAAATGAAGATTAAAAATCATAAAAATCCCATAGACTTACATTGACGGAACGTTCAGATGGGCCAAGACTATTCAAACTCCAACTGTCAAAAATTCAAATCTAAACACACTGAAGCCCATCAGACTCAATCAGACTGCCCTTCTATGTACTATTTCTAACCCATTTAAACTCATCTATCTAACATTTCTTATCTCTCTATCTATCTATCTATCTATCTATCTATCTATCTATCTATCTATCT